>CM065805.1:138104101-138764237 GCA_033398695.1 Orobanche coerulescens | reverse complement strand
GAGGAAAAATTGAGAAATAAAAGAGAGATTGTGAGTTATACACTTAGAGTGTTATAATTTCATATTAGAAGCTTCATCACTTAGCTCTAGCCGTATCCTCGGAGGATAGCAAGGTGATTGTTGTTCTGGTCGTTTCTCCGGCGCGTGGCAAGTAGAGACACGGTGCTTTCGGCATTGGATCGTTTAAGGGCTTGGATCGGATTGAATTCGTAGAGATCAAACTAAATCTTAGGGAATAGCTCAAGAGAAGGAATCCATCTAATCAACGGACTACAAGGGTGAGTTTCTATATCTCTTGTGAATTCGTTTTTGATATTCGTATATACATAGCTCGATCGATCCTCGTAGGGATTTGGATCGAATTAATTTTCGTTTCACCGCTTCCGTTGGGCCTTCGTTTTAGGCACCGAATCCCATCAGTGGTATCAGAGCGTAGGTCTTGCGATCATATATACGATATTGGCATTTGGAATGCTCGATTAGATGGTGAATGATTTGGAATCATTTTGAGTCATAATCGTGGTATATGTTTTTCGTTCGTAATAATTGTATTTTTCGTAAGTTTATGTCTAAATATAAATTTTAGATTTCTGGGAAATATGATTTATATTGAAGATATGAAAGTCGGATAATATTGATATTAGATATCCGGTCGAAAATCTAGCCCCGAATCGTTGTCGGACGACTTTTTGGACAAAAAGGGTAATCTGGCCGAGAGTGACTCGACCGTGTCCTGGGTGACTCGGTCGTGTCCGGCAGTCTGGCCAGGCCACTGCCAGGCAGACTCGATCGTGTCAGGCGACACGGGTCGTGTCTGGCCGGCAGCTTCCGGAAGTGACTCGACCGTGTCAGGCGACACGGCCGAGTCTGGCAGGAAGGTCTAGGACACTGCCGGCACGATCCGACCGTGCCATTCGGCACGGGCCGTGTCCGGCCGGCAGGCTGCCTGCAGTGAGTCGGCCATGGCAGGCCTTTTCTGCCCCGGCTCGATTTTTTCGTGTATTCTTGAAAATTAATCTCCCTCATGTTAAATTGGATCTAATATGATTAAAATGATTTATGGTATTTCATTTTATAAGGGAAATTTGATTAATTGGAATATTTATGGTCGACCGAATTATTTTTGAACGTTATCATATTACCGATTGTGTGAATCGATTGGATCAGTTCGTTTTGTTGATTGGATCAATGTATCTCTACGCTTTCAATTTATATAGTATTTATTGAATGAATGTTTTTGAATGGGGATGTGGTTCATGGAGTTAGTTTTGAATCGTTCGTTTTATTCGATTGGGTTGTAAAAGTCGTTTTGAGCCTATTTATTTTACTAGAAATGTTGGTATCTAGGATGTAATTTTCGATGTAAAATTTATATGTAATGACGAAGACCGGAGGAAGATCCATTTCGAGAAGACGAAGATTCAAGACGAAGACTTGTAATTAGATTACGAAGTTTTTGTTTTCTAGGAACGGTCCATGAACCACATGTTGGTAGCAACTAGGTTTTGAATGGTTGTTCCATGTTGTATGAATGCCACAAACGTGCTTAAATGATTAATGTGCAAAGTGTAACGTTAATTGCGATAATTCTCGCACAACAAATTATTAAGTTTATAAGGTTTCAAGATTTTCCTTCCCTCCATCGAGCTTTAAGAAAATTGAGATCCAAACCGGATGTGCTATGCTTCCGAGTTATCGGGGTAGTCATTTGGGGAGGACGGATAAATTACCGGGAGCGCATTGGATGCCTTCGGTTGGAGCAAATTTTATCCCTAGAAACCTGATAGGTTGCCGGATAAGATTCAATTGTGAAAATGGTTTTCCTCGATGGTATAAACTTAACTTGTTCACGAACCATAGAAATCGTATAGGTTGATGGGAGTGAACAAGAGGAAATAGGAGATCGAATCATCCATTATATTGGTTGGTGTTGGACACCACTTTATGAAAATTAATCGACTAGAAACCTGTTCGGTTGCCCTCTATTAATATTTATAAAGAACTCGATCACCACTATGAAGTAGAGCGACGATACTTCCGGATTTCACATGGGAGTGTGTTGTTCCGATTAAAATAGTGGGAGCTGGGTAACAAGAATAAAAAGACCTTAATTCTATACTCAGAACATAATTGAATGAGTCACTAATTAATCTATCGTACTTAATGCAGACTCAAATCTCAATATGACAATGACTCCACTCGCAATTCTACTCGAAAAGAACACCTTAATGGGACCTAACTTTGTGGATCGGCTCCGCAATCTGATGATTGTCCTCAGTATAGAGGCACTGGGATACGTCTTAGAGACGGACATTCCAGCGCCTCCTGTGCGGACCCGAGCCAATCAGGAAGAGATTGAAAACCATGAAAAGTGGGTTAAGGATGATGTGAAAGTCCGTGCTTATATGATGGCTTCCATGTCTAATGATCTTCAGAGAGGTCATGAGAAAATGACTTCTGCTAGGCAGATTCTATCTCACTTAACCGAGCTTTATGGTGAGCACAGCAGAACTGCTAGATATGAGATATCCAAGCAACTGTTCGGTTCAAGGATGAAGGAAGGTGAGAAAGTTTGGGAACACGTCCTCAAAATGATATCCATGATCGATAGATTGGAGGCTCTTGATTTTAAAATGGATACTTCTCTCCAGACCGACCTTATCCTACAGTCTCTCCTTGAAACCTTCTCACAGTTTGTTATGAACTTCAACTGCAATGAGATTGCATGTAATTTTGCTGGGCTAATGAAAAAACTTGTGACCGCTCAGTCTCAGATGTAGACTCCGCGGATGAAGGAGTCTTCTCTTGTGATTTCTTTTGGACCTCGGAGGTCTAAGAATAAGAAGAAAAAGACAAAGAAGCAAATAGGACCACAAGTTAAGGACCTTAAGGGAAAGGGCAAGGCCCCGATGGTTCCAAAGAGCAAGAAGAAAGACGCTTGTCACAAGTGTGGTGAGATCGGCCACTGGGCTAGAGAGTGTCCGATTATTCATGGCACTTCAGGTACAGAACTCTTAGTTTTGGAAACAAATTATTCTGCTACTGTATTTTCTATTTCCTGGATACTGGATTCTGGTGCTAGTTCTCATATTTGTACCGTGAATCAGGATCTAGAACAAAGTAGGAAGCTTGGAGATGGAAAAGTTATGATCACAGTCGAAAGCGGGCATAGTGTCGAGGCTACCGACATAGGATCACTTCTTTTGGGTTTAGAATCTGGCTTTTTTTTGACTTTAGAAGATGTACTTGTTTTGCCCAAGGGGCATAAAAACATTGTATCCATTCCGGTCATGAACCGAAAAGGCTTTTCATTTTTTATTGGTGATGGTTCCTGCAAAATTTATTTCAGAAATAAACTAGTGGGTACTGCTACATTGTTAAATGGATTATATCATTTAAATCTCAGCAACAAAGTAGTTGTGAATACTATGACTAGAAAACGTGGTAGGGATGAAACCAATCAAGTTTTGAATTGGCATCTTAGACTTGGTCATGTTGGTCAGACCAAGGTTTACAAGATGGAAAAGGATGGACTTATGGGTCCATTGGGATCGGATCCCTTTCCTACTTGTGAATCTTGCCTTAAAGGCAAAATGACTAAGTCCCTCTTCACAGGCACTTTTGAAAGATCCGCTGATAAACTGGTATTAATCCATACCGACATATGTGGTGCTTTGGAAGTAGCACATGACGGATATCGATATTTCATTACGTTTATAGATGATCATACTAGGTATGGTTATGTATACTTAATGAAACATAAATCCGAGGCCTTTGAGAAATTCCAGGAATTCAAAGCCCTAGTCGAGAAACAAACTGGTAATCATATCAAAGCACTTTGGTCGGACCGAGGTGGCGAGTATATGAGTACGGAGTTTGACGAGTTCCTTAAGGAACATGGAATAGTATCACAACTAACACCTCCAGGTACTCCTTAGTTAAATGGTGTGTCATAAAGAAAGAATCGGACCTTGTTGAACATGGTCTGTTCCATGCTAGGCTATACTGACTTAGCGATTTACTTGTGGGGGTATACACTCCTGACTGCCGCTTACATCGTGAACAGATGTCCTTCCAAATCCGTTCCTAAAACTCCACATGAGATGTGGGAGGGCAGGAAACCAAGTCTTAATCACATTAGGATTTGGGGATGTCCCGCCTATGTCAAGAAGACTAAGGTGGAGAAGTTGGAAGCTAGGTCCGCGAAGGGACGTTTCATTGGATTCCCATCTGGGACGATGGGATATCTATTCTACATGCCCGAAGATTGAAATATCGTTGTTGCTTTACAAGCACACTTCCTGGAAGATGAGTTCATTCAGGAAGGCGGAGCAGGTAGAATGTAATACCACCAGTATTACATGTTTTTTTCACTTTGGGCGCTCACATCCATTTCTTTTATTTGATAAATAAATGTACTCCATTGCGATAAAACATATTTTGTATAATATGGTTGTACTGTATTCTTCGCATCTGTTATTCGTGTATGATTATTGACGAACTTTCAGTGACATACCTTGATGTCGTTAGGTAATTGTCGGTGCGAATATGACGGTCGCCAACGTCTTGTTCCCCGATAGATTTCCAGACGACATGGAGAGGGAGTCGTGTCATAAGAAATTAATGTGATAATAATTTAGTAAACAAAATTGGTCCTTACGTACGTTATACTCCGAGTCATTACGTATGCTATATCCGAGTCATTACGTACGTTAAAGATTGGACCTTACGTACGTAACATCGGTCTTCGGTCTTCGGACAGGAATCTTCGTCAGGTAGTACGCATGCCGACCAACTTTCGGCGTGATTGCGACAGGCAAGTCAACGAGGTGTTACGTACGTTAACCCCTTTTCGTTACGCACGTAACGATGTGTGTAAATTGTTCCAGCGAGTTCCTTACGTACGTTAATACTTTACCATAACGTACGTAAAGTCCCTTATGTACGTAAACCGTCAGGCATAATGTACGTAAGGGCAATCTGAGTTTATAAAAGAACACTTTGCCTTTCATTTCTTCCGTCCCAAAAATCATTCTTCTTTCATATACACTGCTCTCCACCATTCTTGAACCAATTCTAACCTCCCAATTCAAGTGCTATCCTATTAGAGTGCGTTAATCAAGCTTCGGGGAAGGTCTTGAAGGTGTTATCCTCTCGTTCTCCTTCGTCCACCGTCGTTCTTCATCATCTTTCGTCAGTAAAGGTAAGTTTATCCAACCTTGAACTTATTTCAGTGTTGTTTAGTAGGTTATAGTAAACCTCGGATGCCTTGGGTAGCTTAGAACCCTCAGTAATAATCAGACCGGTATATAACTATCGCAATTGTTAATCGATATCCATCAAAGCTAGAAATTGGAATGAATAATAATAGAAATCATAATCATGTTGCTAATCACCAACTTCTCGGAATCATCTTTGAAGGAATTCATGTATAACCATATTATCATGTTGAATAAAACCGTTAATAAATCCTTGATGAACTTATTTCTAGTCGAATAGATACCGAAACAGGTTAAGATGATGGATTAATCGTTCTAGACTTGCATATTAAGACAACGATGAAATCTCGGTGATTGTTGGTTATAATTAACGTAGGAATGTTGTGTTAAAACACTATTGTTTAGCGGAGGGATAATGTATAAGGAATGTTGTCGAACCTAAGAATTTAATGGCACGCATTATGGTTAGAAACAGAGAAATCGGATTCCGACATCATAAGCAACTAGGGTAGGATTCTAACAGGCGGGAGGGGAAGGAACGTAGTTGATCATCCTTATTATCATAAAATGTTAATCGATAAACATGTAATAGGTCGTACTTCCAAGTGTGATCGTTCAAGCCGTTGCCTTGTCAAGAAATAACTCTCGTCTGATTTGAGGCAAGTGAATCTTGCTCAGACTTTACGTCTTATAATTTTAGACATAGTAAATGTTACTATTGTGGAATGGTGCTCTTACGATTATCTTGTCCGGAGTATTCCCGAGTAGATACTACCGTGACCCTTGGCCACGGCCTTGGGAGTTTTCTTGTTAGACCGTGTTGCGGGATAAAACCTGAATGGTACCCACGTCCGGAGTATTCCTGTGTAGATACTTCCGTGACCCTTGGTTGCCACCTTGGAAGTTTATGTGCTGATAAAAGGAATAACATGGAACATTCGGTGATAACTTTATTCCTTGAAATTATTAGATTTTACCTTTGAGTTTGGTTTGAATTGTTTCTGACCTAGGTTACTGGCACGACATGTCGTGCCAGGTAAATTTGCTGAATTTGTGCAGGACACCCCCGAAGGTTACGGCCAAGCATGAGCTGTGTTGGAAGAAGGCCTGTTAATTTCTTAAATCAATTTGAACATTCCACGTTGTGTAATAACCGTATGTACGAACACTATTTTCTTTTGTACTTTGGATTGTACGAATACTTTCTTAATTACTTCCGTATATTACCACTTTTAATAAAATATTTTAGAAAATATTTTCAAAAACTTGCCTTGTGGGTCCCTCATGGGATCTACGGCACTGTGGCGTCCCAGTTCATTTTTGGGGCGTTACATAAAATGGTATCAGAGCCAAACACTCACGTGGAAAGTTTTACCAAAAATATTTTGAAAACGTTTTGCCTTCAAAATCCAACACTTCTGACGACCGTAACTCCTCGAGGGATGTCAAGGTAAAATACACGTAAATTCTTAAGGATCAAGTATGATGTTTGGATTCAGTAAGAACTCAGAGAATGTTTGCATTAAACTAACCTGTTAGATTGAACGAACATCACCAATGGCACGTCGAGGAGCTAAAAGTAACGTAAATGACGCACAAGGTTCCGCTATGAACCAGCAGGGAGACAGAAACACCGGAGAAACTAATCCAGCCGAAAATCAACCACCGCCTGTTAATCAGAACGAACAGGAAGCGGAAAACCAGAACAACGGGGGAATTGATCCAGACTTCGTTCAGACTCTCGCCCAGGCCATTGCTATGGGAATCGCTCAGGTCAACCGGGCAGAACAAGTACCAATCATTAACATAGAAGAGAACATCGGGAAGGACTGTTGGCTGGGAGAAATGCTGAAGGCCAGACCGCCATTATTCGACGGGTCAGGGGATAAGCACGTGGACGATTGGATCTCGGAAATGGAGACTGCCTTCGAGGTGATCGGCTGCCCAGGGAACCGAAAAGTACCACTCGGAATCAACCTGCTCCGTGACACCGCAGCCCGATGGTGGAGGACCTATAAGCCAGAGGACAGAATAGTCGGATGGCCCGAGTTTTCCAAACTATTGAGAGACGAGTACTGTCCCCGATCAGTTTAAACTGCACGAGTGTGGAGGTTCTTCAGCACAGGACCTCAGAATTTGCCGGTACCAGAAATCATTCGAGCATACAGGACCGAGCTAAGCTATGTCGCACAGATGGTTCCATCCGATGTTAGGAGTATGCCCTCGAATGCCACTCAGAGGATATTGAGTGAGGGCATTGCACTTGTAATTATGTAAATCATTTATATAAGGCAAATGAATGTTTCTTTATTTACTGGTAGTTACTGACATTCCTAACTCGTAAATAAACATATAGAAACTAGTCCGTGTATTTGAGAGCAAAACGTTCCACTCCTTATTGGATAAGGGGGTCGGCACTGGAAAGGTTATAGCTCAAATACTTAATCGTTCGCAAGTCGATGAAACTTGACTGGGCGTTAAGTTTATGTGAAGACTTGTATGACGTGTTCTTTGACATGGAGAGTGCCTGTCGAACGCTAATGGTTAGTGGGAGCACACGTTATAGGTATGCTAATTGGATTAGTATACTCGAACCGACTCACCCTCGATTTGTCACACGGATTTCACTCCGGGACAGTTAATAACGGAATCGAAAGGTTGTGATAGGTATTCGTGAACCTTAGACTTGAGGATTTAGTAGGGATGTGCTTGTGACGTAAAGATTTTCATTAGAGTAGTTCGACCCTGTAAACCGGAAGGCGGGGGTCAACCTCGACGTGCATCTTGACGGGCAAGTAGCAGGTCCTACTGGATACCAAGATGGAATTCTTTCTCCCATTAGTGAGCGGGTTATATGTCCTATGCAGTTATTGGAAGATGAGATCATATGTCTTTGGCCAAAGTATTGGAGCTAGTTGTATTAGATACACGATAGCTTGATGATCTCGATTTGCATTAACGCATGCATAGTGTCAAGTACAGATGGGGTTTGACTGACCGTGACCCCATAACTTGATCGGGACATTTGGAAGAAGGGTTTATACGTATACTGGTATTCACAACAGAATGGTTCTTGAATGATCCCAATCATTCGTTCTCAGTCGGGGTACAGTGTAGGCCGCCAGGCTGGCTAGGTGGTGCTACTACTCTTTGGTTCCACCCATTGCTGACTGAGACGGACCTACCGAGTCGCGCATTAGGATTGACGACGGAATGAATTGAGCTTGTTTTCTCATTATAAATATTAGATATTGGATATCTAATTTATTGGACATTGGATGTCTAATTGATTTTGGGACATTGGATGTCTAAATTGATTTATTGGATAAATTAATTTACGGCCTAATGAATTAAATATATTATTGGGTGATTAATTTAATTCATGAATATAATTATTTCTTGGAGAAATTAATTATGTTATTATGTATTTGATGATTAATTAATTAGATTAATTAATCGATATAAATACATCGGAACGAAATCGGAGTTTATCTGTTTGGACTCACGGGAGTCCGAAACGGACCGAACTTGTCCTATTCCTTCTAGAGGTTTCCCCACCTCATACTTTTCCCTCATGGTCTTGGTCTCATCCTTGGTAGGTTGATGACTAAAGACATTTTGAGATATCATATCTCATTTTATATAGAAAGGTGATTTGAGGTGGTTGAAATGAGATAATATTGAAGACTTTAAAAACTCTCACTTCCCACTTGAGTTTCCAGCCGTGAGGTTATAGAAGGGAGAGAGAATATAGTTTTCATTTTAGTCTTCAACTTCATCTTCATCTTGTTCAACTTTCTTAGAGAAAAATTGAGAAAAAATAGAGAGAACAAGATTATGAGTGTAATAATAATAAAAGCTTCATCACTTGATTCTAGCCGTAACCTTAGAGGTTAATCAAGTATTGTTATTCCGGTCGTTTTTCCGGCGCGTGGCAAGTAGAGACGCGGTGCTTTCGGTGTTGGATCGTTCAAGGGCTTGGAGCGGATTGAACTCGTAGAGATCAAACAAAAGCTTGGGGAATTGCTCAAGAGAAGGTTACCATTTAATCAACGGACTTCGAGGGTTAGTTTCTTACGACTCTTGCTTTTCATTTATATATTTGTATATACGTAGCTCGATCGATCCTCGTAGGGATTCGGATCGAATTAATTTTTGTTTTACCGCTTCCGCTGGGCCTTCGTTTTAGGCACCGAATCCCAACATCCGAAGACCAGCGAATTTGTCACCTTGCTCAACGGTTGCCGGAGGATGTTCAACGTTACGCGGCGGGGTTTCACTGCACCACTTTGAGGGCATATAAGGACATGGTCACAGCATATGCCGGAACGGTTGTCAGTTCTGACGTCGGCCACAACCAAAAGAAGCAGAAGACAACAAATCAGTCCGGGAGCACCAGCAGAGTGAACTTGGGAATTGGGTTCCCCTCAAAATCAGCAGCTTCGTCCCAACAGAAAGGAACATCTGACGGGCCTTCTCGCCGTAGCTGTTTCAATGGTGGCATAACAGGGCATACCATGAGTCAGTGTCGTAAAGCATCGACAAAGTGTTTTTCATGCGGAAGGGGTGGGCACATGTCTCGCTACTATTCTCGGATCAAACCTACACCAAACCCAGCTCCTCAGAGTCAACAAGGCTCGGTACAAACATCCAGAGCGTCTGCCATGTCCGACTACCGATCTCCACCTCAGCAAGCTCCTCTACACAGCGCCGGAAGAGGACGTGGTCGTGGGGGAGGCACTGCACCCTCCTCGGGGACACTGCCGTCCCGCGTGTTTGAACTAAGGGCTGCTGACGACCAGACTACACCTGCTGTATCAGGTACACTCCTTATTAAATCTCAGCCTGTTCATGTACTGTTTGATACTGGAGCAACCCACTCGTTTATATCCGTAGAATGTGTTAATCGTTTGCATCTCCCTTGTGTACCTTGTGAGTCCTTTACCGTTAAACTACCCGAGGGTAGCAGGGTGGAGGGTAACTTGGAAGTTCGAAACTGTCCGATTCGTATCAATAATCTGGGCTGGACAGCCAATCTCATGATCTTTCCACTCCAAAACGAAGATGTGATTTTGGGTATGGACTGGATGACGATGCACAAGACAGTATTGGATACCTATCACCTGACAGTTTCTATTACGACCCATGACGGTGCCACTCACACAATTAGAGGCCGAGAGCACTTCAGTACTAAAGGGTCCCTCAGTCTCCTTTCAGCAGTAACATCTCATGATGAACGACGAACGTATTTCTGGTGTTATATTCTTCAGGAGGACACGTCACAACTGTAGGTTGCTAACATTCCTATAGTGAATGAATTTCTGGACGTATTCCCCAATGAACTACCTGGATTGCCACCACGAAGGGAGGTCTATCTCTCGATTGAACTTGAGCCAGGAACGAAGCATATCTCCAAGGCACCATACAGGATGGCACCATCCGAAATGAAGGAACTAAAGTCACAACTCGAAGAATTGCTAAGGAAGGGGCTCATTCGTCCAAGTACTTCGCCATGGGGTGCACCAGTTCTTTTTGTGAAGAAAAAAGACAGCTCTCTGCGCCTGTGTATCGATTATAGGGAACTTAATAAGGTCACTATTAAGAACTGTTACCCACTTCCAAGGATTGATGATTTACTGGACCAACTGCAAGGGGCGACTGTGTTTTCAAAGATCGACTTACGTTCGGGATATCACCAATTGAGAATTCGAGAGGAGGATATTCCTAAGACCGCATTTCGATCGAGATATGGGCACTACGAGTACATGGTGGTGTCGTTTGGCCTGACTAATGCTCCAACCGTTTTTATGGAATTGATGAACAGGGTTCTGACAGAGTTTCTCGATAAGTGTGTGGTGGTTTTCATTGACGATATTTTAATTTATTCCCGAAGCCGATGGGAGCATGAGGAACACTTGAGGCAGGTGTTGAGCGTTTTAAGGCAACATCAATTGTATGCTAAACTTTCTAAATGCGAGTTCTGGATGCCAGAGGTAACCTTTTTGGGGCATGTGATTTCAGCAGGAGGCGTTAAAGTAGACCCCCAGAAGATCGAGACAGTTATGAATTGGGAATCACCTAGAAACGTCAAAGAGGTGAGGAGTTTCCTGGGGTTGGCGGGATATTATCGATGGTTCGTCGAGGCCTTCTCTTGTGTCGCTCAGCCATTAACAAATCTGCTTAGGAAGAACACCAAGTTTGTCTGGACAACAAATTGTCAGGAGAGTTTCGACACGCTAAAAAGGAAGCTTAATACCGCCCTAGTGTTGGTACTACCGCAGGGTACGGAGGGATTCGTAATATGCACCGATGCGTCTAAGCATGGGCTGGGATGTGTGTTCATGCAAAACGACAGGGTTATCGCTTACGCCTCTCGACAACTTAAACCTTATGAGGTGAACTACCCAACACATGACTTGGAACTAGCTGCAGTGGTCCACGCTCTTAAGATTTGGAGACATTACCTGTATGGGGTTACCTGCAAAATCTTTACGGACCACAAGAGTTTAAAGTATATTTTCACTCAGAAAGAGTTAAACATGAGACAGAGACGTTGGCTGGAGTTAATCAAGGACTACGATGTAGAGATTCTATATCACCCTGGAAAAGCCAACGTCGTAGCAGACACACTGAGTCGAAAAACTGCGCAGGAGGTGACACTATCTGGTTTGACAGTACAACTGGAATTGCAGCAAGATATCAGGAGAAATGACATTGAAGTGTGGATACAACACCGCCAGGGACAGTTGTGCTCGATTGATATTCGCTCGTATCTACTGGACGAGATACGCCTAGCACAGATAGAGGATCCAGAACTTCGTGCGATCGACGCAAAGGCCAAAGAGGGAATTATTTCAGATTACAGGATCCAAGGAGGCTTAGTTAGATTCAGGAACAGGATTTGCATTCCACCTAATGACGAGCTTAAGCAAACTATACTCAAGGAAGCTCATTCTACTCCCTATTCGATACATCCCGGGGCGAGCAAAATGTACAAAGACCTGCGAAAGAGTTTCTGGTGGAAGAATATGAAGCAAGAGGTAGCAAGGTTTGTCGCTCGATGTATGGTATGTCAACAGGTGAAGATTGAACACCGTAGACCGGCCGGAATCATGCAGCCCTTACCCATTCCGGAATGGAAATGGGAGAGCATATCAATGGACTTTGTCACCAAGTTACCAGTGACGGCGGGGGGAAAGGACACGATATGGGTTATTGTAGACCGACTGACAAAGTCGGCACACTTCATTCCAATTCAGGAGCCCATCGGAACAGAACAGTTGGCCACCATCTTTGTTCGGGAAATCGTGAGATTACATGGCATTCCCTCGGGGATTATTTCGGATAGAGACACTAGATATGTGTCCCGCTTCTGGAAGGCTGTCCACCAGGCCATGGGTACTCGACTGCATTTTAGCACTGCCTATCACCCTCAAACGTATGGATAAACAGAACGCACCATACAGACCCTGGAAGATATGTTGAGAGCATGTGTACTCGATTGGGGTAAGGACTGGGCTAAACACCTCTGTTTAGCATAATTTTCGTACAACAACAGATGGCATGCAAGCATAGGCATGGCCCCCTTTGAGGCCTTGTATGGTAGAAGGTGCAAGTCTCCCCTATGTTGGGACGATGCATCCGATGTCGTCTCCACCGAATTGGATCTAATCCAGGAATCTATTAAGAAGATATCCATTGTTTGAAAACACATGTTGGCAGCGCAGAGTCGCCAAAGGTCTTATGCTACGGACCGGCAGCGACCGCTGGAATTTATGGTTGGGGATCATGTTTGGGTTAAAGTATCACCAATGCGGGGCATTCGACGCTTCGGCCAGAAGGGCAAGCTAAGCCCGAGGTTTATTGGCCCGTTCGAAATACTGGACCGAGTCGGTAGACTCGCTTATCGGCTATCACTACCACCATCGTTAGACGGAGTGCATAATGTCTTCCACGTCTCCCAGCTGATAAAGTACGTGTATGATCCTAGCCACAAGATCAACTTTGAGGAAGTAGAGATTTCCAATGATGCTACTTTTAGGGATGTTCCAACAGCGATTTTGGATCGACGTGTAAAGACACTAAGGAACAAGGACATACCCCTTGTTAAAGTTCAGTGGTCGCACCACGGTACGGAAGAAGCGACTTGGGAGACCGGGGCGAGCATGAGAGAGAATCATTCCGAGTTATTTTCTTAGTTTCGGGACGAAACTATTTTAAGGGGGGTGGTATGTAATACCACCAGTATTACATGCTTTTTTCACTTTGGGCGCTCACGTCCATTTCTTTTATTTGATAAATAAATGTACTCCATTGCGATAAAACATATTTTGTATAATATGGTTGTACTGTATTCTTCGCATCTGTTATTCGTGTATGATGATTGACGAACTTTCAGTGACATACCTTGATGTCGTTAGGTAATTATTGGTGCGAATATGATGGTGGCCAACGTCTTGTTCCCCGAGAGATTTCCAGACGACATGGAGAGGGAGTCGTGTCATAAGAAATTAATGTGATAATAATTTAGTAAACAAAATTGGTCCTTACGTACGTTATACTCCGAGTCATTACGTACGTTAAAGATCGGCCCTTACGTACGTAACATGGGTCTTCGGTCTTCGGACAGGAATCTTCATCAGGTAGTACGCATGCCGACCAACTTTCGGCGTGATTGCGACAGGCAAGTCAACGAGGTGTTACGTACGTTAACCCCTTTTCGTTACGCACGTAACGATGTGTGTAAATTGTTCCAGCGAGTTCCTTACGTACGTTAATACTTTACCATAACGTACGTAAGGTCCCTTACGTACGTAAACCGTCAAGTATAACGTACGTAAGGGCAACCTGAGTTTATAAAATAACACTTTGCCTTTCATTTCTTTCGTCCTAAAAATCATTCTTCTTTCATATACACTGCTCTCCACCATTCTTGAACCAATTCTAACCTCCCAATTCAAGTGCTATCCTATTAGAGTGCGTTAATCAAGCTTCGGGGAAGGTCTTGAAGGTGTTATCCTCTCGTTCTCCTTCGTCCACCGTCGTTCTTCATCATCTTTCGTCAGTAAAGGTAAGTTTATCCAACCTTGAACTTATTCCAGTGTTGTTTAGTAGGTTATAGTAAACCTCGGATGCCTTGGGTAGCTTAGAACCCTCAGTAATAATCGGACCGGTATATAACTATCGCAATTGTTAATCGATATCCATCGAAGCTAGAAATTGGAATGAATAATAATAGAACTCATAATCATGTTGCTAATCACCAACTTCTCGGAATCATCTTTGAAGGAATTCATGTATAACCATATTATCATGTTGAATAAAACCGTTAATAAATCCTTGATGAACTTACCAGCAATTTCTAGTCAAATAGATACCGAAACAGGTTAAGATGATGGATTAATCGTTCTAGACTTGCATATTAAGACAACGATGAAATCTCGGTGATTTTTGGTTATAATTAACGTAGGAATGTTGTGTTAAAACACTATTGTTTAGCGGAGGGATAATGTATAAGGAATGTTGTCGAACCTAAGAATTTAATGGCACACATTATGGTTAGAAGCAGAGAAATCCGATTCCGACATCATAAGCAACTAGGGTAGGATTCTAACAGGCGGGAGGGGAAGGAACGTAGTTGATCATCCTTATTATCATAAAATGTTAATCGATAAACATGTAATAGGTCGGACTTCCAAGTGTGATCGTTCAAGCCGTTGCCTTGTCAAGAAATAACTCTCGTCGGATTTGAGGCAAGTGAATCTTGCTCAGACTTTACATCTTATAATTTTAGACATAGTAAATTTTACTATTGTGGAATGGTGCTCTTACGATTATCTTGTCTGGAGTATTCCCGAGTAGATACTACCGTGACCCTTGGCCGCGGCCTTGGGAGTTTTCTTGTTGGACCGTGTTGCGGGATAAAACCTGAATGGTACCCACGTCCGGAGTATTCCTGTGTAGATACTTCCGTGACCCTTGGTTGCGACCTTGGTAGTTTATGTGCTGATAAAAGGGATAACATGGAACATTCGGTGATAACTTTATTCCTTGAAATTATTAGATTTTACCTTTGAGTTTGGTTTGGATTGTTTCTGACCTAGGTTACTGGCACGACATGTCGTGCCAGGTAAATTTTTTGAATTTGTGCAGGACACCCCCGAAGGTTATGGCCAGGCATGAGCTATGTTGGAAGAAGGCTTGTTAATTTCTTAAATCAATTTGAACATTCCACGTTGTGTAATAACTGTATGTACGGAACTATTTTATTTTGTACTTTGGATTGTACGAATACTTTCTTAATTACTTCCGTATATTACCACTTTTAATAAAATATTTTAGAAAATATTTTCAAAAACTTGCCTTGTGGGTCCCTCATGGGATCTACGGCACTGTGGCGTCCCGGTTCATTTTGGGGGCGTTACGTAGAAGTATTTCTTTAGAAGAATACAATGAAACTCCTCAAGAGACACCTGTGCAAGAAACTGGAACCGAACCTTTAGAAACACAAGTACAACCACCTCGTAGGTCTAGTAGGGTATCTCATTTATCTGAGAGGTATGGGCTTGTGCACTTGGAGGAGCTGGGTCTCCATGAGGTTCTAAGTGATAGCCAAGAGACCGTCCCGACGACCTATGACCAAGCGATGGTGGATGTAGATTCCGCGAAATGGCGTGAAGCTATGGAATTTGAGATAGACTCAATGCATGTCAATCAGGTCTGGACTCTAGTAGACCTCTCCAAGGGCATAGTGCCTATTGGGAACAAGTGGATCTACAAGAGAAAGACTGATGGTGATGGCAAGGTTGATGCCTATAAGGCCAGGCTTGTGGCAAAGGGTTATACCCAGAAAGAAGGGATCAATTACCATGATACCTTCTCGCCCGTAGCCATGATCAAGTCTATTCGCATGATGCTTGCTATAGTCGCCTACCACGATTATGAGATATGGCAAATGGACGTAAAGACGGCTTTCCTTAATGGATTCCTCGAGGAGGAAATCTATATGGAGCAGCCTAAAGGCTTTGTGTCCGAAGTTGATATTCAGAAAGTGTGCAAGCTTCAGCGTTCCATTATGGACTGAAGCAAGTGTCGCGTAGTTGGAACCTTCGTTTTGACGAGGCGGTCAAAGAGTTTGACTTCGTGCAAAATGAAGAGGAACCTTGTGTATACAAGAGGGTTAGTGGGAGCAAGATCGCATTCTTAGTACTATATGTAGATGACATTCTACTAATAGGAAATGATGTGGGAATGCTCGGTTACGTAAGCTTGGCTTTCGAGTAATTTCTCCATGAAAGACTTGGGAGAAGCAACCTATATTCTTGGAATTCGACTCTACCGGGATAGAGCGAAGAGAACAATAGGTCTTTCCCAAGCCCTCTATATAGATAAGATCTTAAAGCGATTTAAGATGGATGATTCTAAAAGAGGGTTCCTTCCGATGCGACATGGAATAAAACTCTCCTTGAAGATGTGTCCTCAAAGTGAGGAACAACGAAAAGAAATGAGTAATATACCATATGCTTCGGCCGTGGGTAGCCTTATATATGTTATGTTGTGTACAAGACCTGACATCGCGCATGCTGTAAGCGTGGTGAGTAGGTTTCAGGCAAACCCATGTAAGGAACATTGGACTGCCGTAAAGAACGTTCTCAAGTACTTGAGAAGGACTAGAGATATGGTTCTGATGTATGGCGGTGGAGAATTGGATGTGGTGCTATACACTGATTCGGACTTCCAAGGACTAAAGGATGACTCGATGTCTACTTCTGGCTACATATTTACTCTTAATGGAGGAGCAGTATCTTGGCGTAGCGCCAAGAAAAGCGCGACTACTGATTCCACCTGTCAGGCTGAGTATCAAGCAGCCTCGGAGGCTTCCAAGCAAGGGTTCTGGATTAAGAAGTTTCTGGGAGAACTTCAAGTGATACCATGTCTTTGAGTGCTGTTCACATCTTTGCGACAACGACGGAGTTGTAGCGCAGGCCAAGGAGCTGAGGTTTCACAACAGCACCAAACATATTGAGAGGAAGTATCATCTCGTAAGAGAATTTGTTTGCAAGGGATGTATTGTGATGCATAGAGTAGACTCGGCCGACAATGTCGCCGATCCACTGACCAAGCCACATTCTCAGACTAGCTTAGAGCGTCATCTGGAGAACATGGGTATTAGATACCATAGTGTGTGGCATTGAGTGCAAGTGGGAGATTGTTAGGAGTATGCCCTCGAATGCCACTCAGAGGATGTTGAGTGAGGGCATTATACTTGTAATTATGTAAATCATTTATATAAGGCAATGGATGTTTCTTTATTTACTGGCAGTTATTGGCATTCCTAACTCGTAAATATATATATATAGAAACTACTCCGTGTATTTGAGAGCAAAATGTTCCACTCCTTATTGGATAAAGGGGTCGACACTGGAAAGTTTTATAGCTCAAATACTTAATCGTTCGCAAGTCGATGAAACTTGACTGGGCGTTAAGTTAATGTGAAGACTTGTATGTGGGAGCACATGTTATAGGTATGTCGATGAAACACTAATGGTCAGTGGGAGCACATGTTATAGGTATGCTAATTGGATTAGTATACTCGAACCGACTCACCCTCGATTCGTCACACGGATTTCACTCCGGGACAGTCAATGACGGAATCGAAAGGTTGTGATAGGTATTCGTGAACCTTCGACTTGAGGATTTAGTAGGGATGTGCTTGTGACGTCAAGATTTTCATTAGAGTAGTTCGACCCTGTAAACCGGAAGGCGGGGGTCAACCTCGACGTGCATCTTGACGGGCTGGTAGCAGGTCCTACTGAATACCAAGATAGAATTCTTTCTCCCGTTAGTGAGCAGGTTATATGTCCTATGCAGTTATTGGCAGATGAGATCATAAGTATTTGGCCAAAGCATTGGATCTATTTGTATTGGATACACGAGAGCTCAATGATCTCGATTTGCATTAACGCATGCATAGCGTCAAGTACAAATAGGGTTTGACTGACCGTGACCCTATATCTTGATCGGGACATTTGAAAGAAGGGTTTATATGTATACTAGTATTAACGATAGAATGGTTCTTGAATGATCCCAATCATTCGGTCTCAGTTGGGGTACAGTGTAGGCCGTCAGGCTGGCTCGGTGGTGCTACTACTCTTTGGTTCCTCCCATTGCTGACTGAGACGAACCTACCGAGTCGCGCAATAGGATTGACGACGGAATGAATCAAGCTAATTCTCTCATTATGTGTATTAGATATTGGATATCTAAATTTGGGACATTAGATGTCTAAATCGATTTATTGGATAAATTGATATACGGCCTAATGAATTAAATATATCACTAGGTGATTAATTTAATGCATGGATATAATTATTTCTTGGAGAAATTAATTATGTCATAATGTATTTGATATGATGAAATTAATTGGATTAATTAAACTATACAAATACATCGGGATGGAATTGGAGTTTATCTATTTGGACTGTCGGGAGTCCGAAACGAACCGAACTCATCCGTTTCTGCATGGGCCGCCCCCCCATTTCTAGCCACCTTCCTTTTGGACTCTTGTCTCCATTCTTTAATGGATGATAATTGTGGAGGTGGGGTTTTGATTCTCATAATAATGAGATGTACATGTGGGGAGTTGAATAAAAAGGGATAAGAAGACAATCTCAATAAACCAACACTTGATTCCAACATGATGTTCAATAGGAAAGAGAGAGAGAAGTCTTTTTCATCATCTTCTTCTTCATTCATCAAGTTCTTGATTTTTCTTGGAGGAAAAATTGAGAAATAAAAGAGAGATTGTGAGTTATACACTTATAGTGTTATAATTTCATATTGGAAGCTTCATCACTTAGCTCTAGCCATATCCTCAGAGGATAGCAAGGTGATTGTCCTTCTGGTCATTTCTCCGGCGCGTGGCAAGTAGAGACGCGGTGCTTTCGGCGTTGGATCGTTCAAGGGCTTGGAGGGGATTGAATTCGTAGAGATCAAACTAAAGCTTGGGGAATAGCTCAAGAGAATGAATCCATCTAATCAATGGACTACAAGGGTGATTTTATATATCTCTTGTGAATTAATTTTTGATATTCGTATATACGTAGATCGATCGATCCTCGTAGGGATTCAGATCGAATTAATTTTTGTTTTACCGCTTCCGCTGGGCCTTCGTTTTAGGCACCGAATCCCAACAGTTTTAGGAATGGATTTGGAAGGACATCTGCTCAAGATGTAAGTGGCAGTCAGGAGTTCATACCCCCACAATTAAATCGGTAAGTCAGCATAGCCCAGCATGGAACGGACCATGTTCAACAAGGTCCGGTTCCTTCTTTCTGACACACCATTTAACTGAGGAGTACCTGGAGGTGTTAGTTGTAAAACTATTCCATGTTCCTTAAGAAACTCATCAAACGCCGTACTCATATCCTCGCCACCTCGGTCTGACCGAAGTGCTTTGATATGATTTCTAGTTTGTTTCTCGACTAGGGCCTTAAATTACGGGAATTTCTCAAAAGCCTCGGATTTATTTTTCATTAAGTATACATAACCATACCTAGTATGATCATCTGTAAACGTAATGAAGTACTGATATCCATCACGTGCTGCTTCCAAAGCACCACATACGTCGGTATCGATTAATCCCAGTTTATCAGCGGCTCTTTTAAAAGTCCCTGTGAAGGGGGACTTGGTCATTTTTCCTTTTAAGGCAAGATTCACAAGTAGGAAAGGGAGCTGATCCCATTGGACCCATAAGTCTATCTTTTTCCATTTTGTAAACCTTGGTCTGACCAACATGACCAAGTCGAAGATGCCATTTCAAAAGTTGATTGGTTTCATCCCTACCACGTTTTTTAGTCATAGTATTCACAACTACTTTGTTGCTGAGATTTAAATGATACAATCCATTTAACAATATAGCAGTACTCACTAGTTTATTTCTGAAATAAATTTTGCAGGAACCATCACCAATTAAAAATGAAAAGCTTTTTCGGTCCATGACCGGAATAGATACAATGTTTTTATGCCCCTTGGGCAAAACAAGTACATCTTCTAAAGTCAAAACAAAGCCGGATTCTAAACCCAAAAGAAGTGATCCTATGTCGGTTGCCTGAACACTATGCCTGCTTCTAACTGTTATCATAACTTCTCCAGCTCCAGGCTTCCTACTTTGTTCCAGATCATGATTCACGGTACAAATATGAGAACTAGCACCAGAATCCAGTATCCAGGAAGTAGAAAATACAGTAGCAGAACAATTTGTTTCCAAAACTAAAAGTTCTGTACCTGAAGCGCCATGAAGGATCGGACAGTCTATTGCCCAGTGGCCCAGCTCACCGCACTTGAGACAAGCGTCCTTCTTATTGCTCTTCGGAACTATTTGCCCTTACCCTTAAGGTCCTCGACTTGTGGTTCCGTCCGCTTCTTGGTCTTTTTCTTCTTGTTCTTGGACCTCCGAGATCCAAAAGATATCACAAGAGCAGACACCTTCATCCGCGGAGTCTTCATCTGAGACAGAGCGGTCACCAGTGTAATAACTGGAATTATTATTGTGTATTTCATCTATATTCGAACCCTGTATTATTCGGATTTGTGTTCCTGATAAATGGAGTATGATATTTCTCATATTGGTATCTTTGTACATAAGTATATCGTCATGCAAAATTTCTCATGCAAACTCGTGATAGCGCACGCTAAGAATGTAGCTTAACGCGTGCTATCGGCTACTACTAGCGCACACTACAAATGTAGGATTTGCGTGCGCTAGGCAATCAATTATTGAGATAGGCGGCTAGCACATGCGCCAGCCGGGACATGGGTCCGGATAAGATTCCCGCGGACGAACCTGGACAGATTTGGAGTCAATGCTTATTAGCGTGCGCTAAGATTGTATGGTAGCGTGTGCTAATTAGCTAAAGTGCAGAAATGTTTTAAATGGGACAGCAACCCATTTTTGGATTACATTTCCTTCGTTTATTCTTCATTCTTGAGAGCCCAGAGATCAATATATCCTCCTTACACACTTAGAACACATCCACTTGATCATTGGAGATTGAATGTCACTTGTGTTTGATCATTGGAGTGGAGAAACATATTGATTTGGCAAACAAGCAATCGGAGCTGGATTCTACTTGTTGTCTCAGTGTTTTTCTTCATCTTAAGGTATGTTACACTAATTTCAACCTTAAATTCATGTTCTTAAGGATATGAGAATTATGCTATCAAGATATTGAGTTTCATTGGTGATTTATCCAAACCACATCATGTTTAAGAGATTGAGATGATTATGCTTTAAGTACCTTGGTTAAGAACATCATAATTTGAATCCTGTTATGATGAACAAGTAGAGGAAGTTTCTGACATTGGTAATCCGAATCTAGAAGGTGTCTTCATAGTAATCACGGACTTGACTTTAACATCATTATTGTTGGATGAATCTAAGAGCTTGATCATGGAAGGATTATCTCGTAAATATGGAGTGTTAAATAAACTACAAGACGATAGTTTTAATTGATATAAGGTGACAGTTATGCCTTCCGAATTACGCATGTAGAATTGGAATCGAAATGGAATATAGTTTTATGATGATATACATATTCTTGAATTCGAAGTTGTTGTTATCTGTAAGATCATTCATAAGTTTATGAACATAACATGTAGATGGATAACGTACGTTAATCACGGAGGAATTCGTATACTTCATCACCATTTGTACAAATCTGCTGCCCTTCAGTGAACTGCCATGCACGCTTAGCGTGCGCTAAGCTTTGTAAATTAACGTACGCTAATGGGCTTACTAAGCGTACGCTATGATTGAAACTTAGCGTGCGTTAAGTCATCAGGCGAATCAGTCGACTGATCAGTGAGGTACTGACCATGCATGGTCAATGTACGCTAGGTTGTGTGTAATTGTGTACGCTAACGATTAGCCTTAACGTACGCTACATAGGATGCGTAGCGTGCGTTAAGCATACCAGACAGATTCTTTTAAGAACTTCCGATCGTATTTTTGGATTGTTATGATGTTCGTTCGACGTAAGATGAATTCTATATTATTTCTTATGTTAAGATTCGATCTTACTACGTGGTTTATCGAAGGGGCGAACTTCGAGTATTTTGTTTTTCGTGGAAGTATTGTTCTTGTCATCGAACCAATGAAAGTACTCTAATTAGAATTGTTTATATTATGACAGTTATATTGTGATTGTATTGTGTATATGAGTTGCGATTATATGTCCACCATGCGTTGATCCGACGGGAATCATCATGGGAATCTATAGCTGTGTGCGCTGGATCCTTGGACAGGTAGTTCCACCATGCGTTGGTCCGACAGGATCATCATGGGAATCTATAGATGTGTGCGCTGGATCGTTGGAATGCCATCAGTATGTTGAGACTGTTATGATGTGATGTGTATTCTTGTTATTTCTTGTTGAAGAAACTTGTTATGATATAATTGTTGATTATATCACTGTTGTATGATTATTGTACTTGTACTAGCATCGTTATGCTAACCCCTTTGGGGGTGAACATTTGTTTATGTTCAGGATCCAGGAGAGCAAGGAAACAACCACTGGAGTTGCATGACGACGAGGGTGCAGAGTGATGTTCCGTCCGGGTTTTATTGTCTGTGTTTGGTTATTTTTAATAAGTACTCGAGTACGTCGTCAGTTTATGATGTTTGGATTTTGGTGATGTATTAATAACACTTCATTTGGATATTTGTATTCTCGGTATTGAACCAGAACTGTTGTATTTTATTTCAGTGATTTTATAAGTTGGTATCTGTTATTGTATTTTCATTTCTTCAGCCTTTTAAATTCTTATGTAAAGGATTTACGACGCTGTAATATTCCTGAATATATCGGGGGTGTTACAACCAGTTTGTTCATGAGGCTAGCTAAATTACATGCAATCTCATTGCAGTTGAAATTCATAACAAACTGTGAGAAGGAATCAGGGAGAGACTGTAGGATAAGGTCGGTTTGAAGAGAAGTATCCATCTTAAAATCAAGAGCCTCCAATCTCTTGATCATGGATATCATTTTGAGGACATGGTCCCCAACCTTCTCATCTTCCTTCATCCTTGTACCGAACAGTTGCTTCGATATCTCATATCTAGCAGTTCGACTATGCTCACCATAAAGCTCGATTAAGTGAGATAGAATCTGCCTAGCAGAAGTCATTTTCTCATGAGCTCTCTGAAGCTCATTAGACATGGAAGCCATCATAAATTCACGGACTTTCACGTCATCCTTAACCCACTTTTCGTGGTTTTCGATCTCTTCCTGATTGGCTCTTGTCCGCACCGGAAGTTCCGGAATATCCGTCTCCAAGACGTATCCCAGTGCCTCTATACTAAGGACTATCACCAGATTGCGGATCCAATCCACAAAGTTAGTGTAATATCCGCAATTTTCGATTTTCGGTAAATTTCTTTTTCGGCCGGAGTCCGTTTTGACGACTCGCTCATGACCGTTTCATCATTCTGAGAATGATTAATTCTACACTTTTTGTCATCCGAGTTCGTTTCGGTGTTGTTTTGTTGAGTTCCGTGCTTTTTAGCGACTTTTCCGCACTTGAGTTCGATTCTTGCGAATCTCGTCCGAAACTGCTGTTTTGAGTTTCCCGCAAGTCTGTTTAACTTTGTTAGATGTGTTGTGAACTTTGGTTTGGTTATTCGATCACGTATCGTGATTTCTGGGTGTTTTGGGCCATTTTGTAATTTACCCAAAGTTACGGGTATCCGTATTTGTAATTGTTGTCTCGACCCGTTTCTTGGTCGCGTATGATTAATTATGGTATTATGTTTTCATTTCGGGCCGTTGATGTTGTCCGCGAACTTTTCGTCGTGTTCGTTCCGTACGTTTTCGGAAATCGAGTCGTCGAGCCCTGGTGGTCGGGTACTGGCCGGACGGTTGCGGGACTGGCCGGAAGATTGCGGGCACCGGCCTGATAGGTGCGGCAGGAACCGGCGTAGCGCACGCTACGGCCGAAAGGCTGCGCGCGCTAACCGGCAGGTGTAGCGCACGCTATCGGCTGGCCTAACGCACGCTATCGGGTCTAGGCAGTGGGGTTCTGAGGTTCTGGACTCAGTCAGGATCGGCAGGTAGCGCACGCTACTGTCGGTCGTAGCGCACGCTAACCGGCATGGGTAGCGCATGCTGTCGGCCGACTAGCGTACGTTACCTGGGTGAGTTTGTTAGTCTAGAGGCTACTGGACAGGTCGGCTAGCGCGCGCAGGCTTCCGGCCGTAGCGCACGCTAGCGGGAGTCGGGCGGACGAGTCATGGTCGGCAGAATTAGTCGGTGGTGCCGGGTCATGCGGGCCATGGCCGAGAGTGCTGGGTCGATGCTGGCCGATAGCGCACGCTAGTCCGGGAAGGCTAGCGCACGCTAGTTCCGGCCCAGTATATATATGACAGACCAGCCACTTTTTCATTCATTTTTCATTTCCTTTCTCTTCGGTCCGCGGCTGGAGCTTTGGAGGGGATGAAGCCATGTTGTTAAACAACAAATCCATGAAGTTTCTGAGTTTATATCACCGATCAATCATCCTATAACATCCTTCGATCCAGCGAATCAAGGTTAGATCTTTAGAACCCTACTTTTGGGTAGATTTGGGGATTTTTGCGTTTTTGTCCGATTCGTTCCGTTTTGTCGATTAATTCATGATGAATATGATTAATCTTGTTGGTATTCTTAGTTTCCCTACGGATTCATGGTATATTTCGTAGTTTTTACGGAATCGAGAGGGTTTGGTTGTGGTCCGCCCTCGTTGTTGTTTATATATGAATATACATGAATCGTAGGCGGGTTTTCGGGTGTATTCCAATTCCGTATTCATTTAGAAATGGTTGTGATTGTATTCTTCGAATCGTTAGGTTCGGTTTCGTTGGTTCCTAGCATTCGTCGGTGACATTCCTTTCCGTTCGTTGCGTCGTCAATAATTCAAGGCAAGTATTTTTGGAAACCTTTATGCTTAACGTGAAATGGTAATGTATATTGTGTGTGATTGCTCACCTCGGGAGGGTCCGACGGGATCACGGAGGGAATCCAATGGTATAGCCCTGGATTCACGAGTTTGTTTCGCTAGCCAGCTCGGGAGGGTCCTTAGGGATCACGGAGCGGGATCAATGGTATAGCCCTGTTCCCAAGGTGATGCGTGTGCGTGATTTGTTTTATAATATGGCCAGCTCGGGAGGGTCCTTAGCGATCACGGAGCGGGATCAATGGTATAGCCCTGTTCCCATGGCAAATTGTTTGACTGTTTATTTCCGGAAAAGACATGTCTGGTTTTGGCTTTTGAAATTGATATTGGTGCATGTACTATGAAATGTGTAAGCGATTGGTTTGCCTTGAATACTTGTACTAGCGTAATTGCTAACCCATTTGGGGACCCGTTGTCGGGGAAATTCTTGTTGTGGATTTCAGGTTATGTTCAGCCAGACGAGGATGTCGGCCAAGGTTGTTGACATGTGCAATTGAGTCTTGTTATTTCCTACTGTCTCTTTTGATGTGGATGTTTTCCAAATTGTAAACTTATAGATTGTTGTTGCGATAATTCTTACACGCAAGTGCACGTTATCGTTTACAAGTAATAAAGTGATAAGTAGAGTATCGTTCCCACGAGGACTGAATCTCTAACTACCGATTTTTATGTATTCCAGTTTTATTTGAACAATCGAATTTGGGTTTTGCAATTAATAACTAAAAGAATTAATAAAAGACTAAACAGTAGAAAATGATAGCTTGAAGAAAAGGGAAATCAAATGATGAATAAGTCTAGGATTCTGAATCCACCTCGGTTTATCCGAATTTACTCTCGATTATCCGTAATAAATAATTTTTCCAATTTATTGAAGGCGGAGATTTCTAATATATTCTACCGCCTCTCCCGAGGTCAATAGATTTGTCTAAAGACGAATAACGCACTCTATCCCTAGGTGAATTAATTCGTGAATAGGCGAAAAGCATAAAATCGCCAAAAGGCCACGCAGTTCCTATGAGTATATTCCTATCTCACAGAATAAAACGGTCCTCACCAATAGTTCCTCACCAATTCTCCTCTCCCGATTCGAATTGAATGATTAAATCAATACAACTATTGGCCAGATAATTGCAAGCATTAAACACAATTGGGAAAACTCAACAAAAAGGTAATTAATTAGACAATCTCAAGCAAATTCGTCAAAACGTAAGTTTCATCAAAATCCTAGATTAGGGTTTTAGCCTGACATACTAATAATTGAAAATACAGAATAAATGAATGAAAGCATTAAAATCAAACGCAGATGAAGCTTGGATTCCTCCGTTCTTTGGCTTCCGCCCTCTGCCCTTGAAGTCTTCTGCTTCCCTCTTCTTCTGCCATCTCCAAGCTTAAGATCCAAAAGATAAAAGATTCAAAGATAATTAATTAGGGTCTTAAACCCTTATTTATAGCTTAGCACATCCTCCAAATCGCGTCCATATGAGTAGGTCGAAAACTGGCTTCGAAACGGCCCAAATCCGTGCGGACATACAAAAACCGCCTAGTGTGCCGCGGCACATTGCCTTCAGCTGGATGCCTGGGCGTCCTTAAGTTCTTCTGTGCCGCGGCTCACCTGGACTGTGCCGCGGCACAGAGTACAGGTTACTTAGTGCTCGGCTGGGTGTCTTCCTGTGTCGCGGCCCTGCTTCCTTGTGCCGCGGCTCATGGCGAAGATTTGCCGTTTTCGCCCGTTTCGCCTCGTTTTTGCTTCCGGACTTCAATTTCCTGACAAACATACAAAATTAAGGCATTAAAGGCTCATTTAAACAATTTCACTCTCCAAATTAATACAAAATAATGATAAATAAGCGTATAAAAATACGCCTAACAAATACCCCCAAACTTAAGCCTTTGCTTGTCCTCAAGCAAAAAGAATTAATTTCAATAAAAGAATGTCGCGAATCATCGTGCGACTCGTAGTGTTCAACCTAATCAATACTATCCTGTAATTCTCTCTGAATAATATGAGTGTCGTAATAGCGAGCTACACTCAGAACACTGATCCCACAAAGTAATCAAGTTCAGTCCTAATTACTCATTCATGAAGAAAATCTAGCTCAAAGATTAACAAACGTGAATCAAATCGACCGCCAATATGAAAGGCTAAAATAAACAAGCTAGATCGCCCCATTCCTTAGTCTAATGGCACAATTTTCACGAGTTTCATAAAAATAATCCTCGGACAGTATTCCCTTATATATATGCTCAAGAATTTGATTCGAGTTGACCACTAGGTTCGGATCTCGGGATGTTTCATCGGGATAATCATAGGGTGGAACTTCCATTCTCATGTATTGGGAAATCGTTTGACGTAAAAGACACTCATGGGGCACATGGATGCTTCTAGTTACTAAGTTCCCTTCTACAGTGGAAAAACAACTCGAATATATAATTTCTGCATGTCCGAATCAAGGTCACCGTTTTACGCGAGAGTAAACAACGGGTCACGCGAATACCCCCGGTTACTAGGCTCCCTATCATCGGCATGTGTGAAATCTCTAAATCACTAATCAGGGTCGTCGTTTTACGCGAGAGTAAACAACGGGTCACGTGAATACCCCCGGTTACTAGACTTCCCTTCATAGAATAAACTTATCTCGACTAGTGGGAAAAACTAACCGACTCTAAACTCAGTCTAAGTGCCAACACGACTAATGTAACTGGACGACTAACTAACCGAAAAATATAACCAAACGTATTGATGGTGATTTTAAAACAAGTATGTATCCTCTCTTATCCGCCAAGACCTCTACAATCACGAAAAAATTTCGGACCTAAATGGATAGTAAGCAGAAACAGAAATCACTGAATACAACTCGACTAAAACTCGACCGTTTCTTCAGAGAGAAAAACAGTGTCGTAACATCAGTATTACACAAATAGAAGCACGAAAAATTCACGAATAGAGAGAAATTAAGACAAGCAAGGCTATTGAAAAAAAATAACGCAAAGTAATGAAAAGTGCAACGAAATAAAGTACAGCAATGAATGTAGCGACAAAAAGTAAACCCCCCCCCTAAACTTAGGACGTACATTGACCTAAGTGGACAAAATATGATATGCAATAAGATAAAAGGTCAAGTACTCCCCTCCAGTCCTCTCAGGAGCTGGTGCCGGCATCATCCGGTGAGGAGGGTGGTGTGGCTGGCCGGGCGGGTGCAATAAATGGCCCGTCGGGATGCATGATATGGGCCGTCCATGCGGAAAGGTGCTCCTGATGATAAGCGTCCCTCGCTGCCAGACGCCTCGCCTCTCGTCGGTTGGCCAGGCGGGCCTGCTCTCGCATCTCAGCTCTGACGGTAGCAATAACGCTCTCTCGCTCCGTCCGCTGCTCCTCTCGCATGGCAGCCATCATACTCTCCCTCTCTCTCCTCATCTCATCTCTCTCTCTCCTCGTCTCCTCTCTCAGCTCCTCTCTCTCTCTCCTCAGATCCTCCCTCAGCCCATCAAACATCTCCTGCAATCTCTCTCTGTCGGGCGGCGGGCCGGCATCTCCATGTGTCAGCAAAAGAGGCTCGGGGGATCCCTCGTGGGCATCCTCTAGCAGAAATCCTCTCCCCTGAGCGTGCGCCGGCGCTCCTCCCCACTGGTCAAAATGTGATATGATGCGGTGGTCGATCGAGGCCTGGGGAGCAAGCATCGGCTCATCGTCTGACCACGTCAGCCCCGACTGCCGGCACAAAGCACAGATGAGAGAGGGGTGCTTCAACCCCGTCTTGGCCCCCCTGGATACACTGGAAGATAGATCGGACCAGGATGGGGGCCACATCGAAACGCAGCCCGGAAGTGATAGCATAAAGTGTCCGGGCGCGGGAGAGAAAAACAGTGCGGATCTGGGAGGTGGGGTCAATGCGTGCACAGATAAAATAAAGCCAGGCACGCCCTAGCCGGCTGAGGCGCGAGCTCTTGAAGTGGAAAGTGGAAGAACCCTGTGCGCGCTGCTCCCAGTCGGAATCGGGCTGTGCAATAGTCTCGAGCAGGGCCTCCTTCGTGAGGCTCGTCATCACTCGGTCATAGGCCGACTCATCTACCACCGGAAGCCCAAACAACCTCCGAATAGCAGCAGTGGAGAAATCAACTGTAACACCTCGGACATCCACCTGAGTCCGAGAGTCTAATGACGGCAACATATGGCCTGCCCGAATGTGCTTCAGTAGTGCACTGGCGTAGAACTCCTGCACAATCGAGATAACCGCTGGCTCGGGGGGTGCAACAAATCTGGCCCACCCCATCTCATCAATCATGGTAAGCAATTCCCCGTCTTGGGGAGCTGGAGTAAATCCCCTCTCCGGGATAAGAGGTCGCGGCCGAATCTTCTCATTGAAGATCTTGTGAATTTCAGGGTCCGAAAAGTGGTGCCCCTCTGACTCGGCCCGACTACGAGAGGTTTCCCCTCGAGTGGGGGATGACTGGGTCCTGGCTCTCTTGCTCAGCTTCTTTGTTCTCGCCATAGTCAGTCCTGAAAAATAAAACACCCGGGTTTATTTACGTAAACAATAACAACAATAATCATCACTCGGTAAAAAATGTCCACCCGTAAGTCAAGAATTTAAAAAGATAGCACATCCGTGAGAGAAAGATGAAATTGGACTTAAACTTTTAAACTGGACGTAAGGGTTGGGCTTGCTGTAAATTCAGAACGAATACGTTGCACAAAGATTCAAAAGATTGCTTTAACAAAGAAAATTTTTCACTTAGACATTTTATCAAACACCTTAAGGGCACGAGTTTACTTGAAGAATAAACATGGCTATAGCTCGATTCAACCCCCAAGAATAGAAACACAATTCATTCATCATCAAAACAACGCACTCAATTCATTCATATTTCGAATTAACTATGAAAATTCGATTAAAACTACTATGTTATCCCCTAAACCATCCTAGAACTTATTGAAGGAAAATAAACATGATCAATCCATCCAAAGCATAAACAACTTCAAATTTAAATTCATGAAACAAGTAGAGATTAGAGATTTGAACATACCTCGATTTGTTTGTGAAAAATGCAAGATAAGAAATCGCAAGAATAAATCGCGAAGAGGAAGAGTTGTGCCGATTCGCGCGCAGGGGAGGGAAAGGGAAGGAAAGAAGGTGTACCTGGAAATGCCGGCCGAATGCGTGTTATAAGCTACCTGGGCCTTTCGAATTCCGCATGGTGTGCCGCGGCACAGCTCAAGTGAGCCGCGGCACCGGGTACAGTTCCTTCTTGGCTGTTTGTTCGTTTTGTCGTGTGCCGCGGCACAGATTTCGTGTGCCGCGGCTCAGTGCTCAAGTGTGCCGCGGCTCATTTATGCCGTGCCGCGGCACAGGGTACAGTGGGTTTAGTTCATCTCCTTCGATATGTGTGTGCCGCGGCTCACAATACTTGTGCCGCGGCTCAGACTTCAGTTTTTCCCCTGGGACTTTCCTGCACAGAATTTTGAGAAGAACACGTTAAAAGCGAGAGGCAGAAGCAAATTGAAGCACAAAAATGATGAAAAATAAAAATCAAGAATGCAAGAAAAATAAAGAAACGCAAAAATCTACAACTACGAACTCAGGTTGCCTCCCGAGAAGCGCTAAGTTTATAGTCTTCAGCCGGACCTATTCAAAAATATTAGTTCGCTTTTCGCAAACTCCATTTGGTTTCCGCCCCGTTTATCGAACCGTTAATATATTTTTTAAAATTATGCCCATCGGTCGTTAACGATTTAACTTTCGGTTCGGACATCAAATGTTGTTTGCGGAAAGGTTTCGACGTGAACAACTTCCCGAAACACCCGTTTTTATCATGATTAGATATCCGTTTGAATTCCAGCTTGTTTCCCTCCTTCAGAAATGACTTCATGACCCCAGCAGACTTGTCTGAGTGCTCGAGAAATGATACTCGTTCTACATCATTCTTAAATAATGGACCATCTGACACAGAATCTGAATTTTTCGACCGACGATGCTTTCGGTGCCTTTCTTCAGCAACGACATCCACCCTTTCAATCTGTGAGCCTTTATCAACATCTCCCGGACATGGAAAAGATTTGAATACTTGAAAAGTAACTTGCTCGTCTTGGACCCTCAGAGTTAACTCCCCTTTTTCCACGTCTATAAGGGTTCGGCCCGTCGCTAAAAATGGTCGTCCCAAGATAATCGGAATATCTTCGTCTTCCTCCATGTCAAGAACGATAAAGTCCGCTGGAAAGATAAATTTATCCACCTTTACCAAAACATCCTCAATCACTCCCCTCGGATACTTAATCGAACGATCCGCTAATTGCAAGGAGACCGTCGTCGGTTTGGCTTCCCCAATGTCCAGTTTTTTGAAAATCGACAGAGGCATGAGGTTAATACTAGCACCGAGATCGCACAGTGCCTTATCAAAAGAAAGATCCCCCATGGTGCACGGTATGTTGAAGCTTCCCGGATCTTTCAATTTTGGTGGGAGCTTCTTTTGAAGAATTGCGCTGCATTCCTCCATCAAGGCGACAGTTTCAAACTCCTCGAGTTTTCTTTTCTTCGATAATATCTCTTTCATGAATTTAGCGTAGCTCGGCATTTGTTCCAACGCGTCGGCGAACGGAATGTTAAGGTGAAGCTTTTTGAACACGTCAAGGAACTTAGAAAATTTTTTGTCCGCCTTTTTCTGCTGTAATCTCTGCGGAAACGGGACGGGGGGCACACATCTCTTCGGGTTATCCGGCAACGTTATTGAAGGTTTCAAATCTTGTGACTCCTCTGTCACTAAATTATTCTTTTCCTCAATTTCCTTCTTCTTTTCACACCGCTCGGGCTAGTCCAACAGCTCCTTCCCACTTCTTAGACTGATCGCATTTAGACTCTCTCTAGGATTTGTCTCGGTCGTGCTAGGCAATGCTCCCTCCGGGCGGGCTTTCAACACATTAGCAATTTGGCCCAGCTGGACCTCCAAGTTTCGTATGGAAGCGGAATGATTTTGCAATGTCGCTTCAGTATGGGTCATGAATTGACTCGTATTCGCCGCCAATTTTGCAAGTGCTTCCTCGAGAGAAAGTTTTGGAGCGGGAGGGGGCTGCTGTTGGTTCTGAGCGAACGGGGGCTAGTTTGAGTTATGTCTGTTTCTCCATGAAAAGTTGGGATGATTGCGCCACCCCGGATTATACGTGTTGGAGTACGGATTATTCTGCCGATTTCCATTTCCCACGAATTGAGCCTGCTCCATCTGATGTTGCTCGAACGGGTTTCCAACTTGACACTCCGCGCTCGGGTGAGATCCGTTACACCGATTGCATGTCTCAATGGTAACGGGGGAAGGTGCGTGCGAAAATGCTTGGAGCTGTTGGGTCAAGGCGGCGACTTGAGCTGACAATGTGGAAATTGGATCATTACTTGAAACTTCCATAACTCGCTTCGGCGTAAATCTTTCCGATGGCCATTGATATGCATTTGCGGCCATAGCTTCCGACAGCGAGTGTGCCTCGGCCATAGTCTTTCCCATCAAAGCCCCACCGGCGGCTGCATCCACGAGAGTGCGTGTAGAAGCACTTAAACCATTGTAAAACGTCTGAATCTGAAGCCAATCTGGAAGGCCGTGATGTGGGCATCTCCGTAACAAATCTTTATATCGCTCCCACGCCTCATGGAGCGAATCCATATCGTACTGACCGAAAGTGGTGATTTCGTTTCTTAATCTCGCCGTCTTAGAAGGTGGGAAGAATTTGGCAAGGAAGGCTTGCGCTAACTCTGCCCATGTTGTGATCGACCCCGGCGGTAAAGAATTTAACCAAAATTTCGCTTTATCCCTCGAAGAGAAAGGGAAAGCCGTAATCGGATCGCATCGTCGGTGACACCATTATTCTTGAACGTGTCACAAATTTCCAGGAAAGAAGCAATATGAGCGTTCGGGTCGTCATTCGGCAGTCCACAGAATTGGCTCGCCTGCACCATCTGAATAATAGCAGGCTTGATCTCAAAATTATTGGCTTGGATAGTGGGACGCCGAATTCCCGAAAAATTAGCATTGATCTGCGGCATGGCATAGTCTCTAAGAGCTAGTGCCGGTTGCACTTGCTGCACATGGTTATCTCCTCCTTGAATCTCGATATTCTCGGCCATGATCACCGTCGTCTGTAATTCTCGTTTCTCCTTCTTTTTCCTTCTCAGAGTGCGCTCGAGCTCGGTATCCAAAGGTAGTAGGCCTTCGTTACCGAGTTTTATCATGCACTAAGCGAAAGATCCTGAAAGGACAAACAAATAAACAAAATTAAATACAAAAAATAATAAAATAAAAACGTTCAAACTAAGACTAGAAATACTGAAATCGATATTAGAAAATTTCAGTCCCCGGCAACGGCACCAAGAACTTGTTGCGATAATTCTTACACGCAATTGCACGTTATCGTTTACAAGTAATAAAGTGATAAGTAGAGTATCGTTCCCACGAGGACTGAATCACTAACTACCGATTTTTATGTATTCCAGTTTTATTTGAATAATCGAATTTGGGTTTTGCAATTAATAACTAAAAGAATTATAAAAGACTAAACAGTAGAAAACGATAGCTTGAAGAAAAGGGAAATCAAATGATGAATAAGTCTAGGATTCTGAATCCACCTCGGTTTATCCGAATTTACTCTCGATTATCCGTAATAAATAATTTTCCCAATTTATTGAAGGCGGAGATTGCTAATATATTCTACCGCCTCTCCCGAGGTCAATAGATTTCTCTAAAGGCGAATAACGCACTCTATCCCTAGGTGAATTAATTCGTCAATAGGCGAAAAGCATAAAATCTCCAAAAGGACGCAGTTCCTATGAGTATATTCCTATGTCACAGAATAAAACGGTCCTCACCAATAGTTCCTCACCAATTCTCCTCTCCCGATTCGAATTGAATGATTAAATCAATACAACTATTGGCCAGATAATTCCAAGCATTAAACACAATTGGGAAAACTCAACAAAAAGGTAATCAATTAGACAATCTCAAGTAAATTCGTCAAAACGTAAGTTTCATCAAAATCCTAGATTAGGGTTTTAGCCTGACAAACTAATAATTGAAAATACAGAATAAATGAATGAAAGCATTAAAATCAAACGCATATGAAGCTCGGATTCCTCCGTTCTTCGGCTTCCGCCCTCTGCCCTTGAAGTCTTCTGCTTCCCTCTTCTTCTGCCGTCTCCAAGCTTAAGATCCAAAAGATAAAAGATTCAAAGATAATTAATTAGGGTCTTAAACCCTTATTTATAGCTCAGCACATCCTCCAAATTGCGTCTATATGAGTTGGTCGAAAACTGGCTTCGAAACGGCCCAAATCCGTGCGGACATACGAAAACCGCCTAGTGTGCCGCGGCGCAGTAAATCTGTGCCGCGGCACATTGCCTTCAGCTGGATGCCTGGGCGTCCTTAAATTATTCTGTGCCGCGGCTCACCTGGAATGTGCCGCGGCACAGAGTACAGGTTACTTAGTGCTCGGCTGGGTGTCTTCCTGTGCCGCGGCCCTGCTTCCTTGTGCCGCGGCTCATGGCCAAGATTTGCCGTTTTGCCTCGTTTTCGCTTCCGGACTTCAATTTCCTGACAAACATACAAAATCAAGGCATTAAAGGCTCATTTAAACAATTTCACTCTCCAAATTAATACAAAATAATGATAAATAAGCGTATAAAAATACGCCTAACAATTGTACTCGCGAGTACTTAGGCTTTTCCTTTCGGATTGTGATTGGTATTCGTTGGAGTTACTGTATTTGTCGGTTGATGTTTATTATGCCGGTTGTACCGGACGTGTTGTTTTATGTTCTTGTTGTTAACAATTATTTCCCGGCTAACCGAGACGGTTAGTCGAGTGGTGTTTTCTTGTGTTAGCCTGGTGGGTCCCATGTAGGGGTCCACGTCGCTGTAATACACCTCGAATATCTTGGGGGTGTTACAGAAAATGGTATCGGAGCTCTAGGTTTATGGATACCTAGGCTTGTCGGTTATTTGGGTCTAGTTATGTTTTGTTTTGCACATTGTCACACCGCTGCCGGCATCTCAGTACATCCAGTGCTCGTAAGTTTTCCTTACTCGATTCTCTTGTTTTCTCATATTGAAATTCCACTTCTTGAACTGTGATTGCCTCTCTCGTACTTATCATCGAGTTGTTTTTTCGATCCATCCGGTTCGTGTACTTTTGATTCTAGTATTGCGCAGTCCTTTGTCTGTCTAGAGTATGTGCGCCATTCTGGGCTTGACCGTTTGTCGTTTTGTGAGCCTTCCATCGCTAAACTTCCTAGCGTTGCTGGGATCGTTGGTGATCGAAAGATCCTAGATTTGCTCCGTGGTATATTGTGAGAGGGCTTGACTCTCTAGTCTTTTGTTGTATGATGGAATCTGTGTTTGGTAATTGTGATATACTAAATGTATGTTGAGCCGAATGTACTGATGGTTTGGACACCGAGGGGTGCAGTGTGATGTGAATGTTTTGAACATTGATATGTTCCGGGATAGGTATCGATGGCAGAGTTTGTTGAGAAACTCACATAGATGGATTCGATGTGTGTTCGAATCGGTGTTCGTTAGTTATACTATTAAACTTGAAGAGATAGTTTGACATATGCTTGGAATTAGTATTTCCGAGTTGCGCTTGTTGAACTGGTGATTTTTGAATTCCGTATATGCGTGTGTTCGGGAATTGACGGTACTTGGCTAATTATTAATATTTACAACCAATGTGTTTCTATTAATAATACATGTGGCGTGCATGCTTGAAAATTTCTTAGACTTGATCGTATTGTGGGTTTTTGAAAAGTGACATGAATTTGGGCGAGCCAGCCTTGTATTTTCAAATAAAACCTTGTGTCGGTATTTAAAGGTCGTGTTTAAAAGTGTTTAGGACATTTTATAAAATGCTACCGCTGTTAAGCCCTTGTCGTGTTTGAAAGGGTCTTGAAAATGATTTTTTAAACTTATCGGTTTTATTTTTGAATAACTAGAGTATACGATTTTAAAATCAGATTAGCCTGGGGAAACATAGGCTGTCGAGTCAAGTTGTGTTTGTTGAGTTTTGTCTCGTCGGATTTTGTCTGACTTAGTCGCATCGCGACGCGTCGTTTGAGATCATTGGTCGTGATTAGTATCGAGGGGCGGTCGTCACTTACGTGCGACCTATGGATGTAAAACTCCCATCCTTGTGTTGTGCCTCGTGTGACACGAGTTATTTGTATGATTAGTCGTTAAATGATGGAATCCTTCTGTGGATTTTGATTTCACGATATGTGTTTACTAGACTCTCGTATTTGGTTTATACGAGGAGTGTCGTCACTGCTGATGTATTTTCGAACCGCATTTTATCCGCTGCGTGAGTTCTTTCAAAACGGCTTTTGGCATTTTGCAAACTGAGTTTTATTTCGTAAAACCGATTCCCTAAATCAAGTTTTGGCATTTTAGCCTCGAACATTTTATGACGGTTTGACAAATGAGTTTGTGAGTTTTGGAAAATATTACCGTCATTGGTCTTTTTAGCATTTTCGAAATGACGTAGGAAATTGTGCTTAACCTGGTAAATCCTTGTGAGAAAGGTTTACGGCATGTAATTTTTCTGATATGTTCTGTTGTTGTCTCTGTGGGTCGTTAGCGCACGCTACGCCTTGCGGCTAGCGCGCGCGAGAGTGCGTTGGTAGCACGCTAAGGGGAGGATAGCGCACGCTACCTGGTAGTTCAGGCGATCCAGAGCTACTGGACTGGGTCTGAAGTTCTCGTTAGTGCACGCTAACACTTGGGGTTAGCGCACGCTAACGGTGTATTTTTGGTCAGGAGTTTTGTTTGATGCCGTGATAGCGCACGCTAACCTTAATGATTAGCGCACGCTAATTGTGTCCTGTATAAATACTAGACACCAGTCTAGAAGTTGCATTTTTCTTCATTTCTTCTTCTTCCTCCATGAGTTTGAGACGTAGCGACTAGGGTTCGCATCTGAGCTGATTTTTCTTCCATCCAAAGGTGTTTTGGAGTATCCTAGATGATTTTTAACATCATCTAATCCATTGTTCTTCGCCGAATCTAGGTATTTTCTTGAATCCCTAGAGTTGACTTTTTGGAGTTTTGTTCTTGATATCGTTTTCCATCCAGTTTTAATAAACCGATTGTTGTTTTAACGATGTTGTTAAACATATCCTAGGGGTTGTATATAACTGTCGTGATTTTGAACGATTTAATGAGTGTGCTATGATGTGTTTAAGTGAATGTTGACACGTGCGAATTTTGGGCATTTTGACCTATTGTTCTTCTGAAAAACCTTGGGTATCTTAGAAAATAAACCTCGAGACGTACTTTTAAAATGAATTATTTTCTCACAGTGTTCTCAAGATGCCTACTAGCGCCACGCTATGTTTCAAAATTATTCTACTTTGAGGATCAAAATATTTTTTGAGATATTTCTAATGATTTAGAAACGCATTTACTTAGACCCGAAGGTCGAATATTGCCGAAAAGTTTTAATTTAAAGAAAGGTGTCTTCATTTTCTTTATCAAACGCAAGATGATTTTTTAAAAGTCTCGATGACGATGTTTGTACTACTTTTTGATATATGATACTCAAGATCAAATGGTGCTTGCAAATTATTTTCAAAAGGTGGTTTTCGTTTTCAAAACCTATCATTCCTATTTGTGGTCCGGGAATATATATGTGATGTTCGTACTCTTGTTAGGGTGTTAACCCCCGAGTTGTTGTTGAATTGGTGGTGTGAGCGTTGAGTCGTTCGCCACACAGTTGTCGTGGTAGCCTCTGTGAGGGGTGTGATGTTGGTATTGGATGTTGTCGCCTCGTAGCGGTTTATGCGTTATCGCATATATGCGAGCTGTTAGAGCTCGGGTTGGTATGATTGTGTGCATCGGTGATTGTTCCGCGTTGTGTCGGTTGCTTGTTGTATTGTTACCTTGGTTCCGTTGTTGTGAGTTTCGGGGGCGAGGTCAAAGGTAATACCCATACTATTTTGACTTCTATATCTTCTCTTTCTCCAGTCTATCGATTCTCTCGTGTTCATTGATACCTTCTGAACTTGTTCTGTACCTTGGTTTCATCGTTCGAACGAGCTGTAATCTGATTTTGAGTCGATCTGGTTATCGCTGTGACTTTTCCGAATTCGGTTCGATTCTTGTGAACCTTGTTCGGAAGTAACATCTTTTGGTTCTAATAGTTCTTTTATTCGAAATGGATCGGATTTTGAACTTCTGTATTTTTGGTTCTATCGACTCGTTTATACTCGTTAACATTTCTGAACTTTCCCTATCCCTTGTTTTTGTTGATCGAACGAGGGTGGTATTGTTTCGGAATAACTCGTTTGTCGTTGTGACTTTTCAATCGCTATTCCCTTTCCTATGGATCTTATGGGAATGCATGTCTGGTAGTTCTCACTAGATCAGCCTGGGAGTTGTTGTTTGAATTTTATTATCCTTCGTGTTTCAGACATGATTGTTCAATTTTTGTTGTCTCGATCGTTTGTTTGTTCGGTTTTTGTTCTTGTTTCGTGATTGTTGAGCGTTCAGGCTCCTTCGTAATTCCCTTAAGTTCGGGTTATTACTCTCGTTTTCGATCTTCCAACCTCTAGGCCGTGGAATTCCGTATTTGTTCAGCGTTTGGCTCGCATTTTGATTGATGAACCGTTGGGTTGGTCAATCGTATTGATTTTCGTTCGTTGTGTTTTGTGATTGTTCGGATAATTGACTTGATTATATTATCCGTTTGATGACGCTTGTCATTTGTTGGTTTTATTTTGTCTCTACCGGTGGCGTTGTGTTAGTCTCCGTGGAGCGTATTTTCACGCCGTATGTCTCTTTGCGTTTCTTGCAGCGTTTCGTCGTCGGGCGCGAGTTTTCGGTTTTTGTGTATCTCGTTGAGTTTTCCTGGCGGGATATTGCTTCTCCCTACTTGTTTTAAGTTTCGGGACGAAACTTCTTTTAAGGAGGGTAGAATGTAATATCCGCAATTTTCAATTTTTGGTAAATTTCTTTTTCGGTCGGAGTCCGTTTTGACGACTCTCTCATGACCGTTTCATCATTCAGAGAATAATTAATTCTACACTTTTTGTCATTCGAGTTCTTTTCGGTGTTGTTTTGTTGAGTTCCGTGCTTTTTAGCGACTTTTCCGCACTTGAGTTCGATTCTTGCGAATCTCGTCCGAAACTGCTGTTTCGAGTTTCCCGCAAGTCTGTTTAACTTTGTTAGACGTGTTGTGAACTTCGGTTTGGTTATTCGATCACGTATCGTGATTTCCGGGCGTTTTGGGCCATTTTGTAATTTACCCAAAGTTACGGGTATCCGTATCTGTAATTGTTGTCTCGACCCGTTTCTTGGTCGCGTATAATTAATTATGGTATTATATTTTCATTTCGGGCCGTTGATGTTGTCCGCGGACTTTTCGTCGTGTTCGTTCCGTACGTTTTTGGAAATCGAGTCCTCGAGCCCTGGTGGTCGGGTACTGGCCGGACGGTTGCGGGACTGGCCGGAAGATTGCGGGCACCGGCCGGACAAGTGCGGCAGGAACCGGCGTAGCGCACGCTACGGCCGGAAGGCTGCACGCGCTAACCGGCAGGTGTAGCGCAAGCTATCGGCTGGCCTAACGCACGCTATCGGGTCTGAGCAGTGGGGTTCTGAGGTTCTGGACTCGGTCAGGATCGGCAGGTAGCGCACGCTACTGTCGGACGTAGCGCACGCTAACCGGCAGGGGTAGCGCACGCTGTCGGACGACTAGCGTACGTTACCTGGGTGAGTTTGTTAGTCCAGAGGCTACTGGACAGGTCGGCTAGCGCGCGCAGGCTTCCGGCCGTAGCGCATGCTAGCGGGAGTCGGGCGGACGAGTCATGGTCGGCAGAATTGATCGGTGGTGCCGGGTCATGCGGGCCATGGCCGAGACTACTGGGCCGACGGTTCCAATCATTTCATTGGGTTATCAATCTCTTCACTATTATTTTCATCTCGGTGAGTCATTCTTGACCTTATCGAATTATTATCCTTTGATATTCATTGTGGTCATTCTCGTTCATATGACCTTCTGGGTTCATATTGCGTGGCTGGGTGCGGATGTGTGGAATTTTTAGTCGGGCACGTGATGGCCATGTATTGGGAGTGATACATTGGACTGTGCACACGGTAAAGATTAACTCCATGAGACTAATTAGGTACAAGGACGGGTGTGTCCGGTCATCCATCTTGTACACTTGCACAGAACACTACGGGCGTACTATGATACTCCTCTTCAGCGTAATTCATAACTAAGGATATTTCATAACTTCAGTTAAATCATGATTGTGTATTTTCAACCCTTGAGGATTGTTGTTCTGTATAACTGACCCCGTTGGGGGATTTTGTTTTCAGGTCACGGCAAGGCAAAAGGCACGGGAAGAGCATGTTGACGGCGAGGAGTCCCAGTGATACTAGTAGGGGGCCCCAGTCATTCTGATTATTTCAGTCATTCAGTCATTTCCGTCATTTGTATTTTCCGCTGCAAATTCCGTTTGAGATGTTTATTTATTCATGGTGGTGTATTTTATCTTCATATAAAATATACTAGTATTCTGTATTGTCCTGGTGTATTGTACTTAAGCTCCTCATCGGAGTATTTGGTAATATAATGTGGTTCGGTACTACAATTATATTATTTAATTAATCAGTTTTCATTCGCCTGGTGGGTCCCAGTCGGGGGTCCACGACACTGTAATATCCGCCTAGTTTGGGGTGTTACAGAGTTGGTATCGGAGCGTGGTTTTCAATACTACCTTCCGAGTCATGTCTCATTTGAAATCATCGTCATCGGACTAGTATCATTGGACTTTCGCGTCACGTGTGACCTGTGCAAATGCCAAGCCAATCAGACCAAGAACTGTATGATTTCTAACGCCATGGTCTAATTTCTGGCAATAAGAATCATTCATTCATAATTCATCAGTTAACAATCCTCAATCATCATTTTCATTTTGACCAGGACGGTCATGTTAACTCGTTAATCACTCAATTCATTTCATTACTCAGTTGATGAACAGGAAGATCATATCATTAATCTTGGTAACTTGTTCAAGATAATCATTTCAAGAATTTCATCAGATAATCATGTCACTTCAGTTAATCATTCATATAATCACTGTGTTATAGTATGTATGCTCATTTTCATCATTTCATGGCATGATCATAACATGATATTCATGCGGGAAATATAATCATCATGTGACTTTCCTACTTCAGTATGGAGAGAGCAAGAAGAGAACGAGGAGGACGAGGCCGTGGTGCGGGCCGAATCCCGAGAGCTCGTGTGAATACACGTGCGAATGCAAGGAATAATGCTAATTCATTGAGCAGCAACGCTGCCACTCATTCACCTGGACATGATCATTCACTATCGGGGAGTCGTACCCGTGACACAGCTCAGTCAGAAGGTGTCCGGGTTGACCCACTCGCTTTTATGCAGGGCATGATGGCCCAAATGACTCAGATGGCACAGCTAATGGAGACGATGCATAACTCAGTCAATCAAAATCAACAGGCTCCTCCGTCGCCACCTCAGAGGCAAGAGAGGAATGTGAGTAGTATCATCGGCGAGATCTCTCGCCAAAGGCCACCTACTTTTGAAGGCTCGTCTGAGCCGGCGGATATTATTCATTGGCTCGAACATTTCGAGAAGTTATTTGTGGTGGTAGAGTGTTCCGAAGGACACAAAGTTTCAGTTGCGGCTTACTACCTGGGTAAGAGCGCACATTCTTGGTGGTTGTCGTTGAAGCCTAGCGAAGGATCATGTACTTGGGATCAGTTCAAAACTCTCATGATGGAGAGGTATTATCCGGCCCCACTCAGAGAGGCCAAGCTGTCAGAATTACTCACTCCCGACCCCTTAGCAGACGAGGATGTTCTCGCCATTGCCGAGAAATTTTAGGAACTTCTTCCGTTCGCCTCATCTATCCTTCATTCCGAGGCGGATAAGATTAAGTATTTCAGCAAGAGGCTGAAACCCCGTATGAGACTATAATTGCTTAATCATAATTGCACCACGTTAGCCGAATTCATTGAAAAAGCTCTTACCTATGAGCTTATAGCTAAGGAGATTGCTAAGCAGCAACCTTCATCTGCTAGCGAGAAGTCCAAGAACCGTAATCAGTCTGACGGCAGTCAGGCCACTTTCAAGAAATCTCGTGCGGGCTCTGCTTTTTCTGAGCGACCTCCTGTGACGTATAAACCCGCGGAATCTCAGTCACGAGCGGCCAGTTCGGCCATCACCTGTTATAACTGTGGGGATCTTGGTCATGTAAGCACCAAGTGTCCTAGACAGTCTGTCACGTGCTATAATTGCGGAATTGTTGGGCATAAGGCCTGTTTTTGCCGTAGGGACTCCAAACCTACTCCGGCGTCATCTCAGGCCCCGAAACAATCAGATGTTCAAACTCAGGCCACTCAGTCTGCGTCATTCAAGATGACAGGAGCGAATAAAGGTGAAGCCTATAGCCAGCAGACAGGAGCATCCGGTGCCGGGACTAGCAAGCCCCAGATTTATGAGATGAAGAAGACCGATGATCCAGAAGCCCGAATGATCTCAGGTACACTCGATATTCTATCTCAACCTGTGTGTACCCTTTTTGATACCGGTGCATCGCATTCATTCATTTCCGAGTCATGTTTCAGTAGACTACGTCTGGGTAGTGCTACTAGTTGTGAGCCTTATGTCATTGGTCTACCTGATGGTAGACGAATTATGGGAAATCGTGAGATTCAGAATTGTCTGATTCAGCTTCATGGTCGTGTATGGCCAGCGGACCTAATCGTAGTAGATTTTATGAGAGACGACGTCATCTTGGGTATTGATTGGATGGATCATCATGATGCCATCATTAGTGTCCGTAAGCGTATGGTCACTATCATTTCAGACGATGGGGTCGAATGTGTGTTGCAGGGAAGTAATCCCAACTGTTCTGGAAGAGTTATTAATTTGATGAAAGCAGTGAGGTTACTCAATCAGGGGTGTGTTGGTTATTGGTGCTATATGACCAAAACCGAGAAGTCACCAATAATGTTGACGGATATTCCGGTCGTGAGAGAATATGCCGATGTATTTCCATACGAGTTACCTAGTTTGCCTCCACAGAGAGATGTGGAATTCACGATTGAGTTGGAGCCTGGCACATCTCCAATATCGAAGGCATCGTACCGTATGGCCCCGACCGAAATGCAGGAGTTGAAGAATCAACTTGAGGAGTTGTTCGAGAAGGGTTATATCCGACCGAGTGCGTCCCCGTGGGGAGCACCAGTGCTGTTTGTCAAGAAGAAGGATGGTTCGTTCCGTTTGTGTATTGATTACCGGGAATTGAATCGGGTGAGGATCAAGAATAAGTATCCTTTACCCCGTATTGATGATCGTTTAGATCATCTTAATGGAGCTTCAGTATTTTCCAAGATCGACTTAAGATCTGGATATCATGAGTTGCAGATTCGAGAGTCGGATATCGCGAGGACGGCGTTTCGAACACGCTATGGTCATTACGAGTTCGTAGTTATGCCGTTCGGGCTAACTAATGCACTTGCGGTATTCATGGAGTTAATGAATCGGGTTTTCATCGACTTTTTGGATCAGTTTGTTGTTGTCTTCATCGATGACATTTTGATTTATTCTCGTAACCGAGAGGAACACGAGGTTCACCTCTATCAGGTTCTCGACGTGTTGAGACGAGAGCAACTTTATGGAAAATTTTCCAAATGTGAGTTCTGGATGTCCGAAGTGACTTTTCTCGGGCATATAATTTCATAAGATGGAGTGCGTGTTGATCCTCAGAAGACAGAGGCTATCCAAGATTGGTTACCTCCGAAGAATGTTAAGGAAATCCGAAGCTTTCTCGGATTAGCCGGTTTTTATCGGCGGTTTGTGGAAGGATTTTCTAAAATCGCTCAACCATTGATGAACCTTTTGCGAAAGGATAAGAAATACACGTGGTCCGACGCGTGTCAACGGAGTTTTGAGGAACTCTAGAGCCGGTTAATGTCAGCACCTGTACTTTCCTTGCTGCAAGGGATGGAAGGATTTGTGGTTTATAGTGATACATCCGGAGAGGGTCTCGGATGTGTGCTCATGCAGAATGGGAAGGTTATTGCCTATGCTTCACGGCAATTGATACCTTACGAGGTTAATTATCCGACCCACGACCTGGAGCTAGCAGCCGTGGTGTTCGCTTTGAAAATCTGGCGTCATTACCTTTATGGCGTCACCTGTCAGATTTTCACCGATCACAAGAGTTTGAAGTATATATTTACTCAGAAGGAGTTAAATATGCGACAGAGGCGGTGGTTGGAACTAATCAAAGATTATGATATCGAGATCCGTTACCACCCGGGCAAGGCGAACATTGTCGCCGATGCCTTGAGTCGTAAGTCCATTCAGGAACAGATGCTTACTCGTTTAACAGTTCAGGAAGAGCTTCAACAGGAATTCTTTAGACCCGAGATCGAGGTCTGGCTTCAGCGAGTGCAAGGGCAACTTTGCATGTTAGAGATTTCATCGCCACTTGAGGAGGCAATCAGAGAGAATCAGGGTTCAGACCCAGCATTGTTGCGCATCCGTTAGGATGGGGCTCAGGGGAAAGCCCCTGGATTCGTGGTCTACGAGGATGGACTTTTGAGATTTAAGAATCGGTTGTGCGTGCCAGCGAATGACGAGTTGAAAAACTCGATTTTGAGAGAAGCTCATGCTACCCCTTATTCTGTTCATCCGGGATCTAGCAATATGTATAAAGACTTGAATCAAAATTACTGGTGGAGTAATATGAAGCGAGAAGTTGCGGAATTTGTTTCGAGATGCTTAACCTGTCAACAAGTCAAGATTGAACATCAGCGACCGGCGGGTATGCTGAAACCTCTCCCTATTCCAGAATGGAAGTGGGAAGACATTTCTATGGATTTTATCACGAGTTTGCCGACGAGTCGTCGTGGCATGAATACGATCTGGGTGATTGTGGACCGCTTAACTAAGTCAGCTCATTTTCTCGAGATTAAGGATACGTGGGGTCCTGAGAGACTTGCTCAACTATTCATCAAAGAGATAGTGAGACTGCACGGTATTCCTAAAAGTATCGTTTCCAATCGTGACGGACGGTTTGTGTCTCATTTTTGGTAATCAGTTCATCGTGCTATGCGAACTCAGCTTAATCTCAGTACCGCCTTTCATCCTCAGACCGACGGGCAATCAGAGAGGACTATTCAGACATTAGAGGACATGTTGAGGGCATGCGTCCTCGATTGGAAAGACGATTGGGAAGCCCAACTACCATTGTTCGAGTTCACGTATAATAATAGTTGGCATGCTTCGATTAAGATGGCACCTTACGAGGCCTTGTACGGTTGTCGTTGTCGATCTCCTTTGTGTTGGGATGACTTATCAGAATCAATCGGCACCGAGCCCGATATTCTTATAGCCGCCCGTGAGAAGGTAGCTCTGATCAGGAGTTGTTTGTTGACCGCTAAGAGTCGACATAAATCTTATGCATACAATCTTCGTCGACCACTAGAGTTCGAGACGGGTGACCATGTTTTGGGCAAGGTGTCCCCCGAGTCGAGGTATTTTCCGTTTTGAAAAACGGGGAAAGTTGAGTCCGAGATTTATTGGACCATTTGAGATTTTGGAACGAGTAGGCGAGCTAGCTTATCGTTTGGCCTTACCTCCGGCGTTAAGCCGAATTCATAACGTGTTTCACGTCTCTCAGTTGCGGAAGTATGTTGCCGACCCGAGTCACATACTTCAGTTCGACGAAATCGAGATTGCTGATGATCATTCGTATGAGGAGGGTCCCATACGAGTCTTAGAGCGGCGAATCAAACAGTTGAGGAATAAGGCGATCCCTTTGGTTAAAATTCAGTGGTCTAGACACGGAGCCGAAGAGGCTACTTGGGAAACCGAGGATAGTATGCGGGAGAGTTATCCCGAGTTGTTTGACACTTAGTTTCGGGGACGAAACTCTTTTAAGGGGGGTGTATGTAATACCCGGTCTTAATTCAGTCATTATCATTCAGTAATTTCATTCGGTAATTGTCACTATGTAATTTTTCACTCGTTATAATCATTCATCTGTGTTCACCATTCGGAATAACTTCGAGTTGTGTATCGATATTGTTTATTGTTTCAACCTAACCGGGGAATCGAGACAAGAGTATCATCTTGATCGTGGTAATTGATTCATTAGTCGTTGTTGATGTTGGAGTACATGTCATTTCAAATCTCTTCATTGTTCAAATCGTGTTCTTGTTGGACGAACCCTTATAATCATGGCTTGGAACCACCGTTTTGGGGTTTCCGTACTTCCATTTCGTGTTATTGGTTCCCAAATATCATTTCCTATTGCCTTTATTTCCTTCCCGGGTCATTTTTCACCATTTTAGGACCCAAGGGGGTGTGGGCCGTGGCATAAGGAGTGTGCGCCGCGGCACACACATTTTCCAATTTTTGGCCGAGCTCTCTGTACCTTGTGCCGCGGCACATGCCGGCAGGGCCGCGGCACACTATCCAGTCACTGCCGCGGCACACCTGTCCGGGCCGCGGCACACTCGTATTGCATTTTCGGCCAAACCCGTCTGTACCTTGTGCCGCGGCACACTGCCGAGACACTGCCGCGGCACACTCGTCCGTGCCGCGGCACACTGCCGACCACTGGGATGCATTTTTGGCCCTGTGCCGTGGCACACTTCGGCTGAGCCGCGGCACACAGGACAGTCAACCCTATAATTGCGTTTTTTGTGCGATTCAACCCATATTTTTCCATTTCTTCACCTACATCCGAGAGACAAGGCTTGAGGGAGAGGATTTTCATCATCTACCACTTGAGTGTTGGATTTTCATCATTTTCATTCGGTTGTGAAGCTCGGATCATCGATCTATCGCGTATTCTTCGGATCATAGTGCTTGGATCTTCAAAAGGTAATATTCATCAAACCTCTTGGATTTCGATTTTGTATTGAGTTTTGATGTTTTGGATGTTAAGATCATGTCGTATGAAGTGATATACACATGATTATGGATATGTTTGATTATTCATTGGATTATTGAAGGATTATTCAAGAACACTTTGAATTTTGAGTTGGATTTGGCGGTTTTCGATTAATCGTTATTATAATCACGAATTTGAATATTCATAATGGATTATTGATCGTATTGAAGATGTTTTGTTGGTTTGAAACAATTCTTGGGGATTTGATGTTGGTATTATTGAGGTTTGGTTATAATCAATCTAAGTTTGGCCACAAAGTGTTTGATATAATGCCCCAATGAACTTGGTTTAATCGTATCGATGTTTTGAGTTCGTTCTATTCGTGTTTGATTCGTATATTGAACGGATTGTTGGTAATTGTATTTATTCAAGGTTGTTCGGGTGACCGATATCTCAATTAGAACGTTGTTCGTGGAAGGATAATTGTCACCGGTGTTGTGTAAGTTAATTATTACTCGGTTAAAGGATATTCATTCGTTTTGTTGTTGTTCATTCATAATAAATACTCATTCATCATTGTATTAACCGTGTTGAGACTTGTAATTGTCGAATAATCATTTCATTCACGAGGAACGACGGTTCCAATCATTTCATTGGGTTATCAATCTCTTCACTATTATTTTCATCTCGGTGAATCATTCTTGACCTTGTCGAATTATTATCCTTTGATATTCATTGTGGTCATTCTCGTTCATATGACCTTCTGGGTTTATATTGCGTGGCCGGGTGCGGATGTGTGGAATTTTTAGTCGGGCACGTGATGGCCATGTATTGGGAGTGATACATTGGACTGTGCACACGGTAAAGATTAACTCCGTGAGACTAATTAGGTACAAGGACGGGTGTGTCCGGTCATCCATATTGTACACTTCCACAGAACACTACGGGCGTACTATGATACTCCTCTTCAGCGTAATTCATAACTAAGGATATTTTATAACTTCAGTTAAATCATGATTGTGTATTTTCAACCCTTGAGGATTGTTGTTCTGTGTAACTGACCCCGTTGGGGGATTTTGTTTTCAGGTCACGGCAAGACAAAGGCACGGGAAGAGCATGTTGACGGCAAGGAGTCCCAGTGATACTAGTAGGGGGCCCCAGTCATTCCGGTTATTTCAGTCATTCAGTCATTTCAGTCATTTCCGTCATTTGTATTTTCCACTGCAAATTCCGTTTGAGATATTTATTTATTCATGGTGGTGTATTTTATCTTCATATAAAATATACTAGTATTCTGTATTGTCCTGGTGTATTGTACTTAAGCTCCTCATCGGAGTATTTGGTAATATAATGTGGTTCGGTACTACAATTATATTATTTAATTCATCAGTTTTCATTCGCCTGGTGGGTCCCAGTCGGGGTCCACGGCACTGTAATATCCGCCTAGTTGGGGGTGTTACATTCTATGGTTAGTGAACAAGTTAAGTTTATACCATTGACGCAAAGTAGTTTCACAATTGAATCTTATCCGGCAACCTATCAAGTTTCTAGGGATAAAAGTTGCTCCAATCGAAGGCATCCAATGCGCTCCTGATAATTTATACGTCCTCCCCGAACGACTACCCCGATAACTCGGAAGCATAGCACATCCGGTTTGGATTTCAATTTCCCGAAAGCTCGATGGAGGGAAGGAAAACCTTGAAACCTTATAATCTTAATAATTTGTTGGGGCAGAATTATCGCGATTAATGTTACACTTTGCACATTAATTCATTTAAGCGTGTTTGTAGCATTCATACAATATGAACAACCATTCACAACCTAGTTGCTACCAACATGTGGTTCATGGACCGTTCCTAGAAAACAAAAACTCCGTAATCTAATTACAAGTCTTCGTCTTAAATCTTCGTATTCTGGAAATGGATCTTCCTCCGGTCTTCGTCATTACATATAAATTTTACATTGAAAATTGCATCCTAGATACAAATATTTCTAGTAAAATAAATAAGCTCAAAACGGCCTTTACAACCCAATCGAATGAAACGAACAATTCAATAAACTAAGTCCACGAACCACATACCCATTCAAAAGCATGCATCCAATAAATACTATATAAATGGAAAGCGTAGAGATACATTGATCCAATCAACAATACGAACCGATCCAATCAATTCATTCAAAACGAATTAATCCAATTAATTCAAACAACCATCAATTTTAACTTGTTCCGGACGATAAAATATTTCACTAAATTAATTCCCCTAAGAATAAAATTACCATAATTAAATCTTAGTCAAATTAAATTCAATTTAACTTGTCGGAAATTAATTATCGAACGAAATGTAAAAAATGGAGTCAAAAAACACGGGCAGAGCACTGCCCAGTAGGCTGCCGAGCAGGACCGGCAGGGACCGAGACCATTGCTAGGCAACGGACGAGAGGCTGCCGCGCATGCCCGGCACAGGCTGCCGACCATGGCTGATCATGGGTCCAGATCGCGATCTGCTGCCTCGGACCGTGCGGCAGCGCCCGGCCAGCCCTAGGTTGCCGGGTCCGATTTCATTTTTGGCTTGTTTTTCACCCCGATTCCAAAAATAACATTTTTATAATCTTTATATTACAAATCAGTTTTTCAAAAGAAAAATAGATTTACATTGTAATACCCGAGATCTTTGTTCCGGATTCATTGAGTTTTTTGGGTTTTATCGATTGTTATTGTCCCCATCGTTGGAATTTTGTGCCATGTTTATGTGTGCCTTGTTGGGACATGTGTTTGGAGGCGTTTCGGATCACTATGTGAGTTTCTGGGTTTTTGTGGTGTAGCGCACGCTAATGCTTGTGGCATAGCGCACGCTACTGCGTTGTGGTTAGCGCACGCTACCGGATGTGTAGCGTACGCTAACTGGCAGTCCAGGAGCTACTAGACTGGGACTAGGACTTTGTTAGCGCACGCTAATGTCGATAGCTAGTGCACGCTATCGACTGCTTAGCGCAAGCTCTTCCTTCTTGCTAGCGCACGCTGCCAGGTAAGTGCAGTTTAGTCCAGGGGCCACTGGACTGGTTTCGTGACCCGTTAGCGCACGCTACGCTTATGGGTCTAGCACACGCTAACAGTGTTATTCGGTAAGTTCTGGGCGTTGACCTCGTTAGCGCACGCTAATGCTGTCTAACTAGCGCACGCTAATAACTGTCCAGTATAAATACTGGACAGCAGGCTTTGTTTCCCATTTTCTACCTTTTTTCTCTCCTTTTCGTTCCCAGCCGTAGGGAGTCAGCTCATGAGGCGATTTTGAACGATCTTCTTCATCAAGCTTCATTTTGGAATGGATTTGTAGGTGTTTAACAACATCTAATCGTTTTCATGATCCATATCAAGGTAATCTCTTCTTAGAACCCTAGTTCTTGAATTTTGGGGGTTTCTCCTTAGTTCTTCGATTTAATTCGAGGATGATGAATCGATGGTGAAATTCTTGTTGACTTGGCCATGATCTTCGGATTTTTGAACTCATTCATGATTTTATATCACTTGGAACATAGTTCTTGATTTCTTGGAGTCACACTTAGATCCTTGTTGTTTTTAGGATCGATTCGGATTCCGTTTAGTGTTATTGATTCGTGTTAGTGTTATTTTCGTAGTTCTCATGGAGTTGTCGAGTTCTTTGTCGGTTTTGGAAGTTCGAGGGCTGCCCAACCTCATCCGTTCGTTGTCCGGTGGTTCGTGGTATCGAGGCCTTGTGATTTGTCGTATTTGTTCGCTTGCGGATTCGAGGCAAGTATATTGCCCATACGTTTCGTGTTTCGTAAGCACAATTGTTGATAAATGATTTTATGTGAAATATGAATGTTTAATGAATGTTAAAAAGGATCGGTATGTTCTTGATAAAGGTTTCCTTCTAAATCTACTTGTGTATTTGTAAACGAATGTGTTGTTTTGAAAATGTGTGTTAGTCTTGTACATGGAAATATCTTCCTTGCGTGTGGTACTGTTGTGCGTGATTGTGTCAAAAGTGGACTTAAGGTTATGTCTTCTTGCAAGAAGAATATATGTGTGTGGATGTGCGGGTCTATTGATGATCATATGTTGTTGTGTAGTATTGGTTGAGAGTATGTGTCGGATATAGTGGACATTTCTAACAAGTACCTTGAATTACGTTTGATGTACTTCGGGAGAATGCGGTTTTGATGATTGTGATTTGTGCCTTTGTGGCTTTTGAGTTGTGTGTGAGCCAAGTAGAACCAGCGAGGGTCCCCTGGGATTTGTTTAGACTTCGAGTTCGGCAGATCACTCGGTTGGGTTGTACACTTGGAAGGCGTGATGAGGACTCTCTGGGGTGTGTATTCCGTTATGGGTACAGGGCCAGTATAGCTCGGGAGGTTGTTTTGTGCTATGATTTTGGCACGTTGTTGTTTCGATAATTATGATATGTCCGGAATATCATAAAGCTTCCATTCTCGGTGTGAGTTATGCCGTACATAAGGTCTTGGTACTTGTCTAGAATGGCATCAATACAAGTGTCGTATATGATTCGTTTCTTGATTGTGAGGTTTTTGGCATAAGGATGCGGGCCCTGGTGATTGTCTCCGTACATTGTGATTTGGTTGTTTATCGGGTGTGACATTTTGGGCTTTCACTCGAGTATGTGATGAGGATGATCGGGTCGTGGACCCCGTGTTTTGTGATCGGATTGATATTTTTGAACTTAAACAAGTCCTTGGCCCGTATCCCTATGTGGTTTTGTTAAGTTGAGGATTCGTATATTCCAAATGTTTTCAAAACTCCTGAGATCTTTGATATTTTGTAAAATGCATATTGGGTTTATTCCCACCCGTCATGATTCAAACACTTTTGATTAAATGATTTATCTCGGGGAGTAAGTTTTCAATTATCGGATATTGGAGTATGATACGTATGGCTTGTATTCATAATTTTATACTTACACTAGCAAAACAGTGGACTTTTGCTAACCCCCGTGTATTCGGGGGGTGGATGTCTGTATTACATCCAGGTACTTGCAAGTCGCTGGGGAGCGAATCACAGGATCAGTACGAAGGATGGTGGAAGACGACGATAATAATCACACGAAGACCAGTCGCTGAGTATTTTTGGTAGAGTCTTGTTGTTTATATTTCGTTGTGGTGCCCTCCCGTTTTATGGGAGCGTTGTATTCTAACCCATGTGTGGGTATGAGTTTTGGGAGAGTTATATATATATATATATGATGTGTGTATTGTGGAAAAGACCAAATAGGTCTAACGAGTCGTTATTAGCCATGTTGGCATGTATCTATATGTTGTGTTTTCCGCTTTTAGCCTGGTAGATCCTCACGGAGAGGGTCTGCGGCGCTGTAATATTCCCGAGTGGTTTGGGGGTGTTACATACATTGTAACATAAAATCATGAAAAAATAATTTTTGGATGAACAATAGAAAATCAACGATCAATACGATTATGATTCCAAATCATACACCATCTAATCAAGCATTCCAAATGCCAATATCGTATATACGATCGCAAAACCTACGTTCCGATACCACTATTGGGATTCGGTGCCTAAAACGAAGCCCAGCAGAAGTGGTAAAACGAAAATTAATTCGATCCGAATCCCTACGAGGATCGATCGAGCTACGTATATATTGTAATACCCAAGATCTTCGTTCCAGTTTTGTTGAATTTTTGTCTGAGATATCGGTTTGGCATTGCCCATATCTTTGGATTGTTGTGCCACGTATGGTTGTGTCGTGAGTTGACACGTGTTTAATTTCCATTCCAGATCATTTCTTTAGTTTTGACTCGTCTCAGTGTAGCGCACGCTACCGCTCGTGGTGTAGCGCGCACTACTGTGTCGTGATTTGCGCACGCTACCTGGTGTGTAGCGCATGCTAATTGGCAGTCCAGGGACAGTCCAGGAGTTACTGGACCGGGACTGGATTCTCGCTAGCATACGCTATAGTTGGTAGCTAGCGCACGCAATTGTCTATTTAGCGCACGCTATTTCTTCATCCCAGCGCACGCTACCTGGTAGGTGCAGATCTGTCCAGGAGCTACAGGACTGGATCCGTGACCTGTTAGCACACGCTACGCTTATAAGCTAGCGCACGCTAACAGTGTTACATGCGGTAAGTACTGGGCGTTGACCTCGTTAGCGCGCGCTAATACTGTCTGGTTAGTGCACGCTAATAACTGTCCAATATAAATACTGTACAGCAGGTTTTCCTTCCCCATTTTTCTTCCTTTGTCTCTCATTTTCATTCCCAGCCATCGGGAAGCGTCTCTAAGGGAGATTTTGGGCAATCTTCTTCATTAAGCTTCATCTTGGAGCGGATTTGTAGGTGTTTAACAACATCTAATCATCTCCTTTGCGCAAATCAAGGTAACCTCTTTTTAGAACCCTAGTTTCTAGAAATTTGTGGTTTGTCGTGATTTCGTGATTCTAATCCGAAATTGTTGATTCCTTTGTTGTTATCTAGTCTTGTTGATCTTAAACCCCGGTTTGGAATTTCGTTTTCATGTTTTTGTGAGGTTGATTTATGTTCTTGAAATATTTTTGGGATTTCCGTTGACTTTGCTATCTAAACCGAAATTGATGATTTGGTTAAGTGATTCTCGTTGTTTTAATTGTAATCTACGGATTACAATCTCATTTGTCGATTTCGTTCATCCGGAGCATGATTTCGGATCTCTTGAGAAACCCCCCTTTGATCCTTGTCGTTGTTATTGTCGAGTTGGGTTTCGAGGAGTATTGTTAATTCGTTGTGATGTTGTTCTCGTAGTCTTGGGGCTGCCGCTTTGCTCGTAGTAATTGTAGGTTCCGTGGTTGCTTGTTCGCATCCGTTCATCGTCTCGTTTCAATCGTGGTTATCGAGGCAAGTATCTTGCCCATACATTATGTGATTTGTGGATATAATGGTTGCTAATCATCGTTATGTGCTAAATAAATATTTATAACTATATTTCAAAAGGATCGGTAAAATGTAATTGTGATGGTTGTTTATATTGTGATTTTGCATTATGTTAAATTAGAAATCGGCTTGTTGCTTGTCTTAAAGATACGTCAATAAGACGTAGTGTCGAGTAGATAGTACGTTTAGACATGTGCTATAATATTTTGGTGATCACCGGGTTGTGTGGGTTAAGGTGTGTGTTACGAGTTGGGTTAGTCGTATTGATTGACCAGCTATTATACCGTCGATGTGTAGGGATGTCCTTAGGATTGTTAGGTTGTATCTAGGACGATCGCAGCTATGCGTCGGATAATTGGCCATTTCTAGCAAGTGCCTTGATTATATATATACTGTGATTGACTATCGAGGCTTGTAGTTTGCAACTATGTTAAATTGTGGTTTTTGGGTGCGTGAGTTGTGTTCCTTCCACCCGGAGTGTTCGACGGGAAGTTTGGGGATCGATACTAAGGGGTACGGCCGCGGAAGTGGACTTGGGTGCGTGTGTGGTTGAACTTCCACCCGGAGCGTTCGACGGGATGTCTAGGGTCGATACTAAGGGGTACGGCCGCGGAAGTGGTGTCCCACCCAGAGCTTTCGACTGGATGTCTGGGGGTCGATACTAAGGGGTACGACCACGGGATACCAGTTGTGATTTGGTGATATCGTGATTCAGGTTGAGATCCCAACGGTTGTGTATAGGTTGTTTTGTGGAAAATGAACTTTGGGGTTGTGACCCTAAATGGCTTTCGTAGAATTATGAGCTTGTCAATTTCTAATGTTTTTAAAACTCCTGAGATTTGAAAGTGTTTTCAAAATGCTTACTTGTTTCTTTTCTACTTTCAAGACTTGAACTATTTTAATTAAATGATATATCTCGGGAAGTCTTTCATTGTATTCTCTGAATGTGTTGTGTATGGCTCGTATTTTGCACTTTATACTTGCACTAGCGAAACAGTGGAATTTTGCTAACCTCCGAGTAATCGGGGGGTGGATATTGTATTGTGTCTAGGTACATGCAGGTTTTGGGTGCAAAACACAGGATCGGTGCGAAGGATGATGGAAGATGAATGATACTAATCACATGAAGGCCAGTTTTGGGTGCAGTCAGTCGAAGTTCGTTGTTTGGTCTTTTCCGCTGTCGTACTTCCATTTGTGAGTGTATTTTACCCTTGCATGGGTATGAGTCTAGATAGAGTTATGTATACTAGAGTTGTATGATAATGAGGAAGGACCAAATCAGTCTGTTGGTTCATTATTTTGTCATTCGGTATGTAATGTAATGTGTTGTTTTGATGTTTAGCCTGGCGGATCCTCACGGAGAGGGTCTGCGGCGTGTAATATTCCCGGTTGGATTCTGGGGGTGTTACATTTATGGTATCAGATCCCTTAGGTTGCGGAAACCTAGGTTGCCGGGTCCAGTCGTGTATTGCTGGGTCTTGTCTTGTAAGATTGAGTCTGACTGATGTCGTGTCGCGACGCGTCATTTGTGATGTCGGCCGTGATTAGTATCAAGATGCAGCCATCATCTTCGTGCGACATGTGGATGTAAGTCTCCCTACTATATTGTGTCTTGTGATATACGAGCTGGTTTGATTTTATGTATGATGTGGAGTTTAAAGGTGATTTGTGATTATGTGGCCTATGTTGTTTGATCCTCGTATGATGATAGGATAAAAGTGGTGCCAACGTATATGTATATATACACACATCCTGATATAAGTCATTTTTACAAGAGTTATGGCCTTGGTGTGGTTACGCAAAGAAAAATTCATCAATGTGATATTTTAAAACTTTACATGTTTTTGGGGAGACACGTATATTTTGTTTTAAAACATCCTCCAAAGGGAGGAAAAAGTTTGATTTTCGTATGATGACCTCAAGGTCGAAATTTTTGGAGAATTCAAACTACCGATATTTTATTTTCATCTTGTATTATAAGTTTTCAAACACGATTTTTGAACCCAAATGAGGTCTACAAATTGTACTCAAGACGTGACTCTCGCTTTCAACTTTTCGGTTTCATGGTTGTTAGTCAAGAAGTACATGATGATGTTCTTGTTGTTTGGGCAGTGTTGCCAGTTTTAGATTAAAACGGTGATGTGAATGCTGAGTCGTTCGGTTTGTGTACATTGAGATAGCTCTCTTTAATAAGAGGTGAGATTTCATTTTTTGAATAACAACGGTCTTTGATGGTTGCTCATGAAGTGTGAAATCTATGGCTTTAAGATTCGAACGTGTTGTTGTTTATTTGTGACCATCATTTCTAGTAATGTCGTATATATGTTCGCGATCATGTTGCTGAGATGGAGCAGCTAGCGCACGCTGAGTGCGAGGTTAGCGCGCGCTAATGCAGCATGGATAGCGCACGCTAAATAATTGTTATAGCGTGCGTTAGTTAGTCGGGACAGAGTCTAGAGAACCATTTTTATTTTAACTGTTAGGCCTAACCTTGACAGTCGATCACCTGTAACTGTATTCTACCTGTGTTGTCTAGTGATGACAACTGTTTTGTGTGAACGTGTGTTATGACTTTTCATTGCGCTAAGTGATAATTGATTTGCTTCAGTGAGTTGATAAATTATGTCTGTTGTGTGTGTGCTCGAAAATGTTTTTCTTAAAACTTTCATAAGTTTGTGCAAGCTGCGAAAGAATCAATTTTTGAAACTAATTTGATGTTGCGATTAAGTCGGCGGCTTCGTATGAACTTTGAAAATTGTTTGAAATTTGCGAGCCGGCATAGGATTCTCAAATAAAACCTCGACGGTATTTGAAAGAGTTGTTTTAAAGTACCTTGAACATTTTGTAAAATATTACCGTCGTTGATGTTTGTGAAGTGTTGGGAGAATTTTCGAAAATGATTTTAACGTATTGTTGTATTTTCAAATAATTCGAGTAAATGATTTTCAAAAAATCTTTCACATCATAAAAATACTTTATTTCAAAAACCAATATAATTTTTATTTTCAAAAATATATAGTGAAAGATGAAAAATCTCACTCGATGTAAAGTTCAAACTCGGATTTGGAAATGTTAAAGTATGTAAGAATGGTTTGATGATCTTGCATGGTTAACTTGTTGGTTGTTAACAGTGATGATGATACGTAGAGACATGATGATTTTTATAATGCTGGTTACAAGGAATTATTATTTTGGAAAATGATTTCAAATGAGACGGTTAAAGTATGTTGTTTACAAGTTTTGATGAAACAACCCGAGGTACCAAAAGTACTTTTAAAGTGTATTTTGAATAGCATACAAATCCAAGGATTTTCAAAACATTTCCTTTAAAAGGATACCTCGTGGATTTTCTTTTCGAGTTGTTATTGGTTACCTTATGTGATATGTCGTGCTGAGTTGGTACTTTAGTATAATATTTTGCGAAGTTGTGCAATCGTATTGAGTGAGAATCCGCTTAGTATGCCGATGGGCAGAGGACACAGTCGTGACCACGATACTAATGGTCATGAAGATCAGATGTGGACCAAGAGGATATGGCCGGGAAGGTTGCTATTCCAGCACTTTGTTCTCGTTGTTTAGGTTTCGAGACGAAACCTATTTTAAAGGTGATATGATGTAATACCCACATTTTTTTTCTCTTCTGTTTCGTCCAACCGTATCAACTCGACTGTGTTCATTGATGCTTCTAACCTTGTGTTGGTTCTCACCTCTGTCATTCGAGCGAGTTCTGATATTGTCCCAAATTGATCTGTATATCGTTGTGATCTTTCCAAGTTTAGATCGATTTCCTGTGAACCGTGTGCGAATGAACTTTAGAGTTGATCGTTGTCGTTCTATCATTGCTATTCGTTCTTCATTGTTCAATCATTATTGTTTGATCTCGTAATTGTGATTACTGAACATTTGGGCCACTTCGTAAGCTCCATAAGTGTTGGGGAATTGTCTTCGTATTTGATCTTCCAAATCCTTGAGTTACTGGAATTTCATACCTTTCAGCGTTGTATTCGTGATCTGATTTTTATGCTACTCGGTTTTATCAACCACATTAACTCATGTTCGATGCTTTTCGTAAACATTTGTGCGTATCGAATTGGACCAGAACAGTTCTGTACTACATGGAGCTTTGTACACTATCAGCAGTAGATAACGTGAGTTATCTAGGGTCGCCTTGCTCTGATTGTTTCTTGTTTTAAGTTTCAGGGCCGAAACTTCTTTTAAGAGGGGTAGAATGTAATACCCGAGATCTTCGTTCCAGTTTTGTTGAATTTTTCTGTGAGATATCGGCTTGGCGTTGCCCATGTCTTTGGATTGTTGTGCCACGTATGGTTGTGTCGTGAGTTGACACGTGTTTAATTTCCATTCCAGATCATTTCTTGAGTCTTGACTCGTTTTAGTGTAGCGCACGCTACCGCTCGTGGTGTAGCGCGCGCTACTGTGTTGTGATTTGCGCACGCTACCTGGTGTGTAGCGCATGCTAATTGGCGATCGAGGACAGTCAGAGTTCTTGACCGGATCGATTCGCTAGCATACGCTATAGTTGGTAGCTAGCGCACGCAATTGTCTATTTAGCGCACGCTATTTCTTCGTTCCAGCGCACGCTACCTGGTAGGTGCAGATCTGTCCAGGAGCTACTGGACTGGATCCGTGACCCGTTAGCGCACGCTACGCTTATAAGCTAGCGCACGCTAACAGTGTTGCATGCGGTAAGTACTCGGCGTTGACCTCGTTAGCACGCGCTAATACTGTCTGGTTTGAGCACGCTAATAACTGTCCAGTATAAATACTGGACAGCAGGTTTTCCTTCCCCATTTTTCTTCCTTTGTCTCTCATTTTCATTCCCAGCCATCGAGAAGCGTCTCTAAGGGAGATTTTGGGCGATCTTCTTCATTAAGCTTCATCTTGGAGCGGATTTGTAGGTGTTTAACAACATCTAATCATCTCCTTTGCGCAAATCAAGGTAACCTCTTCTTAGAACCCTAGTTTCTGGAAATTGGTGGTTTGTCGTGATTTCGTGATTCTAATCCGAAATTGTTGATTCCTTTGTTGGTATCTAGTCTTGTTGATCTTAAACCCCGGTTTGGAATTTTGTTTTCATGTTTTTGTCGGGTTGATTTATGTTCTTGAGATATTTTTGGAATTTCCGTTGACTTTGCTATCTAAACCAAAATTGATGATTCGGTTAAGTGATTCTCGTTGTTTTAATTGTAATCTACGGATTACAATCTCGTTTGTTGATTTCGTTCATCTGGAGCATGATTTCGGATCTCTTGAGAAACCCCCCTTTGATCCTTGTCGTTGTTATTGTCGAGTTGGGTTTCGAGGAGTATTGTTAATTCGTTGTGATGTTGTTCTCGTAGTCTAGGAGCTGCCGCTTTGCTCGTCGGAATTGGAGGTTCCGTGGTTGCTTGTTCGCATCCGTTCATCGTCTCGTTTCAATCGTGGTTATCGAGGCAAGTATCTTGCCCATACATTACGTTTTTTGTGGATATAATGGTTGCTAATCGTCCTTATGTGCTAAATAAATATTTATAACTATTTTCAAAAGGATCGGTAAATTTAAAGTGTAATTCTTTTGTTAAGATATGTGCGTGGAGTCACGTGGTTATAGATGTAATTGTGATGGTTGTTTATATTGTGATTTTGCATTATATGGGTCGTTGTAGATATTATGTTAAATTAGAAATCGGCTTGTTGCTTGTCTTACAGATATGTCAATAAGACGTAGTGCCGGGTAGATAGTACGTTTAGACATGTGCTATAATATTTTGGTGATCACCGGGTTGTGTGGGTTAAGGTGTGTGTTACGAGTTAGGTTAGTCGTATTGATTGACCAGCTATTATACCGTCGATGTGTAGGGATGTCCTTAGGATTGTTAGGTTGTAGCTAGGACGATCGTAGCTATGCATCGGATAATTGGCCATTTCTAGCAAGTGCCTTGACTATATATACTATGATTGACTATCGAGGCTTGTAGTTTGCAACTATGTTAAATGGTGGTTTTTGGGTGCGTGAGTTGTGTTCCTTCCACCCGGAGCGTTCGACGGGATGTCTCGGGGTCGATACTAAGGGGTACGGCCGCGGAAGTGGACTTGGGTGCGTGTGTGGTTGAACTTCCACCCGGAGTGTTCGACGGGATGTCTGGGGGTCGATACTAAGGGGTACGGCCGCGGAAGTGGTGTCCCACCCGGAGCGTTCGACGGGATGTCTGGGGGTCGATAGTAAGGGGTACGGCCGCGGAAGTGGTGTCCCACCTGGAGCGTTCGACGGGATGTCTGGGGGTCGATACTAAGGGGTACGACCACGGGATACCAGTTGTGATTTGGTGATATCGTGATATTTTGATATACTGTTTTGATGACTATTGTGATATGTTCGGAATATCACAACGTTTTGGTTCTCAATGTTGATGTACATTATGTATTGAATCTTGGTACTTGGCTAGTATGGCACTAGGATATGTGTCTTAAGTCTTTAACTCCTTAACTGTGAGTTTTGTTGTTGGAAAACAAAAATAGTTATTGTTTCGTGTATTGTGGTTGATGATGTTTCAGGTTGAGATTCCAACGGTTGTGTATAGGTTGTTTTGTGGAAAATGAACTTTGGGGCTGTGACCCTAAATGGCTTTCATAGAATTATGAGCTTGTCAATTTCTAATGTTTTTAAAACTCCTGAGATTTGAAAGTGTTTTCAAAATGCTTACTTCTTTCGTTTCTATTTTCAAACCTTGAACTATTTTAATTAAATGATATATCTCGGGAAGTCTTTCGTTGTATTCTCGGAATGTGTTGTGTATTGCTCGTATTTTGCACTTTATACTTGCACTAGCGAAATAGTGGAGTTTTGCTAACCCCCGAGTAATCGGGGGGTGGATATTGTATTGTGTCCAGGTACATGCAGGTTTTGGGTGCAAAACACAGGATCGGTGCGAAGGATGATGGAAGATGAATGATAATAATCACATGAAGGCCAGTTTTGGGTGCAGTCAGTCGGAGTTCGTTGTTTGGTCTTTTCTGCTGTCGTATTTCCATTTGTGAGTGTATTTTACCCTTGCATGGGTATGAGTCCAGAGAGAGTTATGTATACTAGAGTTGTATGATAATGAGGAAAGACCAAATCGGTCTGTTGGTTCATTATTTTGTCATTCGGTATGTAATGTAATGTGTTGTTTCGATGTTTAGCCTGGCGGATCCTCACGTAGAGGGTCTGCGGCGTGTAATATTCCCGGTTGGATTCTGGGGGTAATCACAAGAGATATGAAAACTCACCCTTATATTCCGTTGATTAAATGGATTTCTTCTCTTGAGCTATTCCCCAAGCTAAACGAATTCTCTACGATCCAAAGCACTCCAAGCACTCGAATTATCCAACGTCGAAAACGCCTCTACTTGCCATGCATTGGAGAAACGAATGGGATGATGATCACTTTGCTATCCTCCAAGGATACGGCTAGAGCTAGGTGATGAAGCTATTGATTTTGATGAATATACTCTAAGTATGTTTATCAAAATTTCTCTCAATATTTTCTCTCAATTTTCTCCAAGAAAAATGAAGAAGAAGTGAATGAAGAAGATGAAGATGAGTGTTGAACTCAAAGTCTATCTCTATCTCTCTTTCAATTATACGTATGAAGATGCCAAGAAGTGAATGAGGATGAGAGATGAAAGTCTTCTTCTTATTCTTATTCAACCCACATAAAATCAATACATATCACATGATTGATACCCTACCATATAATGTGTATGATGCTTGTCCCCTCAACACATGAGATTACAAACATCATGATGGGGATAAGTCAATACACACACATGGATATAAGTGGGGGGGCAGCCAAGATGAATTATAGGAAGAGTTCGGTTCGTTTCGGACTCCCGAGAGTCCAAACAGATAAACTCCAATTCCGTTCCGATGTATTTATATCGTTTAATTAATCCAATTAATTAAACATATCAAATACAAAATAACATAATTAATTTCTCCAAGAAATAATTATATTCATGAATTAAATTAATCACCTAGTGATATATTTAATTCATTAGGCTGAAAATCAATTTATCCAACAAATTGATTTAGACATCTAATGTCCCAAATTTAGATATCCAAGATCTAATATTCATAATGAGAGAATTAGCTTGATTCATTCCGTCGTCAATCCTATTGCGTGACTCGGTAGGTCCGTCTTAGTCAGCAATGGGAGGAACCTAAGAGTAGTAGCACCACCTAGCCAGCCTGGCGGCCTACACTATACCCCAACTGAGAACGAATGATGGGATCATTCAAGAACCATTCTGTCGTGAATACCAGTATATGTATAAACCTTTCTTTCAAATGTCCCAGTAAAGTTATAGGGTCACAGTCATTCAAACCCTATCTGTACTTGACGTTATGCATTCATTAATGCAAATCGAGATCATTGAGCTCTCGTGTATCTAATACAACTAGCTCCAATGCTTTGGCCAAAGACTTATGAACTCATCTGCCAATAACCGCATAGGACATAGAACTCGCGCACTAATGGGAGTAAGAATTCTATCTTGGTATTCAGCAGGACCTACTACTTGCCCGTCAAGATGCACGTCGAGGTTGACCCCCGCCTCCCGGATTACAGGGTCAAACTACTCTAATGAAAATCTTGACGTCACAAGCACATCCCTATTAAATCCTCATGTCGAAGGTTAACGAATACCTATCACAACCTTTCGATTCCGTCATTGGCTGTCCCGGAGTGAAAACCATGCGACGAATCGAGGGTGAGTTGATTCGAGTATACTAATCCAATTAGCATACCTATAACGTGTGCTCCCACTAACCATTAGCGTTCGACAGGCACTCTCCATGTAAAAGAACACGTTATACAAGTCTTCACATAAACTTAACGCCCAGTCAAGTTTCATCGACTTGCGAACGATTAAGTATTTGAGCTATAACCTTTCCAGTGCCGACCCCCTTATCCAATAAGGAGTGGAACGTTTTGCTCTCAAATACATGGACTAGTTTCTATATGTATATTTACGAGTTAGGAATGCCAGTAACTACCAGTAAATAAAGAAACATTCATTTGCCTTATGATAATGATTAACATAATTACAAGTACAATGCCCTCACTCAACAACCTCTGAGTGGCATTCGAGGGCATACTCCTAACAGTTTTACACGACAAAATTCACATTCCATATTTTCATTGTATAACGTACGTAACAAACCGTTCCTAACATACGTAACAAGACCGTCCCTAACATACGTAACAAACCATTTATAACGTATGTAATATTCGAAAATTAGCCCGTTGCACGGAGTCAATAAATAAGTCATCGACTGTTGAAATAAAGTTATCTGATCCAATGGATATGAAGACCAAATATAACATACGTAATGCGGCGGTGCATAACGTACGTAACAGGTTTCAGCCAGGAGTCTGCCCATTTCCTTATACAGCATTACGGCCGTTACACGTAAGGTGTAACGTACGTTACATGGATTACGTGCGTAACATAAGTTACTTAATGTACGTAACACATGCATACTATTCCAACGGGAAAATGGCTCCAAGAGGCTATATATACATGACATCCAAGGTGTTGGAGATACACAAGAATTCACTAGAATATACAAGCATACACAAGAATTATCTAGCTTATCAAGCTATCATTATACTCTGAAAAGATTATTCTGATACGAGAAGAATTATTCTCTCAATATGATATTTAGATTCTTGTATCAACGTGAGCTATCTTTTGTAAAGACGAGTTTCCTTACTCACAACTTTTGTTGAGTTATTGTGAGGTTACCTTGTATCCTTAAAAACAAGAGAGATTCTAGTGAGGTTGCTCTTGAGCTCGGAAATCAAGAAGATGTAACAGTTCGGCACTAATCTTGAAAGTGTTATTGTAAGAGTTGACACTAAACTAGAAAGTGCATTCAAGGTTTTAGAAAAGTCCTAGTCGATAACAATAGGTAGGGGATGTATGCTGGTTTATCACCGAACCTCTCGAACAATTTCGTGTGTTCTTTCTTTTCCACACTCCTATTAATCTGATTAATAGCTTCCTCTCAAAAAGAGTTCAAAACTCTACTCCGCACTATTCAACCTCCCCTTCTAGTGGTGGTACCAATCCAACAATTGGTATCAGAGCAGTCTCTTTTCTCCCGTCTAACACCCACTAGAGAAAAGATCCAGATATGGCCTACATCTATTCTTCTATGGAAGGTAATGCTCTCAGTCGCCTTCCCTTCTTCGATGGTTCGAATTTTATGAAGTGGAAGAAGAAAATGTCTATCTTCATCCGAGCCCATGATATCGAAATCTGGAAGGTCATTGCTCTTGGACCTATTATTCCAAAGAAGACTGATGGCTCGCTCAAAAGTTTTGAAGAGTACGATGATAGCGACTGCAAGAATGATCATTTCAATAGTAAAGCTACTAAGCTGCTCTACTGTGCTCTCAATCCTGAAGATAACAATAGAATCTCTTTATGCGAAATGGCCAAAAAAATTTGGAAGATACTCGAGATTACTCATGAAGGTACGAGTCAAGTCAAAGAAATGAAATTTAATATGCTTCTTCACGATTATGAACTTTTTACTATGAAAGAGGAAGAAAGCATTACTACTACGCTTGACCATTTCTCGGCTATCACAAATGGGCTATCCTCGCTGGCAAACCTATCTCAAGTAGTGATAAAGCGATAACTACCAAGAGAATGAGATGCAACAGTTACAGCTATTATGGAGTCGAAAGATCTAAACATGATGGAATTCAGTGCTCTTATTGGATCCCTTATCAATTATGAGATTGTCATTAAATCTCGGAATTCAAAATCAAAGCCCAAATAAAGAGAAAGGCCTATCACTTTCAAGGACAGAGAGGATAGTGTCCAGAGGATGAACCGATCGAGGACGAGGATGAAGAAATGGCTTTATATGCCAAATATAAAGAAATTAAAAAATCTCTTACAAAGGAGACGGAGAGATATCAAACAGGAACCCAGGGATGAATCCAAAAAGATTCACTTCCCGCAAAGTAAAAAGTTCGACAGTACTTGTCGAAGATGCGGTGTTCCAGGGCACACTACGCCATAAATGGCCTTTGGCAACCACATTACTGTGTTACCTTAGACCCAGTTTTCTGTTGCCACAGACCCAAAATAGGCAAAGGTAACACTTTAGCTAAGTTGCTCTGTGAGCAGTAGCCTTTGGACTCAAAGGCGACACGATGAGCAGCCTATGCTAACATAGAGTAACTCGTTACCAAAGAACTCTATAGCAACGTCATGAGGATCCTACAGCAACATCAGTTTTGTGTTGCAACAGACTTTATGATTTTACAAAATATAAAGAAAATCAGGTGGGCCCCACAAAGGGGGCCCTATCGGTGGGCCCCATCTTAGTGGGGCCCACATGTGGGCCCACGTGTAGGGCCCACTGTCTGGGGTCCACTATCCGGGGTCCACTTTGTAGGGCCCACAAAATATGCAAACATTAGTTAGTCTACTGTAACACCTATTTTACCAACGGCAACACCTTGTGTGTTGCCAATGCAAGGCATTGGTAACATATATATTATACCTAAGGTAACACCTTAGTTTAACAAAATAAATATATAAAATTTAAATATTGCATTTCCCATTAAAAATACCAACAAACCAATTCAAAAAAACATCCAATCATAAAACCACCAACTACTTTAGTTCAAAACTAAAACTACATCATCCACCAATTACATCAGCCCATATCCGCCAACACCAACATTAAATACTAGAACAAAAATATAACATAAACGCCCTAAAAGAACCAACACACTAGTTCAAAAGGTACAAAGATATGAAAGTGGATGTCTAAGCGCTGGGGCCGCCGATCATGGGAGTATCATCTCCTAATGTGTCACTAGAAATTGTGGCACAAATTTCACCAAAATTAATTTGCAAGGTGGGGTTCGCTTTAGCGGATTCCATCAAGTCCTGATGATGACTTGAGTTTGGTCTTAATCGTAGCCTACAAAGTAAACCAACATCAATATATGAAAATAATTACTCGACAGAGGAAGATAAAATATGGATTCAAGGAATTGACTAAAAAAACAATTACTTACAATTCTAAACTTCATCACTTCAGGATTAGTTTGGTATTTGCGTCCAGGCTTGCGCTTTCAAGTTTTAGCAAAAACTTGTGCATCACATAGCGTATCACCTGACTTCTTTTCCTAGCAAAAAAACAAAATTCAAATCACCTAGTATTACATATGTTCATATCAATTATTTTGATATGAGAATAACTATTTAATTATTCAACAAGTAAATAAGATTGATTTAATTAATAGAAAATAGCATCATTGAACATATAGAAAATCATATATAATTTGATTTTTACATGGGCACAACAAAAAAGCTTCTAAATTAGAATGTCTACCGAGAAATCTAAAAGTATGTCATTAACATATTTTTACATGCACACAACACAAAAGCTTCTCATTTTACATGCGCACAACATATTTTTACACAAATAAACACATCGAGTGTTTTTTCTAGTTTGTGTGTCTGTGTGTGTGTGTGTGTGTGAGAGAGAGAGAGAGAGAGAGAGAGAGAGAGAGAGCTACTGTTGTTGCTGCTGCTAATTCGACAGCATTGGAAGCTTCTAAAGAAATTGAAGCTGCGATGCAAATTTCCAGGAAAAATGCCTTAGGAGCTGTGTTGAATAAGACACCAGATTTTCCTATGGATGATTTATCGATCATGAAGGTAAGAGAATAGTGCTCAGAACTATCTATAGGATATTAGCTACTGTTGTTGCTGCTGCTAATTCGATAGCATTAGAAGCTTCTAAAGAAATTGAAACTGCGATGCAAATTTCCAGGAAAAATGCCTTCGGAGTTGTGTTGAATAAGACACCAGATTTTCCTATGGATGATTTATCGATCATGAAGGTAAGAGAATAGTGCTCAGAACTATCTATAGGATATTAGCTACTGTTGTTGTTGCTGCTAATTCGACAGCATTGGAAGCTTCTAAAGAAATTGAAGCTACGATGCAAATTTCCAGGAAAAATGCCTTAGGAGCTGTGTTGAATAAGACATCAGATTTTCCTATGGATGATTTATCGATCATGAAGGTAAGAGATTAGTGCTCATAACTATCTATAGGATATTAGCTACTGTTGTTGCTGCTGCTACTTCGACAACATTGGAAGCTTCTAAAGAAATTGAAGTTGCGATGCAAATTTCCAGGAAAAATGCCTTAGGAGCTGTGTTGAATAAGACACTAGATTTTCCTATGGATGATTTATCGATCATGAAGGTAAGAGAATAGTGCTCAGAACTATCTATAGGATATTAGCTACTGTTGTTGCTGCTGCTAATTCGACAGCATTGGAAGCTTCTAAAGAAATTGAAGCTGCGATGCAAATTTCCAGGAAAAATGCCTTAGGAGCTGTGTTGAATAAGACACCAGATTTTCCTATGGATGATTTATCGATCATGAAGGTAAGAGAATAGTGCTCATAACTATCTATAGGACAACTTCCTTTCACTCTCTCTGCGTCCAGTCAACCCGAGGTCTAAAACCATCACAAATTCACCTCATTTTTAACCTCCTCTCCTCTCCAAAATTGTTGATAAGTTCCAGCTTTTTACTGCTTCAAAGATGTGACTCATGTAGTTTCACATTCTGGCTCTTCAGCATATATATATGTTGCTTAGTTTCTGTGGATTTGATGTTGTCCTGGCATGACATAGGAAATGCATTCGGTTTCACTTATTTTTCTAATATTTTAACATAAAATGCAGTTCCTCACGCGATGCCACTCGAAGAGTCCACTTTAAGATAATACTCCCTTCCCTACTCCCTCCATGCCAGTGCCACTTGGAAGATTCTTATTTTTAAGAAATGATTTTTCTCCCAATAGAAGAGTCCATTTTCAAAATAAAATATTATTATCTAATGAACATGCAATATTTCTTATATAAACATTGTTTGTTATATAAATAACAATAGTTGCTCTTTGGACAAAGAAATTATAAAAATATGCCTCTATGGTTTTGAAAGAGTTGTAGTTGTACATCTGTTAAAATGATTAAAAATAAAAGGTTGTATTCGCACTGTAAAGTGGACTCTTCAAATGGGACGTATAGAGTATTTCTCTTGTTTCTACTTGTAAAATCTCCAATTAGCTTGGACTTTGGGCAGCTTGTTCTCTGTATAACCTTTCAAGTACATTATGTGAATGTAGTTTTGTGTTTGGCATTTTAACCACTGCCCGTTTCTGCTGTTAGCATAGTGCAATAAATATCTAATCATCGAATTTCACCTGTTTCGGCTATCCGTTTCTGCCACCAATTGTTGTCACAATTATATGACCAGTTTCTGTTCCATTACCATCAATAACAGCTGGTTTAATATCCTATGAAGTATTATAACATTTACCACGTCAATACAGCAATGAACAATACTAAACTATTCACTCAAGAATCGTATGAGATACTGAAGATAAGATACCATACCTTATAATCCTTGAGCTTCATGTCGTTCAACTCATGTGGCAGCCTATCCAAACCACCGGTTTTTACTAGGATCCCTTACACCGGATGGAGGAGATATATATTAAGGTCATTCTTCTTATCACGAGGAAGATGCGGGTTTTTAAATCAATCCAAAACAACCTAATCTGCAATAAATTTAAGTGAAAGTTATGAAATTGCGTTCATGAAATCACAAACTGCAATCAATTCATGAAAATGGATCAGCCTGAATTAGTTTAGAAGAATTGTAGCAGAAGATAATATAATCTGATAGGAAATCCATTGTGAAGTCAACTAAATAGTGCCAGTTCTTTTCTTTATAAGGTCCTAGTAAAATTATCAAACTAAACTTGCATTGATGTAATTTTGCATATTATTTGTTGCTATCTTTGAACACCAAAGCCTTAATAAATTTATAACTGAAAGTATCTGATTAGTTCAAGTGTCAATTCCTGGAGGAGCTGAGTTCAAGACACGGTGAAACTTTTTCAAAGAACTAAATAGAGCTATGATTTTTCCAGAATTACAAAATAAAAGGTAAATTCCAGAGCACAAAGTTCCTTGCAGTTGTTACTAAGAAACGGGGAGACAGAATAAATTTAAAAAAAAAAAAGCAGTAATCAACAACGAGATCTGAGAAATAACACAAGGATCGAAAGATTAATCACATCAAATGTCCATCTATGAAGGCAAAGTGCTTCAGCTGGTGCAGAATGACAAAATCAGATCTAATAACCATCTCAAACCCATTAGAAACCATCCAATATCAAGACAAAATCAGCATCAGAAAGCAATAATGCATGGTATTGCTGGTTAATTCAAAACAAGGAAACCAATTGTCCATGAAAATCAAGTCCCAAAAATTCCCTAAGTGTCATAAAGCGTCAGACACCCTTCAAAACAATTCCGCACATAAAAGGCCTGCAATACAGCAAAATAGACCCCAAATACCAGCGAAATCCCACTACGTTGCGATCAGAAACCCAGAATTTGAGCCAAATAATCAGAGATCTAAACTCGGAAACCTCGTAGCATTGTGAATACATAAATGAAAAATTAAATCCACCGATAAGAATCAATCCAACCAAGCGAGATAATACGCACTGAAATTAAAAAGCAACTACGAAAGCCTCCCGGAATGAGTAGGTTCGATCTCGAGTTGAATTCATCCGATGAGTCGACTCGCAAACTCGGCTACACCGATTCGGTTTAGAAGTGAAACCCTAATCCGCGCGCCGCAAGGTCAAGAAAGGCGGACGACAAATAGGCGCCAGTATATGAAACGTACAGATCTTCCATGGCGGGTCTGGATTTCACTATCAAGCAAATCGCTGAGGGAGGTGGAGCGTCAGCAATGAAGCAGGCCACCTCGAAACAATGGCATCGTATCGCCAGAGGACAAACGAACTACCAAAGGCAGCAAAATATTACGTACTTTACTTTTGTTTTGGTTTCTTAAATAGAAAGGTCATTTATTTGGTTTCTTCTCAATGGATATATATCTCGGTATATATTACCTACTTTACTTTTTTTTCACTATTACAAATTTGATTTATTTTTTTGATAACAAAATATAATTATTAAATTTGTTATTTTAATTATTTTGTAATTATTCATAGTTATTACAAGCTTTTATTTTTTAATCATTTTTTAATTATTTAAATAAAAATTATTAATTTTCAAATACTACTTTAATTTAATACCTTTTCAATTTAAATTTATTAAAAATATTTTATTATTTATAAAATATATATATATAATTCATTTATTTGATAGAATATTTTTTTATAAAAATAGATTCAATGTTTTATTAAAATTAATTATTTTTAAAGTTAAAAATTTATTAAATCATTAATTTTATATAAAATTCAATATTTTGTTTATTAATACTCTAAGGTAACACACCTTATGGTGTTACTGAGAGTTACACCATTTATAGCTAGAGTAACATATATTTCAGGATTTGGTAACACCATAACCCGAATGTTGTGGTAGGTCCAAAATTTCATAGCTATGGTAACATCCAAGAAGGTAACACCCCCCCTAAGTGTTGTATAAAGCCATCTATGGCGTAGTGGCACTTTGCTAAAGATTGTCATACTGCTGCGCCTATGAGTTCATCAAAACCACCTCATGAGAAATTCAAAAAGAAAGAAGTCTATGTTACTACATGGATCGATGATGATGAGGATTATGAACCACAAATTCAAACCAATCTATCTTTAATGGCCCGGGCAACTAACGACAGCAATGCAGAAGACGAGGCACAAGTAAGAACCACAACATTATCAAATAAATGGTATGTTGACAGTGGATGTTCAAACGACATGAGTGGGAACGAGCATCTTTTCACAGAGCTGAAAAAGGAAGATCGAGGTTGTGTCATCTTTGGTGAAAATAAAAAGGGCCAAATCAAAGGAACAGGTAAGATAGGTAAGAAACTTTTACCAACTATAGAAAATGTTCTTTTTGTTGATGGTCTTTTTCATAATCTCCTAAGTGTTTTCCAATTATGTGACACTGGTCTCAAATTAATTTTTGAAATTACGCATTGCACTGCAATGAGAAAAGACCAAATTGTTTTTATTGGCTTACGTTATACAAAGATTTATATTGTTGGTCTTCAAGATGAATCCTATTTTAATGAAAAGTGCTTAATTTCTTATGATGAAAAGGATGTTATTTGGCACCATAAATTATGTCATGCCTCTTTACCTCTACTTTTAAAATTGGCCAAAAATGATATTATTCGTGGTCTACCAAAATTAAACTTTAGAAAAGGCCACATTTGTGAGGCCTGTATTAAAGGAAAACATGCTAGAGTTTAAGCCCAACATGGAAATTTCCACTAGCCGAATTCTTGAATTAATTCATATGGATTTGATTGGACCATCTCGGCATGCTAGCTTGAATGGTAAACTTCACACATTAGTTTTTGTTGATGATTTCTCTAGATTTACCTGGGTAAAATTCTTAGCAAATAAAAGTGATGCTTTTAATGAGTTTGTTAAGTGGTGTAAGGTTACCCAGAAAGAAAAAAAACTACCAATTATCGCCATCAGATCCGATCACGGTGGCAAATTCAAGTCTAATTATTTTGAAGATTGGTGCGATAAATATGGTATTGGGCACAAATTTTCGGCACCTAGGACACCTCAACAAAATGGAGTTGTCGAGAGGAATAATTGCTCTTTAGAAGAAATGAGCCAAATAATGCTCAATGAATATGGGCTACCAAAATATTTCTGGGCAGAAGCTGTTAATACTGCTTGTTATGTTATTAATCAACTCCATCTTCGGAGAAACAAGATGATGACTCTATATGAGATATTCAAAGGTAAAAAGCCCAATTATCTTACTTTCATCTGTTTGGTTGTAAACTCTTTATTCATAATCATGGTAAGTATAATCTGGAAAAAACTGATTCTAAATCAGATATTGGCATATTCCTCGGATATTCTACTAATAGTAAATCTTATCATGTTTTTAGTTGTAGAAGAGGCTCAGTAGAAGAGTCGATTCATATCAAATTCGATGATACAATTTACCCCCGATAAAGGTTGTTTTTGATAATGATGCATGTATGGTCCCAGAGGAATGGGCTAATGTGAAAGACCATCCTATGGAGAAACTTCTTGGGAAAATCGATGACTGTGTGCAAACAATGAGAAATGTGAATGATTGCCTAAACAATATTGCATTCATTTCTCTTATAGAACCAAAGAACATCGACGAATCTATAAATGACGGAAATTGGGCTATTGCTATGCAAGAGGAGATCAATCAATTCGAGATAAACAAAGAATGGCAATTGGTTCCGGAACGGGTGGAAAAAACAATCATCGGTACAAAATGGGTTCATTAAATAATAACTGATGATAATGGTCTCCTAGTGAAGAATAAATCAAGATTAGTTGCTCAAGGATACAATCAAGAGGAAGGGTTGGATTATGAAGAAACCTTCGCTCCTGTTGCCCGTCTTGAGGCTATTCACCTTCTGTGTTCCTTTGCATCCTACAAGAAGAAAAAATTCCATCAAATGGATGTCAAAAGAGCATTTCCAAATGGGTTCATCCAGGAGGAAGTGTTTTTCAAGCAACCGCCAGGATTTGAAGACTATGATCATCCATATCATGTATACAAGCTCCATAAAGCTCTCTATGGATTAAAACAAGCTCTGAGAGCATGGTATGAATGTCTAAGCTCTTTTCTTATTTATAATGGGTATAAAAGAGGTAATGGTGATACTACCCTATTTATAAAAAACTATGGTGATAATATGCTTATATATCAGATTCGTCGACGATATTGTTTTTGGTGCAACTAACGAATCTCTGTCTCTAGAATTTTCAAATCTTATGAAAGAAGAATTCGAAATGAGTATGATGGGAGAGTTAAAATACTTTCTCGAACTCCAAATTAAGCAACTCAAAGACAGAATGTTCATTCACCAATCCAAGTACGTCAATGAGCTTCTAAAGAAATTTAAGATGGAAGGATGCAAAAAGAATTCTACTCTTATGTCTTCCACTCTTAAACTCGACAAAGACGGGAAAGGTAAGTCTATTAGATAGAAACAGTATTGAGGTATGATTGGGTCTTTACTTTACTTAACTGCCTCTAGACCAGATATTATGTTCGCTACTTGTCTTTGTACTAGATTCAAGTCAATCCGAATGTGTCTCATCTCATTGCTTGCAAACACATTTTTCGATATTTAAAAGGTACTGCTGGTTTAGGTCTGTGGTATCCATCGAGCATTGATTTTGAACTATTTCCATACAGTGATGCTGATTTAGGTGGATGCGAAATTGATAGAAAGAGTACCAATGGTACTTGCCGTTTCATGAGTTCGTGTCTAATTTCATGGGGTAGTAAGAAATAGACTAATGTAGCTACTTCCACAGCTAAAGCAGAAAATGTGGCTATGGTAAGTGCGTATGCACAAGTCTTGTAGATCAAAAATCAATTACTAGACTATGGCATTGAGCTTAAAAATACTCTAATTTTCTATGACAATACAAGTGTTAGGAGTATGCCCTCGAATGCCACTCAGAGGATGTTGAGTGAGGGCATTATACTTGTAATTATGTAAATCATTAATATAAGGCAATGGATGTTTCTTTATTTACTGGAAATTACTGGCATTCCATACTCGTAAATATACATATAGAAACTAGTCCGTGTATTTGAGAGCAAAACGTTCCACTCCTTATTGGATAAGGGGTCGGCACTGGAAAGGTTTATAGCTCAAATACTAAATCATTCGCAAGTCGATGAAACTTGATTGGGCGTTAAGTTTATGTGAAGACTTGTATGATGTGTTCGTTGACATGGAGAGTGCCTGTCGAACACTAATGGTTGGTGGGAGCACACATTTTAGGTATGATAATTGGATTAGTATACTCGAACCGACTCACCCTCGATTCGTCAAACGAATTTCACTCCGGGACAGTCAATGACGGAATCGAAAGGTTGTGATAGGTATTCGTGAACCTTCGACTTGAGGATTTAGTAGGGATGTGCTTGTGACATTAAAATTTTCATTAGAGTAGTTCGACCCTATAAACCGGGAGGTGGGGGTCAACCTCGACGTGCATCTTAACGGGCAAGTAGCAGGTCCTCCTGAATACCAAGATAGAATTCTTTCTCCCGTTTGTGAGCGAGTTATATGTCCTATAAGGTTATTGGCAGATGAGATCATAAGTCTTTGGCCAAATCATTGGAGCTAGTTGTATTGGATACACGAGAGCTCAATGATCTCTCTTGGCATTAACGCAAGCATAGCGTCAAGTACAGATAGGGTTTGACTGACCGTGACCCTATAACTTGATCGGGACATTTGAAAGAAGGGTTTATATGTATACTGGTATTCACGACAGAATAGTTCTTGAATGATCCCAATCATTCATTCTCAGTTGGGGTACAGTGTAGGCCGCCAGGCTGGCTAGGTGGTGCTACTACTCTTTGGTTCCTCCCATTGCTGACTGAGACGAACCTACCGAGTCGCGCAATAGGATTAACGACGGAATGAATCGAGCTTAATCTCTCATTATAAATATTAGATATTGGATATCTAATTTGGGACATTGGATGTCTAAATTGATTTATTGGATAAATTAATTTACGGCCTAATTAATTAAATAAATTATCGGGTGATTAATTTAATTAATGAATATAATTATTTCTTGGAGAAATTAATTATGTTATTATGTATTTAATATGATTAATTAATTGGATTAATTAATCGATATAAATACATCAGAACGGAATCATAGTTTATCTGTCTGGACTCTCGGGAGTCCGAAATGAACCAAACTCATCGGATTCCTTCTAGAGGCCGTGTAATACCCGTAATTTCGATTTCCGGTAATTTCTTTTTTTTCGGCGGAAGTCCGTTTTGACGACTCGCTCATGACCGTTGAGAATGATTAATTCTGCACTTTTTGTCATCCGAGTTCGTTTCGGTGTCGTTTTGTTGAGTTCCGTGCTTTTTAGCGGTTTTTCCGCACTTGAGTTCGATTCTTGCGAATCTCGTCCGAAACTATTCTTTCGACTTTCTCGTAAGTTCATTTAATGTTATTATTCATGTTGCGAGCTTTGGCTTGGTGTTTCGATCACGTATCGTGATTTTCGGGCGTTTTGGGCCATTTTCGTAATTTCCCAAAGTTTGGGGTAATTACTTTTCGTTGTCGAATTTCGAGCCTTCAGGTGGTCGGAATCGTGTGTTCTCTTAGTGCTCGGATTCGTCTTTGCGAGTACTTCGTAACCGTATCTTCGATTCGTACTCAGGTTCGGGTTTCGGGGTCATTCGGGCCGTCGGAGTTGGTCCCGGCCGAGTCATGGCCGGGCATGCCGGGCCGGCCACCGCCGAGTAACGCGGCGGTAGTGATCGGCGATACGTACGTAAGGCCGGTAACGCACGTAAGGCCCTGGCCTCGTAACGCACGTAACTCTTCCGGCATTTCCAGTGATGAGTTCGCCATGGCCGATTCGTCGTAAGCCATGGCCGCCACGACGTAACCCGGCCGGCGATCGGCTATTTAAGGCCCCGATGCTGTTTTTCTTCAGCCATTTCTCATTCTTTTTCTTCCCGTACGCGGCTGTGGGTAGGTGAATCATCTAGAGATGTTGTTGGACAATGAATCCATGAAGTGTTGAGGTTCATATCATCAATCATCCGTCCTATAACATCCTCCGATCTACCGAATCAGGTCAGATTTCCTAGAAATCTAGTTTTGGGGAAATTGGGTATTTTGGTTGATTTCGTCCGTTTAATCCGTTTTAACTTCGGATTATGATGTATTGATGATTATTTAGATATATTATATCATTTCCCTTGTTATTCCATGGTTGGATCGTATCGATTCGTTATTTGGGTCGAGTTCTTGACCGACGCCTCGAAGGTGTCCGGTAAAATGTCTTAGAGGGGTTTTTGGGCGTTCTACGATTATTATTCCTCGTATGATCGATGATTTATTAATTATATGTTGTTAGGGTCGAGTTTCTTGCGAAGAAACCAAGTTGAACCCTTCCGTTCGTTGTCGTTTTCCTTTTCGAAAGCATCGGGCGTTTCGAAGCTTTCCGGTTGAGCCGTGTTCGTCGGGATACTTGCGTGCCGATTTCGAGGCAAGTACCTTGTCCATACTTTTCTTTTTTTGTGGATATGGTGATTGGTGATCGTCTTTGTGTGTTGGTTTGTTTGTTTGAAATGAGTTTTCAAAAGATTTGGTTAGCCTTGTTAAAGGCCCTCTTTCAAAAACCGTGTGTGTTTTATGATTGGTGTGATTCGTGAACGAGTATGTGAATCTTATGGATATGTTTGGTGTTGATGATGCACTTGGTATTTGCGTGTGGATGTATATTGTTTCATTTCGGTGCATTGTGGTTTGACGTGTTGTTTTACTAAGTGTTTGATGCCTCTGAGTGAATTGTTTGGATATCCTTGGTGTGATATGTTACTCGTGCTTGAGATTATTTCGCTAGCCAGCTCAGGGAGTCCGACGGGATCACGGAGTGGGATTCGTGGCTTCGTCCCGGTCCTAGGCGACATGTGGTGCTTGAGTATTTCGCTAGCCAGCTCAGGGGGTCCGACGGGATCACGGAGTGGGATTTGTGGCTCCGTCCCGGTCCTAGGCGATGCGAGTACATGTTTTGTGAATGTGTTTGCTCACTTCGGGAGGGTTCGACGGGACCACGGAGGGAATTCCAATGGCTTCGACCTGGGTTCACGAGTGAAACTTCACCGCTACGTGTGTATATTTTGTGATTGTTTTTCGCTCACCTCGGGAGGGTCCGATGGGATCACGGAGGGAATTCCACTGGCTTCGACCTGGATTCACGAGTGCGGTTGCTTATGTTTTGTGAATGTGTTTGCTCACCTCGGGAGGGTTCGACGGGGCCACGGAGGGAATTCCATTGGCTTCGACCTGGATTCACGAGTGAAACTTCACGGGTGCGTGTGTATTTTATGTTCGTCGAGGACACATGACGTGGGTTTTTAACCTTGTGTATTATGGTTGGTTTTATTTGCGAAAACACAACCTTTGGGCTGTGACCCTGTTGAATTTTGGAAAGCGAAGGATTCGGTAATCCTAAATTGTTCCTATTAAAACTCTCGATGGCATTTCAAACTATTTTATAAATTGCTTCCCTTGAATTGTGATCTTTCGGTTTTAGAATGTTTTACCAAACTCTTGCCTCGGGAAGTTCTTTTCGTCACGTTTGCATTTTTGAGGATTTCCTGGTTATTGTTATTCGTGGAATGTGAATTGTATGGCTCGTATTTTTGCACTTGTACTTGCACTAGCAAAACAGTGGAGTTTTGCTAACCCCCGAGTATTCAGGGGGTGGATGTCTATTTTTGCATTCAGGTTTTGGAGCATAGCATAGGGTCGGCACGGAGGATGATGAAAGATGAACGATACTAATCATACGAGGATCCGTTGATGTCGTATTGGTTTAGTTGTATTTTATTTCCGCCTGGTAGTATTCTTTTCCCGTTGTACGGGAGTGTGTTGTATTCGACCCCTGCGTGGGCATGTATTGTAATTGAGTTGTATGTATTTATTGAAAGACCAAATCGGTCTACTGAGTTATTTTAGCCTTAAAGGCATTGTCGAGTTGTTCGTTTGTTGTTACCAGCCTGGTAGATCCTTGAGGAAAGGTTCTACGGTGTGTAATATCCCTGAGCGGATTGGGGGTGTTACAGAATGGTATCGGAGCTTAGGTTGTGGAAACCTAACCTGTCGGGTCAGTGGTGTCTGTTGAGTTTTGTCTCGTCGGATTTTGTCTGACTGAGTTGTGTCGCGATGCGTCGTCTGAGTTTGTTAGTCGTCATTAGTATCGTGGGGCGATCATCATCTTCGTGCGACCTGTGGCTGTAAGTCTCCCTTCTTTGTGTTGTGCCTCGTGTGACACGAGCTATGTTTATGATTATTTGTTAAGTGACGGAATCCTCTTATGGATTTTGATTTCTTGATATGTGGTTATTTGACTCTCATATTTCGTTCATATGAGGAGTATTGTTGCTGGACTGTGCATGTTGAACTGTATTTCTTTTATCCGCTGCGTGAGTTCTTTTGTAATGACTTTCGGTATTTTACCGACTGAGTTTTATATCGAAAACCGATTCCCTTAACCGAGTTTTTGGCATTATGGCCTTGATGGTTTTGGCAAAATTCTTATGACGGTATTTATTATTTTCTAAATGGCTTCTGTGAGTTTTTGAAATATTATCGTCATCGGCCTTTTTGGCGTTTTTTTTTTTGTAAATGGTTTTTAGCCTGGTGGGTTCCGGTGCGGGACACACGGCGCTATAATGTTCCGTGTAAGTACCTAAACTTTTTGGGCATTCTAGCCCATTGAATTATTTTTGAAAACCTTGAGTATCTTAGAAAATTAAAATTCGAGACGTACTTTTAAAACGAATTATTTTCTTGCGGTGTTTTCAAGGTGTTTTCTAATGCCGCAATACATTTCAAAAATTTTCCGGTTGAGGACCAAAAATATTTTGAAATATTTTCAAATGCAGTTGCTTAGACCCAAGGGTCGAATATTTTGAAAGTTTTTCACGAAAAGAAAGTGTCCTCATTTTTATCAAATGCGAAATGGTTTTCCAAAGTCTCGATAACGATATTTCACGTTTGTACTTTTTTTTGAAAGGTGATACTCAAGATCAACCGGTGTTTTTCTAAATTATTTTCAAGAGGTGGTTTTCGTTTTTAAAACCCATCATTTCGGGCTTGTGGTCGGAGAAGGTGTGTATGATGTTGGTATTGTTGTTAGGGTGTTAGCCCTCCGAATTGTGATTGAATTGGTGGTGTGAACGTTGAGTCGTTCGCCACGCATATGTTTTGTTAGCCCTCTGTGAGAGGTGTGAACTGGTGTTTACTGTTTATCGCCTCGTGGTGATTTGCGTGTTGTCGCACTAGTGTGAGTTGTTAAAGCTTGGATTTTTGTGCGTTATACACATTGGTGATTGTTTTATGATGTTTGTGATTGTGTGCTGGCTATCGTTCGGGATGTTGTAATCGTCGAACGATGCCGTTGTTGTTGTGATTTTTGTATGCGTTGATAAGTTATGCTTAGTTGGCATCTCCGGTATGTTGTTTTGCGGTGTTAGTTCCATTGTATCTAGCATCTGTATTTTCGGTATGCCAAGCCGAGACGTTTCAACCGTGATGTGCCGGGGCATGCACGTGTAAATTGTCCTTCTCGTCGGTAACACATTTCAAGTGTGGACTCGAGGGACACCGAATTCAGTTTTGCGAATTGGCTACCGAGACTTTCGGAGTTCGCGCTTCAGCACAGTCATCGGAATCGGCTTTGAGAGGCCTTTGAAAGATGTTTCTGTCAGTTGCTTGTTGTGTTGTCACCTTGATTTCGTGTTGTGAGTTTCAGGAACGACACTTCTTTTAGAAGAGGTCGAATGTAATACCCGTATTATTTTTGGCTCCTGCATTTTCTCTTTCTCAATTCTATTGGCTCGCTCGTGTTCGTTGATACTTTCTGAACTTTTTCTGTATTTCGGTTTCATCGTTCGAATGAGCTGTGATCTTGTTTTGGGTCGATCTGGTTATCGCTGTAACTTTTCCGAGTTCGGTTCGATTCTTGTGAACCTTGTTCGGAAGTAACATCCTTTGGTTCTACTAATTCTTTTATTCGAAGTGGATCGGATTTGGAACTCTTGTGTTTTCGACTCTGTCGACTCGTTTATATTCGTTGACATTTCTGAGCTTGTCGTGCCCCTTGCTTTTGTTGATCGGACGAGTGTGGTATTATTTCGGAATAACTCATTTGTCATTGTGACTTTTCTATTGCTATTCCCTTTCCTGTGGATCTTATATGAATGCACATCCTGTTGTTTTCACCGGATCATATATTGTCTCGAGTCGAGATGTGAACCATAGAGTTGTTGTTTGAATTTTATTATCCTTCGTATTTCGGACATGATTGTTCGATTTTTGTTGTCTCGATCGTTTGTTTGTTCGGTTTTTGTTCTCGTTTCGTGATTGTTGAGCGTTCAGGATCCTTCCTAATTCCCTTAAGTTCGGGAAATTAGTCTCGTTTTCGATCTTCCAACCCTTGAGCGGTGGAATTTCGTATTTGTTCAGCGATTGGCTCGCGTTTTGATTGATGTACCGTTGGGTTGGTCAATCGTATTGATTTTCGTTTGTTGTGTTTTGTGATTGTTCGGATAATTGACTTGATTGCATTATCCATTTGATGACGCTTGTCACTTGTTGGTTCTATCATATCCCTAACGGCGACGTTGTGTTGGTCGTCGTGGAGCGTGTTTTCACGCAGTATATTCCTTTGTGTTGCTCGTAAAGTTTCACCGTTGGGCTTAGTTATGCATTCTTGTGCATCTCATTGAAATATTCCTGGTGGTATATTTCCTCTCCCTACTTGTTTTAAGTTTCGGGACGAAACTTCTTTTAAGGAGGGTAGAATGTAATACCCGTAATTTCGATTTCCGGTAATTTCTTTTTTTTCGGCGGAAGTCCGTTTTGACGACTCGCTCATGACCGTTTCGTCATTCTGAGAATGATTAATTCTGCACTTTTTGTCATCCGAGTTCGTTTCGGTGTCGTTTTGTTGAGTTCCGTGCTTTTTAGCGGTTTTTCCGCACTTGAGTTCGATTCTTGCAAATCTCATCCGAAACTGTTCTTTCGACTTTCTCGTAAGTTCATTTAATGTTATTATTCATGTTGCGAGCTTTGGCTTGGTGTTTCGATCACGTATCGTGATTTTCGGGCGTTTTGGGCCATTTTCGTAATTTCCCAAAGTTTGGGGTAATTACTTTTCGTTGTCGAATTTAGAGCCTTCGGGTGGTCGGAATCGTGTGTTCTCCTAGTGCTCGGATTCGTATTTGCGAGTACTTCGTAACCGTATCTTCGATTCGTACTCAGGTTCGGGTTTCGGGGTCGTTCGGGCCGTCGGAGTTGGTCCCGGCCGAGTCATGGCCGGGCTTGCTGGGGCCAGGCCAGCCCTGGCCGAGTAACGTGCGGTAGTGATCGGCAGTTACGTACGTAAGGCCGGTTACGTACGTAAGGCCCTGGCCGGTAACGTACGTAACGATCAAAATATTTTTTGATCATGTATTGCTTAGTTGGCGTTTTTTTTTGTAAATGGTTTTTAGCCTGGTGGGTTCCGGTGCGGGACACACGGCGCTATAATGTTCTGTGTAAGTACCTAAACTTTTTGGGCATTCTAGCCCATTGAATTATTTTTGAAAACCTTGAGTATCTTAGAAAATTAAAATTCGAGACGTACTTTTAAAACGAATTATTTTCTTGCGGTGTTTTCAAGGTGTTTTCTAATGCCACAATACATTTCAAAAATTTTCCGGTTGAGGACCAAAAATATTTTGAAATATTTTCAAATGCAGTTGCTTAGACCCAAGGGTCGAATATTTTGAAGGTTTTTCACGAAAAGAAAGTGTCCTCATTTTTATCAAATGCGAAATGGTTTTCCAAAGTCTCGATAACGATATTTCACGTTTGTACTTTTTTTGAAAGGTGATACTCAAGATCAACCGGTGTTTTTCTAAATTATTTTCAAGAGGTGGTTTTCGTTTTTAAAACCCATCATTTCGTGCTTGTGGTCGGAGAAGGTGTGTATGATGTTGGTATTGTTGTTAGGGTGTTAGCCCTCCGAATTGTGATTGAATTGGTGGTGTGAACGTTGAGTCGTTCGCCACGCATATGTTTAGTTAGCCCTCTGTGAGAGGTGTGAACTGGTGTTTACTGTTTATCGCCTCGTGGTGATTTGCGTGTTGTCGCACTAGTGTGAGTTGTTAAAGCTTGGATTTTTGTGCGTTATACACATGGGTGATTGTTTTATGATGTTTGTGATTGTGTGATGGCTATCGTTCGGGGTGTTGTAATCATCGAACGATGCCGTTGTTGTTGTGATTTTTGTATGCGTTGATAAGTTATGCTTAGTTGGCATCTCCGGTATGTTGTTTTGCGGTGTTAGTTCCATTGTATCTAGCATTTGTACTTTCGGTATGCGAAGCCGAGACGTTTCAACCGTGATGTGCCGGGGCATGCACGTGTAAATTGTCCTTCTCGTCGGTAACACATTTCAAGTGTGGACTCGAGGGACAACGAATTCAGTTTTGCGAATTGGCTACCGAGACTTTCGGAGTTCGCGCTTCAGCACAGTCATCGGAATCGGCTTTGAGAGGCCTTTGAAAGATGTTTCTGTCAGTTGCTTGTTGTGTTGTCACCTTGATTTCGTGTTGTGAGTTTCGGGAACGACACTTCTTTTAGAAGAGGTCGAATGTAATACCCGTATTATTTTTGGCTCCTGCATTTTCTCTTTCTCAATTCTATCGGCTCGCTCGTGTTCGTTGATACTTTCTGAACTTGTTCTGTATTTCGGTTTCATCGTTCGAACGAGCTGTGATCTTGTTTTGGGTCGATCTGGTTATCGCTGTAACTTTTCCGAGTTCGGTTCGATTCTTGTGAACCTTGTTCGGAAGTAACATCCTTTGGTTCTACTAATTCTTTTATTCGAAGTGGATCGGATTTGGAACTCTTGTGTTTTCGACTCTATCGACTCATTTATATTCATTGACATTTCTGAGCTTGTCCTGCCCCTTGCTTTTGTTGATCGGACGAGTGTGGTATTATTTCGGAATAACTCATTTGTCGTTGTGACTTTTCTATTGCTATTCCCTTTCCTGTGGATCTTATATGAATGCACATCCTGTTGTTTTCACCGGATCATATATTGTCTCGAGTCGAGATGTGAACCTTAGAGTTGTTGTTTGAATTTTATTATCCTTCGTATTTCGGACATGATTGTTCGATTTTTGTTGTCTCGATCGTTTGTTTGTTTGGTTTTTGTTCTCGTTTCGTGATTGTTGAGCATTCAGGCTCCTTCCTAATTCCCTTAAGTTCGGGAAATTAGTCTCATTTTCGATCTTCCAACCCTTGAGCGGTGGAATTCCGTATTTGTTCAGCGATTGGCTTGCGTTTTGATTGATGTACCGTTGGGTTGGTCAATCGTATTGATTTTCGTTCGTTGTGTTTTGTGATTGTTCGGATAATTGACTTGATTGCATTATCCATTTGATGACGCTTGTCACTTGTTGGTTCTATCATATCCCTAACGGCGACGTTGTGTTGGTCGTCGTGGAGCGTGTTTTCACGCAGTATATTCCTTTGTGTTGCTCGTAAGTTTCACCGTTGGGCGTTAGTTACGCATTCTTGTGCATCTCATTGAAATATTCCTGGTGGTATATTTCCTCTCCCTACTTGTTTTTAGTTTGGACGAAACTTCTTTTAAGGAGGGTAGAATGTAATACCCGTAATTTCGATTTCCTAATTTCTTTTTCGGCGGAAGTCCGTTTGACGACTCTCTCATGACCGTTTCGTCATTCGAGAATGATTCATTCTGCACTTTTGTCATCCGAGTTCGTTTCGGTGTCGTTTTGTTGAGTTCCGTGCTTTTTAGCGGTTTTTCCGCACTTGAGTTCGATTCTTGCGAATCTCGTCCAAACTGTTCTTTCGACTTTCTCGTAAGTTCATTTAATGTTATTATTCATGTTGCGAGCTTTGGCTTGGTGTTTCGATCACGTATCGTGATTTTCGGCGTTAGCCATTTTCGTAATTTCCCAAAGTTTGGGGTAATTACTTTTCGTTGTCGAATTTCGAGCCTTCGGGTGGTCGGAATCGTGTGTTCTCTTCGTGCTCGGATTCGTCTTTGCGAGTACTTCGTAACCGTATCTTGATTCGTACTCGAGTTCGGTTTCGGGTCGTTCGGGCCGTCGAGTTCGTCCCGGCCGAGTCATGGCCCGGATGTCAGCGAGCCACTCGCCGAGTAACATGCGGTAGTGATCGGCAGTTACGTACGTAAGGCCGGTTACGTACGTAAGGCCCTGGCCGGTAACGTACGTAACGATCAAAATATTTTTGATCATGTATTGCTTAGTTGGCGTTTTTTTTTGTAAATAGTTTTTAGCCTGGTGGGTTCCGGCGCGGGACACACGGCGCTATAATGTTCCGTGTAGGTACCTAAACTTTTTGGGCATTCTAGCCCATTGAATTATTTTTGAAAACCTTGAGTATCTTAGAAAATTAAAATTCGAGACGTACTTTTAAAACGAATTATTTTCTTGCGGTGTTTTCAAGGTGTTTTCTAATGCCGCAATACATTTCAAAAATTTTCCGGTTGACGACCAAAAATATTTTCAAATATTTTCAAATGCAGTTGCTTAGACCCAAGGGTCGAATATTTTGAAAGTTTTTCACGAAAAGAAAGTGTCCTCATTTTTATCAAATGCGAAATGGTTTTCCAAAGTCTCGATAACGATATTTCACGTTTGTACTTTTTTTTGAAAGGTGATACTCAAGATCAACCGGTGTTTTTCTAAATTATTTTCAAGAGGTGGTTTTCGTTTTTAAAACCCATCATTTCGTGCTTGTGGTCGGAGAAGGTGTGTATGATGTTGGTATTGTTGTTAGGGTGTTAGCCCTCCGAATTGTGATTGAATTGGTGGTGTGAACGTTGAGTCGTTCGCCACGCATATGTTTAGTTAGCCCTCTGTGAGAGGTGTGAACTGGTGTTTACTGTTTATCGCCTCGTGGTGATTTGCGTGTTGTCGCACTAGTGTGAGTTGTTAAAGCTTGGATTTTTGTGCGTTATACACATGGGTGATTGTTTTATGATGTTTGTGATTGTGTGATGGCTATCGTTCGGGGTGTTGTAATCATCGAACGATGCCGTTGTTGTTGTGATTTTTGTATGCGTTGATAAGTTATGCTTAGTTGGCATCTCCGGTATGTTGTTTTGCGGTGTTAGTTCCATTGTATCTAGCATTTGTACTTTCGGTATGCCGGGCCGAGACGTTTCAACCGTGATGTGCCGGGGCATGCACGTGTAAATTGTCCTTCTTGTCAGTAACACATTTCAAGTGTGGACTCGAGGGACAACGAATTCAGTTTTGCGAATTGGCTACCGAGACTTTCGGAGTTCGCGCTTCAGCACAGTCATCGGAATCGGCTTTGAGAGGCCTTTGAAAGATGTTTCTGTCAGTTGCTTGTTGTGTTGTCACCTTGATTTCGTGTTGTGAGTTTCGGGAACGACACTTCTTTTAGAAGAGGTCGAATGTAATACCCGTATTATTTTTGGCTCCTGCATTTTCTCTTTCTCAATTCTATCGGCTCGCTCGTGTTCGTTGATACTTTACAGACTTGTTACGTATTTCGGTTTCATCGTTCGAGCAGTGTGATCTTGTTTTGGGTCGATCCGTTATCGCTGTAACTTTTCCGAGTTCGGTTCGATTCTTGTGAACCTTGTTCGGAAGTAACATCCTTTGGTTCTACTAATTCTTTTATTCGAAGTGGATCGGATTTGGAACTCTTGTGTTTTCGACTCTGTCGACTCATTTATATTCATTGACATTTCTGAGCTTGTCCTGCCCCTTGCTTTTGTTGATCGGACGAGTGTGGTATTATTTCGGAATAACTCATTTGTCGTTGTGACTTTTCTATTGCTATTCCCTTTCCTGTGGATCTTATATGAATGCACATCCTGTTGTTTTCACCGGATCATATATTGTCTCGAGTCGAGATGTGAACCTTAGAGTTGTTGTTTGAATTTTATTATCCTTCGTATTTCGGACATGATTGTTCGATTTTTGTTGTCTCGATCGTTTGTTTGTTTGGTTTTTGTTCTCGTTTCGTGATTGTTGAGCATTCAGGCTCCTTCCTAATTCCCTTAAGTTCGGGAAATTAGTCTCATTTTCGATCTTCCAACCCTTGAGCGGTGGAATTCCGTATTTGTTCAGCGATTGGCTTGCGTTTTGATTGATGTACCGTTGGGTTGGTCAATCGTATTGATTTCCGTTCGTTGTGTTTTGTGATTGTTCGGATAATTGACTTGATTGCATTATCCATTTGATGACGCTTGTCACTTGTTGGTTCTATCATATCCCTAACGGCGACGTTGTGTTGGTCGTCGTGGAGCGTGTTTTCACGCAGTATATTCCTTTGTGTTGCTCGTAAAGTTTCACCGTTGGGCGTTAGTTACGCATTCTTGTGCATCTCATTGAAATATTCCTGGTGGTATATTTCCTCTCCCTACTTGTTTTTAGTTTCGGGACGAAACTTCTTTTAAGGAGGGTAGAATGTAATACCCGTAATTTCGATTTCCGGTAATTTCTTTTTTTTCGGCGGAAGTCCGTTTTGACGACTCTCTCATGACCGTTTCGTCATTCTGAGAATGATTCATTCTGCACTTTTTGTCATCCGAGTTCGTTTCGGTGTCGTTTTGTTGAGTTCCGTGCTTTTTAGCGGTTTTTCCGCACTTGAGTTCGATTCTTGCGAATCTCGTCCGAAACTGTTCTTTCGACTTTCTCGTAAGTTCATTTAATGTTATTATTCATGTTGCGAGCTTTGGCTTGGTGTTTCGATCACGTATCGTGATTTTCGGGCGTTTTGGGCCATTTTCGTAATTTCCCAAAGTTTGGGGTAATTACTTTTCGTTGTCGAATTTCGAGCCTTCGGGTGGTCGGAATCGTGTGTTCTCTTCGTGCTCGGATTCGTCTTTGCGAGTACTTCGTAACCGTATCTTCGATTCGTACTCAGGTTCGGGTTTCGGGGTCGTTCGGGCCGTCGGAGTTCGTCCCGGCCGAGTCATGGCCCGGCATGCTGGGGCCAGGCCAGCCCTGGCCGAGTAACATGCGGTAGTGATCGGCAGTTACGTACGTAAGGCCGGTTACGTACGTAAGGCCCTGGCCGGTAACGTACGTAACGATCAAAATATTTTTGATCATGTATTGCTTAGTTGGCGTTTTTTTTTGTAAATGGTTTTTAGCCTGGTGGGTTCCGGCACGGGACACACGGCGCTATAATGTTCCGTGTAGGTACCTAAACTTTTTGGGCATTCTAGCCCATTGAATTATTTTTGAAAACCTTGAGTATCTTAGAAAATTAAAATTCGAGACGTACTTTTAAAACGAATTATTTTCTTGCGGTGTTTTCAAGGTGTTTTCTAATGCCGCAATACATTTCAAAAATTTTCCGGTTGACGACCAAAAATATTTTCAAATATTTTCAAATGCAGTTGCTTAGACCCAAGGGTCGAATATTTTGAAAGTTTTTCACGAAAAGAAAGTGTCCTCATTTTTATCAAATGCGAAATGGTTTTCCAAAGTCTCGATAACGATATTTCACGTTTGTACTTTTTTTTGAAAGGTGATACTCAAGATCAACCGGTGTTTTTCTAAATTATTTTCAAGAGGTGGTTTTCGTTTTTAAAACCCATCATTTCGTGCTTGTGGTCGGAGAAGGTGTGTATGATGTTGGTATTGTTGTTAGGGTGTTAGCCCTCCGAATTGTGATTGAATTGGTGGTGTGAACGTTGAGTCGTTCGCCACGCATATGTTTTGTTAGCCCTCTGTGAGAGGTGTGAACTGGTGTTTACTGTTTATCGCCTCGTGGTGATTTGCGTGTTGTCGCACTAGTGTGAGTTGTTAAAGCTTGAATTTTTGTGCGTTATACACATGGGTGATTGTTTTATGATGTTTGTGATTGTGTGCTGGCTATCGTTCGGGGTGTTGTAATCGTCGAACGATGCCGTTGTTGTTGTGATTTTTGTATGCGTTGATAAGTTATGCTTAGTTGGCATCTCCGGTATGTTGTTTTGCGGTGTTAGTTCCATTGTATCTAGCATCTGTATTTTCGGTATGCCAAGCCGAGACGTTTCAACCCTGATGTGCCGGGGCATGCACGTGTAAATTGTCCTTCTCGTCGGTAACACATTTCAAGTGTGGACTCGAGGGACACCGAATTCAGTTTTGCGAATTGGCTACCGAGACTTTCGGAGTTCGCGCTTCAGCACAGTCATCGGAATCGGCTTTGAGAGGCCTTTGAAAGCTGTTTCTGTCAGTTGCTTGTTGTGTTGTCACCTTGATTTCGTGTTGTGAGTTTCGGGAATGACACTTCTTTTAGAAGAGGTCGAATGTAATACCCGTATTATTTTTGGCTCCTGCATTTTCTCTTTCTCAATTCTATCGGCTCGCTCGTGTTCGTTGATACTTTCTGAACTTGTTCTGTATTTCGGTTTCATCGTTCGAACGAGCTGTGATCTTGTTTTGGGTCGATCTGGTTATCGCTGTAACTTTTCCGAGTTCGGTTCGATTCTTGTGAACCTTGTTCGGAAGTAACATCCTTTGGTTCTACTAATTCTTTTATTCGAAGTGGATCGGATTTGGAACTCTTGTGTTTTCGACTCTGTCGACTCGTTTATATTCGTTGACATTTCTGAGCTTGTCCTGCCCCTTGCTTTTGTTGAGCGGACGAGTGTGTTATTATTTCGGAATAACTCATTTTTCGTTGTGACTTTTCTATTGCTATTCCCTTTCCTGTGGATCTTATATGAATGCACATCCTGTTGTTTTCACCGGATCATATATTGTCTCGAGTCGAGATGTGAACCTTAGAGTTGTTGTTTGAATTTTATTATCCTTCGTATTTCGGACATGATTGTTCGATTTTTGTTGTCTCGATCGTTTGTTTGTTCGGTTTTTGTTCTCGTTTCGTGATTGTTGAGCATTCAGGCTCCTTCCTAATTCCCTTAAGTTCGGGAAATTAGTCTCGTTTTCGATCTTCCAACCCTTGAGCGGTGGAATTCCGTATTTGTTCAGCGATTGGCTCGCGTTTTGATTGATGTACCGTTGGGTTGGTCAATCGTATTGATTTTCGTTCGATGTGTTTTGTGATTGTTCGGATAATTGACTTGATTGCATTATCCATTTGATGACGCTTGTTACTTGTTGGTTCTATCATATCCCTAACGGCGACGTTGTGTTGGTCGTCGTGGAGCGTGTTTTCACGCAGTATATTCCTTTGTGTTGCTCGTAAAGTTTCACCGTTGGGCGTTAGTTACGCATTCTTGTGCATCTCATTGAAATATTCCTGGTGGTATATTCTTTCGACTTTCTCGTAAGTTCGTTTAATGTTATTATTCATGTTGAGAGCTTTGGCTTGGTGTTTCGATCACGTATCGTGATTTTCGGGCGTTTTGGGCCATTTTCGTAATTTCCCAAAGTTTGGGGTAATTACTTTTCGTTGTCGAATTTCGAGCCTTCGGGTTGTCGGAATCGTGTGTTCTCTTAGTGCTTGGATTCGTATTTGCGAGTACTTCGTAACCGTATCTTCGATTCGTACTCAGGTTCGGGTTTCGGGGTCGTTCGGGCCGTCGGAGTTGGTCCCGGCCGAGTCATGGCCGGGCATCTTGAGGCCGAGCCAGCCACGGCCGAGTAACGTGCGGTAGTGATCGGCGATTCGTCGTAAGGCGATTCGTCGTAAGGCCACGGCCGCAACGTCATGCGCTTCCGGCATTTCCAGCGGTGAGTTCGGCCATGGCCGGATTCGTCGTAAGCCATGGCGATTCGTACATAACGGCCGTGATCGGCTATTTAAGGCTGACAGGCGTTTTTCTTGACCATTTCTCATTCTTTTTCTTCCGTCTGTGTTTGTGGGTGTGTGAATCATCTAGAGATGTTGTTGGACAATGAATCCATGAAGTGTTGAGGTTCATATCATCAATCATCCGTCCTATAACATCCTCCGATCTACCGAATCAGGTCAGATTTCCTAGAAATCTAGTTTTGGGGAAATTGGGTATTTTGGTTGATTTCGTCCGTTTAATCCGTTTTAACTTAGGATTATGATGTATTGATGATTATTTAGATATATTATATCATTTCCCTTGTTATTCCATGGTTGGATCGTATCGATTCGTTATTTGGGTCGAGTTCTTGACCGACGCCTCGAAGGTGTCCGGTAAAATGTCTTAGAGGGGTTTTTGGGCGTTCTACGATTATTCTTCCTCGTATGATCGATGATTTATTAATTATATGTTGTTAGGGTCGAATTTCTTGTGAAGAAACCAAGTTGAACCCTTCCGTTCGTTGTCATTTTCCTTTTCGAAAGCATCGGGCGTTTCGAAGCTTTCCGGTTGAGCCGTGTTCGTCGGGATACTTGCGTGCCGATTTCGAGGCAAGTACCTTGTCCATACTTTTCTTGTTTTGTGGATATGGTGATTGGTGATCGTCTTGGTGTGTTGGTTTGTTTGTTTGAAATGGGTTTTCAAAAGATTTGGTTAGCCTTGTTAAAGGCCCTCTTTCAAAAACCGTGTGTATTTTATGATTGGTGTGATTCGTGAACGAGTATGTGAATCTTATGGATATGTTTGGTGTTGATGATGCACTTGGTATTTGCGTGTGGATGTATATTGTTTCATTTTGGTGCATTGTGGTTTGACGTGTTGTTTTACTAAGTGTTTGATGCCTCTGAGTGAATTGTTTGGATATCCTTGGTGTGATATGTTACTCGTGCTTGAGATTATTTCGCTAGCCAGCTCGGGGGGTCCGACGGGATCACGGAGTGGGATTCGTGGCTTCGTCCGGTCCTAGGCGACGTGTGGTGCTTGAGTATTTCGCTAGCCAGCTCGGGGGGTCCGACGGGATCACGGAGTGGGATTTGTGGCTTCGTCCGGTCTGGCGATGCGAGTACATGTTTTGTGAATGTGTTTGCTCACCTCGGGAGGGTTCGACGGGACCACGGCGGGAATTCCAATGGCTTCGACCTGGGTTCACGAGTGAAACTTCACCGCTACGTGTGTATATTTTGTGATTGTTTTTCGCTCACCTCGGGAGGGTCCGATGGGATCACGGAGGGAATTCCACTGGCTTCGACCTGGATTCACGAGTGCGGTTGCTTATGTTTTGTGAATGTGTTTGCTCACCTCGGGAGGGTTCGACGGGGCCACGGAGGGAATTCCATTGGCTTCGACCTGGATTCACGAGTGAAACTTCACGGGTGCGTGTGTATTTTATGTCTGTCGAGGACACATGACGTGGGTTTTTAACCTTGTGTATTATGGTTGGTTTTATTTGCGAAAACACAACCTTTGGGCTGTGACCCTGTTGATTTTTGGAAAGCGAAGGATTCGGTAATCCTAAATTATTCCTATTAAAACTCTCGATGGCATTTCAAACTGTTTTATAAATTGCTTCCCTTGAATTGTGATCTTTCGGTTTTAGAATGTTTTACCAAACTCTTGCCTCGGGAAGTACTTTTCGTCACGTTTGGATTTTTGAGGATTTCCTGGTTATTGTTATTCGTGGAATGTGTTGTTGCCCAAAATATTTATCCGAAGATTAATACTGCTGGAAGACGGACAACAAACAACAATTGCGGGAGCACTTCCGAGAGAAGATAATTAATACAAGATTTGCCGGGTTTGTTAGGTCCGGGCTTGAATGCTCTCGCGAGATGTTATTAATACAAATATTCGTGGATACAAGTATTAATGAGAGAAATCTAAATACAATGAGTGTAAAAAGACTCTGTTAATCCGGCTCTTGAGCGAAGCTTGGTGTTCTTCGTCCCGCCGATAATCTGCTCGAGGAGAAAAGGCCGGGAGAAGTAAGACCGAAAGAAAGCTGTTGCCAAGAGTTGGATGTTAGCCAAGTGCTTGATGTTTGCTTCTGTATGGTGTGAAATGCGAAGGAAGCTGAAGCCTTTTTTGTGGTAAAGGTTCGATCCTTTTTACAAGTGCTGGGAGCCATGCTTATATAGGGACAGCCGGGTCCTGTCCTTTAGCTGCCGATCGCCTGCCGGCCATTTTAATATTCTGCCGATCGCCTGCCGGCCAATATAATAATGTGCCGATCTCCTGGGCTGTCAGGCTAAAGTCCAAGGAAGATGCTGGCTGTCGGGCTAAAGTCCAAGGAAGGGGCTGGCACAGCTTGGGCGGTCCAATAAGGAGCCATCACGTGTCCGGAGTCAGTCAACATGTGGCCCTACTGACAAGCTTTCGGCGGCCTGTCGGCTGGTGGAGGGAATCTGTCAGGCTTTGGTCAATGGCCCGAGATTCGCGGATCTTGTCTCGGCCCTTTGCACATGGTGCCAGTCTTGAGGCTCGGCCTTTGCCGACTGGATGGCCATCGGTGGTGATCGACCTGGATGGTCTTCGGAGGTCGACATCGGCCAGTGGATGGAGGTCGCCAAGGGTCGGTCGCCAAGGGTAGGTCGCCAGGTGCTGAGAGACGGTCGATCGCCAAGGGTCGGTCGCCGAGTACCGAGAGGCGATCGTCTTGATGTCGATCGTTCGGCACCGGGATTCGCCCTGGGCCCTTCGGTTGGCCAGTCTAGCATGTCCACTGGGTCGCCGATCGGCAGGCTTGCCTTGGTCGCTCGGCCTCGGAGGCGATCGCCGGTCGGAAGGTGTTAAATCTTGACACAACAATTGCCCCCCAGCTTGCTCCTATGTTGAAGACATGGGGCGAGGTGGTTCTTGCCGGTGATCGTGTATGGATGAGGACGGGCGATCTGAGCTGACTTGGGACTCGGACTTGGGCTTAATCATGGTCGATTGGCTTAGCTATCTTTCGGTCTTGTACCTGCAAAAAACAACATTGGCCGATCCCCCATGGAAACTTGGTGGTTTCGCTTTGTTTGAGGAATCATGCACAGTCGCGGAAATCGATGGACCGACTCCATGACCGTGTCTTGGTGCACAAAGACAATGAGTGCCTCGTGACTCACTTTATTATGAGGGTCCTCTGTTAGGCTGCGCCTCGCCTTGTTTTTAAACGAAAGGCGTGCGGTCTTGGTCTAGAGGAGTCCTTGCGCGGGGCAGCGTCGGATGAATCAACTCCACGCCCGCGGCTTGTTAGCTCTGCTTCCACCTCGGCCAGCCATGGAGATGGCCAACCTCGACGGTGTACGTTGAGACGGGGTTGTGGAATGAGTCCACTGATTAATGTTGGAGGGCCCTCCGACTACGCTGGCCTCGTATTTAAACGAAGGCGGGCTATCTCGGCCGAAAGGGACCTTGCATGACCGAAGCAGCCGGTTCCATCGACTGCCAGGGCCATGGCTTTATGATGTGCGGTGGAGGCGATCTTATGCCTTAGTCCGTCATGTTATATCTTTGGGATCAGAAGGCGATCGTGTCCACCGGGTTCTTGATGATGTTGCGATCGGCCAAGATCGCGATCGTCGCTCGCGGCCGATCGCTTTATTCGTAGGTCGAAATTGGCGATCGGGCGGCGGCTAGTCACTCATGTTAGAATGGGATCGTGGCGGTGATCGAGTCCTCCGGCTCTGGCAGGTAGTAGCGATCGGGCCGGGAGGCGGAGGTCGTCGCGCGGGTGCCGTCGTTCTACTCCTAGGCCAAGAAGAAGCCTTTGTGCAGACAGAAATGCGGCTCGCCCGGAAGGCTGCGTGGAGTCGTCGGTAGGGTCTTCGTGAGATGCTGAACATAGGCGAAGCCACGAAAACCTCTTAGGACCGCGTGAGGCGGTCTCATCGCTTACGGGCTCGCCGTTGAGGATGATCATGTCAACCCGGTCGATGTAGTCCGAGTCGGACTCCTGTTCTCCTTGCCTGATCCGCCACATGCGATGGGGACCTTCTGGCCGAGCGGCCCTGGTGGCGAAGTATTCCGTGAAGACGTGCGCCAGCTCGTTAAAGGAGCCTATGGACCGAGGTGGCAATGAGGTGTACCACCGGTGGGCGAGGTCGTCTAGTGTCAGAGGGAACATTCGGCAACGGGTCGCGTCCGATGCCCCACACCCGGTCATGTAGATGTTGAACTTGTGAAGGTGTGTTTGGGGGTCCGATCGCCCCTGGTACACGGGTGTCTTAGGAGGGGCGATCGTGTGCTGCACCGGGGCGAGCTCGATGTCGATCGCGAGCGGCTCGCTCGGCGGGGCGATCGTCCTCACGGCGCCTGCCCCGGATTGCAGGAGCGCCTTCATGTCGTTGAGTTGACGTTGCATTGCGGCAATCGCCGCGGCTCGGCTGCTTGCGGATCGGCTTTGGGAGCGGGGGCCGAGGCGATCGTGTACCGACCTCCGGACCCCGCTGCTGCCGACCTCGGGAATTTGGCGAGCTGGAGCCAGGCGGCTGGATCGCCTTGTGGGAGCCGGGTAGGCCGAGCTCCTGGTGACGGACACCAACTCCGTCGTCTCGTAGGCCGAGGCCAGGCGCCCCGGCCGCTGTCGGGTCGCGCCAGCGATCGAAGGACGTGCCCACGCGAGCGCCTCTTCTTGCGGGCGAGAGCCTCCTGGCGCTTGCTCGGCCAGTAGTGCCTTAAGCTTCCGCTTGATCTTCCGGCGAGAGACCGGGGGGGCGGTAGCTGGAGGCGCGTCGAGAGCACTCTGTCGCTCCTGAAGGACGGCCAGGGCCCTTTCGATCTGTTCCTTGGTTCGGAACCGATCGAGCGAGAGGCTCGGGCCGCCTTCCCGGGACGTGGTCGAGCGCCTCCGGCCGCGGCGGCTACCTTCCACCATCGGCTGCGGCTCGGGCCCAGGGCGGAACAGGGTCCGGCAGCCAAGCTTTCTCGGCGCGGATGCGAAGACATGATTTCGAAGGATTTCTTTGAAGTGCGGTGAGTGTCACTTCAAGTATCCGCCCAGAACAAATGAGTGTTCTTCGGGACGGTAGGTATAAAAAATTGAGGGTTGGATCCCCTTCCTCTAGCGCCAATTGTTGCTACCCAAAATATTATCCGGAGATAGATATTGCTGGAATGGATGGGATAGCAAACAAATGCAAGAGCACTTCCGTGAGAAAGATAAATAACACAAGATTTGCCGGGGTTGTTAGTCCCGGGCTTGAATGCTCTCGCGAGATATTATTAATACCGATATTCGGGGATACAAGTACTAATGTAAGAATACAATTACAATGAGTGTAAAGTTTCTTGTTATCTTAGCTAGTGAGCGTGTAGATTGCCTAAGAACCCGATTTGATGCTCTGTGAGTTCTTGTAACAAAGGTGATGAGCAGTCGCGGCGGTGAGAGATCGACCGCCTCTCACGGCGAGTATATAGCCGGATATTTGGGCTTGGGCTTGTGAATCCCTTGGAATCATCTAGTGGAGACTTGCTTCGCCGATCGTCTTACGGGCGAGAGATTTGGAGAGAGAAGTCCCGAGATGGATTCCGTGAGATAGCCGGAGCTTGATGATATGTGTGTGTTCTTCAAGATTTCGTGGATGTATCGGAATGTGAGAGAATGAGCTCGGCGTAAGTCGAATGAATTCGGGCTGTAGTGGATGAGTTCAAATGTTGGTTAAAATGAATTCGAATCGAGAACCGAGAACCTTTTTCCAAAGAGGAGGAAGTTCTCTATTTATAGGAGCTTGAATACGCCGGGCGATCGCCTTTCTTGCAATATAATAATCGGGCGATCGTCTTTTAGCACATGGGCTGTCCCTTCAAAGCTGCGGGGGTTGTTGGCGATCAACTACTCGGTCAATGGGGAGCTTACACGCGTCTGAGTTAGTCACATGCGGCCCTACCGGACAACTTTCGGCGCACATGCCGGTAGGTGGGGTAGGTGACAGGCTTTGGTCAAAGATCTTGTCAGTTAGCAAAAGATCTTGTCAGCGCCTTTTATGGATCTGCACGTGGGTGCTTTTCTGAGATCCAGTCCTCGATGACTTAGACGGGCGATCATCTCTGCTCGGGGCGCAGGTCGATTGCCCTAAGCCGGTTAGTAGAGCAGATCGCCAGCTGCCAAAGGGCGATCGCCCTGGGAGTCGATCGCTGTGCACGATGGTGGTTTGATATCTTCGACTTGGCGAGCTAGTCAGGGTTTGACTGGAGTTGACTTGGTCGCTCGGCCTTATAGTCGATCGCCTGTCGGGATGAATAAATCGTGACACAACAGACGAGGCAGAGGACAATGGGACCAAAAGGGTACATCGAGTGCCGGATCTGTTCCCCCACGTTTGTACGAGATGAGGAAAACAGACGATCAGGATACTGTTGTCGAATCAGGTACTGTCTAGATCCTTTCCCAGCCAGTTAGCGTTTTATTCGATACAGGAGATACGCATTCTTTTATATCCTTGTCTTGTGTAAATCATTTAAATATTTCCGGTTTTCATTCTTGTGAACCTTATATTGTTGGTTTACCGAGTGGAGAGAGGATTGTCGGGAACTTAGAAACCAGAAATTTTCCTGTATCATTTGGAGGCAGAGAGTGGCTCTCAAATTTGATTGTAATAGAAATGCAAGGAGACGACCTGATACTCAGAGACGATTGGCTTAATCGATATGGAGCAATTTTTAACTACCGAAGGAGGAATATCTCGCTGATCGCTGACGATGGTTCCGAAGTACTGTTTGAGGGATGGAAACCAGGAAGCTCAGGAAAGTTGATTAAGGCGATGAAAGCTGTCAAATTGTTGAAACAGGGCTGTACCGGGTACTGGTGCTATGCAATGAAGAAAGAAGACGAAACTGTGGAACTTTCATCCATTCATGTTGTTAACAAATTTCCAGATGTATTTCCTGACGAGTTACCTGGACTACCTCCACGAAGGGATGTAGAATTTACCATTGGTGGAACACAGAGCTACACCAATTTCTAAGGCGCCGTATCGTATGGCACCTACTGAAATGTATGAACTGAAGAAGCAGATGGAGGAGTTACTGGATAAAGGCTATATTCAGCCAAGCGTTTCACCCTGGGGAGCGCCAGTCCTTTTTGTCCGAAAGAAGGATGGATCGCTTCGACTGTGTATTGACTATCGAGAGCTGAACAAGATGACGATTAAGAACAAGTATCCGTTTCCACGGATTGATGATCTGTTTGACCAGTTGCAAGGGGCAATAGTATTTTCTAAAATCGATCTGAGATCAGGGTATCATCAGCTGAGGATTAAAGAATCTGATGTTCCGAAATCAGCGTCCAGAACTCGCTACGGACACTATGAGTTTGTAGTGATGCCGTTTGGTCTCACTAATGCACCTGCTGTATTCATGCATTTGATGAACCGAGTGTTCATCGAATATTTGGATAAATTTGTGGTCGTGTTCATTGATGACATTCTGGTGTATTCTAAGAACCCGAAAGAGCATGCACAGCATTTACGGATTGTATTAGGACTTTTGAGAAGCGAGCAACTGTACGCCAAACTATCTAAATGTGAATTCTGGCTAAAGGAAGTAATGTTCCTCGGTCATGTGGTATCAGCTGAAGGAGTCCGAGTAGATCCGTAGAAGATCGAAGCGGTTTTAGATTGGAAGCCTCCAAAGAATGTGAAAGAAGTCCGAAGTTTCTTAGGACTTGCTGGGTATTATCGTCAGTTCGTGGAAGGATTTTCCAAAATTTCCCGCCCATTTACTCGACTCCTGCAGAAAACTCAAAAGTTTGAGTGGAACGAGTCGTGTCAGACTAGTTTTGATGAATTGAAGAGGAGATTGACGACGGCACCGATTCTATCACTTCCACAGGGAACTGGGGGATTTATAGTTTACAGTGATGCTTCGAACCAAGGACTCGGGTGCGTATTGATGCATAATGCCAAGGTGATCGCTTATGGGTCGCGACAGCTGAAACCTTATGAAGTAAATTACCCAACACATGATTTGGAGCTAGCAACAGTAGTTTTTGCTTTGAAAATCTGAAGGCATTATCTTTACGGGAGTCACTGTCACATCTTTACGGATCACAAGAGTCTCAAATACATCTTCAGTCAGAAAGAATTGAACATGCGGGAAAGAAGATGGTTAGAACTGAGTAAGGACTATGACTTGGAGATTTTGTATCATCCAGGCAAAGCGAATGTAGTGGCCGATGCACGCAGCCGCAAGCCTGTTTCTATTCAGATGCTGGAGACTCTAACCTCCCAACTTAGCCTTCAACGAGAGATGATTCGAGAAGGAATTGAAGTGTGGTTACAAAGAGTCCAAGGACAACTGTGCGTGATGGAATTAACTTCGTCATTAACCGAAGTAATCAAATCTAGACAGGCGGATGATCCTCTGATGATTCGATTACGTGATGAAGTGATCCAAGAAAAGGCCCCCGGATTCCTAATTCATGATGATGGAGTTTTGTGATTCCAGAACCGACTCTGCGTTCCTGATATCGATGTTCTGAAACAGACAATTATGAAGGAAGCTCACAGTTCGCCCTATTCTATCCACCCGGTAACTAGTAAGATGTATAAAGACTTGAAGCAGAATGTCTGGTGGAGCAACATGAAGAAAGATGTAGCGGACTATGTTTCGAAATGCTTGACTTGTCAGCAGGTTAAAATCGAGCATCAACGGCCTGCCGGGATGTTGAAGCCGCTCCAGATTCCTGAGTGGAAGTGGGAGGACATATCGATGGACTTTATCACTAGTATGCCGAGAACCAAGACCGGAATGAACATGATTTGGGTGATAGTTGATCATTTAACCAAATCAGCTCATTTTCTAGGCATTAAGGACACGTGGGGACCAGAGAGGTTGGCACGAGTATTTATTTCGGAGATAGTTCGATTGCATGGTACGCCGAAGGCCATTTTTTCTGATCGAGACAGCCGTTTTGTGTCTCACTTTTGGAAAGCAGTTCATAAGGCCTTGGGAACCGAATTGAACTTCAGCACAGCTTATCACCCACAGACTGATGGACAATCCGAGAGGACTATTCAAACGGTGGAAGATATGCTCAGGGCTTGTGCTTTAGATTGGTCAACTGATTGGGAAGTTCATCTACCCTTGATTGAATTTACCTACAACCGTTTGAGGCATTATACGGGAGGAGATGTAGATCGCCTCTATGTTGGGATGATTCATCAGACTTAATCGGGACGGAACCAGATTTGATCGTACAGACTCGAGAGAAGATAGCCTTGATTTGTGAAAGGCTGTTGACCACCCAAAGTCGCCAGAAATCTTACGCAGACGTACACCGTCGCCCTTTGGAGTTCAGTACGGGAGACCACGTACTTTTAAAGGTTTCGCCTACTCGGGGAATACTTAGTTTCGGAAGGAAAGGAAAGCTGAGTCCGAGATATATCAGACCATTTGAGATCCTTGAGAGAGTTGGAGAGTTGGCATACAGATTAGCATTGCCGCCGTCGTTGAGCCATGTTCATAACGTATTTCACGTATCCCAGTTACGGAGGTATATACCAGATCCTAGTCATATCATTGATTTCGGCGAGATCGAAGTTGCTCAATATGGGACGTTTGAAGAAAGACCGGTCAAGATACTCGAGAGTCAAGTTAAGCAGTTGAGGAACAAACCAATCGTTTTGGTCAAAGTTCAATGGTCACGCCACGGAGTGGAAGAAGCCACATGGGAAACGGAAGATGGTATGAAGTCCAGATATCCGGAATTATTTTCGTCTTGAGTTTCGGGACGAAACTCCTTTTTAGTAGGAGAGTATGTAATATCCGGATTTATTACTGTGTATTTCATCTGTATTCAAACCTTGTATTATTCGGATTTGTGGTTTTGATTATTGGAGTATGATATTTCTTGCATTGGCATCCTTGTACTTAAGTATAACAACATGCAAATTTTCTCATGCATACTCGTGATAGCGCACGCTAAGAATGTAGCTTAACGCGCGCTATCGGCTATTACTAGCGCACGCTACGTATGTAGGAGTTGCGTGCGCTAGACACTGAATTATTGAGGTAGGCGGCTAGCACATGCGCCAGCCGGGACATGGGTCCGGATAAGATTCCCGCGGACGAACCTGGACAGATTTGGAGTCAATGCTTATTAGCGCGCGCTAAGTATGTATTGTAGCGTGCGCTAATTAGCTAAAGTGCTGAATATTATAAATGAGACAACAACCCGTTTTGGCTTGCATTTTCTTCGTCCATTCTTCATTCTTGAGAGGCTAGAGAGCTATAATCATCCTTCTAACACACTTAAAACACATCTTAGTGATCCTTGAATATTGATTATCACTTGTGAGTGATCATTGAAGAGAAGTAACACCTTGGAGTGGCACATAACCAACCGGAGTCGGTTTCTACCTTGTGGTTCAGTGATTTCGTCATATTAAGGTATGTTGATTCTATCTTCAACTATAGATTCGTGTTATGGAGAATAAGATGATCATGTTAGCAAATATTGATCTTCTTGGAGGAATTATCCAAAGTACATCATGTTTGGAATATTGAGATGAATAGGCCTTAAATACCTTGATTATGAACATCATGATTCGAATCTTATTACATTGAACAAGTAGAGGAATCTTTTATCATTGGTAATCCGAATCTAGTAGGTGTTTTCATAACAATCATGGACTTGACTTTTACATCATTATTGGTAGACGAATCTATAGGGTTGATCATGGAAGGATTTATTGTGTAAAGATGGAACATTATTCAAACTTCAGAATGATAGTTTTCATTGATATAAAGGTGTTGATATCAACCGTTAAAGCCTTCCGAATCATCGCATGAAGAATTGTATTTGAAATGGAATATGGTTTCATAATAGTATACATATTCTTGAATCCGAAGTTGTTGTTATCCATAAAATCATTCATAACCATATGAACATGATATTCATGGAGGTAACATGAATTAAAACTGAGGATTTCATTAGGTTTAATCATGTTGAGATCCGTCTGCTGCCCAGTAGTAAACTGCCATGCACAGTTAGCGCACGCTAAGCTATGTAGATTAACGTGCGCTATCGAGAATGAGTTAACGTACGCTACGTTTGGTACGTTAAGCCATCAGTCGAGTCAGTCGGCTAATCAGTGAGGCACTGACCACGCCTGGTTAGCGTATGCTAGGTTGTGTGTACTGCGTGCGCTAACGAGTAGCATTAACGTACGCTACATAGGATTCGTAGCGTGCGTTAAGCGATCCAGACAGATTGCATATTAAGGACTTCCTACCGTAATATTTGAATTGTTAGACATTCGTACGGCATGAGATGAATTCTATACTATTTCTTTTGTTAAGGTTCGGGCTTAACACGTGGTTGATCGAAGGGGACGACCTTCGAGTATTTTGATATTCGTGGAAGGTTTATTCTTGTCAACGAACCGAGGCAAGTACTCTAATTAGAATTGTTTATATTATGACAATTATGATGTGATTGTATCGTGTAAATATTTTGTGATTATATGTCCACCATGCGTTGATCCGACGGGAATCATCATGGGAATCTATAGCTGTGTGTCTTATTTGGATCGTTGGACAGGTAGTTCCACCATGTGTTGGTCCGACGGGATCATCATGGGAATCTATAGCTGTGTGCGCTGGATCGTTGGAATACCATTAGTATGTTGAAACTGTTATGATATGATATGTGTTGTGGATATTTCTCCTTGGAGAAACTTGTTATGATATAATTGTTGATTATACCACTGTTGTATGATTATTGTACTTGTACTAGCATCGTTGTGCTAACCCCTTCGGGGGTGAACATTTGTGTATGTTCAGGATCCAAGAGAGCGGGGAAACAACCAATGGAGATGCATGACGACGAGGGTGCAGAGTGATGTTCCGACCGGGTTTACTGTCTGTTGTTTGTTGGTTATTTCAATAAGTACTCGAGTACGTTGTCAGTTTATAATGTTTGGATTTTAGTGATGTAATAATAACTCTTCATTGGATAATTGTATTCTCCGTATTGAACCATACGGTTGCATTTTACTTCAGTAATTTTATAAATTGGTATCTGTTAGTGTCTTTTCTTTTATTCAGCCTTGTAAATTCTTATGTAAAGGATTTACGGCGCTGTAATATTCCTGGATATATCGGGGGAGTTACATTAAGTTTATGTGAAGACTTGTATGACGCGTTCTTTGACATGGAGAGTGCTTGTCGAACACTAATAGTTAGTGGGAGAACACGTTATATGTATGCTAATGGGATTAGTATACTCGAACCGACTCATCCTCGATTCGTCACACGGATTTCACTCCGGGACAGTCAATGACGGAATCGAAAAGTTGTGATAGGTATTCGTGAACCTTCGACTTGAGAATTTAGTAGGGATGTGCTTTGGACGTCAAGATTTTCATTAGAGTAGTTCGACCCTGTAAACCGGGAGGTGGGATTCAACCTCGACGTGCGTCTTGACGGTCAAGTAGCAGGTCCTACTGAATACCAAGATAGAATTCTTTCTCCCGTTAGTGAGCGGGTTATATGTCCTATGCAGTTATTGGCAGATGAGATCATAAGTCTTTGGGCAAAGCATTGGAGCTAGTTGTATTGGATACATGAGAGCTCAATGATCTCGATTTGCATTAACGCATGCATAGCATCAAGTACATATAGGGTTTTACTGACCATGACCCTATAACTTGATCGGGAAATTTGAAAGAAGGGTTTATACGTATACTGGTATTCACGACAGAATGGTTCTTGAATGATCCCATCATTCGTTCTCAGTTGGGGTACAGTGTAGGCCGCCAGGCTGGCTAGGTGGTGCTACTACTCTTTGGTTCCTCCCATTGCTGACTGAGATGGACCTACCGAGTCGCGCAATAGGATTGACGATGGAATAAATCAAGCTTATTCTATCATTATGAATATTAGATATTGGATATCTAATTTGGGACATTAGATGTCTAAATCGATGTATTGGATAAAATGATTTACGGCATAATGAATTAAATATATTACTGGGTCATTAATTTAATTCATGGACATAATTATTTCTTGGAGAAATTAATTATGTTATTATGTATTTGATATGATTAATTGATTGGATTAATTAATCGATATAAATACATCGGAACGAAATCGGAGTTTATCTGTTTGGACTCATGGGAGTCCAAAACGGACTGAACTCGCCCGACACCTTCTAGATGGCCGTCCTAATCACCTAACCTCCTTAGTCTTGGTCTTCACTTGGTGGGGTTCAAGCCTTGTGACCAATCAAGGGGACAAAATATCACCTTGGGTGATTTTGTCAAAAAATGATTGATATGGGGAGATATGAGGTGAATATATGGGAAGACCATATCTCCTTGGCCATTACATTGTATCTCACGTTTTTGGCAATAGAAAAGGAGAGAGGAAATAGTTTCCAAAGGCTTCATACTATTCATCATCTTCTTCATTATACATTCATAAGTTTTCTTGGAGGAAATTTTATGAGATAGAGAGATTATAGATTAAACACTTAGAGTGTTGTAATCTTGAGTTACATAGCTTCTATAACCTTGTTCTAGCCGTATCCTTAGAGGATAACGAGGTTTAGTCGTTCCGGTCGTTTCTCCGGTGCGTGGCAAGTAGAGACGCGGTCTTTCGGCGTTGAATCATCCAAGAGCTTGGAGCGGATTGGATTCGTGGAGAACAACTAAAGCTTCGGGAATAGCTCATGATAAGGAATCTATTTAATCAATGGACTACAAGGGTGAGTTTCTATATCTCTTGTGTTTTTGTTTGTATATTCGTATATACGTAGCTCGATCCATCCTTGTAGGTATTCAGATCGAATTAATTTTTGTTTCGCTTCCGTTGGGCCTTCGTTTCAGGCACCGAATGGAAATTTGAGCGGGTATAGTGTGAAGGGGCATCATGCATGTCCTATATGTGAAGAAAACACAAGCTACGTTAAGTTGAAATATGGGAAAAAATAGTTTATACTCAACATCGAAGGTTTGCCAATCGCCATCACCTATATCATAGATTGAGAAAAGCTTTTAATGGATACGAGGAAGAGGGATTTGCACCGACACCATTAAGTGGAGAGAAAGTTTACGATCGCGTTAAGAATATCAATACTATATTTGGGAAAACTACAAAAAAGTCCATTGCAACAAACATATGGAAGAAGAGGTCCATATTCTTTGATCTTCCATACTGGTGCAAACTAGATGTTAGACATTACATAGATGTTATGCATATCAATAAAAATGTGTATGATACCGTGATCGGCACACTTCTCAATATTAATGACAAAACAAAATATGGTGTCCAGGCTCGTCTAGACCTAGAGAAAATGGGTATGCGTCCTCAGTTGCATCCGCAATCAGTTGGTAAATGAACTTATCTCCCTCAGCATATTATACTTTATCAAACAGGGAGAAAATCAGCTTTTGTAAATGTTTACAAGTCATTAAAGTGCCACAAAGTTACTCTTCAGATATTAAGACTCTTGTATCGTTGCAAAATCTTAAATTGGTTGACTTAAAGTCCCATGACTGTCATGTCTTGATGCAACAACTTCTAGCAGTGGATATACGTGATGTCTTGTCTAAAAAAGTGAGGAATGTCATAACTCGCTTGTGCTTTTTTTCAGTGCTATATGTAGCAAAGTGATAGATCCTCTGGTTTTGGATGAGTGAAAAAATGAAGCTGTTGTTATCTTATGCCAATTGGAGATATATTTTCCTCCTTTTTTCGATATCATGGTTCACTTACTTGTCCATCTAGTTAGGGATATTGAAGAGTGTGGCCCTGTTTATTTGAGATGGATGTACCCCATTGAGCGATACATGAAGATTTTCAAAGGGTATAGCAAAAAACCATCTCGCCCGGAAGCATCTATTGTGGAGGGGTACAATACAGAAGAAGCTATCGTGTTTTGCACAGATTACATGTCACAAGTGGAATCCGTAGGACTTCCTAAGTATCGACATGAGGATAGAATTAGAGGAAAGGGTACACAAGGTGTTAAAGTTTTAACCAAGAGTCGAGATGAGGTGCTTTAAGCACATTTGTACATTTTGAATAACACTGATGATGTTCTTCCCTACTTGCCAGCTCACAAGAATCATTTGAAAATAAAGAATCCCCGGATGAGCGAAAAATGGTTGTTGATCGAACATAATAAGACATTCTTGAGATAGTTTAAGGAACAAATTTCTAGCAGTGCATCATAAACATTACAATGGCTAGCTTACGGACCCAAATCTGATGTCGTAACTTGGAGTGGATACGATATTAATAAATACTCATTCTATACAAAGTCACAAGATGACAAGAGTACGATTCAAAATAGTAGAGTTACTCTTCAAGCCGAGTCTATGCACTTTTGGAGCTCAAAAGACAAAAACCCAGTTTTAGCATCGACGAGTTACTATGAAGTTATACGAGGGATATGGGAACTTGATTATGTTAAGTTTAGAGTGCCTGTGTTTAAGTGTAAGTGGGATGATAATAATACGGGTGTGGAAATCGATGAGTTAGGGTTTACATTGGTAGATCTTCACAAGGTAGCTTACAAATGTAATACCCAGAACATTTCCTTCCGGTCATCTTGAATTGTTTACCGATTCAAGCGGTTATTCGGTGTCAGTGATTTCGTAATCGTATGTCATGCTTCGTTGTCTATTTGTTTTCTTTTGGACCGTCGTTGTGTTTGGCGTCCAACATGGTCCAGAAGCCATTCTGTAATGGTTTGTAGGTGTATCCATGTTAGGATGTGTTGTCTACATTTTTGATTCATTCTCGTATCGGTTCGTCGGCTCGCGGTAGCATGTTTCGTAACTTCAGCACACAAACGGCGCAAGGGAAACGACTCAAAATTATGCCGTGTGTTTGGACCATTTTCTTCAGTCCGGCCATTGTCCAAACACGGCGCTGGAACACGGTGCTAAAATGGGCCGTGTTCTGAGCCGTTTGGTTCAGTAGTATAAATATGGCCAGGCAGCCCTGTTTACGCCCATTATTCATTTCCCCTCCTTCCCTTCTGCTACTAGAGGCTTGGGGAACTTGAAACAATATTTTTATACTATGAATCCATGAAGTCCTGAAGTTCCTATCATCGAGTAGTCCTTCCATAACTTGCTCCGATCGATCGAATCAGGGTAAGCTTTCTTAAAATCTAATTTTGGGGATTTCGTTCGATTTTGTCCGTTTAATCCGAAATAACATAGAATAGTGATGGATTAATGATTGTTAAGCTGTATTATATCAAATTCCTTGTTGTTCCACAGTTGGATTGCTGATGATTCATCATTTTATTGAGTTTTAAATTGACGCCTTGAAGGTGTTCGATAAAATGTCATAAAGGGGATTCGAGCATTCTACGATTATTTTTCCTCGTACAATCGTTAATTTATTGATGGTATGATGTTAGGTTCAGGTTCCTTGCGAAGAACTCGAGTCGTAACTCTTCCATTCGTCGTTTTCTTCAAGCTTCCCGATTGATCGTGTTGTTATTGTTCCGCCCAGAAATTGTAGGTGTTCGAGGTTTCCCGATTGAGCCATGTTCGTCGGAGTGTCCGGTATCGATTATTGAGGCAAGTATATTGCCCATACATTACGTGTTTTGTGGATATAATGGTTGGTAATCTATGATATTTTCTAAATGAATGTTTATAACTATTTTTCAAAAGAATCGGTATATTTACCATCATGTTTTCTTAATTGAATACGTGTATTATTGTTGAGTATAAGATCGTATTACTTTCGTGTGATTCCATTATGTGTGATTATGTTGTCGGTAAGTTTTGAAGTTTAATCCTTTATTTAAGTTGTACGTGGAGACATGTGGTTATCGATGAATATGTGAATTTATTTGATATTGGTTGTGCCGTTCGGTGCTGTTGAGATAATGTGCTTCCTTGTTGATAGTATTAGTTATGGGTCGTGAGTATGTGTTGGGCATTTTGGTCATTCTTGCAAAGTACCTCGGCTATGTATAGTGTGATTGACCCTCGGGAATTATGGTTTGGAAATGTGAACTGATGAGAGTTGTAAGGATGTTCTCGGGGTACTCTCACCTGGGGTTGCTCGATGGGGCACAAAGGGACTTGTCCGTGTGGTCTTGCGCGAGGGTTACTTTCGAGAGGGGTATTCTCACCTGGGTTGCTCGACGGGGCACACGGGGACTTGGTGGCTTGACGGCCGGATCGGGTCGCGAGAATTGCCAGAGTGTTTTTACTGATTGGTTGTGATATGTTTGGAGTATCACAATGCTTTGTGCTCGGGGTCAATAGACATTATATATCGAGTCTTGGAGTTTGGCTAGAATGGCATAAGAGTGATGTGTTATGTGTAATGTGTCCTTAGAAGTGAATTGGAACGGATAGTTGGGTTATGGACCTCGTGTTTCCTGAACGGATTTGTCATTCAAAAAATAAAACTTTGGGCTGTGACCTTAAGTGGTTTTCGATCAACTAAGGATTATTCAATCCCCAATATTTTCAAAACTCCCGAGATTTAAATTGATTCCCAAAATGACCACTTGTTTCATTTAGACCTTTTTGATTTGAACTATTTTATTCGAGTAAGAAATCTCGGGAAAGATTTTGTTGTGACTGAGTTGTAGATGATTCTAATTATTGTATTCTCAAAATTTGTTGTGTATGGCTCGTATTTGCATTTTATACTTGTACTAGCAAAACAGTGGAGTTTTGCTGACCCCTGAGTATTCGGGGCGTGGATGTCTGTTATGCGTCCAGGTATATGCAGGTTTTGGGAGCAATACACAGGATCGGTGCGAAGGATGATGGAAGACGAATGATACTAATCACATGAAGGCCAATTTTAGGTGTATTCAGTCTGAGTTCGTTGTATGGTCTTCGCCGTTGTCGTACTTTTGTTTTGCGAGTGTATTTTACTCTTTCAGGGGTATGAGTCCAGACACAGTTATGTACATTAGAGTTGTATGATAATGATGTAAGAGCAAATCGGTCTATTGGTTTGTTATTTTATTACGTCGGCATGTAATGTATTGTGTTGTTTCGGTGTCTATCCTGGTACATCCCCACGGAGAGGGTCTGCGGCGTGTAATATTCCCAGTTAGATTATGGAGGTGTTACAACAAAGACGAGCCTTTTATCATAGCACACCAAGCAAATCAGGTGTTCTATGTCAATTATCCATGTCCGTGGTTATTAGAGGTAGAAGTGTGGATTTGAATGAAACTGAAGAATCAACGTTTGACAATTGTGAATTTATTCCTTTGTCAACATGTTTACCCACTATCGTTGAAGAAAATGAAGATGACGACATACATGCCAATCGAAATGACCATGATGAAGGTTTATGGGAGAACTTTGTTATCTCAAAAGATAAATAAAAATCAGGTACATGAATAACTATATCTAAATTTCGCATAGATACATGCCATTTTTGTTCTCATTCTAATTTTAACCGAATTAAATTATTCTCCTCTTACCAAGTAAGTAGGTGTCCACTTACAAATCAATAGATTTAGTACTTAGTGGTCAAAATGTAGGAAATTAGATGTTAAGACATAATAAGTGACAATTTAGGCAACTAGGTAATACATTATGTTTGACAAATATTAGTTTTTTGACAACGAGTTTTTCAAACAAAAAATATTAATGTTGGGTGTTTGACATCATGTTCCCACTTGGCATCAGGTTAAGTACAAATTCAGCTTATTGGTGTATGTTGTGTTTGACAAATATTAATTTTTTGGTTTATGTTGTGTTTGACAATATTTTAATTTGTTTGTGCAGGCACATGACTTCTCCTCGACATCCTCCTCGTTCTCCTTTTCATTCAATTCGTACTCCTCGTCATTCTCCTCCCCATTCCACTGCTTCTCCTCATACGCAGACTACTACATCGAGAAATCCTACAAGATGTAGAAGTATGTCCAAACAGCGTGTAGATGGGAAAAAGCTACCTCTTGACATCGATCCAGTCAGGGGAAAACTTAAGTACGAGCACAAATCAAATTAGGTACTTGTTTGGGTAAACTTGCGAAAGATCATGTTTCCATATTGTACGATCGATGGAAGCATGTACCAGACAAGACGGATAAGGAAATGCTTTGGCAGGATGTATTGGTACGTGCATTACTTTTGTGTTTAATTTATGTTTTTCCTTTGTGCTTAAATAATTTTAAAAACTGAATTAAATTTAAATGATCTGGAATTAAATTGAAATTTATAAAAAATCATTAATTTAAGTAAATTATTCTATAAAAATTGAAATTAAATTAAATAGTTTAAAAACTGAAAAATTAAATAATCCGGAATAAAACTGAAATTTATGAAAAATATTAATTTAGGTAATTTATTTTATAAAAAATGAAATTTAAATTAAATAATTTAAAAAAACTGAATAAAATATAAATAACCTGGAATAAAACTGAAATTTATGAAGAACATTAATCAAAGTAAATTATTTTATAAAAACTGAAATTAATTTAAATAATTTGAAAAACTGAAAATAATTTAAATACTGTGAAAATTATTTTATAAAACGGAAATTTCTGAAAAAAGATAATAAGTTAAGTAAATTATTTTATAAACACAGAAACTAATTCAAATAATTTAAAATTGTATTGTTGATAACGTTTTAATTTGAATTGTCAATGTAGGCCAACTTTGATGTCAATCAAATTAGCAATATTCGTCAATTTCGCAAGAAGATGTTGCAGTCTATTGGCACGATGTGGAGGCAATTTAAGACTGACTTGACCAGTGAGTATATATTTGGTCCGTCGAAAGGGTTGTCTCCTTGTGAGAAGTATGGTATATCGAAGGACTCGTGAGGACCCGGCTTGGGAGGTAAATCTGAATTCAAAAAACTTTTTCTAGAGCTCGACTCTTTGCAAATATTTCCTTACATATTATTTCGATTCCTTGCAAATAATTTTCTATAGCTCGATTCCACCTATGGATTCATTTCCTTACATATTATTTGATTTCCTTGCAAATATTTTTTTTTCAAGAAAAGAGAATCAAGAAACAAGAGATAGCGAAGCTGAACAATGATCCACATACTATGGCTCGAGGAGGATATGATTTTGTGGAAGTACGTGAGATAGAGAGGAAGCCGAAGGAGCGTAAAGAAGAAGCATCCAAATATGGGGAAGATGTTACTATTGATCTTTCATCTCCTCCTTCACGTCCTCAGAGGTGGAGGCTTGGTTGCCAAAAAAGAGCTGGGGGAGTGTCATCAGATGCTGCACGAGAGATTGTTACTAAGATCGTAAGTTTGAAATATCATTTAATATTTGAAAATGTATTTAAAATTAACTAAACTTACTTTTCTTATCTTTTCAAAATTGATTCGGGAAATTTTTGTTTTGCAATTAAATTATATAACTTAAATTTTTTTGTTAAAAAAAATAAAAGTTGTAATATTTAATTTCAAATATTTAAAGGTTGTATTCGAATTATGAATAAAATTTTAAAAATTCACTTTTATGTTTCACTTATGAAACAAAGTGTTTTTTATCCTTACGAAAAGAAAATTAATAGTTCATTAATGTGCTTCACATTTGTGTTTCACTTACGAAAAATCATTTTCTGTTGGATGAGTTGGAGGAGCTGTAATACCCGTAATTTCGATTTCCGGTAATTTTTTTTTTGGCGGAACTCCGTTTTGACGACTCGATCATGACCGTTTCGTCATTCCGAGAATGATTAATTCTGCACTTTTTGTCATCTGAGTTCGTTTCGGTATCATTTTGTTGAGTTCCGAGCTTTTTAGCGACTTTTCCGCACTTGAGTTCGATTCTTGCGAATCTCATTCGAAACTGCTGTTTCGAGTTTCCCGTAAGTTTGTTTAACTTTGTTAGACGTGTTATGAACTTCGGTTTGGTTATTCGATCACGTATCGTCATTTCGGACGTTTTGGGCCATTTTCGTAATTTCCCAAAGTTTTGGGTAATTACTTCCGTTGTCGAATTCTGAGCCTTCGGGTGGTCGGAATTGTGTGTTCTCTTAGCTCTTAGATTCGTGTTTTAGAGTACGTTGTAACCGTACCTTCGATTTATACTCAAGTTCGGGTTTCGGGGTCGTCCGGGCCGTCGGAGTGGCCACGGCCGAGTCACGGCCGGGCAGGCTGGCTTTGGCGAGTTCTGGCCGTAAGGTTCGATTCTGGCCATAATGTGTGCGATTACGGCCGTAAGCGTGATCGGTACGGCCGTGCAGGCTGAGAATCTTAGGACGAAGGCGATTCTGGCCGTAATATACGCGATTCACGGCCGTAAGTGTCGGCGATTGCTAGGTGATTTTTGGCGAATGCGGTTACGGCCGTAAGGCTGCCGAAATGCGGCCGTAAGGGCGAGTTACGGCCGTAAGGCACCTGCCGATTCTGGCCGTAACCTGCCGGCTATATATAGCACAGGCTCGGCGGACCGTTTTCTCACTTTTGACTCGTTTTTCTTCCTTTTTCGGCGGCTGGCGACGGGAGGCTCGGGAAATCGAGTTCTTGGCCGATTCTAATCATTTCCAAGGCATTTTGGAAGATCCTTGTTGATTATATCAACATCTAATCCGTGTGTTTCGTCGAATCAAGGTATATTTCTTGATTTTCCTTCAAGCTGACTTTTTGGGGAATTTGTTCTTGATTTCGATTCTAGTCCGATTTTGATACATCGGTTGGTGTAGTATGATGTTATTAATCGTGTACTATGGGTTGTATATCCATATATCGAGTTTGTTTAACTCGATTGACGATTCGAGTGTTCTTGGGAATTATTGAACATTTAGTGTTCGATTAAATGTCCCAATGAGTTTCCCTTCGATAGTTTGTTGGGATTTCCGTTGTTTTGGCCTTGATTCTCATCGTAACCATGTGTTATTGTTCCTTCCGGAGGTTTATAGGTGTTTGAGGATTCCGATGTTGAATCCCGTTTGGTGATTGATGATTCGTGTGGTGTTATTCTCGTAATACTCGTGGTGCTATCGCGTTCTTGATATTGTTCGGGAGTTCGGGGCCGTTAGACCATATTTCATCCATCATCTCGTTGCGATCGTGATTTCGAGGCAAGTACCTTGCCCATACTATTCTTGTTTTGTGGATATGATAATTGGTGATCGTCTTGGTGTATTTGTTTGTTTGTTTGAAATGTGTTTTCAAAAGATTCGGCTAGCCTCGCTAAAGGCTCACTTTCAAACGCGTGTGTTTTGTAAATTGTGTGGGTTGTAAGTGGCTATGTGAATCCTATGGATATGTTTGGTGTTGATGATGCATTTGGTATTTGCGTGTGGACGTATATTGTTTCATTTCGGTGCATTGTGGTTTGACGAGGTATTTTGCTAAGTGTTTGATACCTCTGAATGAATTGTTTGGATATCTTTGTTGCATTGTGCTTGTGTTGTGATTTGTTTAGCTAGCCAGCTCGGGAGGGTCCTTCGAGGCCTCGGGCGGGATCAATGATATGACTCTGTTCCCAAGGCGATGCTTGTGTTGTGATTTGTTTAGCTAGCCAGCTCGGGAGGGTCCTTCGAGGCCTCGGGCGGGATCAATGATATGACTCTGTTCCCAAGGCGATGCTTGTGTTGTGATTTGTTTAGCTAGCCAGCTCGGGAGGGTCCTTAGAGGCCTCGGGCGGGATCAATGATATTACTCTGTTCCCAAGGCGATGCTTGGTGTGATATGTTATTTAGTGAATGTATTTTACTCACCGTGGGTTGGTTCGACAGGGCCACGACGGGAATTCCAATGGGTGAGTCCGGAATTCATGAGTAAAAACTTCACAGGTTGGTGTATATTTAGTGAATGTATTTTACTCACCGTGGGTTGGTTCGACGGGGCCACGACGGGAATTCCAATGGGTGAGTCCAGGATTCATGAGTAAAAACTTCACGAGTTTGTATTGATTTTTATGTCCGTCGAGGACACGTGATGTTGGGCTCTGACCCTGTAAATTGTTGGTGGTTTTCTATTTGCGAAAACAAAACCTTTGGGCTGTGACCCCTATTGATTTTGGAAAGATAGGATTTGATAATCCAAAATTGTTTTCTATTAAAACTCTCGATTTCATTTTAAACTGTTTCATAAATTGTTTCCCTTTAATTGTGGTCTTTCGGTTTTGGAATGTTTTACCCAAACTCTTGCCTCGGGAAGTACTTTTTGTTACTTTTGGATTTTTGAGGATTCCTGGTTATTGTTATTCGTGGAATGTGAATTGTATGGCTCGTATTTTTGCACTTGTACTTGCACTAGAAAAACAGTGGAGTTTTGCTAACCCCCGAATATTCGGGGGGTGGATGTCTATTTTTGCATTCAGGTTTTGGAGCATAACACAGGGTCGGAACGAAGGATGATGGAAGATGAACGATACTAATCACACGAGGATCCGTTGATGTCATATTGGTCTAGTTGTATTTTCTTTTCCGCTGCAGTATTTTTTTCCCGTTGTACGGGAGTATATTGTATTTTGACCCCTGCGTGGGTATGTATTTGGAATTGAGTTGTATGTTATTATTGAAAGACCAAGTCGGTCTACTGAGTCATTTTAGCCTTAAAGGCGATGTTTACATGTTTGATTTTAGTTATCAGCCTGGTAGATCCTCGAGGAGAGGGTCTACGGCGTGTAATATCCCTGAGTGGATTGGGGGTGTTACATAAATGGTATCGGAGCTTAGGTTGTGGAAACCTAGGCTATCGGGTCAGTGGTGTCTATTGAGTTTTGTCTCGTCGTATTTTGTCTGACTGAGTCGTGTCGCGACGCATCGTCTGAGTTTGTTGGTCGTTATTAGTATCGTGGGCGATCATCATCTTCGTGCGACCTCTGGATGTAAGTCTCCCTTCTTTGTGTTGTGCCTCGTGTGACACGAGCTATTTTTTTTTTATTATTTGTTAAGTGATGGAATCCTCTTATGGATTTTGATTTCTTGATATGTGATTATTTGACTCTCATATTTCGTTCATGTGAGGAGTAGTGTTGTTGGATTGTGCATGTTGGACTGTATTTCTTTTATCCACTGCGTGAGTTCTTTCTCTTTCTCCAGTCTATCGATTCGCTCATGTTCGTTGATACCTTCCGGACTTGTTCTGTATTTTGGTTTCGTCGTTCGAACGAGCTGTGATCTTGTTTTGGGTCGATCTGGTTATCATTGTGACTTTTCCGAGTCCGGTTCGATTCTTGTGAACCTTGTTCGGAAGTAACATCTTTTGGTTCTACTAGTTCTTTTATTCGAAGTGGATCGGATTTGGAACTTCTGTATTTTCGACTCTGTCGACTCGTTTATGTTCGTTGACATTTTCTGAGCTTGTCCTGCCCCTTGCTTTTGTTGATCGAACGAGTGTGGTATTGTTTTGGAATAACTCGTTTGTCGTTGTGATTTTTTTCAATTGCTATTCCCTTTCCTGTGGATCTTATGTGAATGCACATCTTGTTGTTTTCACCGGATCATATATTGTCTCGAGTCGAGATGCGAACCTTGGAATTGTTGTTTGAATTTTATTGTTCTTCGTGATTCGAACATGAGTGTTCGATTTTTGTTGTCTCGATTGTTGTGGTTCGATCGTTTGATTGTTCGGTTTTTGTTGATCTCGTTTCGTGATTGTTGAGCGTTCAGACTCCTTCCTAATTTCCTTATGTTCGGGAAATTAGTCTCGTTTTCGATCTTCCAACCCTTGGGCGGTGGAATTCCGTATTTCTTCAGCGATTGGCTCGCGTTTTGATTGATGTACCGTTGGGGTGGTCGATCATATTGATTTTCGTTCGTTGTGTTTTGTGATCGTTCGGATAATTAACTTGACTATATTATCCGTTTGATGACGCTTGTCATTTGTTGGTTTTATTATATTCCTAACGGCGACGTTGTGTTGGTCGCCGTGGAGCGTGTTTTCACACCGTATATTCCTTTGCGTTGCTTGTAACGTTTCGCCGATGGGCGTAAGTTACGCGTTTCTTGTGTATCTCGTTGAGTTTTTCCTAGCAGGATATTTCTTCTCCCTACTTGTTTTAAGTTTCGGGACGAAACTTCTTTTAAGGAGGGTAGAATGTAATACCCGTAATTTCGATTTTCGGTAATTTCTTTTTTTTGGCGGAAGTCCGTTTTGACGACTCGCTCATGACCATTTCGTCATTCCGAGAATGATTAATTCTGCACTTTTTGTCATCCGAGTTCGTTTCGGTATCGTTTTGTTGAGTTCCGAGCTTTTTAGCGACTTTTCCGCACTTGAGTTCGATTCTTGCGAATCTCGTTCGAAACTGCTGTTTCGAGTTTCCCGTAAGTTCGTTTAACTTTGTTAGACGTGTTATGAACTTCGGTTTGGTTATTCGATCATGTATCGTCATTTTCGGACGTTTTGGGCCATTTTCGTAATTTCCCAAAGTTTTGGGTAATTACTTCCGTTGTCGAATTCTGAGCCTTCGGGTGGTCGGAATTGTGTGTTCTCTTAGCTCTTAGATTCGTCTTTGCGAGTACGTTGTAACCGTACCTTCGATTTATACTCAGGTTTGGGTTTCGGGGTCGTCCGGGCCGTCGGAGTGGCCACGGCCGAGTCACGGCGAGGCGAACTGGCTTTGGCCGAGTTCTGACCATAAGGTGCGATTACGGCCGTAATGTGTGCGAGTTACGGCCGTAAGCGTGATCGAATACGGCGTCTGGCCCAGGCATCTTAGGATGAAGGCGATTACGGCCGTAATGTACGCGATTACGGCCGTAAGTGTCAAGCGATTCTTTGGGCCCGATTTTTGCGAATGCGATTACGGCCGTAAGGCCTACCGAGTACGGACGTAAGGGCCGAGTTACGGCCATAAGGCATGCCGATTCTGGCCGTAACCTGCCGGCTATATATAGCCCAGGCTCGGCGGACCGTTTTCTCACTTTTGACTCGTTTTTCTTCCTTTTTCGGCGGCTGGCGACGGGAGGCTCGGGAAATCGAGTTCTTGGCCGTTTCTAATCATTTCCAAGGCATTTTGGAATATCCTTGTTGATTATAGCAACATCTAATCTGTGTGTTTCGTCGAATCAAGGTATATTTCTTGATTTTCCTTCAAGTTGACTTTTTGGGGAATTTGTTCTTGATTTCGATTATAGTCCGATTTTGATACATCGGTTGGTGTAGTATGATGTTATTAATCGTGTTCTATGGGTTGTATATCCATATATCGAGTTTGTTTAACTCGATTGACGATTCGAGTGTTCTTGGGAATTATTGAACATTTAGTGTTCGATTAAATGTCCCAATGAGTTTCCCTTCGATAGTTTGTTGGGATTTCCGTTGTTTTGGCCTTGATTCTCGTCGTAACCATGTGTTATTGTTCCTTCCGGTGGTTTATAGGTGTTCGAGGATTCCGATGTTGAATCCCGCTTGGTGATTGATGATTCGTGTGGTGTTATTCTCGTAATACTCGTGGTGCTATCGCGTTCTTGATATTGTTCGGGAGTTCGGGGCCGTTCGACCGTATTTCATCCATCGTCTCGTTGCGATCGTGATTTTGAGGCAAGTACCTTGACCATACTATTATTGTTTTGTGGATATGATAATTGGTGATCGTCTTGGTGTATTTGTTTGTTTGTTTGAAATGTGTTTTCAAAAGATTCGGCTAGCCTCGTTAAAGGCTCACTTTCAAACGCGTGTGTTTTGTAAACCGTGTGGGTTGTAAGTGGCTATGTGAATCCTATGGATATGTTTGGTGTTGATGATGCATTTGGTATTTACGTGTGGACGTATATTGTTTCATTTCGGTGCATTGTGGTTTGACGAGGTATTTTGCTAAGTGTTTGATACCTCTGAATGAATTGTTTGGATATCTTTGTTGCATTGTGCTTGTGTTGTGATTTGTTTAGCTAGCCAGCTCGGGAGGGTCCTTCGAGGCCTCGGGCGGGATCAATGATATGACTCTGTTCCCAAGGCGATGCTTGTGTTGTGATTTGTTTAGCTAGCCAGCTCGGGAGGGTCCTTCGAGGCTTCGGGCGGGATCAATGATATGACTCTGTTCCCAAGGCGATGCTTGTGTTGTGATTTGTTTAGCTAGCCAGCTCGGGAGGGTCCTTCGAGGCCTCGGGTGGGATCAATGATATTACTCTGTTCCCAAGGTGATGCTTGGTGTGATATGTTATTTAGTGAATGTATTTTACTCACCGTGGGTTGGTTCGACGGGGCCACGACAGAAATTCCAATGGGTGAGTCCGAAATTCATGACTAAAAACTTCACAGGTTGGTGTATATTTAGTGAATGTATTTTACTCACCGTGGGTTGGTTCGACGGGGCCACGACGGGAATTCCAATGGGTGAGTCCGGGATTCATGAGTAAAAACTTCATGAGTTTGTATTGATTTTTATGTCCGTCGAGGACACGTGATGTTGGGCTCTGACCCTGTAAATTGTTGGTGGTTTTCTATTTGCGAAAACAAAACCTTTGGGCTGTGACCCCTGTTGATTTTGGAAAGATAGGATTTGATAATCCTAAATTGTTTTCTATTAAAACTCTCGATGGCATTTTAAACTGTTTCATAAATTGTTTCCCTTTAATTGTGGTCTTTCGGTTTTGGAATGTTTTACCCAAACTCTTGCCTCGGGAAGTACTTTTCGTTACTTTTGGATTTTTGAGGATTCCTGGTTATTGTTATTCATGGAATGTGAATTGTATGGCTCGTATTTTTGCACTTGTACTTGCACTAGCAAAACAGTGGAGTTTTGCTAACCCCTGAATATTCGGGGGGTGGATGTCTATTTTTGCATTCAGGTTTTGGAGCATAACACAGGGTCGGCACGAAGGATGATGGAAGATGAACGATACTAATCACACGAGGATCCTTTGATGTCGTATTGGTCTAGTTGTATTTTCTTTTCCGCTGCAGTATTTTTTTCCCGTTGTACGGGAGTTTATTGTATTTTGACCCCTGTGTGGGTATGTGTTTGGAATTGAGTTGTATGTTATTATTGAAAGACCAAGTCGGTCTACTGAGTCATTTTAGCCTTAAAGGCGATGTTTAGATGTTTGATTTTAGTTATCAGCCTGGTAGATCCTCGAGGAGAGGGTCTACGGCGTGTAATATCCCTGAGTGGATTGGGGGTGTTACAGGAGCAGTGTACATAGTGCAGCTTCACTAAGGACGACATGATATATTGGCTGAGGCCATTGGGACATCGGAGCACCCATGCCATGTTGGTGGCATTAGATTTGGTGTAGGCATTCGAGATTATTTTGGACGATCTTCATGTCGATATGCATCATCAATAAATGAAAGTGTGTTGGAGGAACTAACGAAGAAAATCATATATGATGTCACACAAAATTTGATGAAAACATTCGGCCAAACATTGGAGTCTTTGGGTGCTCACTCACAGCAGCCCCACATCGATCTACGTACACCTGATGATCATGTTACCCATGTCAGTACGAGGGGGAGTTGTTGTAACACCCCCAGATCCGACCAGGAATATTACAGCGCCGTGGGCCCCGGAATGGAACCCATAAGTCTAAAAGAAATTTTTGCAAACATTTACAAATGCCCAAGAGGTCAACGACGGTACTATCTTTAAAACATTTGAAGACTATATAAAATCTGTTTATCAAACAGTCGTAAAATCTCGTTTGAAAGGACAAGGCCTGAAATGCCAGGACATAACAGTTTAAAAACATATGTTAAGCTATCGCTTACATGTACCGACAAAATAGTTTAGAAAACGGTTGCCAAAGTAACCTAAGTTACCAGATACCAAAAGGCCATTTAAAAATACTCACACAGCGAAAAAGACAAACAATTAAAAATACTCCAGCAGCGAAATACAACAACTGATCAGGAATCTCAATACACAATTACATGCCCTAGCAAGTATCCTCCGGGAAGCTTATCTCTCCACGACCGTTACAAGCTCGATATCTCAAGAATCTAAAAAGAAAGCCCATGACGAGGTCAGCCATAATATCCAACATTGATAAACGTCACATCACATTAATAATTACATACCAATGAGAATACGAAATAAGAATACGACCAATGTAATCTTATCGTCATAACTTTACCAAAATTCACATCTCGCACAGTACCCAAGGTTCTCAAAACATCATCATAACTCACTGTTACGAAATTCTACTAACTCTGTCCAACCCAAATCCGTCGGGTAACATCATTACATCTCGACACGAAAACTAATTGTCCATCAAAGACAAATACCAAGGGAAATACGGAACATACCTCGAGACGCACAATACTACGACAATCATGTCAGTCTAATCCGAGATCAGATCAATGCATTATACGGGCACGGTCCTAACACAAGACCTACAAATGCATACTCATATGACAACGTCAATATGCTCAAATCAATAACAACAGTGTATACTTATGGCAAACCCATAATATACATATGAACAATAACACATGATAAAATCAATGATGCGAATCCACGTGATTCTATCAACACAACACTGGGTAATCCAACGACCCAGCACCCTCAGCATAGATCCCCATGAAGATCCCATCGGACCAACGCATGGTGGAGAACCTGTCCAACGATCCAGCGCCCTCAGCATAGATCCCCATGATGATCCCGTCGGACCAACGCATAGTGGACATCCGATCCAGCACCATCAGCATAGATCACACGATCTCACCGGATCAACAGAATATAAACAATACAATTATGCATACACATATGCAACTCAATATGTTCATCAACAAGAACAACGTATGAATCAAAAACATGAACGACAATATGATGAAACAACTAGGACGACTTCATGTTCAGCAACATGAATGACAACCTACATGATCAACATCATCAATACTAAACCGAATCAAACTAAGATACTTGTCCCGAGTCCTTTAGGAGAAATCTCAATGTCAAATCATCACCGACGATTATCCTCAACGCTCGGCGATCCCAACATACCATGGAATATAGATACTCATATCCTCATGTTTATTGCAACGTAACCTTGATACTCGAATATACCAATAACCGAGATAAAGTATATATATTATGATTTAACTCCCAGAATCAAAAAGACAATATATAATCCGAATCTCCAGAATTTTCAGTAATAATCATTGTTATATGCATTATAAACGAAATGAAACTGAAACCATTCATTAAACATTATAACTGAGTAAGTAATAACTTGCCTCGATACCGATGAAGCCGTCACCAATCCCTTGTCGTCGTCTGTAAGTTCCTCGGCCCCGATCAATGCAATCCATGGGCATCCTAGAACTTGACCGTAAGGCACGATTCTTATCAATGGTCAATTATCGCAACCTATTGTAATAATAGATTAACAACAGTCCGATAACAATCAACAACCCACACGACCCATCAATCAATCTCACGGTTTAACGATATCTCGATCATACACAAAACCAAATAATCCAACTCAAAAAATACGAACTCATATCTATAATACAAACCGCAACTCGACGATCATACTTAACAATTAATACAACCAATCAATAAACCCAACGGTTCCATAATTATCCCAATTAAACATAAATCCGACAACCCGAATCAATTAATCATGAACTAATTACCACGATACGTTTCCATAATCTAGTAATCGTATCAACGACCAACTCAACTCGATAAAAATGATTACATAACACACTCTATTCCGAATTCATACAAATTAACACGATTCCTCCTTGTTTATAATTGTAAATTTCATAGTGGAACAATACTATCGGCATAATCGACAATACGAACTATCCAAATAGGTCAATACCATTGATAATCTTGTTATAAGATTAACTATAATCTTTCCGGATTCAAAATTGTTATCATGATTCGTATTTCGTCAAGAACATACGCATTCTACCACTACAATCAACATAGCATTGGTCTAAATCATCAATTCCATGATTATACTTAAAAACCATCATATATCTCATCAAATCATATAATCCAAGAGTTCCTTAAAAACACAATTTATTCTGAAATCATGTTCATAATCTATAAAATGACATAATCCGATGTGTTCTAACATCTAGACAATCCTTATTCATATTTCAAGATGCGTATTATCATGTTCTTCAACATACACTTCTTCTAACATCAAGAATCGAAACATTACTACTAAGAACACCAAGAACACTATGATTCTATAATCATAACCAACATAATCAAGGCATAGATTATCATATCATCATACTCCTTTAACAAAATTCCCGTGAATACCAAGTATCATCACAACAACTCCATAAACTAGCATCATACGAATTAATCATCAACAATAACATCAAAAATCCGAATTGAACGACAGGATTATCCAACATACCTCTTAGAAGATGAAACACACAAGTAACCACCTCAAGAATCAATAATATCTCTTCTTCAAAAGCTCCAAATCCAAGTCCTTAAGCTCATAATCTAGTTATAAGGACTAAGAATCCATCTCTGGGTGTTGAAGGTTGAAAAACGAAATGAAACTCCGAAGAAAATGAAATGATGGGCGTCCACTTTTATAAACTTCTAACTCGTTACGTACGTAACATGCCAAAGTTAACGTACATAACCAACATTCACGTACGCTATCTGGATTTGGTAGCGTACGTAACGACAATCCAGAGGCTCCTGACTCATTTTGTTCACATCCTTACGTACGTAACACATTCTCCATAACGTACGTAATACGTACGTTGACTTGCTACAGTAGAAGCTCATATTATGTATGTAATACACCCTGTATAGTGTATGCAATACGTAGTTGACTTGCCCATGCACGTTCTCCGCCGAAAGCTACCGACACAGGCCCCACCTGTCGACCATATGACTGATTCCTCTTGTTACGTACGGAATGCCTTAGCCTTAACGTACGTAACACTATCAACTTAGCGTACGTAAGTCCTTTAGCTTAGCGTACGTTAAGGGCTCTATACTTAGACAAATCTAACTATTCCTATTCGTCTCGACATATTAGATACGTATACACACATACTGAATATATATTCAATCCAATAATATTCTCATATGATATACTCAATATCAAAAGCACAATAACCTGATACATTATACCCTCAAACGTAATTGTCGACCAACTATGACAATTATACCAATACAGCTGACTCAGTTCCGAATTTATTTTATCCATACTATACAGATTCCACGTTGTACAACATAACTCGGATAAAATAACATTAAATAATAGTAGTAGAAAATCCGGATATTACAGTTGTGCTGATGATGTTTCTGACACTTCATGATGGAAGACTCTGCCTGGGGACACTGCTCGATTTGGATTTTATGTGGACGAGCGTCCTCCTCATCTAGTCGCTATTGATCGAGTTCATCATGGATATTCTACACTACATTGTGCTCCTTTACCAGCTCATTTGGTTAAAGTAGTGGTCGAGGAGTCCGTAGATGGCAGTGCCGAAGTTCCTATACCTACTGAAGAGGTAAGCTTAGTGAGGGACGCTCTAGGTACATTTATTGCATGACTAAAGAATCTTGTCGTTGCGGACTTTATCAAGGTATATTTCTTTTGTGTTTTTAATATTAAATGTAAATAAAAGATACTCTGGTTATAGTTGGTTTTTACACTCTTCTATATGATATAGGATATTGAGCGACCTGAGCGACCTAAGAAACATGCTCGTCAAGATAACCGGTAGAGTCACAGAGGTGACACGTTGAGAGAGTTATTTAGTGTTGCAGCGACTCTCTTTAGTGACCCGTTACAATTGTCATGGGATACAGCTTCTTTTGGCTGTGGTGGTGCTGACATTGCCTTGTACATAAGTTACAATGATATTTTGGAAATAATTCAAGACAAGCAGTGGCTTAACTTATCGATTCTACAGTTTTGGACTTTGTAAGTAATTCTTTACATGCATATTCATGTATATTTATTAAAAATTCATAGTTTGGAATGTAAATTAGATATTAATATTTTGTTTAACAATTTAGGTATTCATGGAGACCTCCGAATCCATCAATTCGGGTATGTTGGATGCAAATAATAGATATACCTTGGAGCTTACCATAATGAGTAAGTATAGTTTTATAAATTGCATCTATGCTATATTTGCATATTTTCTCCTCTTTTTTTCTAAATTGATTTTGAACACTACCCTCTTTTTTCTCTAGAAGTCTTAATATTTTTTAAATGTATTTGTATATTTTTATATTAATAATTATGTAAGTAGATGTATTTAGATTGACTTGATATGTAAAAATTACATAATCCCCCCGCTTGTAATACGTTTTTTAATGTAGTGAGCATTGGCAACTTTTGGTCATTATTCTAGCAAAAGACGAAGTTGTGTGGTTTTGCTCACTACACCATAAGCCCGACAATCGCATTAAGACCATAGTTCAGAAGTAAGTTTTAACTTGTAGCATTTACTTGAAAAATATATTATATTTTTCATTTCATAATACATTGGTACTTCTTTCAAACAGTGCCGTGACCGCGTTTAAGGTGATGGGGGTATGCATACAAGTAAATCCAAACATACGATTACTTGGATATATCCCAAAGTAAGTAATACATTTAGTCACACACACACACACACCCACACACACACACCCACACACACACACACACACACACACACATATATATATATATATATATATATATATATGTGTGTGTGTGTGTATATATATAAAATATATATATATATATATATATAATTAAGCTTCATATTCTTTTTAGTGTAATAAACAAAACGGAGGTTGCGAGCGTGGGTATTACGTCTCCAGAACCGCTATTAAAGCTATGTTTTTGTAGTAGTGTCAGTGGCTACTGACTCTGTCTTTAGCATGCGTTAATATTAACCCCTAGCGTGCGCTAGTTGGTCTTCGTTTACAATGGTCTGATGCTGAAAGTTTTTTTTCCAACAGACATAATTCAAACTTAGCATGCGCTAAGTAATCTTCATCGTGTGCGCTATCTGTTAAAACTCCACTTTTCAGATTCTTTCACCATACGCGTGATCTCTGTGTTGAAAGTCTTCTCTTCACACAACGGATATATTCCTTCGTTAGCGTGCGTCAGCTTTATTTTTAGCATGCATTAACATAGTCATTTAGCGTGCGCTAGTTTATGTACTAGCGTGCGTTATTGCCTTCAATGCTATGCTGCATAACTCTCTGTCTTGATGATTAGCGTGTGTTGGTTTGTACTTTAGCCTGCGCTATTATTGTTCTGCTTTGTCTTTGACTTCTTCTTGATTCTTTTGTTGTTTTTCGTTGTTTTTGATGTTTAACAACTTATCATCAAAGTCTCAGATTGCATAATTTGCATGTGTGGAATATTTTATTCCAACAATCTCCCCCTTTTTGATGATGACAAAACAACAATACTTCGATGGGATTTATACATACAAAAATATAGAAAAATATATACAGATCAAAGTTTTCGGTTTTGTCCGTTCCATTAGATTTCTTCTCCCATCATTCCTTCCCTTTTTCTCTTCTTCTCCCTCATTATATTTTTTCTTTATTTTTCTCGTCATTCTTCTCCCCCTTTTGTCATTAGCAAAATGTGCATAATAATCATAAAATCAGTGAACAATTAAATATATGATGAAATGGGTACTCCCCCTGAAAAATATATATCCCCTTTTAAAAAATAACTCCCCCGACTTAAATACCAATTATAAAAATACCAATTGATGAAATATATTAATTTTGAATTATGGGGATCCAACCGACTCTTGGTAGTTTTTCATTTGATAAATAGACGATATTTGGTATTATGGTTCCTTTTGGAATCCATATTTTCTTAATTTTTATCGTTCGTCTTGGGATTTTACAAATAAAAATATGATGCCGGATTTTCAAATATTTACTACATTGGGGTAATTTCAAATTTAGGGATTCATTTTTATTGCTTGGTTCGAATCTTAACCCTTGTTTGTTTAACGAGAATTTTTGATCTGAAAGCAATTTTTCAAATTTGTCATTTCCACAAGAAAATATGTTCGTTAAATCTTTGAGTTCGTGTTGAGCTTCTAATAAATAATTCTTTAATTTATTTTCCTTATCAAGACATATAGAATGATCGTTTTCAAAAACTTCTCCTTTTTCTTTCATTTTGGAAATTTCGACTTCCAACAATTTATTTTTCGCTTTGAGGGATTTATTATCTTTTAAAGAATTTTGAAACTCCGTGTGTAATAAGTCGAAAGCATTAAAAAGTTCTTCGTGAGACGAGGTACTTACCTGGCTTTCCTTGAGTGCGAGATTTTTTGAATTTATTCATCTTCTTCATCTTCGTCACTCCATGCGGCTATAAGCACTTCCTTCTCGGAAGTCGAGCCTCGATAATTTTTAGCAAAGTGGCCTAGTTTTCCACAGTTTCGACAACTATTCTCGAATTTCTTTGAGTCGTACCGTTCATGTGAGATGTCTGTTTTTCTCCAGTTTATCAAGTTTTGATATTTATTTATATTTTTGGCATAATATGCCGATTCTTCATCATTATCATCTACTAGGACGATTTCTTCATTTCTTGACATCTAAACTTTTAAAGCTATTGTTTTCTCCTTGGTTCCGGCTTGGCGTTCTTTGATTTAAGGACTATCTTGTAGATTATTAACGAATCGACAAGGGCGATAAAATCGAGAGTGTTGAGATCTTTAGATTCCATTATAGCCGTAACTATTCCATCCCATTCAACAGGTAGTGATCGTAAGATTTTCTTCACTTTTTCACTACTTGTTAATGGTTTCCCAAAACAAGCCACTCCATTTGTAATGACCGAAAATTGGTTGAGCATGTTCATTATGGACTCTCCGTTCTTCATTATAAAGAGCTCGTAGTCATGGAGAATCATATTGATCTTTGTCTCCTTGACTTGTGATGTTCCTTCATGAGTTACCTCAAGTACTTTTCAAATCTCTTTGGCACTATCACATGATAATATCTGGTTATGTTCTTCTGAATTTAAAGCACAATAAAGTAATTGTGTTGCTTTACAATTATAGTCATCATTCTTCCAATCTGTATCATCATACTCTTCCAAACGTTAGAGAGTTCCATTCGAATTCGTGGGAATTTTCGGACCAAGACATATAACTTTCTAGATCTCAATATCATAGGCTCAAATGAAAATAGACATCTTCTTTTTCCACGTCATAAAATTCGATCCATCAAAGGATGGAGATAGGTTTAAGGCGAGACCTTCAACTATTGTAAAATGGAGTGCCATTGGATCTTTTTCTCCTCGGATGGAAAGCCGACTTTTAGATATGTAACACCCCCGATATATTCATGAATATTACAGCGCCGTAAATCCTTTATATAAAAATTTACAAGCCTGAATAAATGAAATGACAATGACTGATACCAGCTTATTAAATCACTTGAAATAAAATACGATAGTTCTGGTTCAATACCAAAAATACAAATGTCCAAATGGAGAATATCAATACATCACTGAATCCAAACATCACAAATTACGACGTACCTGAGTACTTATTAAATAACCAACAATACTCTGCACCCTTGTCGTCAGCTCTAGTGGTTGTTCCCCGCTCTCCTGGATCCTGAACATAAACAAATGTTCACCCCCGAAGGGGTTAGCACAACGATACTAGTACAAGTACCACAACATATTCTTCAGCATCTCACGAAGAATAATAATAACGTAAATGACAAAATACCAACGAGTCTTCTCCTACGAGAAACTCATAAATAACATACACAACTGATAATCACAATATGATATCATAACATACACATGGTAATTCCGACGATCCAGCGTTCACTACCTAGAACCCACGATGATCCCGTCAGACCAACCCGTGGTGGAAAAACCCGTCCGATGATCCAGCGCACGCTAGCATAGATCCCCCGATGATCCCGTCGGACCAACACGAGGTGGACATACAACAACGACATATATTCCCGACAATATGTATAACATCAATACGTAAAACAAATAAGTTACTTGCCTCGATTCGAAGACAAGAACAATACTTCCATGAAAACAAAACACTCGAAGGTCGCCCCTTCAATCAATCACGTAACAAGCTCGAACCTTAACAAAAGAAATAATATAGAATTCATCTCAAGTCGAATGAACATCTAACAATCCAAATTACGGTCGGAAATTTTTAAAATGAAATCTGTCTGGATTGCTTAACGCACGCTACGTATCCTATGTAGCATACGTTAAGTCTACTCGTTAGCGCACGCTATTATACGCAGCCTAGCGTATGCTAACCATGCACGGTCAGTACCTCACTGATCAGTCGATTGCCTCGTCTGATGATATAACGCACGCTAAGTTCCAATCGTAGCGTACGCTAAACATACCCGATAGCGCACGCTAATTTACTTAGCTTAGCGCACGCTAAGCGTGCATGGCAGTATCATTACTGGGTAGCAAACTTGTTCTAACGGTGATGAAACTTACGAACTCCTTAGAGATTAATGTACGTTATCCATCTACATATCATGTTCATAACTTATGAAATGATCTTACGGATTAAACAACTTTGAGATACAAGGACACGTATAATCATCACAGCACCATAACCCATCTTGATTACAATTCTCATGCGAAGTTTGGTGTTCTTAAGGTCGACGCACTAGATTTCAATATCATCATTACACCCTGATTTAACCATGGAGATAAACTAACAATTCCAGCTTATAAGAAAGGATGCAATCTAAGATGATTCTTTCTTAAGTCCTTATAACCAAAAGTGATATCAACTCCAATTTTATGATCAATATAAAAACATAAATCGTACGGATAATCAACTTCAGAATGTTCCTCTCATCATTTGACGTACTAAGATTCCAACTACGAGGTTCCAACGACAATATCATAAGCATAAACATTCCAATCTTCTAAACATGATGTTTGTTGAATAATTCACCAAATGAACTCAATATCTTGCTAGCATGATCATCTTATTCTTCATAACACGAATTCAATGTTGGAGATAGAATTAACATACCTTTAATGAATAAATCACTGATCCAAAAAGGTAGAATCCAGTTCCGGTTGCTTGAGTGTCACTTCAAAGTGAGTTCTTCTTCAATGATCTAGTGTAAGCACTCTCTAATATTTAATGATCAAGTAAGGCAGATTTGTATGAGTTTAAGGAGTAGGAAAGGCTCTTTGGACTTCCAAGGAATAAAGAACAATGAAGGGAAATAGGTAGAAATGGAGTGTTGTCCTTTAAATAAAGTTTCTGCACACTAGCTAATTAGTGCACGTTACCATCAAATTCTTAACGCACGCTAATAGGCGTTGACTCCAAATCTGTCCAGGTCCGTCCGCGGGAATCTTATCTGGACCCATGTCCCGGCTGGCGCATGTGCTAGCCTCCTAGCTCAATAATTGACTGCCTAGCGCATGCAAATCCTACATTCGTAGCATACGCTAGTTGTAGCCGATAGCGCGCGTTAATCTACATTCTTAGCGTGCGCTATCACGAGTTCGCATGAGAAATTTATGCATGACGATATACTTATGTACAAAGATATCAATGTGAGAAATATCATACTCCAATTATCGAGATCACAAATCCGAATAATACAGGGTTCGAATACAGATGGAATACACAATAGTAAATCCGGATATTACATACTCTCCTACTAAAAAGGAGTTTTGTCCGGAAACTCAAGACGAAAATAACTCTGGATATCTGGACTTCATGCTATCTTCCGTTTCCCAGGTGGCTTCTTCCACTCCGTGGCGTGACCATTGAACTTTGACCAAAACGATTGGTTTGTTCCTCAACTGCTTAACTCGACTCTAGAGTACCTTGACTGGTCTTTCTTCAACCGTTCCATCCTGAGCGACTTTGATATCGCCGAAATCAATGACATGACTAGGATCCGGTATATATCTCCGTAACTAGGATCCGAAATAATGATGTTGTTTTTAAGAAATTCTATCGGCATATCGATTTTAGCAAAGTTCTCCTTGATGGTTGTTCTTGATAAATTCTCATCCGTTTGAACCATACGAATAATCGAGAACACTTTGAATGGCAACCGAAAATGATAATAAATTGAAACTAGTATGAATCCTTGAAAGAAATTATGATACATCGATAGTTGAACTAAGAGAATTGAATGTAGGATATCGATTCGCTGAACTAGATATCGATAGTTATGAGAATGTGTTGTTGAATGGATTGTATCCTTTACAAGGTTGATTGTTCAAGTAACCGATATTAAGTCGAGGACCGTTCGTTCGTTCGACAAGGAAGGACTATTCTCGCTTCTGTATTGAGGCAAGTTATCTTGCTTGGTGATAATGATGTTTGGATTCTTGTGATGATTATGTGTTTCGTGTATATGAAACACTTATTAAATTGTGATCCGTGGTTTAATATTATTCTTGATGATGTCCGGTTTTCATCGTGGGATTGCATTCCCAAGTTCGTCGTTTTGAACTGTTGATATCATTGATCCTTATTGTTATTTCGGTGAGTTTCTTAATCCTTAATCGGATATGTGATTGATTTAATTCGTTGTCATGTTGTATCGTGACATATCCGGAATCATATTTGCGTTCCGATTGGTCATTGTGTAGGATTTTTAGCCGGGCACATATATAGTCATGCGTGGATGTTTCCGTATTGGACTGTGCACAGGAGACGTAGTTCGTGAGGCTAATTAGGTACATTGTCCCACGTATATCCTGGATTCCTTATACGGGGTGTACATGTGCACTGACACATTTCCGGATCGGGCGTACTGTAATGTCCATCTTGAGCCATACTTTTGGGGTCGTTCATAGTCTATTTATATATTTGAATGTGTTCGACGTTTTGTTCGGACGTTCATACGCTCGAGGGGTATATTCGTTTAGCCGGGATGTTTCCTTGAAATCTAATGTATGTGAATTGTATAACATCTTGAGAATTCATTTATCATGTATATCTAACCCTATGTTGGGTGAAATACTTGTGTTGTATTTTAGGTCGAGGAAAAGGCAAGGCACGGGAAGATCATGGTGATGGCGAAGGGTTCGAAGGATACTAGTTCGGGGGGCCCAAGTATTTTGTTGTCTGGTCTTGTTCAAACCGTGTAATGTTATCTTTCCGCTTTATCTTAATTATGGTCAAATGTATTGTTTGTAAGGTATATTCCATCTCCATATGGATTATACTTGTATTTTGGATCCTGTGTATAATAAGGCCGTTGATCATACTACTGTGAACTCCTAATCGGAGTAAGTACTATGTATTGTGGTTCGGTATCACATATATTGTGTAATTAATCTGTATTTTGAGTATCGCCTAGTGGGTCCTAGTGTGGACTCCACGGCACTGTAATGGCCGCCTTTCTAGGGTGTTACAACAATGGTATAGCCCTGGATTTACGAGTTGGTGTTGTATTTATGTGACCAAGAATTGCGTATTTTGGGTGATTATGTTGTGTTGATTTTATGCCCGTCGAGGACACGTGACGTGTTGACTCAAAAAGTATTTTGATGATAATTTCATTCAAAACATTTAATAAAATCGATCTCAGCACGTTGTTATATTGAAGGAGCAAAATGGACTTAGCGCATGCTACCTCTACCAGAGTAGCGCACGCTATCGAGGATTATATTCAGCCAAGTCAAATCAGCTGCAGTCCAGTGAAGTTACCTGATGGATAGCGCACGCAAAGGTCATATTATCAGCGCACGCTAAACTTTTAGTTTTAACGCACGCTATCATATCTATATAACGCATGCTATCGCATATCAGTCAGAGGTTGGTAAGGTCTTAAAAGAAAAAGGAAAAGGACTTGCGCACGCTACGGACAATTATTTACGTACGCTACTATAAGGACTTAGCGCACGTTACTCTTCATATCTTACGCACGCTACCGGATAACATGGTTAGTAGTCCAGTAGCCACTGGACTCAAAATGAGAAGGCATTTACATACGCTATACAGGGTAACGTACGTTACTAAGGAAAGAATCTAGCGCACGCTACATAATATACATTAGCGCATGCTAAATCAGTCAACAGTTTACCGTTGGATTTTCTACCGTTGGAAAAGCAGGAGTCAAAGAAGATCCGTGAAATCTGGAAAAGCTGGAATTAAATATTACTAGCGCATGCTATGCATAATTGCTAGCGCACGCTAAGTGCAAATTTAGCCGTTGGAGAAAGAGACGTTGGGGAGACAAACCAACACATTTCAAAGTCAAGGCTGAAGACCTGTTGACCAACCGATAGCGCACGCTACGAGTACATAACTAGCGTATGCTAGCCATATAATTTTACCGTTGGAACAGTTTTGTGACCGTTCAGAAAGGCCAAGTCAGAGTCGATTGCGCACGCTAGAAGGTATTATTAGCGCACGCTAATAATACGAATTTCAGTATTTGAATACTGGCTGACACCTATAAATATTCATAGGACTTGGGTATCAAACACACAACTTCAAGCATACAAGCATAGAAGCATACAAGCAATCAAAGCATACTTGAGCTCAGTTTTATATCTTCTATTACATTCTAAGTTGTGAGAGGAAAGATACAAAGAGTGAAACACCTTGTAATATTTATTATACTTTATATTCTTTCATTTGGTTGTGAGTGTTGCATCACTCATACTTGAGCGTAAGAGAAACGAATCAAGAGTCACTAATCCGGTGTTATTAGGATCTTTGATCCGGCATTGTTAGGATTATAATCCTATATTCGTATAGTGAGGATTATCTAATTCCTATAGAACACTAGATAAACAAAGTTTATTTTGAGAGTGGTTGTGCTTGGACCAATAAAAGACAAGCGGTTGTAACGGTTGTGTACTCGGACCGATCGAAGACGAGTTAAGTTTGTGGTTGTTCTTGAGCTAATAGAAAAAGAAGTCGGAGAGAGGACGTAAGCAAGTTTCCGAACCTCTATAAATCTTTGAGTCTTTTATTTTCGGAACTACTTTCATTTATTCGCAAGAAAGTTCGTTATTCCGCATTACCACTATTCAACCCCCCTTCTAGTGGTAAATTTATCTCTTCATGACGTAGGTTTTAACCCCGTGAATTGTTGTTGGTTTTATTTATGAAAACAAAATATTTGGGCTGTGACCCCTGTTGATTTTGGAAAGAGAAGGATTCGATAATCCTAAATTGTTTCTATTAAAACTCTCGATGGCTTATTAAACCATTTTGTAAATTGTTTTTGTTGAATTGTGAACTTTCGGTTTTGGAATGTTTTACCCAAACTCTTGCTTCGGGAAGTATTTTTCGTTGTGTTTGAATCTTTGAGGATTCCTGATTATTGTCATTCTTGGAACTTGAATTATATGACTCATATTTTGCACTTTGTACTTGCACTAGCAAAATAGTGGAATTTTGCTAACCCCCGAGTAATCGAGGGGTGGATGTATGTATTGCATTCAGGTTTTGGGGAGCACAGCACATGGTCGGCATGAAGGATGATGAAACATGATCGATACTAATCATATGAGGACTCGTTTATTTTTGTATTGGTTCAGTTGTACGTTATTTCCGCTGTAATATTTTCCCCGTTGTACGGGAGTATGTTGTATTTGACCCCTGCGTGGGCATGTATTAAGATTGAGTTGTATGTATTAATTGAAAGACCAAATCAGTTTACTGAGTCATTTTAGCCTTAAAGGCATCATTGAGATGTTCGATGTTGTTACCAGCCTGGTAGATCCTCGAGGAAAGGTTACACGACGTGTAATATCCTTGAGCGGATTGGGGGTGTTACAATTTCGGCCGTAACTACTTTATCCTCCACAAGGGATTTCGATCTTTCTTCTTAATGTTTTATTGTAGATCTTGACTTGTGTCTTTGATTCCACAATTGGGATAACAACTTCATTCTTTTTAGAAATCGGAATTACTCAAAGAAAAGAAAATCGAGAGTTGTGAGAGGGAGTATAGTCGGCCGATCCACTTTGTTGTCCAAGCAAGATTCGGTAGCTCATTGCACCCACACAGCGTCCGGATTAAGGCAGGATCATACTATAGAAGATTTTGAGGAGGAGATCAATAAAGTAACCACTACGCCTCAAAAGGTAAATATCCTATGATCTTTGATCTAGATTAGCATATTGGATTTACAAACATATTTATTTAACAAATAATATTTAAATTGCTTATTAATCTTAGTAGTTAATTAATTAGCATGCCTAAATAGGTTTTGTGCTTGTGGATGCGTAAAACATTTTTATCAAACATTCCCAACTTCGCTTCCACTGAGTTTTATTCCAAACAATTGGTATTAGAGCCAGATTTTAGGCTTTTGCTATTTCAATTAATTTTGGTGATTAATTGATGGCAATTTAAATATTTATGTAATTTTATGTTGGAGTATTATGATTTCTTGCAGGGAATATGATCAAATTATCATGGTTATTTGAATGATTAATTTTATTATTTATGCAATTGTTGGTTTGGTCCGATTTTGAGGCATGTAATGGTTCTCCCCATGAGAAAATTTGTGGGTAGATCTAGGATCTTTTTTCGTCTAATCTTGTTGTAAATTCGATGTATTTTATTTTGTGTATAATAATAATCGAATTTGGAGAAGACAAAATCACGAAGACGTAGAGCAAAATCGGGAAACCAGGATCGCTAGGCAATGCGGTGAATAGTAACATGTGGGTCTTCTTGAAGCGGCCTGACAAATTTACTGCCCGGCGGCGCGAACTGCTTCGAGTGCCGCGGGCGGCTATTACGCCCGGTTCACCGGTTCGGGTCGGGTCGTCCAGTTTTTGTTCCAGTCCGTTCACCGTTGTTCGTTGCGTCCACTGGAGGGTCGAGATTTAAAATTGATTTTTTTTATGTAATTAATTTTGCATAAAAGTGAAACTTTAATTTTAGAAATCCACGGCCCGGGCGGGTGTAACACCCCCAGAATACGACCGGGAATGTCACACGCCGTAGACCCTTATCACAAGGATCCACCAGGCTAAACTCCAAAAGACTACTCAAAGATTGACCGACCGGGGTCAAAATTTAATACAAAGCAGACCGACAAGGTCATAAACCAATTCATAAACTAACGACATTCATACAACAATGACAACAATAAACTTGAACACAGAAAAGAATGACAACTCAATTTAATAAATGATAACTACACCCATGCAAGGGTGAATACTCGAACGACAGAGAAATACCGACCAAAATGATACAAAAGAAAAGACTCTGACTCTGGTGTGATTAGCATCGTCGTCTTCCGTCTCCTTCCAAGCCAATCCCGTGACTGCTCCCGAGCTGCCAAAACCTGAGCGCATAACAGGCACCCACCCCCCTAAAACTCGGGGGTTAGCAAACTGGAATTTTGCTAGTGCAAGTACATAATATACAAGATATACGAACAGTAACAACACAAAATTCAAGCGCCGTGAAGCCTTAACACAAACCATACATTCCCACAGTCAGCACAGAATAACACTCGCATACACAAGGTGAAAGGTAATCACATAGCCATAATCTCCTTACGGAAAATAACATTCATGAAATTTTAAACGAGCCCAAGGAGTCAGGAAGATCCCTTTTGTAAAAGGAAAAGTATTTTGATAAGATAGTTTGCAATCATTATTATTGACTCGGGCCGTTTAGGGTTTTTTTTTTTTTTTTTTTTTAAAAATCGAATGGGAATACTTTTGGAAATAATTTCAAAAACTCTCGGGTCCTTGACCCAACGTATGGAAAACGATTACACAAAAACCAAGTCAACTTATTTGGGGTTCTCGACCCAATTTATAGAACACCAACACAAACGAAATCATTACAACATCTCACAGGGTTCTAAACCCAATCCAAATAACATCATCACGAATTCAATCATCTCAACATTCCACAGGGTCCTCGACCCAATACACAGAAAGGCACCACAATACAATCAAAGGCACAATCTCTCATTCGACATATCCTGCTCAAGACCCCCGATTAATTAACCCTCGGAGATTTCGTCAAACCTCCTTGGTTAATTAACCCTGATACCCACGCTTTAAAAACAATTTGAAACAAGCTTTCAAAAACACGAATCGCGGACCAAATCAAGACAAACATTTGAAAGTGAGTTGAAAGAATTTGAGATACGAATATCGTTCGGTAACGGGGTCTCAGCTATCACTCAAATACCCGTAACCAATAAGCACGCCGGGCGCCTCCCTTGCACTGTGTACGGCGTTCACTTCCATCATGTTGGCCGCTCCTTGAACATGTCACCGCACCGGCGTCACTCCCGCTAGAGCCGCCCCTTGCACGCGCATTAGGTGACATCGGCGTTCACCACCCATATGGAGCCGCACATTGCAGCGTACACCAGGCCGGAGTGCACGCCCCGCCCTCAGAGGTTCCCGGATATGACGTTTCTCACAACAAGTATCCACATTGTTCAAACATCAAGCACACGGACAAACGTCACAACAATTTTCAACTCGGTACATCAAGTCACACAATTTCTCTGCCAGTCCATAACCACACAAATAAACAATAACACGCACGTTATCAATCAAACTCAATCAACACCGCACATATATCTCTATATTGTGACTCAACCGAATATATATACATTTATATATATAGATATATAGACATATATATATATAACCTTACTATATTATATGAATAACTATAGTTCGCCCATCAATCCAAGTTGAGTACGTCAACTAATGTTAGAATTCAATACTCGTCGATCACCGACATAAACATATATATTAATATACGTATATACATACATATATTTAACATGTAACTATATATAAACACATATATATATATATACACATACATATATATATCTACATCCATATAAACTCATACACTTCGACAACAATGATTTCACGCAGTTACAATTCGTATGTCGAGGTACTTGCCTTGGTAATACGACGCGAAGGAGACGACGAAGGAATAGGTTTCGGTCCGAACAATCTTCTCAAATCCGACCCTAACACAATAATGATATACAATCAATCCCACATCATGAATACGAAGAAATTCCTCCTAGTTCTACCCGTTGGGACAATTCATCGGACACCAAGAGTGCATAAGGAAATGAAATCGGTCAATGGTAGAACAACGGGATTTCATCCCAATCAAAAACAAGAAAACCAAGGGTCACGAGTATACTATCAAATCTAACAACAACATCGGTTAATTCGGATTAAAACATAAGATTACCACCAAACCCTCCCCAAAATCATACTAGGGTCAAAGGAGTGCTTACCTCTTGAAGAATCAAGCACTCAAATCCGAAAACCACGAGTTAGATCCGCAATCCGAGCCACCCGATCGAAAAGGGATGAAGAAATCTACACAACTAAGTGATAGATGGAGAAACTCTCCCTCTCAAGACTCTCTCTCTCTCTCTCGCACGGTTGAAGAAGGGGGAAGGAAATGAGGGATTTCGCTGAATAAAACGCTGATATAAGCGCCCGCGCCGTGCCGTGTGCGCGGCTCGAGATAAAGCGTGCCGCGGCACGAGCCAAAATTGTGCCCTGGTGGTGGCCGCTCGTTGTGCGCGGCTCATCCGAAGTGTGCCGCGGCTCGGACTCGGCATGTGCGGCGCCTGCCGGTTGTGCAGCGGCGCAGCTCTGATCGATTTTGGCCGGCAAGTGACACACGGGTGTGCCGGCCGGACAAGTGTCTTGCGGCTGCGACTCGGCTGTGTGCCGCGGCGCACAATCCTTGTGCCGCGGCACGGCAGTCTGATTTGTTTAGGCAACAACTGGGCGATGTGTGTGCCGCGGCTCACAATCCTTGTGCCGCAGCCCACACCCCCCCTCGGGTCCCAAAATGACGAAAAAAGATCCGGAAGGAGAATAAAAGCAACAGGGATCGATATTTGGGCAACAATAACACGAAATGGAAGTACGAAACCCAAAACGAATCTGAGGTACACAACCAAAGTCGAATAAGGGACAAATTCCCTAAACTTCTAGGAAATTACAAAAACGGCCCAAACATACGAAAAATCACGACACAACGTCGGATTAACAATCCGAAACTCGCAACATACTCTACACAAGCATACGAACTCATGGAAGTAAGAAAACAACGGAGTCGAACGAATTTAACGAGAATCAAATACACATGAGACAAAAGATAAGACAAGATGAAATTACGTAAAAACATCATCGAGACCCGCCTAAGCGGAGAAACTCCAAGAACAAAATAGGTTCAGAATTCCAAAACAGTGTCAAGCGAGTTGTCGAAATGGACCTCCGCCGGAAAATGCAAATTACCGGAAATCGAATTTGCGGGTATTACATTCTACCCTCCTTAAAAGAAGTTTCGTCCCGAAACTTAAAATAGAGAGCGGCAAAAAAATCAAGGAAATAACTACTTGCTCAGCCCCACATCATCATGAGCAATGCGCGAATGCGAGGTTCTAAAAATGTAAGTGAACACGATAAGTTGAGGTGGAGGAGTATGAATTTCGAGACAATAACTCCAAGAGTTAAGAAAACCACAAGACGGCTCAGATGTCCTGAAACCATCTTTCGAGCTCGACCAACCGCAATCCAAGTTCATAACACATCCGGAAGTGTCAATTGCACGCGTGGGAATAATAGTTCCGAACAAAATTTGCAAGAATTATGTTCAGATAGGGGAAGATCACAATAATCCACGGGTTTTAACAAAACAGCTCCGAAATTCGTTCGGAGGACGGCAGGCTAGGTAGAAAAAGATAGTTTAAAATCGTCGAGAGGATCATAATTGAATTACCAACAATGAAAAATCACACAATACCAAAAATACCAAGGAAGGTACGGGTAATACACTCCCCCACACTAAAAGATATTTCGATCCCAAACTTAGAACAACAAGAGTTGGAAACATAGAGCGATGAAATGAAGAACGATCAAAGTCACGATTGTTCAAAACAGCAACGATTAGGACATATTGCAAAATATTCATCCTCCCATGTTAGGCTCTTCAGAAGGAAACATAGGGTTTCGGGACATTCTCCAGTCACTTGCTCTGTCATGATAGGGTAGCATTCCTTGCCAGTTCAGAAACTATCTCACAATGCTTCTCCCGATGACCTTCACACCCGCACCGGTAACAAGTCAAGAGTGGAAAGGGACAATTTACACGAACATGTCCCTGACGATTGCAGTTGAAGCACCCTCCCTTCTTACCGAGAGTCACCGATGCTGGCTTGGGATTCCAAGCGCTCACTCCTGATCGCGAAGACGACGCGTTCGAACGACGTGGGGGTTTGGGAGCCTTAGGCTCTTCGCCGACCAAAAATTTCCAGATGTCCTCCGTCTCTTGGCTTCGCTCGAGGGCTCGACCACTGAGGAGATTTCATAGGATATCGTTTGATCTCGATACTCCCTCACTGTAGCATGGATAGTTGTCGTACGAACCACCTTGTCGTTTCCACTTCCGTCATCACACTTACGTCCGCCAAAGCTCGACATACTAATACAGATAGTACCATTCAGCATTATCAAATAATCAGTCGTACAGTATACCACCCTTATCAACGCAAGGTTTAGTTAACATCTATAGAATAACGGTAATATCGTAAAGCATAAAGTTTTATGAAGTCAAGTTCGAGTTCCTCGACGAGGACGATCATTATATGTATGCACTTAATGAAAACAAATTTTTGAAAAAGGGGCTAGCCACGTTGCGCCCAAGACTTGTAAACACTGTCTTTTATTTCGGAAGAGGAAGTTTACATAATGACTCTAAAAATTATTTACGAGTGATGAATAAAAGAAAAAAAGAAATTGAAAATTAATTCGTAACTAATTTGAAATATTTCGAAAATGTTGAGTCCCAAATATCAAAATTTTGAAAATCTTTCCTCTTCTTCAGAAATGTTTATTCGAAAGAATTCTCCACCGAGATACGTGACCATTTAACATGACGGTATTAAATCATGGCTTTACACAATGTTAGAAAATTTCAAAGCATTGCTTTAAAATATTCGAGATACTACTGACACCGTGGGCCGTGCACGGAACCCACCGAGCTAAAATTCCTTAAAAAAAATGATCAAAATGCCAAAAGGCCGAAGTCGGTAATATTCTCAAATACTCACAAAAGTCATTTATGAAATATCAAATACCGTCACAAGAATACTATCAAAATATGCAAGACCAAAATATCAAAACTCGGTTTGCAAGATAACAAAAGTCATCTCAAAATACTCACGCAACGGATAAAATTATCATTCATAAATTTATTCTAATAAAGTGCTGAAACAGATAATTATACTTGACTTCTGAAGCATACTACATAACCATTTATACTCGGACCACATACGCATGTTATATCCTAAAACGATAATATCATCAACAAGTCCCAATTCCTAGTTCACATTAAGCATATTATCACCATGTAATCAAATACGTATATAAGGGGACTTACGATCGGGAGGCTTACCATCACGGATTGCCGGAAGATGATGTCAGAACCACGATACTAATCACAATTCTGATGCGCGCGACTTACACAAGACATGGACTTGACCCAACGGCCTAGGTTTTTCGCAAACCTAAGCTCCGATACCATAAATGTAACACCCCCAGAATACGACCGGGAATGTCACACGCCGTAGACCCTTATCACAAGGATCCACCAGGCTAAACTCCAAAAGACTACTCAAAGATTGACCGACCGGGGTCAAAATTTAATACAAAGCAGACCGACAAGGTCATAAACCAATTCATAAACTAACGACATTCATACAACAGTGACAACAATAAACTTGAACACAGAAAAGAATGACAACTCAATTTAATAAATGATAACTACACCCATGCAAGGGTGAATACTCGAACGACAGAGAAATACCGACCAAAATGATACAAAAGAAAAGACTCTGACTCTGGTGTGATTAGCATCGTCGTCTTCCGTCTCCTTCCAAGCCAATCCCGTGACTGCTCCCGAGCTGCCAAAACCTGAGCGCATAACAGGCACCCACCCCCCGAAAACTCGGGGGTTAGCAAACTGGAATTTTGCTAGTGCAAGTACATAATATACAAGATATACGAACAGTAACAACACAAAATTCAAGCGCCGTGAAGCCTTAACACAAACCATACATTCCCACAGTCAGCACAGAATAACACTCGCATACACAAGGTGAAAGGTAATCACATAGCCATAATCTCCTTACGGAAAATAACATTCATGAAATTTTAAACGAGCCCAAGGAGTCAGGAAGATCCCTTTTGTAAAAGGAAAAGTATTTTGATAAGATAGTTTGCAATCATTATTATTGACTCGGGCCGTTTAGGGTTTTTTTTTTTTTTTTTTTTTAAAAAACGAATGGGAATACTTTTGGAAATAATTTCAAAAACTCTCGGGTCCTTGACCCAACGTATGGAAAACGATTACACAAAAACCAAGTCAACTTATTTGGGGTTCTCGACCCAATTTATAGAACACCAACACAAACGAAATCATTACAACATCTCACAGGGTTCTAAACCCAATCCAAATAACATCATCACGAATTCAATCATCTCAACATTCCACGGGGTCCTCGACCCAATACGAAAGGCACCACAATACAATCAAAGGCACAATCTCTCATTCGACATATCCTGCTCAAGACCCCGATTAATTAACCCTCGGAGATTTCGTCAAACCTCCTTGGTTAATTAACCCCGATACCCACGCTTTAAAAACAATTTGAAACAAGCTTTCAAAAACACGAATCGCGGACCAAATCAAGACAAACATTTGAAAGTGAGTTGAAAGAATTTGAGATACGAATATCGTTCGTAGCAGGGTCTCGGCTATCACTCAAATACCCAGTAACCAATAAGCTGCGGGCGCCTCCCTTGCGCACTGTGTACGGCGTTCACTTCCATCATGTTGGCCGCTCCTTGAACATGTCACCGCACCGCGTCACTCCCGCAAGAGCCGCCCCTTGCACGCGCATTAGGTGACATCGGCGTTCACCACCCATATGGAGCCGCACATTGCAGCGTACACCAGGCCGGAGTGCACGCCCCGCCCTCAGAGGTTCCCGGATATGACGTTTCTCACAACAAGTATCCACATTGTTCAAACATCAAGCACACGGACAAACGTCACAACAATTTTCAACTCGGTACATCAAGTCACACAATTTCTCTGCCAGTCCATAACCACACAAATAAACAATAACACGCACGTTATCAATCAAACTCAATCAACACCGCACATATATCTCTATATTGTGACTCAACCGAATATATATACATTTATATATATAGATATATAGACATATATATATAACCTTACTATATTATATGAATAACTATAGTTCGCCCATCAATCCAAGTTGAGTACGTCAACTAATGTTAGAATTCAACACTCGTCGATCACCGACATAAACATATATATTAATATACGTATATACATACATATATTTAACATGTAACTATATATAAACACATATATATATATATACACATACATATATATATACATCCATATAAACTCATACACTTCGACAACAATGATTTCACGCAGTTACAATTCGTATATCGAGGTACTTGCCTTGGTAATACGACGAAGGAGACAGCGAAGGAATAGGTTTGGTCCGAACAATCTTCTCAAATCCGACCCTAACACAATAATGATATACAATCAATCCCACATCATGAATACGAAGAAATTCCTCCTAGTTCTACCCGTTGGGACAATTCATCGGACACCAAGAGTGCATAAGGAAATGAAATCGGTCAATGGTAGAACAACGGGATTTCATCCCAATCAAAAACAAGAAAACCAAGGGTCACGAGTATACTATCAAATCTAACAACAACATCGGTTAATTCGGATTAAAACATAAGATTACCACCAAACCCTCCCCAAAATCATACTAGGGTCAAAGGAGTGCTTACCTCTTGAAGAATCAAGCACTCAAATCCGAAAACCACGAGTTAGATCCGCAATCCGAGCCACCCGATCGAAAAGGGATGAAGAAATCTACACAACTAAGTGATAGATGGAGAAACTCTCCCTCTCAAGACTCTCTCTCTCTCTCGCACGGTTGAAGAAGGGGGAAGGAAATGAGGGATTTCGCTGAATAAAACGCTGATATAGCGCTGACCGCGCCGTGTGCCGCGGCTCAGATAAACTGTGCCGCGGCACAGAGCCAAAATTGTGCCCGGTGGTGGTGACCGCTCGTTGTCGGGCTCATCCGAAGTGTGCCGCGGCTCGGACTCGGCATGTGCCGCGGCGCTGCCAGGTATGCGGCACGCGGTCTGATCGATTTTGGCCGGCAACTGAAACACGGGTGTGCCGCGGCTGACTGTGTGTGCGGCGCACAATCCTTGTGCCGCGGCACACGGTACAGTTTGTTTAGGCAACAACTGGGCGATGTGTGTGCCGCGGCTCACAATCCTTGTGCCGCGGCCCACACCCCCCCTCGGGTCCCAAAATGACGAAAAAAGATCCGGAAGGAGAATAAAAGCAACAGGGATCGATATTTGGGCAACAATAACACGAAATGGAAGTACGGAACCCAAAACGAATCTGAGGTACACAACCAAAGTCGAATAAGGGACAAATTCCCTAAACTTCTAGGAAATTACAAAAACGGCCCAAACATACGAAAAATCACGACACAACGTCGGATTAACAATCTGAAACTCGCAACATACTCTACACAAGCATACGAACTCATGGAAGTAAGAAAGCAACGGAGTCGAACGAATTTAACGAGAATCAAATACACATGAGACAAAAGATAACACAAGATGAAATTACGTAAAAACATCATCGAGACCCGCCTAAGCGGAGAAACTCCAAGAACAAAATAGGTTCAGAATTCCAAAACAGTGTCAAGCGAGTTGTCGAAACGGACCTCCGCCGGAAAATGCAAATTACCGGAAATCGAATTTGCGGGTATTACAGCGGGGAGGAGTGACGAGATGTTTGATCTAGTGGGAGATATCGAGTTGAAGATTTTCTTGGGTTCAATTCAAGGAAGAAGACCACGATAATTGGATAATTTAATTATCCATGCTTTTATTTTGGTTTTTACTGTTTTGGATGTATGACATGTATGAATGTATGCGTGATATGTTTCTTGCATGTTAGGACGAGAAAATTAAAAACCTTAAGACTAAAATAACTAAGTGACTAAATTGATTTATTTTTTAAAAATAAAATCAAATCGGCCTCCATAATTAATCTAGATTGTGAAGTAATTATCATGCGCGTTAACATTAGGGTCTTCCTCTATATCGGATGTGCTAATTATAGTTTCACTAGTTTTAAATTTCTAATGATAACAAAAGGTAAATATTTTTTTTACGATATGACCTCTCCATCTGTAGGACTATTATTTAAAAGTTAATATTTTAAGGTTGTTAAATTATGGTGTTCATTTAGGTGTATTGGTTAATAAGCTCCCTTTCGGAATCTATATTAATTAATACATGGCCAAGAGGAACCAACTATTAATTTTACTTGTGATAACGTAAATTGACTAGATAGTAAATTAAAGACGTAAAACTCTACTTGAAAAATGTTTGTGTAAGCGTCTACACGAGCGTGGCTTGCATATGCAGGTTTTTTGAGGTGTTGGTTGCAAGCATATATATTGTGTTTTTTTGCGTTTTTTCATTATATGATATGGATTATGTGATTAATGGTTTTAATTTTATCTCAGATGTCTTTCAATCCACTTGATGTAATTCTCAAAGAAAACAAACTAGATGGAACTAATTTTTCTAATTGGAAACTTAATCTTAATATTGTCCTGAATGCCGAGGAACACAAGTTTGTTCTAACTAAGAAACGACCATTGGAACCAGATGCGTATTTTACACCCGATGAGGTGAATGAATAACGTAAATGGAAGAAATCTGATGAGATGGCTCGTTGTTACATCTTGGCTTCTTTAGCAAATGTATTGCAGCATCAGCATCAGAGTATGGACACGACCACGGAAATGATGAAAAATATCAGCAAGATATTTGGTCATCAGAACCGGGCGGCTAGGAAAAATGCTATGAGGGTCTTGATGTCGACCCAAATGCCTGAAGGAAACCCGGTAAGGGATCATGTTCTAAAGATGATTTCTCATCTAAATGAACTTGATATCTTAGACTGCTACTATCTATGCGGAAACGTAGGTCGATATCATCCTAGGCAGCTTACCTAGGAGCTTTGAGAAGTTCCGCCTAAACTACAATATGAAGCATAGGGAGTATACATTGGCGGAAGCTTAAAGCTGCAGAAGGTCTCTTTAGGCAAGGGTATCAAGTTCTTGCGGCTACTGGTGTTTCGACTTCTAAACGCAAGTGGGAGAAGAACAAACAAGTGGGCCAGAGGTAAGTGGCAACTCTCAAGGTAAAGAGCAGGGCTCCTCATCCTGAGGCGAACAAAAGGCCAAAGGAAAGTGCTACAAGTGCAGTCAGAAAGGACATTTCAAAGCAGACTGCCCTGCTCTTAAGAAAGGTATGTCTCGTGCACTAGTAGTCAAAACATGTTTGGGGCTTGTTCTTCCACTTTGTGGATAATTGATTCAGGCTCCACCGAGCATGTTTGCTTTGACTCACATGGTTTTCAGGTAACCAAGCAGGTTAGTGTGGGCGAGATCACCATCAACTGGGGCGATTATTCTAGGCTTATGGCTACTGCAGTGGGAGTCGTGCAGTTGAAGATTAATGATAAGATATTAGTCTTTAATAATGTATTATTATTACCAAATTTTAGAATGAATTTGATTTCGGTTTCTAAATTAAGTTGTGATGGTTATTCAGTTTCTTTTTATGGGAATGCTATTATTAGGAGAAACGGTGAATATATTTGCAAAGGTATTTATAGTGATGGACTGTATGTCATTAATACTGCACAAACTCTAATGTATAAAAACAAATTGCTTAACTCTTTGTCTAAACCTCAAAAGAGAAAATAACCTTCGAGCATAAACCAAACATATATGTGGCATTTACGGTTAGGTCATATAAACCTTAGGAGGATCCAAAGATTGGTAGATGATGGCCCATTGGATGAACTCCAAGTTGAGTTATTTCCAATTTGTGAATCATATCTAGAAGGTAAGATGACCAAAAGGGTTTTTAAAACCAAGGAAAATCGTGCTCAGAACATGTTAGAATTGGTTCATACGGATGTATGTGGCCCAATGAATATCCTAGATCGGTGTGGTTTCGAATATTTCATCAAGTTTATATGTGATTATTCGAGATATGGATACATCTATTTGATGTGACTTAAGTCTGAAGCCTTTGACGAGTTCAGAGACTTCAAGGCAGAAACGGAGAAGCATCATGGAAAGAGTATCAAGTCACTGCGACCTGATCGTGGTGGAAAATAGCTTATTGGATAGTTTTTAGATTTCTTGGCAAATGAGGGGATTCGTCCCAGCTCACTGCGCCGGGAACTCCACAACAAAATAGTGTTTTTGAGAGAAGGAACATAAAGCTTTTAGAAATGGTTAGTTCAATGATGAGTTATTCAGATCTACCTATTTCGTTTTGGGGATACGCCTTAGAAACAGCAGCGTACATTCTAAACATGGTGCCTTCGAAATTAGTTCAAAAAACACCTGCAGAACTGTGGAGTGGGCGAAAGCCCAGTCTAGGACATGTTTGGATTTGGGGTACTCCAGCACATATGCTGAATGAGGAAGCTGATAAGTTGGCACCTCGTACAGAGGTACGAGTATTTGTAAGATATCTTAAGGGACCGAAGGGTGGCTTTTTCTACAGTCCCCAGGATCAGAAGGTCATTGTTAGCACCAATGCCCGATTTCTGGAAGAGGATTATATGATTAGTCACAAGCCCATGAGCAAAATAATTCTGTAAGAGTTGAGGGGCGAGACTCTGTCTATACCAATCATACAAGCGCCAACACTGTACCACGTATCGATTTTGAGACTTCTACACCAACTTAGGATTTGCCTCATCGTAATGGGAGGGTTGTTCATCAACCCAAATGATTCATAGGTGTAGGACGGTCTTCGGACTAAATCCCAGGCTAAGATGAGTCAGATCTATGGACTTATAAGGAGGCAATCCAAGATAATGATGCTGACTCCTGACAAGTATCAGTGGAATCAGAAATTGGATCTATGGGTTCCAATCAAGTGTGGGAGCTAGTTGAACTACCTGATGGGGTACAAGACATTGGAAGTAAGTGGGTCTACAAGCGAAAGAAAAGAGGTGACGGGAAGGTTGAAACCTTCAAAGTGAGGATTATAGCAAAAGGTTACACTCAGAAAGAGGGTATCGATTATGATGAAACCTTTTCTCCGGTAGCCATACTTAAGACAATCCGGATTCTTTTAGCTATAGTTGCACATTTGGATCTATAGATTTGGCAAATGGATGTCAAAACTGCATTCTTGAATGGCAGTCTAGATAAAGAAATCTACATACGCCAACCACAGGTATTCATTGCTTAAGGATAAGAGCACTTAGTGTGCAAGCTTAAGAGATGACAATTTATGGACTTAAGCAAGCATTTAGATCTTGGAACACTCGATTTGACGATGTTGTCCAGTCATATGGATTCGTCCAATATCCAAGTGAGAGTTGTGTGTATAAGAAATGCAATGGAAACATGTTGGTGTTTATTGTACTGTATGTAGATGATATCCTTATGATTAGAAACAACATGAAGGAGTTGTCGGACGTACGTGTATAGCTATCTGAGCAATTCGATATGTAGGATTTAGGAGAAGCAGGGCACATCATTGGAATCAGGATCTTTCGTGATCAAAATAAAAGGATGTTGTTTTTATCTCAGGCATCCTATATCGATACAGTGCTAAAGCGGTTTAGCATAGAGAATTCCAACAAAGGTTTTCTATCTTATAGACATTGAATTCAACTATATAAGGATATGTGTCCTAAGACACAGAAGGACATAAATGTAACACCCCGAGATATTCGGAATAATTACAGCGCCGTCAACCCTTTAAGTAAGGATTTACAAGGCTAATTAAAAGAAATGTAAATATAATCCAACAATACCACAGAAATTCAAATTACAAAACCGGTTCCAACTGATCCATTGAGTTAATTAATACAACCATATCGAAATGATATTAATAAGACACGCGTACTCGAGTACTGAAAATGAACCAAGAAGACAAATCACAAAAACAACAAACATCACTGAGCCCCTTCGTCGTCACGTCGGTACTGTGGCTGTTTCCCCGCTCCTCGGCTACCTGAACATCAAAACAAATGTCCACCCCCGAAGGGGTTAGCAAAACGATGCTAGTACAAGTATCATATTAAACAAATCGAATATGCATCAACAATACATAACAAGATACACCACACGGACTTCCGCTACCGGAATCCGACAATGCGAATGCACAAGATTCCATTAACACATCATGGGTATTCCAATGATCCAACGCCCTCAGCATAGATCCCAAGATGATCCCGTCGGACCAACACGAGGTGGAAAAACCCATCCAATGATCCAGCGTCCTCAGCCTAGATCCCAAGATGATCTCGTCGGACCAACACGAGGTGGACATCCGATCCAGCGCCCTCAGCATAGATCGTACAACATACATAAACACAACTCATGCATACATATATGCAAAATCGCTATGTCCATCAACATGAACATACAAACACTAGATAACGAATATCATGACAGTTCAATGAAATAAATCCCATGTTCAACAACATGAATAAACCACATGTATGCTTAAAATACCAATATTAACAAATTACGATACTTGCCTCAAAGATGGCAAGAACAAATCACTCCAACGATCTCAACACACTCGAAGTCCGTCTCCTTCGATCAACGTAGCAAGCACGAACCTTAACAAAAGAAATAATATAGAATTCATCTCATGTCGTACGAATGTCTAACAATCCGGTCTACGGCCGAAAGCTCTAAAAATGTAATCTGCCTGAACTACTTAGCGTACGCTACGTACTCTACGTAACGTGCGCTAAGCCTGCCTGTTAGCGTACGTAAACGATGAAGTCTAGCGTGCGCTAACTATGTACTGACAGTTCTCTCTGATCAGCCGACTGACTCGCCTGATGACATAACGTACGTTACGTACCAAATGTAGCGTACGTTACTCATTCCCGATAGCGCACGTTAATATACGTATCTTAGCATGCGCTTACCGTGCATGGCAGTCTACTACTAGGCAGTCGACTTGATCTAATGGTGATGAAACTCATGAAATCTTCAGTGCTAATACATGTCATCTCCATTCATATCATGCTCATACGGTTTGTGAAATATCTTTACGGATTAAATGACTTCAAGATACAAGGATACGTATAATCATCACAATACCATAATTCATCTTGATCTTCAAGAAAGTATCCTAAGTTCCATCCATTCTATGTCCCAAAACATATGATTCCATTTTGTAAAGACATAAGAACTTGATAATCTCCATAAACTGGTCATAATCGGTTTTGAAGTTTCATGAATATGCTATGAGTTCAAACACTAAAAGGTTCAATGGTTTATACGATGAAGAAGTACCTAAACATCGAAAATATCCTTCTAACAACATGATGTTCGACTACGTACGTATTTAACTGACTAGATAATCCCAAATCATGATTAAAACATCCTTCAGAATATTACTTAACTTGGTGAAGAATCACCTACCTCAAAGTAGTGAAGAACAAGGAGGAACTTGAAGAAATCCAACACCGAGGGCTTGAACACCAATCTCCAATGATCTACAATCTTCCAACTAGTGCTAGGATGATGATATGAGAGGTTGAGGATGGAGGAAGTAACTCTCTAAGTCCAAGAATTTGGATTTGGGAAGTGAAAAGTCTGAAAAAATGAATAAGGATGATGTCCTACATATAGAAAATGGTTATTAGCGCGCGCTAGTCCATATCCATAGCGTGCGCTAATGGTCATACGAAGCTTACTGACTTCACTGTACTCAGCATTTAACGTGCGCTACAGCGTTGACTTGGCTTTTCCCGAAAGCCGTCCAGGTCCATCCCGACATGATCCGACCAAGATACGCGGCTGATCTCACCTACCACCCTGTCTTAATCATGTTGACTACGTATAGCATGCGCTAAGGTTCATACATAGCGTACCCTACGAACCCAATTTAGTGTACGCTATGCTAAGTCGATAGTGTGCGCTACATGTGCAAAAATCACCACTTAGAACACATTCGTGCAATCATGCACTCAACAACACCGGATCATGAAATATGGAGAATAATACTCAGATCAAAATGCAACAAATACAATATCACAAGGTTCAATTACACATCAGAAATCTCAGGTATTACATCATCTCTCCCTAAAAAGAAGTTTCGTCCCGAAACTTAAGATGAAAACAACTCCGGATATCTAGTCTTCATATTGTCCTCTGTTTCCCAAGTGACCTCTTCAACTCCGTGTCGTGACCATTGTACTTTAACCGAGGGTATTGGTTTATTCCTCAATTGTTTGATCTGACTCTCAAGTATCTTGATTGGTCTCTCTTCGAAGGTGCCGTCATTAGCTATCTCGATCCCATCGAACTCAATGATATGACTGGGATCTGGTACATATTTCCGCAATTGGGATACGTGAAACACATTTTGAACGTGACTCAGCGATGGCGGTAAGGCCAACCTGTATTCTAAATCCCCAACTCTCTCGAGGATCTCAAATGGTCCGATATATCTCGGACTTAGCTTACCTTTCCTCCCAAAATGGAAAATTCCTCGTGTAGGAGACACCTTCACTAGTACGTGGTCCCCAATGTCGAACTCTAGCGGGCGACGACGCACGTCTGCATAAGACTTCTGTCGACTCTGGGCAGTCAACAGTCTTTCCCGAATCAAAGCTATCTTCTCTTGAGTCTGAACTATCAATTCTGGTTCCATCCCGATTAAGTCCGAAGAATCATCCCAGCACAGGGGTGATCAACATATTCTCCCGTACAAAGCTTCAAATGGTGCCATCTTAATAGAAGCATGCCAACTATTGTTGTAGGTGAATTCAATCAAGGGCAAATGAACTTCCCAATCAGTTGACCAATCCAAAGAACAAGCTCTAAGCATGTCTTCTACTGTTTGTATAGTCCTTTCGGACTGACCGTCCGTTTGAGGATGATAAGCCGTGCTAATGTTCAGCTCGGTCCCCAAAGCCCTATGAACTGCCCTCCAGAAGTGCGACACGAAGCGACCATCTCGATCTGAAATAATGGTCTTCGGTGTCCCATGCAATCTGACTATCTCTGCAATAAATACTCGTGCCAATTTCTTGGGTCCCCATGTGTCTTTAATTCCTAGGAAATGAGCCGACTTGGTTAGTCGATCAACTATAACCCAAATCATGTTCATTCCCATCTTGGTCCTTGGCATATTGGTGATGAAATCCATCGAGATATCCTCCCACTTCCACTTAGGGATCGGAAGCGGTTTTAACATTCCGGCAAGTCGCTGATGTTCAATCTTAACCTGCTGACAAGTCAAACAATTCGAAACGTACTCTGCTACGCCCTTCTTCATATTTCCCCACCAGAAGTTTTGTTTTATATCCTTATACATCTTACTACTGCCCGGGTGAATAGGATAGGGCGCGCTGTGAGCTTCCTTCAGAATTGTCCGTCTCAAATCATCATCATCGGGAACGCAAAGTCGACTCTGAAATCTCAGAACTCCATCATCTTGTATCACGAATCTTTGGGACTTTTCTTTCTTTACTTCGTCACATAACCGAAGGATCATAGAATCGTTCAACTGCTTAGATTTGATTTCCTCGACTAGTGACGAAGTCAGTTCCATCATATATAGTTGCCCTTGGATTCCTGGTGCCCATACTTCAATCCCTTCATGGATCAGTTCTCATTGAATGCTGGTTTGGGACGTAAGTGCTTCCAACACACGAAGAGAAATAGGTTTACGGCTTAATGCATCGGCTACTACGTTTGCTTTACCCGGATGATAGAGAATTTTCAAGTCGTAATCCTTGATCAATTCCATCCATCTTCTCTGCCTCATGTTTAATTCTTTCTGACTGAAAATTTACTTGAGGCTTTTATGATCTGTAAAGATCTGACAATGAGTGCCGTATAAATAATGTCGCCAAATTTTCAAGGCAAAGACCACAACTGCTAACTCCAGATCATGAGTCGGGTAATTAACCTCGTATGGTTTCAACTGCCGAGAAGCATAGGCAATCACCTTATCCTTTTGCATCAACACACATCCCAGACCCTGATTTGAAGCGTCGCTGTATACCATGAATCCATCAGTTCCATCTGGTAATGCTAATATAGGTGCTGTCGTCAGTCTCTTCTTAAGTTCATCAAAACCAGCCTGGCATTTCTCATCCCACGTGAACTTTTGAGTTTTCTGTAACAGCTGAGTGAGCGGACGAGCAATTTTGGAAAATCCCTCTACAAAACGGCGATAATATCCAGCAAGTCCTAAGAAGCTTCGGACTTCTTTCACGTTATTAGGAGCTTCCCATTCCAAGATTGCTTCGACTTTCTTCGGGTCCACCTGAACTCCGTCAGCTGATATCACATGCCCAAGGAAGGTTACTTCCCTAAGCCAGAACTCGCATTTGGAAAGCTTCGCATAAAGCTGTTCATTCCTCAAGGTGCTCAAAACCACACGCAAATGCTCGGCATGCTCCTCTGTGTCTTTCGAATAGATCAAGATGTCATCAATGAAAACGACCACAAACTTATCTAGGTATTCTAAGAATACCCGATTCATCAATTGCATAAATACTGCAGGAGCATTGGTAAGTCCGAATGGCATCACCACGAATTCATAGTGCCCGTACCGGGATCTGAAAGTAGATTTCCATATATCCAATTCCTTAATTCTCAACTGATGATATCCTGATCGCAAGTCAATCTTCGAGAATACCCTTGCCCCTTGCAGTTGATCAAACAAGTCGTCGATCCGAGGTATAGGATACTTATTCTTGATCGTCACCTTGTTTAGCTCCCTGTAATCAATACATAATCGGAGGGATCCATCTTTATTCCGGACAAAGAGAACGGGTGCTCCCCAAGGAGAAACGCTAGGTTGAATGTAACCCTTATGCAATAATTCCTCCAGTTGCTTCTTTAGTTCATACATCTCGGTTGGCGCCATGCGGTATGGTGCTCTGGAAATAGGAGCGGCTCCAGGCTCTAATTCGATAGTGAACTCCACTTCTCTCTGCGGAGGTAACCCAGGTAGTTCGTTAGGGAATACATCTGAGAATCCATTCACAACTGGAATAGATGAGAGCTCTACTCCTTCTTCTTTCTTCATGGCGTAGCACCAAAATCCGTGACAATCATGCTTCAGTAATTTCACAGCTTTCATCGCTTTGATCAATTTTCCCGAGCTTCCCGGTCTCCATCCTCTGAATAAGTGTTCATATCCATCATCATCAATGATTTAAATGACTCTCTTTCGGTAATTCAGAATAGCTCCATAACGGTTGAAACAATCGTCTCCGAGAATTAAATCGTCACCATGGATGTCAACTACAATAAGATTCGACGGCCAATCTCTCCCTCCTATAGACACTGGAAAATCTCTAGTTTCTAGGGTTCCCACAATTCTCTCTCTACTCGGCAAACCCATAACATAAGGTTCACAATCAAATAAACACGAGATTTTCAAATGATTAACACAGTTCAATGATATGAAAGAATGTGTAGCTCCTGAATCGAATAAGACACTAACTGGTTGCAAAAGGATCTGAATCGTACCTGATGCAACAGCAGTGTTCTGGTCGTCAGATTTCCTCATCTCGTACAGGCGTGGAGGAACGGACCCAGCACTGGATGTCTCTCTCTTCCCAACATTTTGCTGCTGAAATCCACTCTGCTGCGTCTGGTTCACACTTAACTCCTTCGGAACTGGCGCTGGAGTGTGAGTACCAAACGATCTAGTCGCAACTCCACAGAAAGCCGCACGGTGCCCTTCTTGCACACACTCGAAACAAGTCACAAAAGATGCGGGGCAATCACGTCGAATATGCCCTGCTCGACCACAATTATAGCACTTCTTTGATGCATCCGAAACTACTGATGTTGTCCGGAACTTCTTTCCACCTATAGAAGGATGTGGAGGTTTCCTAGATGAATAAAATGAGGACTGGCCCTTGCGGGGCCCACCACTCTTGTTTTCCGAGAATTTGCCGGACACTTTCTGCTTCTTTGCCTCCATCGATTTCTCCACCGTCGCCTCTTTCATGTCGTAGGCCAGCGCTTTGTCTTGATACTGTCTCAACGTAGTACACTCAAATCCGGACATGTACTGCTGAATCTCCGGCTTCATCCGCATATCGAAATGAAAAATCTTTTCTGCCTCCGTTCTGACCAAGTTTCACACACAAGTCAGCTGATGGTTAAAAGTCTTGATTATGTCTGTCACAGATGTTTCCGAACTCTGTGGTGAGAAAAACTCTCGGATTTTTGCCTCTCTAACTGGACGAGGACAATATTGTGCTTCCATCATTAGTTTGAATTCCGTCCAGTCAGCATTATGATTCTCGGGTCGAATAGCTTCCCACCAGTCAAAAAATACTGGGCAATAGGAACTTTCCGGTCCTCGGGACAGTTAATACCCGCGAATATCTTCTCTAATTCCTTTAGCCAATGATCCCAAGTAAGTGCCTCAGCAGATCCGTCAAATTTTGGCAGGTGCAATTTGACCACCTCAGCAAGCCATCTGTCTCCCCGATTATCCTCGTGGTGCTGCTGTCCCATCGCCGTCTGCATGCAGTCAACTACCTGAGCAAATTGGTTTATCTGAGCCACCACCTGTTGAAGCACTCCCGACATGTTAGGATTCACGCCGTCATTCGCTGGTACCTGCTGTCCTCCAGAATGGGAATCGGTTCGACTAGCCGATAATTTTGGGGTAGTTGCAGAATCCTCCTGTCTCACATGACCACGTCCGCGTCCACGACCGCGTCCGCATCCACGACCGCGTCCGCATCCACGTCCTCCCCTCAATATACTGTAATCACAATTACTCAATATCCAGGACAAAATTTTCAAAAATAAAGTCCGTCAATATTCACAAAATAGAAATCAAGTAAAACGGTAGTATAAGAGATTAGGAGACTTACAACCACGGTCCACATGACGACTTTGGCTGAACAGTGATGTTACGAACGACCCGTAAATCAAATAACAGAAGTAGACCCAACTAAAACCCGACTGCCAAGATATCCATGAATCTTAGATCCGATACCATATTCTGTAACACCCCGAGATATTCGGAATAATTACAGCCCCGTAAACCCTTTAAGTAAGGATTTACAAGGCTAATTAAAAGAAATGTAAATATAATCCAACAATACCACATAAATTCAAATTACAAAACCAGTTCCAACTGATCCATTGAGTTAATTAATACAACCATATCGAAATGATATTAATAAGACACGCGTACTCGAGTACTGAAAATGAACCAAGAAGACAAATCACAAAAACAAGAAACATCACTGAGCCCCTTCGTCACGTCTTTCGTGGTCGCTTCCCGCTCCCCGGCTACCTGAACATCAAAACAAATGTCCACCCCCGAAGGGGTTAGCAAAACGATGCTAGTACAAGTATTATATTAAACAAATCGAATATGCATCAACAATACATAACAAGATATACCACACGGACTTCCGCTACCGGAGTCCGACAATGCGAATCCACAAGATTCCATTAACACAGCATGGGTATTCCAATGATCCAGCGCCCTCAGCATAGATCCCAAGATGATCCCGTCAGACCAACACGAGGTGGAAAAACCCATCCAATGATCCAGCGCCCTCAGCCTAGATCCCAAGATGATCCCGTCGGACCAACACGAGGTGGACATCTGATACAGCGCCCTCAGCATAGATCGTACAACATACACAAACACAACTCATGTGTACATATATGCAAAATCGCTATGTCCATCAACATGAACATACAAACTCTAGATAATGAATATCATGACGATTCAACGAAATAAATCCCATGTTCAACAACATGAATAAACCACATGTATGCTTAAAATACCAATATTAACAAATTACGATACTTGCCTCAAAGATGGCAAGAACAAATCACTCCAACGATCTCAACACACTCGAAGTCCGTCTCCTTCGATCAATGTAGCAAGCTAGAACCTTAACAAAAGAAACAATATAGAATTTATCTCATGTCGTACGAATGTCTAACAATCCGGTCTACGGCCGAAAGCTCTAAAAATGTAATCTGCCTGAACTACTTAGCGTACGCTGCGTACTCTACGTAACGTGCGCTAAGACTGCCTATTAGCGTACGTCAACGATGAAGTCTAGCATGCGCTAACTATGTACTGACAGTTCTCTCTGATCAGCCGACTGACTCGCCTGATGACATAACGTACGTTACGTACCAAACGTAGCGTACGTTACTCATTCCCGATAGCGCATGTTAATATACATATCTTAGCGTGCGCTAACCGTGCAAGGCAGTTTACTACTGGGTAGTAGACTTGATCTAATGGTGATGAAACTCATGAAATCTTCAGTGCTAATACATGTCATATCCATGCATATCATGCTCATACGGTTTGTGAAAGATCTTTATGGATTAAACGACTTCGAGATACAAGGATACGTATAATCATCACAACACCATAATTCATCTTGATCTTCAAGAAAGTATCCTAAGTTCCATCCATTCTATGTCCCAAAACATATAATTCCATTATGTAAAGACATAAGAACTTGATAATCTCCATAAACTGGTCATAATCGGTTTTGAAGTTTCATGAATATGTTATGAGTTGAAACACTAAAAGGTTCAATGGTTTATACGATGAAGAAGTACCGAAACATCGAAAATATCCTTCTAACAACATGATGTTCGACTACGTACGAATTTAACTGAATAGATAATCCCAAATCATGATCAAAACATCCTTCAGAATATTACTTAACTTGGTGAAGAATCACCTACCTCAAAGTAGTGAAGAACAAGGAGGAACTTGAAGAAATCCAACACCGAGGGCTTGAACACCAATCTCCAATGATCTATAATCTTCCAACTCATGCTAGGATGAGGATATGAGAGGTTGAGGATGGAGGAAGTAACTCTCTAAGTCCAAGAATTTGGATTTGGGAAGTGAAAAGTCTGAAAAAATGAAAAAGGATGTTGTCCTATATATAGAAAATGGTTATTAGCGTGCGCTAGTCCATATCCATAGCGTGCGCTAATGGTTATACGAAGCTTAATGACTTCACTGTACTCAGCATTTAGCGTGCGCTATCCCTATACCAGTAGCGTGCGCTACAGCGTTGACTTGGCTTTTCCCGAAAGCCGTCCAGGTTCACCCCGACATGATCCGACCAAGATCCGCGGCTGATCTCACCTACCACCCTGTCTTAATCATGTTGAATACATATAGCGTGCGATGAGGTTCATACATAGCGTACGCTACGAATCCAATTTAGCGTACGCTATGCTAAGTCGATAGCGTGCACTACATGTGCAAAAATCACCACTTAGAACACATTCGTGCAATCATGCGCTCAGCAACACCGGATCATGAAATACGGAGAATAATACTCAGATCAAAATGCAACAAATACAATATCACAAGGTTCAATTACACATCAAAAATCTCGGGTATTACAATAAATGACATGAAGCTTATTCCTTATGGATCAGCTGTGGGAAGCCTAATGTGTGGTATGCTTTGCACTAGACCAGGTATTTGTCATGCCGTAGGCATGGCTGCTAGATATCAGTCGAACCCAGGACCAGGACACTGGATTACTGTCAAGCACATACTCAAGTACCTGAGAAGGACTAGGGAGTATCTTCTAGTATATCAATCAGACAACCTATGTCCAGTGGGTTATACTAACTCAGATTTTTCTCAGACAAAGAAAAGTCCAAGTCTACTTCAGGTTATGTGTTTAGCTTGGGAGGTGGATCCACTAGTTGGAGGAGTGTGAATCGGAAATTCATCTCGGACTCTACCATGGAAGCCGAGTATGTGGCAGCCTCTGAGTACTTCCTGTGGGACTTAGATGTGATTCCCGATTTGCCAAAGGGTATTATACTTTATTGTGATAATACCGGTGCAATTGCAAATTCGAGGGAATCATGAGCCCACAAGGCAAGTAAACATATCAATTGCAAGTACCACATCATACGACACTTCGTAAAGGAAGGAGACGTAGTTGTAGCCAGGGTTGCATCGGAAGATAATCTTGCTGATCATTTCACGAAAGGCCTACCCTCAAAAGTTTTTGAAAGGCATGTGGAAGGAATGGGATTACGGTGTATGGCAGAATTGCTTTAAGTATAAGTGGGATAAATGAGAGACTATGTAATAGAGTAGTATACTTAAAATCATGCTTTGAGTATAAGTGGGAGATTGTTATGGTTCTATACTGCAAAACATACTTTATGCTTGTATTACCTTATTTTCCTGTAACTACCTATGAGAATAGGACATACATTTAATCACATATTTTGCATATTTATTCACGTTATGGTTATGCAAATGAAATATCTAATTGTTTTATATTTTAGATAATGTTGTGTGTTGGTGTCTCACGGAAGATCACATTATCGATGCCTTATAAAATAATACAATAGTTCACAACATGTATAATTATTAGATAAATTATATAAAAGTTTGTAGTGTATGCTTGAGATTAGCTGGTCCTGACTATTATCATGCATTAGCATATTTGCATACGTTGAACTGGATCGAAAAGAATGTAAATCTCGGGCAATTATTATTTCTTAATTCTAAGTATATAATATTTAATTGTGTACTTATAATATTTATAGTTTTGATTTACCATGGGTGGGAGTCAAAGTGATTGACTCAATAAGCTTCGTATCTTGGGCAATAATGTTATTTACATGACAATTATTATTGTTGCTCGAAATCGTATCCCGACTCATGCGGGTTGATGATGCCCCCTTTGTTGAACAAATTATTTTGATGATGAACGTTTTCAAAACATTTGATGAAATTCAACTAAACAGCATGAATCATTGAAGACAAACTCAACGTATAGCGCACGCTACACATATGTGGTAGCGCACGCTAACGGAAAGCTATCTTAAGTCAGAAACTCACCTGAAGAGTTACCTGAAGTCTCACCTGATGTTTAGCGCACGCTACATATATGTGGTAGCACACACTAATGGAAAGCTATCTGAAGTCCAAAAATCACCTGAAGAGTTACCTGAAGTCTCACCTGATGTTTAGCGCACGCAACCTACAAATATTAGCACACGCTACGTAGATCAACTAACGCACGCAAATAAATACCTAGCGCATGCTATCTGTTTCATGTTTAAACACGATAGTAAGGACATGAATTTTGGACTGAAAAAGGAACAACAGGCAACGCATGCTAAGAAGACATTTGCACACACTATGAAAAGGAGTAACGCACGCTACGAGATATAATTACGCATGCTACCTGTTAGTATATCTGAGAGAGAAAGCCTTGAAGTTTAAATGATGCAACAGGTAATGCACGCTACCATGAAGACTAACGCATGCTACCTGAAGACCATTAGCGCACGCTATCTAGTACATGTTAGCACATGCTAACTGTTCAAAATTCTACCGTTAGTTATTCAACTGTTGAATCAACAAAGTCGACACAAGAATCTCGCTCAAATTTGGAAAGCATATCTTGAACGTCTAGCGCATGCTAGGATTGATTATTAGCGCACGCTAAGTTCAAAATTTATCCGTTGGAAAGAGACGTTAAGAGACAAGCCCATTTCAAGTCAATGTCGGAATAAAAGTTGGTTGACTAAGTCGCTAATGCACGCAATGCATAATATCTAGCGCACGCTAAACTCCACAAATCAGTAACGGCTATAAGGCTCAAAATGCCTATAACTACCATCACATTTGGAATTGCAGGACACACAACTACAAGCATACTTGCAATACTTTGAGCTTCGATTATCTTGATTTATTTCTATCATATAAGTTGTGAGAAAGAGAAAACGAGAGTTGTTGACATTTTGTAACATTCCATATACGTCGTATTTTCTATCATTTGAGTTCCTTAGAGAAAAGATTCTAAGAGTATTAATCCGGTGTTATTAGGATCAATTGATCCGCCATTGTTAGGGTTAAACTAAAACGATCGTAAGTAACGCTTTTCTTATTCCGATAGAACACTAGAAGAAATTTTTATTCTTGAGTGATTGGTTGTGCTTGGACCTATTAACGACAAGCTTTGTAAATACCCCTCATTGGCCTCCAGAAGTCACGTTTAGAAGAATGGACCGGTTGAAGTTGTTATAATCCGGTTCTTGGATGTTTTAAACCAGTTCTTAGTAGGGATTGATCACGTTTAGAGTATGGATGTATGGTACAAGGTTTTTGATAAAGTTTAATATGTATTTTTATTGTTTAAACTCAGCTACTTTTGCGAATACATTCGAAAGTGCTAGAAAATGAGTTTGTTGTTATCTTTACGAAATTTTATATAATTAACTCTAGAAATAAGAGTCCGAGTACTCACTTACAAATATTACATTATTGTACAATGAACTAAAGGACAAATTCAATTCTACCGAACCACATTTGGGACGAATAAGGTACTTACAAATCGAATGATTTAACAAAGGTTATCACTAAGACCCTGAATTTCATCATTGGTGGTATTCACAAGTATCAAGATGATTGGCACGTGTTATCGGAATAAGAAAGGGTTATTACTTGAATCATCAATCCAAATTGACTCAGCATACCCGCCGACTAAAACTCCGAGACCAACCGATAGACACGTCACTGATATTATTTACTGCTTACAGGCTTACCATTTGAACTTGGGGTTATGTTCAAATGCTTAACCATTTCAATGCCGTTAAATTAACTATAAAATAAGGTGAATCATGAAATGTCAAAATAATACTTGATAACAAGTAATGCATGAATCACATTATTCAAATAATAGCAGTTTCATGTCACACTGTCACATTTCTATACGACTAAGCATGAAGTCTTGAATGTTTTAAGATTAATATGCTATTATTGACTAGGCCTTGTGTGTGAGAGTCTTTGGGCATCACAATCTTCCCTCCTTATAAAAATTTCGTCCTCGAAATTTACTTACCGAATAGAGTTGGATATTTATGCCTCATTTCATCTTCATTTTCCAACGTGGCTTCTTCAACTGGTGATTCTTCTACAACACCTTAACAAATTACATCTTTTTATTCCTCAATTTTGTTTGTTTACTATCCAAGATTTTAACCAGTGTCTCTTCATAATTCAAGTCCTCACTTAACGGTAATTACTCATAGCTCAATATATATGATGGATCCGAGACATACTTCTTCAACATTGAAATGTGAAAGACGTCGTGAACATTTGTTAGTGATGGCGGAAGTGCTAACCTGTATGACACTTCTCCAATTCTTTCCAGTACCTCAAATGGGCCTATATATCTTGGATTTAATTTTGTTTTCTTTTTGAATCTCATAATGCCCTTCATTGGTGCCACCTTGAGAAATAATTTGTCTCCGACATCAAAATCAAGCATTCGTCGTCAGTTCTGCGCGTATCTATTCTGCCGACTCTGAGCTGTAAGCATTCTTCTTCTACTTTTCTTAATGTCTTCTTTGGTTTTCTGCACCAATTCTAGTCCAAGAAACTTCCTTTCACCCAGATCATCCCAATGAATCGGTGATTTGCACTTTCTGCCATAAAGAGCTTTGTAAGGCACCATGCTAATAGTAGAGTGGAAGCTGTTATTATATGCAAACTCTATCAAAGGAAGGTAGGTATTCCACGACCCTTGTAAATCCAATACGCATGCCCTTAATATGTCCTCCAGAGTTTGGATAGTTCTCTCCGACTGACCATCAGTTTGTGAGTGAAATGCTGTACTGAATGCCAACTTTGTTCCCAGAGCTTTATGTAAGCTCTTCCAGAATGATGAAGTAAAACAGGGATCTCTGTCTGATACAATTGATAAAGGCACACCATGCAATCTTACGATTTCTTTAACGTATAGATCCGCCAACTTATCCATGGAATACGTAGTGTATGTACCGGAAGAAAGTGAGATGATTTTGTAAGGCGATCAACTATAACCCATATAGCATCGTGACGTTCTCTGGTTCTTGGAAGTCCAACTACAAAGTCCATAGCGATGTCTTCCCATTTCCATTTAGGAACATCCAGTGATTGTAATGTCCCTGCGGGTCGTTGATGTTCTGCCTTTACTTTTTGACAAGTTAGGCTCTGAGCCACAAATTTAACCACATCGTTCTTCATCACAGGCCACCAATAGTGCATCTTTAGGTCCTTGTACATCTTGGTGGTTCCAGGATGTACTGTATATGGAGCGTTGTGAGCTTATGAGAGTATCTCCTTCTTCATACTACTATTATCCGGTACACATAGCCGCCCCTTGAAGTTGACAACTCCATCTGGCGTAATTCCGAAATCCTTGCATTTGCCTGTCTCAATTTCTTCCTTCAAATGAGACAGATAGGGGTCCGTAAGTTGATCCTGTTTAATAGTATCAAGTATGGTAGGTTGCAGCGTCATTGAAAATAGTTTTCTGACATGCCCTTCTTGCACATTCTGCAATCCCCACTTTTCCAAATCTCGTAATAATGGCTTCTAGGTCACTATTATTGCCAATATGCTAGCATTAGACCTTCTACTTAAAGCATCTGCAACAACATTTGCCTTACCTGGATGATAGTTTATTGTGCAATCATAATCCTTAACCAATTCCAGCCATCGCCTTTGCCGCATATTGAGTTTTTTCTGTGTGAAATAATACTTTAAGCTCTTATGATCCGTGTAGATTTCACATCTTTCTCCATAGAGGTAATGTTGCCACATTTTCAAGGCAAATACTACGGCTTCCAATTAAATATCATGAGTTGTATAGTTTTTCTCATAATCCTTCAGTTGCCGTGAAGCATAAGCAATTACTCTTCCATCTTGCATAAGCACAACTCCCAATCCTGACTTTGATGCATCACTATAAATAACAAATCTTCCCGCAGTTGTCAGAATCGAAAGGATCATTGCAGATGTTAACCTCTGTTTTAGTTCTTCAAATCTCTCTTCACATGCGTCAGACCAATGAAACTTAACGTTCTTTCTCGTCAGTTGAGTAAGCGGTGAGGCTATCTTGGAGAATCCTTCAACAAATCGTCTATAATAACCTGTTAACCCCAAAAAACTGCGTACCTCATGAACACTCTTCGGTCTAGGCCACTTACTAACGGCCTCCACTTTACCTGGGTCAACTGAAATTCCTTCCTTCGACACTACATGCCAAAGGAATGCCATTTGTTCCCTCCAGAAGTCGCATTTCTTAAACTTAGCATATAGCCGTTTATCCTTTAGGATACCCAACACTGTTCTCGAATGTTCCTTGTGCTGATCCAATGATCGAGAGTAGATAAGGATGTCATCAATAAATACAATGACAAACTTGTAATATCCGCAATTTCGAATTTCGGTAATTTTCTTTTTTTTCGGAGGAAGTTCGTTTTGACAACTCTATCATGACCGTTTCGTCATTCCGAGAATGATTAATTCTGCACTTTTTGTCATCCGAGTTCGTTTCAGTGTCGTTTTGTTGAGTTCCGTGTCCTTAATCGACTTTTTCACGTGGGAGTTCGACTTTGTAAAGTAACCATTAATTTTGGTAACTCCAAAAATTCTGAATCTTTGCAATATTATAGAGCATCGAGTTAGCTTTCCAATTGTTCAAACGGTGAGTCAATCGGAGTCCGGACGAGAGAGTTATGGTCGTTTTAGCTCACCCGCTCGTTATTGGCCGATCACTGCCGGCCGAACTCGGCCGTGTCGTCCGACACGGCCCGTGCCGTACTCGTCCGGAAATGCCGGAGTCTATGCCTCAGGACCCGACCGTGTCGTCTGGCACGGCCGAGTCGAACTCTTCCGGATAGGCCAGAACCGACTGCCCAGACGCCCGACCGTGTTCCAGTACACGGTCGAGTCGTGCCGAGTCGCTGTCGGACGGGTCACTATCGGAAGGCCCCTCCGCGCCGCGACCGTGTCTAGCATGACACGGTCGAGTACCTGCCGGCCAACTGCGCGCCACGACCGTGTCAGGCGGACACGGTCGAGTCTGTCAGCCTATTTAAGGCCTGGCAGCGTTTTTCTTCAGCCATTTTCTCATTCTTTTCTTCCCGTACGCGGCTGTGGGTGTGTGAATCTTATAGAGATGTTGTTGGACAATGAATCCATGAAGTTTTGATGTTCATATCATCAATCATCCGTCCTATAACATCCCCCGATCTACCGAATCAGGTCAGATTTCCTAGAAATCTAGTTTTGGGGAAATTGGGTGTTTTGGTTGTTTTCATCCATTTAATACGATTTAACTTAGGATTATGATGTATTGATGAATATTTAGATGTATTATATCATTTCCTTTATTATTCCATGGTTGGATCGTATCGATTCGTTGTTTGAGTCGAGTTCTTGACCGACGCCTTGAAGGTGTCCGGTAAAATGTCTTAGAGGGGTTTTCGGGCATTCTACGATTATTCTTCCTCGTATGATCGATGATTTATTGATTGTATGATGTTAGGGTCGTGTTTCTTGCGAAGAAACCGTGTTGAACCCTTTCGTTCGTCGTCGTATTCCGTTTCGATAGCATTGGGCGTTTCGAAGCTTTCCGGTTGAGCCGTGTTCGTCGGGATACTTGCGTGCCGATTTTGAGGCAAGTACCTTGTCCATACTATTCTTGTTTTGTGAATATGATAATTGGTGATCGTCTTTATGTGGTTGTTTGATTGTTTGAAATGAGTTTTCAAAAGATTCGGTTTAGCCTTGTTAAAGGCTTGCTTTCAAAACGCGTGTGTTTTGTGAATGGTGTGGTTTGAGAATGACTATGTGAACTCTATGGATATGTTTGGTGTTGATGTTGCACTTGGTATTTGCGTGTGGACGTATATTGTTTCATTTCGGTGCATTGTGGTTTGACGTGGTGTTTTGCTAAGTGTTTGATGCTCTGGGCGAATTGTTGGAATATCCTTGATGTGATATGTTATTTGTGTGAATGTGGGGATACGGTTGAAGGTCTACGGTGACACATGGCACGTGATCATGTGGTCAGGATGCAACAAGTGATTGATCCAACCGTGAGAGCCTGAGATAATCTACGGTGGCACATGGCATGTGATCATGTGGCCAGGATGCAACAAGCGATTGATCCAACCGTGAGATGTGTGTGATTTGTTTCGCTAGCCAGCTCGGGAGGGTCCTTCGAGGCGTCGAGTGGGATGTCGGTGGTAGCGTCCCGGTCCTAGGCGATGCGCGTGCGTGATTATGTTTTGTTGATTTTACGTCCGTTGAGGACACGTGATGTTGGGCTCTGACCCTGTAAATTGTTGGTGGTTTCCTATATGCAAAAACAAAACATTTGAAATTTGTGACCCTATTGATTTTTGGAAAGAGAAGGATTTTATAATCCTAAATTGTTTTCTATTAAAACTCTCGATGGCATTTTAAACTGTTTTGTAAATTGTTTCCCTTATTTGCGATCTTTCGGTTTTGGAAATGTTTACTCAAACTCTTGCCTCGGGAAGTACTTTTCTTTACGTTTGGATCTTTGAGGATTCCTGATAATTATTGTTCTTGGAACTTGTATTGTATGGCTCGTATTTTTGCACTTGTACTTGCACTAGCAAAACAGTGGAGTTTTGCTAACCCCCGAGTATTCGGGGGGTGGATGTCTATTTTTGCATTCAGGTTTTGGAGCATAGCATAGGGTCGGCACGAAGGATGATGAAAGATGAACGATACTAATCACACGAGGATCCGTTGCTGTCGTATTGGTCTAGTTGTATTTTCTTTTCCGCTGCAGTATATTTTCCCTTTGTACGGGTGTGGTTGTATTTTGACCCCTGCGTGGGCATGAGTTGTATTTGAGTTGTATGTATTTGTTGAAAGACCAAATCGGTCTACTGAGTCATTTTAGCCTTAAAGGCGAGGTTTAGATGTTTGATTTTAGTTATCAGCCTGGTAGATCCTCGAGGAGAGGGTCTACGGCGTGTAATATCCCTGAGCGGATTTGGGGGTGTTACAGAATGGTATCGGAGCTTTAGGTTGTGGAAACCTAGGCTGTCGGGTCAGTGGTGTCTATCGAGTTTTTGTCTTGTCGGATTATGTCTGACTAAGTCGTGTCGCGACGCGTCGTCTGAGTTTGTTGGTCGTGATTAGTATCGTGGGCGATCATCATCTTCGTGCGACCTGTGGATGTAAGTCTCCCTTATTTGTGTTGAGCCTCGTGTGACACGAGCTATTTTTATGATTATTTGTTAAGTGACGGGATCCTCTTATGGATTTTGATTTCTTGATACGTGACTATTTGACTCTCATATTTCGTTCGTATGATGAGTATTGTTGCTGGACTGTGCATGTCGAACTGTATTTCTTTTATCCGCTGCGTGAGTTCTTTTGTAATGGATTTCGGTATTTTACCGACTGAGTTTTATTTCGAAAACCAATTCCCTTAATCGAGTTTTTGGCATTATGGCCTTGATCGTTTTGGCGAAATTCTTATGACGGTATTTAGTATTTTGTAAATGGCTTTCGTAAGTTTTTGAAATATTACCGTCATCGGCCTTTTTGGCGTTTTTGTAAATGGTTTTTAGCCTGGTGGGTTCCGGCGCGGGACCCACGGCGCTATATTGTTCCTTGTAATTACCTGAAATTTTTGGGCATTCTAGCCCATTGAATTATTTTTTTGAAAACCTTGAGTATCTTAGAAAATTAAAATTCGAGACGTACTTTTAAAACGAATTATTTTCTTGCGGTGTTTTCAAGGTGTTTTCTAATGCCGCAATACATTTCAAAAATTTTCCAGTTGAGGACCAAAAATATTTTGAGATATTTTCAAATGCAGTTGCTTAGACCCAAGGGTCGAATATTCTTGAAAGTTTTTCACTAAAAGAAAGGTGTCCTCATTTTTGTTCAAACGCAAGATGACTTTCAAAGTCTCGATAATGGTGTTTGTACTACTTTTTGTAAAATGATACTCAAGATCAACTGTTGTTTCCAAACTGTTTTCAAAAGGTGGTTCTCGTTTTTAAAACCTATCATTCCTGTTTGCGGACCGGAAATGCGTGTATGGTTTTCGAACTTTCGTTACGGTGTTAACCCCGAATTATGATTGAATTGGTGGTGTGAACGTTGAGTCGTTCGCCACGCATATGTTTTGTTAGCCCTCTGTGAGAGGTGTGAACTGGTGTTTACTGTTTATCGCCTCGTGGTGATTTGCGTGTTGACACGCGAGTGTGAGCTGTTGAAGCTTGGGTTTGTACGTTTGTGTACTTATGTGATTGTTTCATAATGTTTGTAATTATGTGCTGGTTATTGTTCGGACCGTTGAGGTCGCCGAACGATGCCGTCGTTGCTGTAGTGTTTGTGTGTATTATTTTACGATGATAATCGTTGTATATGGTATGTGTTATGATTCTTTGTTGTGCTGAGTTGGCATCTCCGCTATGTTGTTTTGCGACGTTATGCCCCATTGTATCTAGCATTTGTATTTTCGGTATGCCGAGCCGAGGCGTTTCAATCGTGATGTGCCGGGGCATGCACGTGTAAATTGTCCTTCTCGTCGGTAGCACATTTCAAGTGTGGACTTGAGGGACACCGAATTCAGTTTTGTGAATTGGCTACCGAGACTTTCGGAGTTCGCGCTTCAGCACAGTCATCGGAATCGGCTTTGAGAGGCCTTCGAAGGATGTTTCTGTCGGTTGCTTGTTGTGTCGTCACCTTGATTTCGCTGTTGTGAGTTGCGGGGGCGACCTTCTTTTATAAGAGGTCGAATGTAGTACCCGTGTTGTTTTTAGACTCCTGCATTTTCTCTTTCTCGATTCTATCGACTCGTTCGTGTTCGTTGATACTTACTGAACTTGTTCTGTATTTCGGTTTCATTGATCGGACGAGGTGTGATCTTGTTTTGGGTCAATCTGGTTATCGCTGTAACTTTCCGAGTTTGGTTCGATTCTTGTGAACCTTGTTCGGAAGTAACATCTTTTGGTTCTACTAGTCCTTTTATTCGAAGTGGACTGGATCTTGAACTTTTGTATTTTCGACTCTGTCGACTCGTTTATGTTCGTTGACATTTCTGAGCTTGTCCCGCCTTGCTTTTGTTGATCGAGCGAGTGTGGTATTATTTCTAATAACTCGTTTGTCGTTGTGACTTTTCTATTGCTATTCCCTTTCCTGTGGATCTTATATGAATGCACATCCTGTTGTTTTCACCGGATCATATATTGTCTCGAGTCGAGATGTGAACCTTGGGGTTGTTGTTTGAATTTTATTATCCTTCGTATTTCGGACATGATTGTTCGATTTTTGTTGTCTCGATCATTTGTTTGTTCGTTTTTGTTCTCGTTTCGTGATTGTTGAGCATTCAGGCTCCTTCCTAATTCCCTTAAGTTCGGGAAATTAGTCTCGTTTTCGATCTTCCAACCCTTGAGCGGTGGAATTCCGTATTTGTTCAGCGATTGGCTCGCGTTTTGATTGATGTACCGTTGGGTTAGTCAATCGTATTGATTTTCGTTCGTTGTGTTTTGTGATTGTTCGGATAATTGACTTGATTGTATTATCCATTTGATGACGCTTGTCACTTGTTGGTTCTATTATATCCCTAACGGCGATGTTGTGTTGGTCGTCGTGGAGCGTGTTTTCACACCGTATATTCCGTTGCGTTGTATGTAACGTTTCGCCGTTTGGCATTAGTTACGCGTTTCTTGCGTATCTCATTGAGTTTTCCTGGCGGGATATTGCTTCTCCCTACTTGTTTTAAGTTTCGGGACGAAACTTCTTTTAAGGAGGGTAGAATGTAATATCCGCAATTTCGAATTTCGGTAATTTTCTTTTTTTCGGAGGAAGTTCGTTTTGACAACTCTATCATGACAGTTTCGTCATTCCGAGAATGATTAATTCTGCACTTTTTGTCATCCGAGTTTGTTTCAGTGTCGTTTTGTTGAGTTCCGTGTCCTTAATCGACTTTTTCATGTGGGAGTTCGACTTTGTAAAGTCACCATTAATTTTGGTAACTCCAAAAATTCTGAATCTTTGCAATATTATAGAGCATCGAGTTAGCTTTCCAATGGTTCAAACGGTGAGTCAATCGGAGTCCGGACGAGAGAGTTATGGTCATTTTAGCTCACCCGCTCGTTATTGGCCGATCACTGCCGGCCGAACTCGGCCGTGTCGTCCGACACGGCCCGTGCCGTACTCGTCCGGAAATGCCGGAGTCTCTGCCTCAGGACCCGACCGTGTCGTCTGGCATGGCCGAGTCGAATTCTTCCGGATAGGCGAACCGCGCCGGGACGCCCGGCCGTGTTCCAGACACGGTCGGTCGTCGAAGTCAGCCGTCGGACGGGTCACTATCGGAAGGCCCCTCCGCGCCGCGACCGTGTCTAGCATGACACGGTCGAGTCCCTGCCAGCCAACTGCGCGCCACGACCGTGTCAGGCGGACACGGTCGAGTCTGTCAGCCTATTTAAGGCCTGGCAGCGTTTTTCTTCAGCCATTTTCTCATTCTTTTCTTCCCGTACGCGGCTGTGGGTGTGTGAATCTTATAGAGATGTTGTTGGACAATGAATCCATGAAGTTTTGAGGTTCATATCATCAATCATCCGTCCTATAACATCCCCCGATCTACCGAATCAGGTCAGATTTCCTAGAAATCTAGTTTTGGGGAAATTGGGTGTTTTGGTTGTTTTCATCCGTTTAATCCGATTTAACTTAGGATTATAATGTATTGATGAATATTTAGATGTATTATATTATTTCCTTTATTATTCCATGGTTGGATCGTATCGATTCGTTGTTTGAGTCGAGTTCTTGACCGACGCCTTGAAGGTGTCCGGTAAAATGTCTTAGAGGGGTTTTCGGGCGTTCTACGATTATTCTTCCTCGTATGATCGATGATTTATTGATTGTATAATGTTAGGGTCGTGTTTCTTGCGAAGAAACCGTGTTGAACCCTTTCGTTCGTCGTCGTCTTCCGTTTCGATAGCATTGGGCGTTTCGAAGCTTTCCGGTTGAGCCGTGTTCGTCGGGATACTTGCGTGCCGATTTTGAGGCTAGTACCTTGTCCATACTATTCTTGTTTTGTGAATATGATAATTGGTGATCGTATTTATGTGGTTGTTTGATTGTTTGAAATGAGTTTTCAAAAGATTCGGTTTAGCCTTGTTAAAGGCTTGCTTTCAAAATGCGTGTGTTTTGTGAATGGTGTGGTTTGAGAATGACTATGTGAACTCTATGGATATGTATGGTGTTGATGTTGCACTTGGTATTTGCGTGTGGACGTATATTGTTTCATTTCGGTGCATTGTGGTTTGACGTGGTGTTTTGCTAAGTGTTTGATGCTCAGGCGGGTGTTGGAATATCCTTGATGTGATATGTTATTTGTGTGAATGTGCGGATACGGTTGAAGGTCTACGGTGACACATGGCACGTGATCATGTGGTCAGGATGCAACAAGTGATTGATCCAACCGTGAGAGCCTGAGATAATCTACGGTGGCACATGGCATGTGATCATGTGGCCAGGATGCAACAAGCGATTGATCCAACCGTGAGATGTGTGTGATTTGTTTCGCTAGCCACTCGGGAGGGTCCTTCGAGGCCTCGAGTGGGATGTCGGTGGTAGCGTCCGGTCTAGGCGATGCGCGTGCGTGATTATGTTTTGTTGATTTTACGTCCGTTGAGGACACGTGATGTTGGGCTCGACCCTGTAAATTGTTGGTGGTTTCCTATTTGCAAAAACAAAACATTTGGGTGTGACCCTATTGATTTTTGGAAAGAGAAGGATTTTATAATCCTAAATTGTTTTCTATTAAAACTCTCGATGGCATTTTAAACTGTTTTGTAAATTGTTTCCCTTATTTGCGATCTTTCGGTTTTGGAAATGTTTACTCAAACTCTTGCCTCGGGAAGTACTTTTCTTTACGTTTGGATCTTTGAGGATTCCTGATTATTATTGTTCTTGGAACTTGTATTGTATGGCTCGTATTTTTGCACTTGTACTTGCACTAGCAAAACAGTGGAGTTTTGCTAACCCCCGAGTATTCGGGGGGTGGATGTCTATTTTTGCACTCAGGTTTTGGAGCATAGCACAGGGTCGGCACGAAGGATGATGAAAGATTAATGATACTAATCACACGAGGATCCGTTGCTGTCGTATTGGTCTAGTTGTGTTTTCTTTTCCGCTGCAGTATATTTTCCCGTTGTACGGGTGTGGTTGTATTTTGACCCCTGCGTGGGCATGAGTTGTATTTGAGTTGTATGTATTTGTTGAAAGACCAAATCGGTCTACTGAGTCATTTTAGCCTTAAAGGCGAGGTTTAGATGTTTGATTTTAGTTATCAGCCTGGTAGATCCTCGAGGAGAGGGTCTACGGCGTGTAATATCCCTGAGCGGATTTGGGGGTGTTACAAAACTTATCCAAGTACTCTCTAAAGACTCGATTCATTAAATCCATGAAAGCAGCAGGGGCATTAGTTAAACCAAAAGGCATCACCAGAAATTCATAGTGTCCACACCTGGTTTGAAATTCCGTCTTTGGTATGTCATCTTCTTTGATGTTCAATTGATGGTAACCCGACCTTAAATCGATCTTTGAAAATATTGCAGCTCCCTAAAGCTGGTCGAATAAATCATCAATTCTTGGTAAAGGATATTTGTTCTTGATGGTCACCCTATTCAAATCTCTATAATCGATACAGAGTCTCATGGTACCATCCTTCTTCTTGACGAAGAGTACTGGGGCTCCCCATAGTGAAAAACTGGGTCGTATGAATCCTTTATCAAGTAGTTCCTGCAACTGAATTTTTAATTCTTTCAATTTCTTAGGAGCCATTCTATACGGTGTTTTCGATATTGGGGCTACTCCTGGAATCAAGTCAACTGAATTCAATTTCTCTGCCTGGAGGTAGCCCTAGTAAATCCTCTGGGAATACTTCTAGAAATTCCTGTACCACAGGTACATCTTTGGGTTTGTGGATCTGCTACTTCCGTGTGTCCACCATACTGGATAAATAACCGACACATCCATTTCTAAGTAATTTTCGTGCCATCATTGCTGAAATTATTCTCGTTCTCAATTTGCTGCTGCTCCCAACAAACACAAACTCCTCTTCATTTGGTGGTTGGAATATAACAATCTTCTTTTTACAATCCATGGTAGCATGATGCTTGGATAACCAATCCATCCCTATGATCACTTCATAATCCGACATGTTGAGCACAATGAGATCAGCCTCTAGTTCCCGGTTATAGATTACTACACTACAGGATCTGAGAACTTTGTCCGAGGTCAAGAGTTCTCCTGAAGGGGTAGACACATCAAAATGACCACCAAACTCTTCCAGTGGTTTGCCCAACCTTCTCACATACTTGGTAGATGCAAATGAATGTGTTGCTCCTGGATCTAACAATGCATAAGCAGGAATACAACAAATTAGTATGTTACCTGAGACAACTGCAGGGTTGGCATCAACCTCTGCATGCGTGATTGCAAATACTCTTCCTTGTACTTTCTTCTGCTCGGAGTCATTAGAGGTACACTCCTTCGCAAAATGACCCATCTTTCCACATTTGTAGCAGGCTCCGGGTCCTTCCATGCAGACGCCAAAGTGATATCTTCCACATTTTCCAGATTTTGGCTTTTGTTTATCTCCAGTGGATGGCTATCCTCCGTTGTTGTCCTTAAACCATTTCTGGCCATTACTTTTGTAGAACTGGCATTGCCTCTAGCTACCCTTGTTTGAGTGCTGCCACTTGCCTTGGCCCTGCTGATAATTCGTCTGGTTCTACTTTTCTTTAGCCTCTTTCTCCTTTAGTTCCTCCATGATTTTCCTTTGAGCCATCTCTGCATTTAGAGCTCACTGAACCACTGCCACATATTTTGAGCCTCCAGTTTCCCCGACTTGCACATCTCTATATATCTCTGGTTTCAGACCCTCGATGAATTGGTCGACCTTTAGTTCATCCATGCTTACCATGTGTGGTGCATACCTTGATAGCTCCTCAAATTTTCTGACATATTCATCAACTGACATGTCACCTTGCTTGAAATTTGAAAATTCCTTCCATTTTGCATCTCGTGCAGCTTTCATAAGGTATTTCGCCTCGAAAAGCTCTTTAAATTCCTCACATGTAGGTCTAGGAACATCATATATACCCATCATGGTGTCCCACCAGTAACTAGCATCATTACGGAGGTAAAACACTGCACATGAAACCTTGGCCCCATCAGGGATTCTGCCGTAGCTGAACATCCTTTCCATAGTTCGGAGCCAATTCTCAGAGAGGCTCGTATCAAGCCCACCTTCAAATGTGGGAGGTTTTAGTTTCTGGAACCTCTCAATAACCAGATCAATGGCATCACTTCGAGGAGGTGGAGAACGACGAGCCTCAGCTTCACGTCTAACATCCCGTTCTATAAGCCTTTCCACAAGATAAATCAGTCGGTCCATACGGTTATCCCTTGCTCCTTCGGCACTATCTTGTGTTCTATTCTCTTCCATAATCTTTTAATAGCCTTCACTTCTCACACAATGATCTTTTATTAGCCAATATTAACATAAACACGCAAATAGCAAGAAAAAAAATAAATGAAACCATTAACTGATGGGTTGCTCCTCTCCGCCAAGTGATTGTTGTATATGAACGGTCTTCAGAAACGCTTTAAACCTCTGATACCAAATCTGTCACCCCCCCCCCCCCCCCCAAGATTTGACTATCAGATACTGGATATTAAAAATATTCTTATTATATATTACAGCACAGCGGAAAACTTACAACCTTTAAGAGGAAACTCCTTTTAAACACCAAAAGTTACTTTTACACATCAGCCGACTATTATATTACAACCAAAAGAAAACATCGGCTGTATAGGTTTATAAGCAAACTTAGACTTCACACACACACAGAACACTCCACAGGTCTGATGTTCATATACAATGGCTCGTTGACGTAGAGAAGTGTTCCCAGACATCAACATATGCCTGATACCCCGAATTATTACCTGTATCACAAGAATTCAACTAAATGAGCGAAAGCTCAGTAAGTAGTGACATACAATGCATGAATGAATTTATAAATGAGTTTATGAAATGCAGTTTCATTTTCTTTTAGCTTTCGAAAACTCTTTTATAGCGCACTGCTATGTACATCTCGAGTTCCTGGCCTGGGACAAAAGTGTGCATTTCCAACCATAGACAGAACAAACTGCCCAATCATAACACATGGGTCAGCCTGGCATGTCCCAGACTCCACCAGGATCATGGCTATAAAGGTGCCCAATCATACACATGAGTCACCACGGTGTGTCCCAGACTCCACCGCAAACATCACACAAAGTGTCCAATCATAACACATAGATCACTACGGCGTGTCCTAGACTCCGCCACAAAACAGCCCCTTATCAGTAGCCCGCGATGCACATAACAAAAACAGTTTGTTCTGATCACCTTTAGAACGCCTATACTATGATCAATGCATGCGAAAACTACCTCAAATGCTATGCTATGATCATATGCATCGTGATAATACCACATGTATAAATTCTCTATGGGACACATCACACAATAAAATAGAGAATATGTTATCCACATATACACAAGGTACGATCAATATCCAAAACAACAATCATTAACACATATTTCAGACAAATGCCATTGTGATACAGTTTTGAAATCAGTTACTACTTACCTTGTTCACGTGATACCTTTGCTTTTATACCAATAAGAGGTGGTTGTGATGATATGTCTTCAGAGCCTGTTTCAAGGAGTGCCTTTAACGAATATATATGGTATACATAGGGTTTAACTCACTGCATATCCGAAGGGTTTTACCGATTTCCATAATTGGTATTCTACAAATTTTATGTGCGCATTTCGTTATATACGAGTATAATACTCTATCATTTTTGCACTCCTAGTTCATTATGAAGTCTATTATTTTCTATTCATAGTGTTAGATCAACTCTTATAGGCCACAACTATAGGATTCTATAACAATACAATGGTTTAGGGGGAATTATCAAGATCTTGAAATAACTGAATTTGTACCGCGTATATCCACTTGATTATAAGTCGGATTTGCATAAATTTTTGATATAGCATACCTTATATACTTAAGAACATGTTTATAGCAACTTCTGCCCCTGAAGCAAACGAATTTAATACTATCCACATATATTTTCAAAAGGTGACAAAATTGATTCTTTTGTTGTCTTAGTGAGTTTTAAACCCTATAAATATAGAATAAACACAAGTTTAGGCAATGTATGAGTTCTTAGCATAATTGTAACTTATATAAGAACCTAAACTAGCTATCACAGCTTCATATCACACAAGAAATATAGCAAGAAAAAGAGTAAAACAAAGATAACTCACCTTGATTGTCAACTGAATTGAGGTGTTGATGTTTTTTATGATTTCTCCTCGATTTTTTGATGGATTTTCGAAGTGTGGAGCTTATGTATCGAGTTCAGAGTGTCTAGAAGAGTTTAGAGTCTGTTTTCTCCCTTATCTAAGTGGAAGAGTCGGTTTATAAGTGTGAAAGTACTAAAATACCCCTCATTGGCCTCCAGAAGTCACGTTTAAAAGAATGGACCGGTTGAAGTTGTTATAATCCGGTTCTTGGATGTTTTAAACCGGTTCTTAGTAGGGATTGATCATCTTTAGAGTATGGATGTATGGTCCAAGGTTTTTGATAAAGTTTAATATGTATTTTTATTGTTTAAACTCAGCTACTTTTGCGAATACATTCGAAAGTGGTAGAAAATGAGTTTGTTGTTATCTTTACGAAATTTTATATAATTAACCCTAGAAATAAGAGTACGAGTACTCACTTAGAAATATTACATTATTTTACAATGAACTAAAGGACAAGTTCAATTCTACCCGACCGCATTTGGGACGAATAAGGTACTTACAAATTGAATGATTTAACAAAGGTTATCACTGAGACCCTGAATTTCATCATTGGTGGTATTCACAAGTATCAAGATGATTGGCATATGTTATCGGAATAATAAATGGTTATTTACTTGAATCATCAATCCAAATTGACTCAGCATACCCGCCGACTAAAACTCCGAGACCAACCGATAGACACGTCACTGATATTATTTACTGCTTACAGGCTTACCATTTGAACTTAGGGTTATGTTCAAATGCTTAGCCATTTCAATGCCATTAAATTAACTATCAAATAAGGTGAATCATGAAATGTCAAAATAATACTTGATAACAAGTTATGCATGAATCACATTATTCAAATAATAGCAGTTTCACGTCACACTGTCACATTTTTATACGATTAAGCATGAAGTCTTGCATGTTTTAAGATTAATATGCTATTATTGACTAGACCTTGTGTGTGGGAGTCTTTGGGCATCACAATCTTCCCTCCTTATAAAAATTCCATTCTCAAAATTTACTTACCGAATAGAGCCGGATATTTTTGCCTCATTTCATCTTCCTTTTCCCACGTGGCTTCTTCAACTAGGTGATTCTTCCACAACACCTTAACAAAGGACATCCTTTTGTTCCTCAATTCTGTTTGTTTACTATCCAAGATCTTAACCGGTGTCTCTTCATAATTCAAGTCCTCACTTAACGTTAATTGCTCATAGCTCAATATATGTGATGGATCCGAGACATACTTCTTCAACATTGAAACGTGAAAGGCGTCGTGAACATTTGTTAGTGATGGTGGAAGTGCTAACCTGTATGACACTTCTCCAATTCTTTCCAGTACCTCAAATGGGCTTATGTATCTTGGATTTAAGTTTCCTTTCTTTTTGAATCTCATAATGCCCTTCATTGGTGCCATCTTGAGAAATACTCTGTCTCTGACATCAAACTCAAGCATTCGTCGTCGGTTGTCCGCGTAGCTCTTCTGTCGACTCTGAGCTATAAGCATTCTTTTTCTAATTTTCTCAATGGCTTCTTTGGTTTTCTGCACCAATTCTGGTCCAAGAAGCTTCCTTTCACCCAGCTCATCCCAATGAATCGGTGATCTGCACTTTCTGCCATAAAAAGCTTCGTAAGGCGCCATGCCAATAGTAGAGTGGAAGCTGTTATTATACGCAAACTATATCAAAGGCAGGTAGGTATTCCACGACCCTTGGAAATCCAATACGCACGCCCTTAACATGTCCTCTAGAGTCTGGATAGTTCTCTCCGACTGACCATCAGTTTGTGGGTGAAACGCTGTACTGAACGCCAACTTTGTTCCCAGAGCTTTATGTAAGCTCTTCCATAATGATGAAGTAAAACAGGGATCTCTGTCTGATACAATTGATAAAGGCACACCATGCAATCTTATAATTTCTTTAACTTATTGATCCGCCAACTTATCCATGGATAACGTAGTATATACCGGAATAAAGTGAGATGATTTTGTAAGGCGATCATCTATAACCCATATAGCATCGGGACTTTCTCTGGTTCTTGGAAGTCCAACTACAAAGTCCATAGTGATGTCTTCCCATTTCTATTTAGGAACATCCAGTGATTGTAATGTCCCTGCGGGTCTTTGATGTTCTGCCTTTACTTTTTGACAATTTAGGCACTGAGCCACAAATTTAACCACCATCGTTCTTCATCACAGGCCACCAATAGTGCATCTTTAGGTCCTTGTACATCTTGGTGGTTCCAGGATGTACTGTATATGGAGCGTTGTGAGCTTCTGAGAGTATCTCCTTCTTCATACTACTATTATCCGGTACACATAGCCGCCCCTTGAAGTTGATAACTCCATCTGGCGTAATTCCGAAATCCTTGCATTTGCCTGTCTCAATTTCTTCCTTCAAATAAGACAGATAGGGGTCCGTAAGTTGATCCTGTTTAATGGTCTCAAGTATGGTAGGTTGCAGCGTCATTGAAAATAGTTTTCTAACATGCCCTTCTTGCACAATCTGCAATACCCACTTTTCCAACTCTCGTAATAATGGCTTTTGGGTCACTATTATTGCCGATACGCTAGCATTAGACCTTCTACTTAAAGCATCCGCAACAACATTTGCCTTACCTGGATGATAGTTTATTGGGCAATCATAATCCTTAACCAATTCCAGCCATCGCCTTTGCCGCATATTGAGTTCCTTCTGTGTGAAATAATACTTTAAGCTCTTATGATCTGTGTAGATTTCACCTCTTTCTCCATAGAGGTAATGTCGCCACATTTTCAAGGCAAATACTATGGCTTCCAATTCAAGATCATGAGTTGTATAATTTTTCTCATAATCCTTCAGTTGCTGTGAAGAATAAGAAATTACTCTTCCATCTTGCATAATCACATCTCCCAATCCTGACTTTGATGCATCACTATAAATAACAAATCTTCCCACAGTTGTTGGAATCGAAAGGATCGGTGCAGATGTTAACCTCTGTTTCAGTTCTTCAAAGCTCTCTTCACATGCATCAGACCTATGAAACTTAACATTCTTTCTCATCTGTTGAGTAAGCGGTGAGGCTATCTTGGAGAATCCTTCAACGAATCGTCTATAATAACCTGTTAACCCCAAAAAACTGCGTCCTCATGAACACTCTTCGGTCTGGGCCACTTACTGACAGCCTCCACTTTCCCTGGGCAACTGAAATTCCTTCCTTCGACACTACATACCCAAGGAATGCCGTTTGTTCCCTCCAGAAGTCGCATTTCTTAAACTTAGCATATATCCGTTTATCCTTTAGGATGCCCAACACTGTTCTCAAATGTTCCTCGTGCTGATCCAATGATCGAGAGTAGATAAGGATGTCATCAATAAATACAATGACAAACTTATCTAAGTACTCTCTAAAGACTCGATTCATTAAATCCATGAAAGCAGCAGGGGCATTAGTTAAACCAAAAGGCATCACCAGAAATTCATAGTGTCCATACCTGGTTCGAAATGCCATCTTTGGTATGTCATCTTCTTTGATCTTCAATTGATGGAAACCCGACCTTAAATCGATCTTTGAAAATATTGCAGCTCCCTGAAGCTGGTCGAATAAATCGTCAATTCTTGGTAAAGGATATTTGTTCTTGATGGTCACCCTATTCAAATCTCTATAATAGATACAGAGTCTCATGGTACCATACTTCTCCTTGACAAAGAGTACTGGGGCTCCCCATGGTGAAAAACTGGGTCATATGAATCCTTTGTCGAGAAGTTCCTGCAACTGAATATTTAATTCTCTCAATTTCGTAGGAGCCATTCTATACGGTGTTTTCGATATTGGGGCTACTCCTGGAATCAACTCAATTGAATTCAATTTCTCTGTCTGGAGGTAGCCCTGGTAAATCCTCTGGGAATACTTCTAGAAATTCGTGTACCACAAGTACATCTTCGGGTTTGTAGATCTACTCCTTCCGTGTGTCCACCACACTGGCTAAATAACCGACACATCAATTTCTAAGTAATTTTCGTGCCATCATTGCTGAAATTATTCTCGTTCTCAATTTGCTTCTACTCCCAACAAACACAAACTCCTCTTCATTTGGTGGTTGGAATGTAACAATCTTCTTTTTACAATCCATGGTAGCATGATGCTTGGATAACCAATCCATCCCTAGGATCACTTCATAATCCGACATGTTGAGCACAATGAGATCAGCCTCCAGTTCCCGGTTATTGCTTACTACACTACAGGATCTGAGAACTTTGTCCGAGGTCAAGAGTTCTCCTGAAGGGGTAGAAACATTAAACTGACCACCAAACTCTTCCAATGGTTTGCCCAACCTTCTCACATACTTGGTCGATGCAAATGAATGTGTTGCTCCTGGATCTAACAATGCATAAGCAGGAATACAACAAATTAGTATGTTACCTGAGACAACTGCAGGGTTGGCATCAACCTCTGCATGCGTGATTGCAAATACTCTTCCTTGTACTTTCTTCTGCTCGGAGTCATTAGAGGTACACTCCTTCGCAAAATGACCCATCTTTCCACATTTGTAGTAGGCTCCGGGTCCTTCCATGCAGACGCCAAAGTGATATCTTCCACATTTTGCACATTTTGGCTTTTGTGTATCTCCAGTGGATGGCTGTCCTCTGTTGTTGTCCTTAAACCATTTCTGGCCATTACCTTTGTAGAACTGGCCTTGCCTCTTTTTACGCTTGTTTGAGTGCTGCCACTTGCCTTGGCCCTGCTGATAATTCGGTTGGTTCTGCTTTTCATTAGCCTCTTTCTCCTTTCCTTCCTCCATGCACTATGCCACAAATGGCCTTAAGCAACGTTTATTTCGATGTTACAAGCAAAAGTGTTAGCATGGATGCCTTAAAATTGATCTACGCTAACACTTTTTTTATCGTTACAGTTGATAGTAACCGGTGTTGCCATAGTATCTATGGTAACACCAAATTAGGTGTTACTGTTGATCTTTAAAAAAGCATTACAAGGGAAGAAAAAAATAGGCAGAAAATAAGGAAAAACCTGTAAAAATTGTAACGACCCAATTTTTCTAATAGTATTTTCTGAATATATTTTTAAAATAAGGAAAACCTATAAAAATTTAAAGTCGTTACGAAACTAATATTTTGTATAATATTTGCGGAACTTAAAAGCTGAAATTGAGATGACTTGAATGAGAAATGCTTGATGCTTATGAATAGATCCTATCTAGCCCTTGGTTCTCAAATCCTACAATTAAATAGGAGTATATATAAATATTAAATTCTCATAAGAAAACATAAATGTTATGAGACTAACATAAAAATTAAGTATAAAATGATAGAACTGGATTTAATTTAAAGGCTTATGGGACCAAATCTGAAAAAATATTAGAATTGATTGGTGTCAAATTGAAAGAATTAAAAATACAGGGACAAAAATGAAATTCTGGTCAAAATTATAGGGATATAATATCCCTATCGCCATTGCTAGGCTGTCTAAATGGTTCTTGGTTCCCGGTTAGAATCAGAACCGAACCGGAACCTCGCGGTTCCGGTTAACCGAGAACCGTTAGTACGGTTCCCGGGTTGGTTTTCGGTTAGGGGTTTCGTGAATAAAATGGTTTCAGTTTAACCGAGAACCGATCAGTTCGGAACTGAGAACCATTTAAAATTAATAACTATTATTTATTAATTATTAAATAATAATTGTACTAATTTTTTTTACCACCCTACCCTAATCAATTAATCTAATTGTCCACTTACACTCATTCTCTGTTCTGTTCCTGATTCTCTACTCTCTCCCGCCGCCCGCGCCGTGCCACTGCCTCCTCCCTCAGTCTCTCCACGAACCACGGCTCCACCGCCCCATGCCATTGCCGTGCCTCCCTCAGTCCCTCTCGGCTCAGTTTCCCGTGGCCGTCCCGCTCCACCTCAATCGTCCGCAGCACCATCCTCTCCTCCCGTCCGCACCGTCCGCAGCCCAGATTAGTTATTTTATTTGCAGTTCATGATTTAATTCTAAAATACTTTTAGCACGGACGGGAATTCAATCTGCAGAAACAAAATGGTATGATTAATTCCTTCACGTTTCTCTTTGAATATGCCATTGATATCGTCTCGTTGTATTTATTACTAGGATTTTGTCTGTATCTACTATTTTGAATGGATTGTGATTGTTCATTTTTTCCCTCTCTCTTTCGATTAATTAAATTAAATTTACGTGATTTATTACGGGTGTTCTCCTTATGATTTTTCTGGCACACGTGATTTATGAGCTTTAGTGCTCCCCATCTTTCGATGATGCTGAGTGTCATGGTTATGATAGTAGAGTTCGACATTGGCGTAGAGTTTAGAGAAATTAAAGGAGTTGGAAAATTTACAGGGAGATTACAATATTTTATTATGACTCTGTGAAATTGGAAAATAAGACAAATGGTTGTAAGGTTGATCCATTTTGGAATTTAGTGATGGTGAATTTAAGTTGAATAGCAGAGAAAAGGTATATGATGAGCCTTTTATTCTCGCATCTGAAGCAAGCCAAGTGTTTTACTCTAAATCTCTCGTGAACGATGGATGGCATACTATTTTGCATACACCAAATCATTTGACTTCCAAAGTGGACGAGGCGTTAATCAGCACTTTGCACTAGTTCCTCTTGAGGATAATCCCAAATTAAAGAATCTAAAGAAATTATGATAATGACTACTGTTTAGTTTCTTTTGTTACGGTCTTCTATATTGTGATTGCTATAATACTAAGTCTTAGTTATGTTATATATGACTTCTACTGGTATTAACATTTGTCGAATTTATCATTATAGTAATCTACTGCATCATCTTGCAGCATTTTCTTCTGAATTCTCATTGTCATGGTCAACATTCATGTTATCATATGCTATACATCATTGCTAAGTTTTGTACATCTTTTATCTAGGTACATCTTTTATCTAGAATGTCATAGGCAGAATCAAACTAAGGCGTCAATAAGCGTATGCTTGTTACATTCAATGAGAAGGGGCTAGTTGTGGCCAATGGTGCCGCTCACTTCATGGATTGCTTTGCACATATGGCGAAAGGTTGTGCCTTTGGTATGCTTGTTACATTTAATGACAAGGGGCTAGCTGTGGCCAATGGTGCTACTCATTTCATGGATTGTGTTGCAGATATGGTGAAAGGTTGCGTCTTCTTTACATATGAAAGTTGGACAGCTGAGAAAAAGTCACCACAGTCGGTAGATTGTATGGAAAGCAATTCAGGTGAGAAACTGTATGATTTTTTTTAACTTTGTTAGGTAAAGTGATTGTTTAGCTGCAATGCCTCTCCTATATGGCATTTTTTTTTTTGAATTTTGTTAGGTAAATTAGATGTTACTCATGTGTGTTGTGGTTCTGCTATAGAGAGATTTTATCGTACCAGATGGTGTACGGACCTTTATTGTGAAAGAAATGCCTAAAACTTATAGAAGGTTTAAGAACAAATTACGAACAGAGTACTTGGACAAATAATCCTACCCTTGAAAAACATATTTTTAGACCCCCCCCTCCCCCAAGGTGTTTTGCCTGAGGACTGGGAGGATTTTTGTAGGCATGAGGATGACCCAGCATTCAAGGAGAGGAGGAAGATAAAAAAATGAAATAGGTCAATGTTGAAGTACTCGCACTCCAATGGGCGTTACTCAAGTGCAATGGCTGAGCATCAATTGGTAACCACTTTTATAAATCATTTATTGTATAGTTTGTGTTATAAAATTTTATCGAGAATGTCTGAGTTATTCCATGTTAAAATAATCCATTGAAATTTTAGATTGTGGAGAATCCTGATGATGAAATCGATCACACTAAAGTGTGGGCTAGAACTCATACTAGGGACAATGGATAAATTATCCCTGCTGCATAAGAATATGTGCTGAGTTCATTATGATTATAAAAGGGATATATGATAGTTGTATGTTTAATTCACTATTCTAACGCGTGGTGTCTTTCTTTTCTATATTGATATGTGTTAGGAGTTGGTCAAGGAGGTTGCTGTAGCACAAGCCTCAATCGAAAGTGAAGCTGGTTCTCAAACATTCCCATTATCACTTGATACTGACCCTCTTGCAACTCTGTTTGGTAAGGACTCAAATGGGCGTGTTCGTGCTGTTGGTAGCGCTGTTTCAAAGAGGCAGTTTATAGCCAGTGCAAAACTCAAGGTGGAAATAAAGGATAATTGTGAATTGAAGCGTGTGGTGACATGAATAGACATCCGGATGATGGATATGATGGAAATGATAACTGTGAGTGAAATTGCTTAATTTTATTGTTGTTGTGTAAATGTTAGTCATGATCATCCACATTGATGGTTTATAATTACAATAGGCGTTATCCAAACAAGTAGCAATTAATGCGCAACATCCACCTACTTCCTCAATCGTGAATGGATCTCCAAAATAAGTGTCATCAGTTCACTAGAACACAATCCAATATCATTATCTGGATCACAAGGTGAATTGCGAGATATGAATTATCAGGTTTTTGCCTTGGCAACCATTGTAACTAATAACATCAAGATAGTTTGTCATAGGTACAAGTTAGAGGAGCATGAAGTCAAAGTGATTTTAAATAGGATTGAGAAGCCCAATAAGATTCTTTACAAATTTGGACTTTGTTGGAACATTTTATTCCACGTGATGGTAAATTTCTTTCGGACTCCAGGTCGTGAATTCCTTCTTCGAATGTCATATCTTGAGATCTACAATGAGGTTAGTTGTAAAATATATACTATTATGTTGAAGTGTGTTAATGGCCCACTTCAAACCCTTATTTATTGGGATCGACCACTTAGTGAACTTAGATATATATTATCATTCTGGAAGTCCAATACTTTATATTTCTCTTGTATCTTTGCTATCAGGTGATTAATGACTTCTTGGACCCAGCGGCGAATTTGCATGTGAGAGAAGATGCTCAGGTTTTTATCATGCTGTCTTTTTCATTTATGTTTTGCATGTCTTGTGCCTTTTCAGCTTTGCTTTTTTCAAACCACCATTGTCTCAGGGCTGCACATTCTCAGTATTGAATTGGTATTGACTTCCCCTCAATACTCCAGACCAGCGACATGAATTATATATTAATAGATTTCACTTCAACACAAGTAACTTTTAATAGTTGAAACTATAAAGAGCACTAATTAACACTTTACATACTATACTGATTTATAGTACTTACAATTGCCTGATGTGTATTGCAAGTTCTTAAGTTTTCATTGTCTCACCACCTTTGTTTTTTTGAACCAGCACTAATTTGGTTGTTGAAGCCATTTTCTGCATTCTTAATGCTCCATCTTGTGCTATTTAGCGCGATTCAAAACACTGCCCGGTCTATAGATTATAGCATCTGTTGTTTGACTAAAATATGTGAGGTTATGGATTTTTTGCTATATTTTGTTCAAATTTGTTGAAAATGTTATACTATTACATATCTTTAAATTTTGGATTAGCTTTCTCAGTGCGTCTATTTTGAATTATTATTTCGTAACTTGGATATATTTTGTTTGAATTTATTTATCATAATATATATTTTGGTTAAAAAGTATTCTTGTGTGCTCTCTTTTATTGCTTGTGATGGATACTTTCTGGTTATAGGTGTTTTACGCTCTAATCAGACTTACCTGCAAAGATTCAGGCTCAACTTCAACAAGAGATGGATGAGAAACTTGACCAAAAAGTTCGAGAGATGATGAAAAAATTGGCTGGCCAGAATCCGGATTTAAGTCTTTCTTAGTATTTACGTTATCTTTCGCATTGTTTTCGGATTGTGATGGTATTAATGCGATGGTACTGAAGTTAGCTTTTGGATGGTACTAAGTTAGTTATTCTATGGTACTTAAGTTAGCTATTGATTGGTTTATTTATGTCGAATGATGATGATGTCGTGGTTTATTTGGATGGCTTGAAAAGTCTTGCTTATGTAAAACTTTGACAGGTTATTTAATTATGGTTTATTTGAATGGTTTTATTATGGTTTAAACTATTACCAGAACAAAAAAGTGTTCACAAAATAAATGTTACAATAATGGAAAAGGTTGTTGCCAAAACAAAAATGTGTTTCAGCAGCTGGTATTACAGTAGGGATTAGTAGTGTTGCCATTGGTCTACAGTAACACGTTTATGGGTATTGCTAGAGAGATATTGGTGTTGTCATTGGTCTACGGTAACACTTTTATTGGTGTTGATACAGAGGTAAAAAGTGTAGGCATTGGGGTCTGTAGAAACACATTTTCCCTGTGTTACCATAAAGTTAAAAAGTGTTGGCATAGACCCCTATGGTAGCGGCCGTTTTTGTAACACCACCAAATTTCGAAAAAGTGTTACCGTAACATGTTTTTTTTGCTTTCAGCAACACTTTTTACCCCTTTGAGCACACTTTTTTGGGTGTTGCTAAGGGCCATTTATGGCGTAGTGATGATTTTCCTTTGAGCCATCTCTACATTTAGAGCTTGCTGAACAACTGCCACATATTTTGAGCCTCCAGTTTCCCCGACTTGCACATCTCTATATATATCTGGTTTCAGACCCTCGATGAATTGCTCGACCTTTAGCTCATCCATGCTTACCATGTGTGGCGCATACCTTGATAGCTCCTCAAATTTTCTGACAAATTCATCAACTCACATGTTACCTTTTTTCAAGTTTGACAATTCCTTCCGTTTTGCAGCTCGTGCAGCTTTCGTAAGGTATTTCGCCTCGAAAAGCTCTTTAAATTCCTCCCATGTCAGTCTAGGAACATCATATATACCCATCATGGTGTCCCACCAGTAACTAGCATCATTATGGAGGTAAAACACCGCACATGAAACCTTGGCCTCATCAGGGATTCTGCCGTAGCTAAACATCCTTTCCATAGTTCGGAGCCAATTCTCAAAGACGCTCGTATCGAGCACACCTTCAAATGTGGGAGGTTTTATTTTCTGGAACCTCTCAGTAACCAGATCAATGGCATCATTTCGAGGAGGTGGAGAACGACGAGCCTCGACTTCACGTCTAACATCCCGTTCTATAACCCTTTCCACAAGATCCGTCAGTCGGTCGATACGGTTATCCCTCGCTCCTTCGGCACTATCTTGTGTTCTATTCTCTTCATAATCTATTAATAGCCTTCACTTCCCACACAATGATCTTTTATTAGTCAATATTATCATAAACACGCAAATAGCAAGTAAAAAAAATAAATGAAACCATTAACTGATGGGTTGCTCCACTCCGCTAAGTGATTGTTGTATATGAACAGTCTTCAGAAATGCTTTAAACCTTTGCTCTGATACCAAATCTGTCACACCCCCCTAGATTTGACTATCAGATACCGGATATTAAAAATATTCTTATTATATATTACAGCACAGCGGAAAACTTACAACCTTTAACAGGAAACTCCTTTTAAACACCAAAAGTTACTTTTACACATCAGCCGACTATTATATTACAACCAAAAGAAAACATCAGTTGTATAGGTTTATAAGCAAAGTTAGACTTAACACACACACAGAACACTCCACATGTCTGATGTTCATTTACAATGGCTCGTTGGCGTAGAGAAGCGTCCCAGACATCAACCTATGCCTGATACACCGAATTATTACCTGTATCACAAGAATTCAACTAAATGAGCGAAAGCTCAGTAAGTAGTGACATACAATGCATGAATGAATTTATAAATGAGTTTATGAAATGCAATTTCATTTTCTTTTAACTTTCGAAAACTCTTTTATAGTGCGCTGCTATGTACATCTCGAGTTCCTGGACCAGGCCAAAAGTGTGCATTTCCAACCATAGCTAGAACAAACTGCCCAATCATAACACATGGGTCAGCCTGGCGTGTCCCAGACTCCACCAGGATCATGGCTATAAAGGTGCCCAATCATACACATGAGTCACCACAGTGTGTCCCAGACTCCACCGCAAACATCACACAAAGTGTCCAATCATAACACATGGATCACTACGACGTGTCGTAGACTCCACCACAAAACAGCCCCTTAGCAGTAGCCCACGATGCTCATAACCAAAATAGTTTGTTCTGATCACCTTTAGAACGCCTATACTATGATCAATGCATGCGACAACAAACTCAAATGCTATGCTATGATCATATGCATCATGATAATACCACATATATAAATGCTCTATGGGACATGTCACACAATAAAATAGAGCAATATGTTATCCACATATACACTAGGTACGAGCAATATCCAAAACAACAATCATTAACACATATTTCAGACAAATGCCATTGTGATACAATTTTGAAATCAGTTACTACTTACCTTGTTCAGGTGATACCTTTGCTTTTATACCAATAAGAGGTGGTTGTGATGATATGTCTTCAGAGCCTGTTTCAAGGAGTGCCTTTAATGAATCTATATGGTATACACAGGGTTTAACTCACTGCGTATCCGAAGGGTTTTACCGATTTCCATAATTGGTATTCTACAAATTTTATGTGCGCATTTCGTTCTATACGAGCATAATACTCTATCATTTTTGCACTCCTAGTTCATTATGAAGCCTATTATTTTCTGTTCATAGTGTTAGATCAACTCTTACAGGCCACAACTCTAGGATTCTATAACAATACAATGGTTTAGGGGGAATTATCAAGATCTTGAAATAACTGAATTTGTCCCGCGTATATCCACTTGATTATAAGTCGCATTTGCATAAATTTTTGATATAGAATACCTTATATACTTAAGAACATGTATTTAGCTACCTATGCCCCTGAAGCAAACGAATTCAATACTATCCACACATATTTTCAAAAGGTGACAGAATTGATTCTTTTGTTGTCTTTGTGAGTTTTAAGCCCTATAAATCTACAATAAACACAAGTTTAGGCCATATATGAGTTCTTAGCATCATTAGAACTTATATAAGCCCCTAAACCAGCTCTAACAACTTCATATCACACAATAAATATAGCAAGAACAAGAGTAAAACAAAGATAACTCACCTTGATTGTCAACTGAATTGAGGTGTTGATGTTTTTTATGATTTCTCCTCGATTTTTTTATAGATTTTCGAAGTGTGGAGCTTATGGATCGATTTAAGAGTGTCTAGAAGAGTTGAGTCCGTTTCCTCCCTTATCTGAGTGGAAGAGTCGGTTTATAAGTGTGAAAGTACTAAAATACCCCTCATTGGCCTCCAGAAGTCACGTTTAGAAGAATGGACCGGTTGAAGTTGTTATAAGCTGGTTCTTGGATGTTTTAAACTAGTTATTAGTAAGTATTGATCATGTTTAGAGTATGGATGTATGGTTCAAGGTTTTTGATAAAGTTTAATATGTATTTTTATTGTTTAAACTCAGCTACTTTTGCGAATACATTCAAAAGTGGTAGAAAATGAGTTTGTTGTTATGTTTACGAAATTTTATATAATTAACCCTAGAAATAAGAGTACGAGTACTAACTTAGAAATATCACATTATTGTACAATGAACTAAAGGACAAATTCAATTCTACCCGACCACATTTGGGACGAATAAGGTACTTACAAATCGAATGATTTAACAAAGGTTATCGCTGAGACCCTGAATTTCATCATTGTTGGTATTCACAAGTATCAAGATGATTGGAAAGTGTTATCGGAATAAGATAGGGTTATTTACTTGAATCATCAATCCAAATTGACTCAGCATACCCGCCGACTAAAACTCCGAGACCAACCGATAGACACGTCACGGATATTATTTACTGCTTACAAGCTTACCATTTGAACTTGGGGTTATGTTCAAATGCTTAGCCATTTCAATGCCGTTAAATTAACTATCAAATAAGGTGAATCATGAAATGTCAAAATAATACTTGATAACAAGTAATGCATGAATCACATTATTCAAATAATAGCAGTTTCATGTCACACTGTCACATTTCTATACGATTAAGTATGAAGTCTTGCATGTTTTAAGATTAATATGCTATTATTGACTAGACCTTGTGTGTGAGAGTCTTTGGGCATCACAATCTTCCCTCCTTATAAAAACTTCGTCTTCGAAATTTACTTACCGAATAGAGCCGGATATTTATGCCTCATTTCATCTTCTTTTTCCCACGTGGCTTCTTCAACTAGGTGATTCTTCCACAACACCTTAACAAATGACATCTTTTTGTTCCTCAATTATGATTGTTTACTATCCAAGATCTTAACCGATGTCTCTTCATTATTTAAGTCCTCACTTAACGGTAATTGCTCATAGATGGATCTGAGACATACTTCTTCAACATTCAAACGTGAAAGACGTCGTGAACATTTGTTAGTGATGGCGGAAGTGCTAACCTGTATGACACTTCTCCAATTCTTTCCAGTACCTCAAATGGGCCTATATATCTTGGATTTAATTTCCCTTTCCTTTTGAATCTCATAATGCCCTTCATTGGTGCCACCTTGAGAAATACTTTGTCTCCGACATCAAACTCAAGCATTCGTCGTCGGTTGTCCGCGTAGCTCTTATGCCGACTCTGAGCTATAAGAATTCTTTTTCTAATTTTCTCAATGTCTTATTTGGTTTTCTGCACCAATTCTGGTCCAGGAAACTTCCTTTCACCCAGCTCATCCCAATGAATCGGTGATCTCCACTTTCTGCCATAAAGAGCTTCGTAAGGCGCCATGCCAATAGTAGAGTGGAAGATGTTATTATACGCAAACTCTATCAAAGGCAGGTAGGTATTCCATGACCCTTGGAAATCTAATACGCACGCCCTTAACATGTCCTCCAGAGTCTGGATAGTTCTCTCCAACTGACCATCAGTTTATGGGTGAAACGCTGTACTGAACTCCAACTTTGTTCCCAGAGCTTTATGTAAGCTCTTCCAGAATGATGAAGTAAAACAGGGATCTCTGTCTGATACAATTGATAAAGGCACGCCATGTAATCTTACAATTTCTTTAACGTATAGATCCGCCAACTTATCCATGAAATACGTAGTATGTACCGGAAGAAAGTGAGATGATTTTGTAAGGCGATCAACTATAACCCATATGGCATCGTGACCTTCTATGGTTCTTGGAAGTCCAACTACAAAGTCCATAGTTATGTCTTCCCATTTCCATTTAGGAACATCCAGTGATTGTAATGTCCCTGCGGGTCTTTGATGTTCTGCCTTTACTTTTTGACAAGTTTGGCACTGAGCCACAAATTTAACCACATCGTTATTCATCCCAGGCCACCAATAGTGCATCTTTAGGTCCTTGTACATCTTGGTGGTTCCAGGATGTACTGTATATGGAGTATTGTGAGCTTCTGAGAGTATCTCCTTCTTCATACTACCATTATCCTGTACATATAGCCGCCCCTTGAAGTTGATAACTCCATCTGGCGTAATTTTGAAATCCTTGGATTTTCCTGTCTTAATTTCTTCCTTCAAATGAGACAGATAGGGATCCGTAAGTTGATCCTGTTTAATGGTCTCAAGTATGGTAGGTTGCAGCGTCATTGAAAATAGTTTTCTGACATGCCCTTCTTGCACAATCTACAATCCCCACTTCTCCAACTCTCGTAATAATGGCTTCTGGGTCACTATTATTACCGATACGCTAGCATTAGACCTTCTAATTAAAGCATCTAAAACAACATTTGCCTTATGTGGATGATAGTTTATTGTGCAATCATAATCCTTAACCAATTCCAACCTTCGCCTTTGCCGCATATTGAGTTCATTCTGTGTGAAATAATACCTTAAGATCTTATGATCCATGTATTTCATATCTTTCTCCATAGAGGTAATGTCGCCACATTTTCAAGGCAAATACTATGGCTGCCAATTCAAGATCATGAGTTGTATAGTTTTTCTCATAATCCTTCAGCTGCCGTGAAGCATAAACAATTACTCTTCCTTCTTGCATAAGCACAGCTCCCAATCCTGACTTTGACGGATCACTATTAATAACAAATCTTCCCGTAGTTGTTGGAATCGAAAGGATTGGTGCAGATGTTAACCTCTGTTTTAGTTCTTCAAAGCTCTCTTCACATGCGTCGGACCAATGAAACTTAACTTTCTTTCTCGTCAGTTGAGTAAGCGGTAGGCTATCTTGGAGAATCCTTTAACAAATTGTCTATAATAACCTGTTAACCCCAAAAAACTGCGTACCTCATGAACACTCTTCGGTCTGGGCCACTTGCTGACGGCCTTCACTTTACCTGGGTCAACTGAAATTCCTTCCTTCGACTCTACATGCCAAAGGAATGCCATTTGTTCCCTCCAGAAGTCGCATTTCTTAAACTTAGCATATAGCCGTTTATCCTCTAGGATACCCAACACTGTTCTCAAATGTTCCTTGGGCTGATCCAATGATCGAGATAAGATAAGGATGTCATCAATAAATACAATGACAAACTTATCCAAGTACTCTCTAAAGACTCAATTCATTAAATCCATGAAAGCAGCAGGGGCATTAGTTAAACCAAAAGGCATCACCAGAAATTCATAGTGTCGATACCTAGTTCGAAATGCCGTCTTTGGTATGTCATCTTCTTTGATCTTCAATTGATGGTAACCTGACCTTAAATCGATCTTTGAAAATATTGCAAGCTCCCTGAAGCTGGTAGAATAAATCGTCAATTCTTTGTAAAGGATATTTGTTCTTGATGGTCACCCTATTCAATTCTCTATAATCGATACAGAGTCTCATGGTACCATCCTTCTTCTTGACGAAGAGTACTGGGGCTCCCAATGGTGAAAAACTGGGTCGTATGTATCCTTTATCAAGCAGTTCCTGCAACTAAATTTTTAATTCTTTCAATTCCGTAGGAGCCATTCTATACGGTGTTTTTGATATTGGGGCTACTCCTGGAATCAACTCAATGTTGAATTCAATTTCTATATCCGTAGGTAGACCTGGTAAATCCTCTAGGAATACTTCTAGAAATTCCTGTACCATAGGTACAGCTTCGGGTTTGTGGATCTGCTCCTTCCGTGTGTCCGCCACACTGGCTAAATAACCGACACATTAATTTCTAAGTAATTTTGGTGCCATCATTGCTGAAATTATTCTCGTTCTCAATTTACTACTACTCCCAACAAACACAAACTCCTCTTCATTTGGTGGTTGGAATGTAACAATGTTCTTTTTACAATCCATGGTAGCATGATGCTTGGATAACCAATCCATCCCTAGGATCACTTCATAATCCGACATGTTGAGCACAATGAGATTAGCCTCCAGTTCCTGGTTATTAATTACTACACTACAGGATCTGAGAACTTTGTCCGAGGTCAAGAGTTCTCCTGAAGTGGTAGACACATTAAACTGATCACCAAACTCTTCTAGTGGTTTGCCCAACCTTCTCACATACTTGGTCGATGCAAATGAATGTGTTTCTCCTGGATCTAACAATGCATATACAGGAATACCACAAATTAGTATGTTACCCGAGATGACTGCAGGGTTGGCATCAGCCTCTGCCTGCGTGATTGCAAATACTCTTCCTTGTAATTTCTTCCGCTCAGAGTCATTAGAGGTACACTCTTTCGAAAAATGACTCATCTTTCCACATTTGTAGCATGCTCCGGGTCCTTCCATGCAGACGCCAAAGTGATATCATCCACATTTTGCACATTTTGGCTTTTGTTTATCTCCAGTAGATGGCTGTCCTCCGTTGTTGTCCTTAAACCGTTTCTGGCCATTACCTTTTTAGAACTGGCCTTGCCTCTTGTTACCCATGTTTGAGAGCTGCCACTTGCCTTGGCCGTGTTGATAATTCAGCTGGTTCTGCTTTTCTTTAGCCTATTTCTCCTTCCGTTCCTCCATGATTTTCCTTTGAGCCATCTCTGCATTTAGAGCTCGCTGAACCACTGCCACATATTTTGAGCCTCCAGTTTCCCCGACTTGTACATCTCTATATATCTCTGGTTTCAGACTCTCGATGAATTGCTCGACCTTTAGATCATCCGTGCTTACCATGTGTGGCGCATACCTTGATAGCTCCTCAAATTTTCTGACATATTCATCAACTGACATGTCGCCTTGCTTCAAGTTTGAAAATTCCTTCCGTTTTGCAGCTCGTGCAGCTTTCGTAAGGTATTTCGCCTCGAAAAGCTCTTTAAATTCCTCCCATGTCAGTCTAGGAACATCATATATACCCATCATGGTGTCGCACCAGTAACTAGCATCATTACGGAGGTAAAACACCGTACATGAAACCTTGGCCTCATCAGGGATTCTGCCGTAGCTGAACATCCTTTCCATAGCTCGGAGCCAATTCTCAGAGACGCTCGTATCGAACCCACCTTCAAATGTGGAGGTTTTAGTTTCTGGAACCTCTCACTAACCAAATCAATGGCATCATTTCGAGGAGGTGGAGAACGACGAGCCTCAGCTTCACGTCTACCATCCCGTTCTATAAGCCTTTCCACAAGATCCATCAGTCGGTCGATACAGTTATCCCTCGCTCCTTTGGCACTATCTTGTGTTCTATTCTATTCCATAATCTTTTAATAGCCTTCACTTCTCACACAATGATCTTTTTGTAATACCCGAGATTTCTGATATGTAATTGAACCTTGTGATATTGTAATTGTTGCATTTTGATCTGATTATTATTCTCCGTATTTCATGATCCGGTGTTGTTGAGTGCATGATTTCATCAATGTGATCTAAATAGTGTTTCTGCGCATGTAGCGCACGCTATCGACTATATGTCGCATACGCTAATTTGGAACCGTAGCGCATGCTATGTATGAACCTTAGCGCGCGCTACACGTAGTCAGCATGATTGAGACAGAGCGGTAGGTGAGATCGACTGTGGATCTCGGTCGGATTATGTCGGGATGAACCTGGACGGCCTTCGGGAAAAAGCCAAGTCAACGCGGTAGCGCACGCTACTGATGTGAGGATAGTGCACGCTAAATGCTGAGTACAGTGAAGTCAGAAAGCCGTTAGCGCACGCTATGAATATGGACCAGCGCGCGCTAATAACCACTTTCTATAAATAGGACATCATCCTTTTTCGTATTTTCAGCCTTTTCACTTCCCACATCCGAATCATTGGACTTAGAGAATTACTCCCATCATCCTAAACCCTTCATATCAACATCCTAGCTCGAGTCGAAGATTGTAGATCATTGGAGATTGGTGTTCAAGCTCTCGGTGTTGGATTTCTTCTAGTTCCTTCGTGTTTTTCACTACTTTGAGGTAGGTGATTCTCCACCAATATTAATAATATTCTGAAGGACGTTTTGATCTTGATTATCTAGTCAGTTAAATTCGTCGGTAGTCGAACATCATGTGTTAGAAGGATATTTTTTGACGTTTCGGCACTTATTCATCGTATAATCCATTGAACCTTTTTAGTATATGGACTCCTAAGCATATTTATGTATCTTCAAAACCGATTATGACCAGTATATGGAGATTACCTAGTTCTTATGTATTACGTAAGGAATCATATGTTTTGGGAGTTGGAATGAATTGAACTTAGGATATTTTCTTGAAGATCAAGATAAATTATGGTGTTGTAATGATGATACGTATCCTTGTGTCTCGTAGTCATTTAATCCATAAAGATCTTTCACAAACCGTATGAGCACGGTATGCACGGAATTGGCATGTATTAACACTGAAGATTTCATGAGTTTCATCACCTTTAGCTCAAGTTTTCTGCCCAGTAGTAACTGCCATGCACGGTTAGCGCACGCTAATATGTATATATTAACGTGCGCTATTGGGAATGAGTAACGTACGCTACGTTGGGTACGTAACGTACGTTATGTCAGCAGGCAGGGCAGTCGGCTGTTCAGAGAGGTCTGTCAGTACACAGCTAGCGCACGCTAAGCTTGGTCATTTGCGTACGTTAACGGGCAGGCTTAGTGCACGTTACGTAGAGCACATAGCGCACGTTACGTAGAGTTCGTAGCGCGCGCTAAGTAAATAGGATTGTTAGACATTCGTACGACTTGAGAGGAATTCTTTATTATTTCTTAGGTCCGAGCCTTGCATAGGGGACAATCGAGAGGCGGTGGCATACGAACGCGTGTCATTTGTTGGAGTATTTCATTCTTGCCATTTTTTAGGCAAGTATCATATGTTGAGTTTGATTTATATTGGAACTTTGATCATGCATATGGTTTTGTTCATGTTGTCGAATATGAGATTTATTTATTTAATTTCTCGTGGTATTCGTTGTTAATTGTTTGTATTGATGAACATATTGGAATGCAAATATGTATACACAATTGATCGGTTTATGGTGTAAATGGTCTGAGGGGGTCATGAGGATCTATGCTGAGGGCGCTGGATCGAATGTCCACCATGCATTAGTCCGACAGGATCATCATGGGGATCTATGCTGAGGGTGCTGGATCGCTGGACGGGTTTTCCACCATGCGTTGGTCTGACGGGATCATCATGGGGATCTACACCAAGGGCGCTGGATCGCTGGATTACCCTGTATTGTGTTGACAGAATCGTGAGGATTCACATCGTTGGATTTCGATGATGGAAGTCCGTTTTGCATCTTTTATGATGCACTGATGATTTATGTATTATGATACTTGTACTAGCATTGTTTTGCTAACCCCTTCGGGGGTGGACATTGTTTTGATGTTCAGGTAGCCGAGGAGCGGGGAAGCAACCACAGTACCGATAGGACGATGAAATGGCTCAGTGATGTGGTTGATGTTTATTGTTATTGTGATTTTCTTCTTGGTTCACTTTAGTACTCGAGTACGTGTGTTTTAATAATGTCATTTTCGATATGGTTGTATAAGTTAACTCTTTGGATCAGTTGAACTAGTTCTCTATTTTGAACTTCAGTTGTAAGATTGAATTATATTTGCATTCATTTTAATTAGCCTTGTAAATTCTTACTTAAAGGGTTTACTGCGCTGTAATTATTCCGAATATCTCGGGGTGTTACAGAATATGGTATCAGAGCTAAGATTCATGGATATCTTGGCAGTCGGGTTAGTTAGGTCTGTTTACGTTATTTGATTATTGGTCATTTGTAACATCACTGCCGAGCCAGCTTCGTCGTGTGGACCGTGGTTGTAAGTCTCCTAATCTCAAATACTACCGTTTTATTTAATTCATGTTTTGTGAACATTGATGGACTTTCTTTTAGAAAGTTTGCCCTGGATATTGAGTATTTGTATTTACAGTATGTTGAGAGGAGGTCGTGGACGCGGACGTGGTCGTGGACGCGGACATGGAAATATGAGACAGGAGGATTCGGCGTCTACCCCGGAGATATCTGCTAGTCGAACCGATTCTCATTCTGGAGGACAACAGGGATCAACAAATAATAATGCAGATCCTAATGTGCCGGGAGTGCTTCAGCAGGTGGTTGCTCAGATAAACCAGTTTGCTCAAGTTGTTGATCGCATGCAGACGGCGATGGGACAGCAGCATAACGTGGATGATCGGGGAGACAAATGGCTTACTGAGGTGGTCAAATTGCACCCTCCGAAATTTGATGGTTCCGCTGAGATGCTTTCTTGGGATCACTGGCTGAAGGAGTTAGACAAGATTTTTGCGGGGATTAACTGTCCCAACGACAGAAAGGTTCCGATCGCCCAGTATCTTCTGACGGGGGAGGCTTTCGACTGGTGGGAGGCCATTCGACCTGAGGAGCACAATGTCGACTGGACGGAGTTCAAATTAATGATGGAAGCGCAGTATTGTCCTCGCCCAGTTAGAGAGGCCCGAGTCCGGGAGTTTTTCTCACCACAAAATTCAGAAGCATCTGTGACAGACGTGATTAAGACTTTTAATCACCAGTTGACTTATGTGCGCCACTTGGTCAGGACCGAGGTAGAGAGGATTTTTCATTTTGACATGCGAATGAAGCCGGAAATTCAGCACTATGTCCGGATTTGAATGTACCACCTTGCGACAGTATCAGGACAAAGCACTGGCCTATGATATGAAAGAGGCGGCAGTAGAAAAGTCAACGGAAGCAAAGAAACAGAAGGTGTCTGGCAACTTCACGGAGAATAAGAGTAGTGGGCCTTGCAGGGGCCAGTCCTCTTTTCCTTCATCGAGGAGGCCTCCGCATCCTTCTCGAGGTGGAAAGAAGTTTCGGGCAGCACCAACCGTTTCAGACATAGGGAAGAAATGTTATAACTGTGGCAAAGCGGGGCATGTTCGACGTGACTGTTTCACACCTGCTGTGACCTGCTTCGAGTGTGGACAGGAAGGGCATCGCGCAACATTTTGTGGAAATGCGACTCGATCTTTTGGTACTCGCACTCCTGTACCGGTTTCGAAGGACACTAGTTCAAACCAGACGCAACAAAGCGGTTTCCAGCAGCAGAATGTTGGGAAAAGAGAGGCATCCAGCGCTGGGTCCATTCCTCCGCGTATTTATGAGATGAAGAAGTCAGACGATCAGAACACAGCTATTGCATCAGGTACGATTCAGATCCTTTTGCAACCAGTTAGTGTCTTATTCGATTCAGGAGCTACGCATTCTTTTATATCTTTGAACTGTGTTAACCGTTTGAAAATCTCGTGCTTGTATGATTGTGAACCTTATGTTGTGGGATTACCGAGTGGAGAGAAAATTGTGGGAACCCTAGAAGCTAGAGATTTTCCAGTATCTATAGGAGGGAGAGATTGGCCATCAAATCTTATTGTAGTTGACATACACGGTGACGACTTAATTCTCGGAGACGATTGGCTCAACCGTTATGGAGCTATTCTGAATTACCGAAAGAGAGTCATTTCTATCATTGCTAATGACGGATCTGAACACTTATTCCGAGGATGGAGACCGGGAAGCTCGGGAAAATTGATCAAAGCAATGAAAGCCGTGAAACTACTGAAGCAGGGATGTCATGGACTTTGGTGCTACACCATGAGGAAAGAGGAAGGAGTAGAGCTCTCATCTATTCCAGTCGTGAATGAATTCTCATATGTATTTCCTGACGAACTACCTGGGTTACCTCTGCAGAGAGAAGTGGAGTTCACTATCGAATTAGAGTCTGGAGCCGCTCTTATTTCCAGAGCAACATACCGCATGGCGCCAACCGAGATGTATGAGCTAAAGAAGCAACTAGAGGAATTATTAGAGAAGGGTTATATTCAACCTAGCGTTTCTCCTTGGGGAGCGCCCATTCTCTTTGTCCGGAAGAAAGACGGATCCCTCCGATTATGTATTGATTACAGGGAGCTCAACAAAGTGACAATCAAGAATAAGTATCCTATACCTCGGATAGATGACTTGTTCGATCAACTGCAAGGGGCAAGGGTATTCTCGAAGATTGACTTGCGATCAGGATACCATCAGTTGAGAATTAAGGAATCAGATATACCAAAGTCTGCTTTCAGGTCCCGGTACGGGTACTATGAATTTGTAATGATGCCATTTAGACTTACCAATGCTCCTGCGGTATTCATGCAGTTGATGAATCGGGTATTCTTAGAATACTTGGATAAATTTGTGGTCGTCTTCATCGATGACATCTTGATATATTCGAAAGACACAGAGGAGCACGCTGAGCATTTGCGTGTGGTTTTGAGCATCTTGAGGAAGGAACAGCTGTATGCAAAGCTTTCCAAATGCGAGTTCTGGCTTAGGGAAGTAACTTTCCTTGGGCATGTGATATCAGCTGACGGAGTTCAGGTGGACCCGAAGAAAGTCGAAGCAATCTTGGAATGGGAAGCTCCTAATAACGTGAAAGAAGTCCGGAGTTTCTTAGGACTTGCTGGATATTATCGCCGTTTTGTTGAGGGATTTTCCAAAATTGCTCGTCCACTCACTCAGCTATTACAGAAAACGCAAAAGTTCACGTGGGATGAGAAATGCCAGGCTAGTTTTGACGAACTTAAGAGGAGACTGACGACAGCACCTATATTAGCGTTACCAGGTGGAACGGATGGATTCATGGTATACAGCGACGCTTCAAATCAGGGTCTGGGATGTGTGTTGATGCAAAAGGATAAGGTGATTGCATATGCTTCTCGGCAGTTGAAACCGTACGAGGTTAATTACCCGACTCATGATCTGGAGCTAGCAGCTGTGGTCTTTGCCTTGAAAATTTGGCGACTTTATTTATACGGCACTCATTGTCAGATCTTTACAGATCATAAGAGTCTCAAGTACATCTTTAGTCAGAAGGATTTAAACATGAGGCAGCGAAGGTGGCTGGAATTGATCAAGGATTACAACTTGGAAATCCTTTATCATCCGGGTAAAGCAAACGTAGTAGCCGATGCATTGAGCCATAAACCTATTTCTCTTCGAGTGTTGGAAGCACTTACAACCCAAACCAGCATTCAACGGGAACTGATCCGCGAAGGGATTGAAGTATGGGCACCAGGAATCCAAGGGCAACTATATGTGATGGAACTGACTTCATCACTAGTCGAGGAAATCAAATCTAAGCAATTGAACGATTCTCTGATCCTTCGGTTATGTGACGAAGTAAAGAAAGGAAAGGCCCCAGAATTCGTGATACACGATGATGGAGTTATGAGATTTCAGAGTTGACTTTGCGTTCCCGATGCTGATGATTTGAGACGGACAATTCTGAAAGAATCTCACAGCGCGCCTTATTCTATTCACCCGGGCAGAAGTAAGATGTATAAGGATCTAAAACAAAACTTCTGGTGGGGGAATATGAAGAAGGACGTAGCAGAATACGTTTCAAAGTGTTTGACTTGTCAGCAGGTTAAGATTGAACATTAGCGACCTGCCGGAATGTTAAAGCCGCTTCCGATCCCTGAGTGGAAGTGGGAGGATATCTCGATGGATTTCATCACCAGTATGCCAAGGACCAAGACGGGAATGAACATGATTTGGGTTGTAGTTGATCGACTAACCAAGTCGGCTCATTTCTTAGGAATTAAAGATACTTGGGGACCCGAGAGATTGGCGCGAGTATTTATTGCAGAGATAGTCAGATTACATGGGACACCGAAGACCATTATTTCAGATCGAGATGGTCGTTTCGTGTCGCACTTCTGGAAGGAAGTTCACAGGGATTTGGGGACTGAGCTAAACTTTAGCATGGCTTATCATCCTCAGACGGACGGTCAGTCCGAAAGGACTATACAAACAGTAGAAGACATGCTTAGAGCTTGTGCTTTAGATTGGTCAACTGATTGGGAAGTTCATTTGCCGTTGATTGAATTCACCTACAATAATAGTTGGCATGCTTCTATTAAAATGGCACCATTTGAAGCTTTGTAGGGGAGAAGATGATGATTACCCCTGTGCTGGGATGATTCTTCGGATTTGATCGGGACGGAACCGGAATTGATAGTTCAGACTCAAGAGAAGATAGCTTTGATTCGAGAAAGACTGTTGACTGCCCAGAGTCGACAGAAGTCTTATGCAGATGTGCGTCGTCGCCCTCTAGAGTTCGACATTGGGGACCATGTACTATTGAAGGTGTCTCCTACACGAGGGATTTTCCGTTTTGGGAGGAAAGGTAAGCTAAGTCCGAGATATATCGGGCCATTTGAGATCCTCGAGAGGGTTGGGGATTTAGCATACAGGTTGGCCTTACCGCCATCGTTGAGTCATGTTCACAGTGTGTTTCACGTATCCCAATTGCGGAAGTATGTATCGGATCCCAGTCATATCATTGAGTTCGATGAGATCGAGATAGCGAATGACGGCACCTTCGAAGAGAGACCAATCAAGATACTTGAGAGTCGGATCAAACAATTGAGGTATAAACCAATACACTTGGTTAAAGTACAATGGTCACGACACAGAGTTGAAGAGGCCACTTGGGAAACGGAGGACAGTATGAAGACTAGATATCCAGAGTTGTTCTTATCTTAAGTTTCGGGACGAAACTTCTTTTTAAGGAGGAAGGATGTAATACCCGAGATTTCTGATATGTAATTGAACCTTGTGATATTGTAATTGTTGTATTTTGATCTGATTATTATTCTACGTATTTCATGATCCGGTGTTGTTGAGCGCATGATTTCATGAATGTGATCTAAATAGTGATTCTGCGCATGTAGCGCACGCTATCGACTATATGTAGCGTACGCTAATTTGGAGTCATAGCGCACGCTATATATGAACCTTAGCACGCGCTACACGTATTCAGCATGATTGAGACAGGGCAGTAGGTGAGATCGGCTGCGGATCTCAGTCGGATTATGTCGGGATGAACCTGGACGGCTTTTGGGAAAAATCCAAGTCAACGCGGTAGCGCACGCTAATGATGTGAGGATAGCGCACGCTAAATGCTGAGTATAGTGAAGTCAGTAAGCCGTTAGCGCATGCTATGAATATGGACTAGCGCGCGCTAATAACCACTTTCTATAAATAGGACAACATCCTTTTTCATATTTTCAGTCTTTTCACTTCCCACATCCGAATCATTGGACTTAGAGAATTACTCCCTTCATCCTAAACCCTTCATATCAGCATCCTAGCTCGAGTCGAAGATTGTAGATCATTGGAGATTGGTGTTCAAGCTCTCGGTGTTGGATTTCTTCTAGTTCCTTCGTGTTCTTCACTACTTTGAGGTAGGTGATTCTCCACCAATATTAATAATATTCTGAAGGACGTTTTGATCTTGATTATCTAGTCAGTTAAATTCGTCAGTAGTCGAACATCATGTGTTAGAAGGATATTTTTTGACGTTTCGGCACTTATTCATCATATAATCCATTGAACCTTTTTAGTATATGGACTCCTATGCATATTCATGTATCTTCAAAACCGATTATGACCAGTATATGGAGATTACCTAGTTCTTATGTTTTACGTAAGGAATCATATGTTTTGGGACTTGGAATGAATTGAACTTAGGATATTTTCTTGAAGATCAAGATGAATTATGGTGTTGTAACGATGATACATATCCTTGTGTCTCGTAGTCATTTAATCCATAAAGATCTTTCACAAACCATATGAGCACGATATGCACGGAATTGGCATGTATTAACACTGAAGATTTCATGAGTTTCATCACCTTTAGCTCAAGTTTTCTGCCCAGTAGTAACTGCCATGCACGGTTAGCGCACGCTAAGATGTATATATTAACGTGCGCTATCGGGAATGAGTAACGTATGCTACGTTGGGTACGTAACGTACGTTATGTCATCAGGCAGGGCAGTCGGCTGTTCAGAGAGGTCTGTCAACACACAGCTAGCGCACGCTAAGCTTGGTCATTTGCGTACGTTAACGGGCAGGCTTAGCGCATGTTACGTAGAGTACGTAGCGCGCGCTAAGTAGTTCAGGCAGAATTCATTTTTTTAGAGCTTGCGGCCGTAAATAGGATTGTTAGACATTCGTACGACTTGAGAGGAATTCTTTATTATTTCTTAGGTCCGAGCCTTGCATAGGGGACGATTGAGAGGCGGTGGCATACGGACGCGTGTCATTTGTTGGAGTATTTCATTCTTGCCATTTTCGAGGCAAGTATCATATGTTGAGTTTGATTTATATTGGAACTTTGATCATGCATATGGTTTTGTTCATGTTGTCGAATATGAGATTTATTTCTTTAATTTCTCGTGGTATTCGTTCTTAATTGTTCGTATTGATGAACATATTGGAATGCATATATGTATGCATAATTGATCGGTTTATGGTATAAATGATCCGAGGGGGTCATGAGGATCTATGCTGAGGGCGCTGGATCGAATGTCCACCATGCGTTGGTCCAACGGGATCATCATGGGGATCTATGCTGAGGGCGCTGGATCGCTGGACGGGTTTTCCACCATGCGTTGGTCCGACGGGATCATCATGGGGATCTATACCAAGGGCGCTGGATCGCTGGATTACCCTGTATTGTGTTGATGGAATCGTGAGGATTCACATCGTTGGATTCCGATGACGGAAGTCCGTTTTGCATGTTTTATGATGCACTAATGATTTATGTATTATGATACTTGTACTAGCATTGTTTTGCTAACCCCTTCGGGGGTGGACATTGTTTTGATGTTCAGGTAGCCGAGGAGCGGGGAAGCAACCACAGTACCGACAGGACGATGAAATGGCTCAGTGATGTGGTTGATGTTTATTGTTATTGTGATTGTCTTCTTGGTTCACTTTAGTACTCGAGTACGTGTGTTTTAATAATGTCATTTTCGATATGGTTGTATAAGTCAACTCTTTGGATCAGTTGAACCAGTTCTGTATTTTGAACTTCAGTTGTAAGAATGAATTATATCACTAGTAGAAAAAACATCAAAGACTTCGGTACGTCTCACTTCGGTAATGTATATTAGCGAAGTAAAAACAAACAACAACTTCGCTTTTCAATTTAGGGAAGTAAACTACACACATAGACTTCAGTAAATGGTATCAAACAAAAAGGCAGGAGCTAGTTAGAAATTTTAAGTTCCAAAGACTTCGCTAATTTTATAATTACTGAAGTAAAAAGTGTGAAATTTTTTTTTTGACGTAATATTTTTACAACAGTGAAGTATACTTGACCTCAATTATTTTTCAGACTCCAAAAAATTTTCAGACTCCAAAAAACCCTCCTTCTTCGCCCGCTCATTTCCTCCATTATTTCCTCCCAAATTTTTTTCCCGCTCCAGTAAAAATCTACTGCCGCTTCGCCTGCGATTAAGCTATATTCTTGCGGAGACCGATTATTAGGGTTCTTTCATCGCCCCTTCGAGGTTTTTTCAGTTTCATCGAAATTTTTGGGGATATTTTCAATCTAGCGATCCATCAATATTGATTTTGACCCATCCAGTCGCCAACTTCTTCCAGGTATGATACTGCCCCGATTTGCTCTTCCCTTTCATGGATAATTGTAGATCGAGGCTCATTCTTTTGATTTGGAAAACTAGGGACTGTGTGGTGTCGAATGCCCTCTGAAAATTGAAGCATTTCTCGATTTCCATAGGCTCCATATTGAAGCTGGGTGAGTTTCTGCTTTTTTATTTCTTGACTTCTCAATCCAATGGTTCTACTCATTGTGAGTTGACACCATGATCCGAAGGGCTCTAAAATTATTCTTGAAATTGGATTTCTGATACTTCATCATGACTGTGAGTAAGGTCCTAAAATAAGCTTGGAGGATGCTTACTCTTTTTACCCTTCATTTCTTTGAACTGTATGGAGCCCATCTTGTTTGTCTTTATACTCCACCTTCTAGTTGAATGCCAATTTTTGATGTCTTACTGCTCTTCTGTGTTGAAAATTTCCAATACATTTTGCGCTTTTGCGTACAAGCTAAGAAGCATTGGTAGATATCCAATAATGTTTCATTGTTATTCCATATAGGGTTTCTTATCGGACTCATTGTTTTGCAGTGGAGCCAATCGAAACTTATTTGCACTCTTTCCGCCGATTGGAATGCTTATTCATGTTCAATTTCTTTGGAACCACATTGACATTTTGGTGGCAGTTGTTATATTGGTGATTGTTATAAAAACAGTTGTTGTCACTTTAATCGTGAGAGGATTTCGCTACAACAACAAAACGTCGCTTCTTGTATGTGATTGCCCTATCTTCTTAAAAAATTTAGTTTGTTATTTATGATGAATGGATCTTGGTTGTATGACATACAGGTTGGGATGTCTCTTGCACAAATTGGATCATTTGCTTTTGTTCTTCTTAGCCGCGCATCAAACCTTAAGCTGATTGAGGTCCTGCTATACTCATGAGTTTGTTTGAATGTTTTCATTGTGAAATTTCACATGTCCACAATATTTTTACTACATTGATGCATTTCTATTACTGGAATCACTTCTGTTGCTTATTATTCTATTCAACCATTATTCTAATCCTTGACCTGTTTTGCTAAAATGAACAACTAATTGGGGTAATATCTTATGCAGGGTAAATTGTACATGCTGCTTCTAGGAACAACAGCTCTTAGTCTGGTATGTGAGGCCTGTTTATTTACGTGGTTTTTTGGCAGTATTGGGGGCTCTTATATCTTTTTCATACTTGGGAGATAGTCTTTCAGTCGTTGTTCCTGCTAACAAGACTCATGTTATGCATCATCATCATTTTATATGCAAAAAAAAGTTGTGCGAAGTGTCTTCGATAAATTTGTTATGCTTACATATATAATCAAAAGTAAGCCAATGTGTTTATGTTGGATATAGATTTTTGAGGAATAAGGTCAGATGATTGATCTTTTAACTTGGGTACAGGAATGAGATTAATAGTACCTTAAGATCTCGCGATCGGTGTGAATCACGTGGGATAAATGTCCTGTCCATTGACCATTTGGACTCGAGAAATTTTATGCATTATTTTCCCAGAGTAGAATGATAGCATGTCGTGGTATGGTAGGTGTATTAATGATGCCTAATGCCACTCTAAGAGAAGATTCATGGGAACATGTTTTAAGTTGTAGGAACAAAAACAACCAAATTTGTTCCTCTCAAATTTTATGTAGTATGTCTTTTTCTTTAGGTATGTTGAAATTTCCTGAAAACTAATTCTCACTTTTGAAACTTTATTCTTAGATAAACTCTTGCTCGAGCACATATTACCTTAACGATGGAGTTAAGTATGTTTATGATTGTTTGCATCCCCCCCCCCCCAAAAAAAATTGTACAAGTTCACTTTGCTACAAATCTTAATTGGTTTATCTCATTTTAAATACCTTACTGCATCAAGATCCGTTCAACACTATCCGGTGTGTGGGTTGGGGGGGTTGAAGGGAGAGAACAAGGCATTTGGAAGGAAATATATTTAATGATCCTATTGTTTTACTGAGTTTACATAATATTGGTATAGTACGTATGTGAATGTGATCTTTAGCTTAGAACACCCCATTTTGCTTTATATTTCAGAGTTTCTGAAATTTTATGCATATTCGTGATAAGATACTAGTGATTGGAGGAATTTGTGGAGTTCCTAAGTTGAGATTGTTAATGAAATTGGCTAGATACAATTATGTGGCTACTTTCTGATCCTGCTGATCCTGACTTATCTACAAGCATGATCTTAGATGTTCTGTTACTCGTTCACCAATACTTCTTTGCTCTTTATTTTTTTTAAACAAGTTTTACCCATGGTTAGATGTTAAATTTTAGAGCTCCTAAATATTTATCATGGTGAGTTTCTGCTTTTTTATTTCTTGACTTCTCAATCTAATGGTTCTACTCAGTGTGGAAGAACATTTTGACCGATTGAAATACATTATCTTGTGCTGATTTGCAGTTGGAGATGATGCTGTAAATAGGTTTGTGTCGAAGGCTCCTCATGCGGATTACTTTTTGGACTTGGTCAGTTTTTTCCGAGATCAGTGCATCCATCTGAATTGTTGGTTGGATTGGCTGGAATATGTGATGTGTTGGCTGGAATCATGTTCAGGTTGGGTACTTTATTTCGGTTATCATATCCGATGCGTTTGTTTTTTTAATTGTTGATGTGTTACGATTTTTAAGTTGATATAATGGATTAATCAACCTATAATCAATATTTTACCTACTGAAATTTGTTGTTCTTGTTCATGTATTCTATAGTAGAATCAGAAATGGCGTAGGGTTATGGTTTCATTTTGTGGTGCAGCTTTGCTTGTAAAGGTGATGGATGCAGTTCTGTTCTTGCATGCGCATATGTATCAGGAATCAGGATATCGACTTCTGAATTGTGCTATTCTTTTTAAGTGTTCCCGATGAAGCTAATCATCTTCATGTTTGAAGAGTATGTGGGTTAGGGTGGATAAGGTTGAAGGCTCTCCGGTGATCTTCTTGTCTTGTTGCATTATGGTGTATCCTGGAGTGCCTATAGAGATTTGTATTTCTTTATTTTTGTTGAAATCTACATCATGCCAACTATTGATGGGTCGTCAAATTATATGTCAGGGGCATGTATTTATGTGTGTAAGAGGTATTGTTATATTCAATGTATTCGAAGTTTTATGAGTCAGAAATTGATTGAGCTCAAGATGTTCTGTTCAATATGTCTACATAGATGTCTAGATTGTCACTTTGCTGGTTTTAATGAACCATGTCGGTGCATATATGCTTAAGTTATGAAGAATTATCACATATTTTCACTATATGAGATAGTGCAACTAACTACCTGCATTATATTCAGGAATTTTCGTGAAGACTCAGGAACTCTATGCAGTTGTCTTCTTGGCTTGGTACCTCGATTTGTTTACTGACTTCATTTCAGTGTATGACACTATAATGAAACTGGTGTTCTTTGGAAGCTCTCTGGAAATTGTGCGGTGCATGAGGTTTCATCGAATTGTGAGGCGATCTTATGATCGTTAGCTGGACACCTTTAGGCATTACTTTCTTATGGGAAATAGTTTTCTTTTGGCACTTATTATATCTTATCATGATTCGAATAGGAGTATAGGTAACTTTTGATTTCGCAGGAAGCATAAGAGGGTACTGCTGTTTCTTCGCTTCGATCCGATCCGGAGTTCTTAGAAAATTTCCTGTTGAGAGCTTCAGATTCGTGATTTTTTTTCGTCATAGAAATTGGGTGGGAAATGGGGATAGTATTTACGCGGCTGTTTTCATCGTTATTTGGGAACAAGGAAGCTCGGATCCTAGTTCTGGGCCTTGACAATGCTGGAAAAACCACCATTCTTTGTATGAATTTCTCGCGTTAATTTGCCTCCCCAGCTCCTTTTTGTGTCTGATTATTCTAAATTTTTTTTTTGGTTATTGTTTCGCGGATCATTGCAGATGGGTGAAGTAGTATCAACTATTCCGAGTAAGTGTGTCCTTTTGCATACTCAATTATTTCCTGATATAACGAATCTAGAATGATGGGAGCACTGCATTGTTTCTAACATTTGGTCCTGTTTCGTATGAAAGAGATTTTTTCCGACTACAGCTTCCAGATCGTTATTGTTCTTAGTGAATTCTGATCTCATACTCGACTTTAAATTTTTGGTGTGTCTATTTGAAGTAGAATGAATTAATGTGGATATATTCCAGAAAGAGAGATGCTTATGGTTGATTTTATGTATATATATTTTCTTTTAATTGCAGCAATTGGATTAAATGTGGAAACTCTGCAGTATAACAACATAAAGTTTCAAGTATGGGATCTTGGTAAATATATCTGCGCTTGATTGTTTTTTTTCCTCCTTAGGTATCAATATTTGATAAGTAATCTTTGATATTATTACCGTCGTTGTGTTTGTCCTTTTTGTTTGTTGCATCACTTACTGGGCTGTGTATTCAGATTGTGTGAACCTTCTTTCTGTAAACGCCCATCTCCTCCCCACTTCCTAATCATTCATTGTGATGGAAGAAGTGATTCTGAAGTCCATCTCTAATGCCTGTGTCTTATTTCCTTGTGCCAGGCGGGCAGACTAGTATCAGGTAACTTTATTTGATTCTCCCGTTATACCTGTTGTCTCGATTGTTTGCCTTTGTAAGTATCTTCCATTTACAAGCTAATATTTCCATATGTACTGGTTCATCCGGTGCTTTGTTTTTTCATTACCTTTTAACAACTTCTTGGTTGGGAATTGTACTTTATTGACTAAGATTGAGAAGATTTATGTAAAGAAGGGGTGAAACCCCATAATGAGAAAAGTGAATGAAGAAAATGGATTAGGTTAGAAATACATGTTTTCTATTTGGCACCACCTGTTTGGTTAGCATTTGATTCGAGTTATTGTCCATTCTGACCAAAGATTTATTGGGTTTGCATTTTATTCTTAATCAGATGATACAGTACAGAGTCGCGCTTGTTTTTTGAATCTTCATATAACCTGCCTTCATACAATTTTCACTGATTAAGCTTTGTTAGAGATGTGGTTGACTGTATTTAGCTTTTTGTAGTTAACAAACGTACCTTGATGCTTATTTTTTCGGTGTTGCTATTTAGGCCATATTGGAGGTGCTATTTTCCTAATACGCAAGCCATTATATATGTTGTTGATTCAAGTGACACTGATAGGATGGTGGTTGCCAAAGAAGAATTTCATGCAATATTGGAGGTGCTCTTGCTTTCTTTCATCTTTATGATTACTCTATTAAAATGATGTTGAATGTTCCGTATGAGATCTGCTTTTATGACGCTGAACATTATGCTGTTGATAGTTTTGATGATATGCTGAAGCGAACTGAAGCATGTTTTTCCAAGTTCTTTTATGCTTAAATAGGGAAATAACAAAACTTATTACTAAGCTCAAGTGTGCAGAAAAAACACATCATGACATCACATCATGTGCAGGAAAAACACATCATGGCATCACATCATGTGCAGGAAAAACACATCATGGCATCACATCATGCAGGAAAAACACATCATGTAATTTTAATTCTGTCATCCTTTTATATTATATAGTATGTTTTGGTACTGAAAATTTGTGATGTTGATGCATCTTTTATGAACGTACTTAATCTATTTTTTTTTGTTTCAATGTGATTTTCTCAAGATCCTGGTTCATCAAAGACCAATACTACACTCAGGAGCAGTATGATGAAGTCAGGAACGAGTGGAGCAAGTTCGTCTACACGTTTGTCGATGGTGCTTAGGCTGGCTTCATTGTCAGGAAGTTCTTTGTCTAGTTTCAAATCAGTACTATATGTGTATGGTCTTGGTTGCAACACTACTGGTACTCTGGTGCATATCTGTTGGTATAGTTAGATCAGAACATGTCGTTTGATTGGGTAAATATGGTGAATGTTTTGTTAATGTGCAGTCCATTAGCTAGACCTATGCATGTGTCTCGTAGACATTGTGGAAGTTTATTTGATGTTGGCATATTATAGTTATGCCCAATGCAAACTTGTGAATCACGCGAATCTGAATATTTGGCATTTTTGTACGACAGTCCGCCATTTATATATGAAATTGTGGTTTATTACTATTATTAATGCTTATGATCTTGTGTTATTGAATTGGGATCTTGTGATTTGAGTTTGTTGGATTTTTAATAAGGTTGATTGATGTATTTGAGGTTGTGTTGTTGAGATCTTGTGAATTGAGGTTTTTTATTGGATGGATCATGTTTTTGTACAACAGGGATTCTATATTTACAAATTGAAAATAAATATGCAATGTGGTTATTTACTTCGGATAAAAAACGAAGTCAGAGATATATAATTAGCGACACAAAATAGAATAAGCGAAGTAAAAAGGAGTGTAATGCTTCGGCTAAACAAATAAAAGTGAAGTAAATGTGGTATCTTTAACTTCGTTACCTATCAATAAGCGAAGTCGATAACATTATTTCACTTCATCTGTATATATTTTACTGAAGCGAATAGGAAATATACACTTCAGCGATTATAAAATAAGTGAAGTGTAAGGACCTTTTTACTTCGCAAACCCCCATATTCGGGTTCTAAAAACCGAGATAGACTTCGGTTATTACGATATTAGACTTCGTCTAATAAGCGAAGTCTAAAGTATACCCTTAACTACACGAACATAGACTTCGGTAATTATAACATTTTTACTTCGGGTATTATCCGAAGTCTTTGACATTTATTCTTATAGTGTATTTGCATTTCTTTTAATTAGCTTTGTAAATCCTTACTTAAAGGGTTTACGGCGCTGTAATTATTCCGAATATCTCGGGGTGTTACACTTTTATTAGCCAATATTAACATAAACACGCAAATAGCGAGTAAAAAAAATAAATGAAACCATTAACCGATGGGTTGCTCCTCTCCGCCAAGTGATTGTTGGATATGAACGGTCTTCAGAAACGCTTTAAACCTTTGCTCCGATACCAAATCTATCACACCCCCCTAGATTTGACTATCAGATACCGGATATTAAAAATATTCTTATTATATATTACAGCACAGCGGAAAACTTACAACCTTTAAGAGGAAACTCCTTTTCAACACCAAAAGTTACTTTTACACATCAGCCGACTATTATATTACAGCCAAAAGAAAACATCGGTTGTATAGGTTTATAAGCAAACTTAGACTTAACACACAGAGAACACTCCACAAGTCTGATGTTCATATACAATGGCTCGTTGGTGTAGAGAAGCGTCCCAGACATCAACCTATGCCTGATACCCCGAATTATTACTTGTATCACAAGAATTCAACTAAATGAGCGAAAGCTCAGTAAGTAGTGACATACAATGCATGAATGAATTTATGAATGAGTTTATGAAATGCAGTTTCATTTTCTTTTAACTTTCGAAAACTCTTTTATAGCGCGCTGCTATGTATATCTCGAGTTCTTGGCCCCGGCCAAAAGTGTGCATTTCCAACCATAGCCTGAACAAACTGCCCAATCATAACACATGGGTCAGCCTGGCGTGTCCCAAACTCCACCAGGATCATGGCTATAAAGGTGCCCAATCATACACATGAGTCACCACAGTGTGTCCCAGTCTCCACCGCAAACATCACACAAAGTGTCCAATCATAACACATGGATCACTACGACGTGTCCTAGACTCCGCCACAAGACAGCCCCTTACCAGTAGCCCGCGATGCACATAACCAAAATAGTTTGTTCTGATCACCTTTAGAACGCCTGTACTATGATCAATGCATGCGACAACAACCTCCAATGCTATGCTATGATCATATGCATCATGATAATACCACATGTATAAATGCTCTATGGGACACGTCACACAATAAGATAGAGCAATATGTTATCTACATATACACAAGGTACGAGCAATATCCAAAACAACAATCATTAACACATATTTCAGACAAATGCTCTTGTGATACAGTTTTGAAATCAGTTACTACTTACCTTGTTCAGGTGATACCTTTGCTTTTATACCAATAAGAGGTGGTTGTGATGATATGTCTTCTGAGCCTGTTTCAAGGAGTGCCTTTAAAGAATCTATATGGTATACACATGGTTTAACTCACTGCATATCTGAAGGGTTTTACCGATTTCCATAATTGGTATTCTACAAATTTTATGTGCGCATTTAGTTATATACGAGCGTAATACTCTATCATTTTTGCACTCCTAGTTCATTACAAAGACTATTATTTTCTGTTCATAGTGTTAGATCAACTCTTATAGGCCACAACTCTAGGATTCTATAACAATACAATGGTTTAGGGGGAATTATCAAGATCTTGAAATAACTGAATTTGTCCCGCGTATATCCACTTGATTATAAGTCCGATTTGCATATATTTTTGGTATAGCATACCTTATATACTTAAGAACATGTATATAGTAACCTCTGCCCCTAAAGAAAACGAATTCAATACTATCCACACATATTTTCAAAAGGTGACAGAATTGATTCTTTTGTTGTCTTTGTGAGTTTTAAGCCCTATAAATCTACAGTAAACACAAGTTTAGGCCATGTATGAGTTTTTAGCATCATTATAACGTATATAAGCACCTAAATCATCTCTCACAACTTCATATCACACAATAAATATAGCAAGAACAAGAGTAAAACAAAGATAACTCACCTTGATTGTCAACTGAATTGAGGTGTTGATGTTTTTTATGATTTCTCCTTGATTTTTTGATGGATTTTCGAAGTTTGGAGCTTATGGATCGAGTTAACAGTGTCTAGAAAAGTTTAGAGTCCGTTTCCTCCCATATCTAAGTGGATGAGTCGGTTTATAAGTGTGAAAGTACTAAAATACCCCTCATTGGCCTCCAGAAGTCACGTTTAGAAGAATGGACCGGTTGAAGTTGTTATAATCCGGTTCCTGGATGTTTTAAATCGGTTCTTAGTAGGGATTGATCATGTTTAGAGTATGTATGTATGGTCCAAGGTTTTTGATAAAGTTTAATATGTATTTTTATTGTTTAAACTCAGCTACTTTTACGAATACATTCAAAAGTGGTAGAAAATGAGTTTGTTGTTATGTTTATGAAATTTTATATAATTAACCCTAGAAATAAGAGTACGAGTACTCACTTAGAAATATTACATTATTGTACAATGAACTAAAGGACAAATTCAATTCTACCCGACCGCATTTGGGACGAATAAGGTACTTACAAATCGAATGATTTAACAAAGGTTATCACTGAGACCCTGAATTTCATCATTGGTGGTATTCACAAGTATCAAGATGATTGGCAAGTGTTATCGGAATAAGAAAGGATTATTTACTTAAATCATCAATCCAAATTGACTCAGCATACCCGCCGACTAAAACTCTGAGACCAACCGATAGACACGTCACGGATATTATTTACTGCTTACAGGCTTACCATTTGAACTTGGGGTTATGTTCAAATGCTTAGCCATTTCAATGACGTAAAATTAACTATCAAATAAGGTGAATCATGAAATGTCAAAATAATACTTGATAACAAGTAATGCATGAATCACATTATTCAAATAATAGCAGTTTCAAGTCACATTGTCACATTTTTATACGATTAAGCATGAAGTCTTGCATATTTTAAGATTAATATGCTATTATTGACTAGACCTTGTGTGTGAGAGTCTTTGGGCAACACAATCTTCCCTCCTTATAAAAATTTCGTCCTCGTAATTTACTTACCGAATAGAGCCGGATATTTATGCCTCATTTCATCTTCCTTTTCCCACGTGGCTTATTCAACTAGGTGATTCTTCCACAACACCTTAACAAACGACATATTTTTGTTCCTCAATTCTGTTTGTTTACTATCCAAGATCTTAACCGGTGTCTCTTCATAATTCAAGTTCTCACCTAACGGTAATTGCTCATAGCTCAATATATGTGATGGATCCGAGACATACTTCTTCGACATTGAAACATGAAAGACGTCGTGAACATTTGTTAGTGATGGCGGAAGTGCTAACATGTATGACACTTCTCCAATTCTTTCCAGTACCTCAAATGGGCTTTTATATCTTGGATTTAATTTCCCTTTCTTTTTGAATCTCATAATGCCCTTCATTGGTGCCACCTTGAGAAATACTTTGTCTTCGACATCAAACTCAAGCATTCGTCGTCGGTTGTCCGCATAGCTCTTCTGCCGACTCTGAGCTATAAGCATTCTTTTTCTAATTTTCTCAATGGCTTCTTGGGTTTTCTGCACCAATTCTGGTCCAAGAAGCTTCCTTTCACCCAGCTCATCCCAATGAATCGGTGATCTGCACTTTCTGCCATAAAGAGCTTCGTAAGGCGCCATGCCAATAGTAGAGTGGAAGCTGTTATTATACGCAAACTCTATCAAAGGTGGGTAGGTATTCCACGACCCTTGGAAATCCAATACGCACGCCCTTAACATGTCCTCGAGAGTCTGGATAGTTCTCTCCGACTGACCATCAGTTTGTGGGTGAAACGCTGTACTGAACGCCAACTTTGTTGCCAGAGCTTTATGTAAGCTCTTCCAGAATGATGAAGTAAAATAGGTATCTCTGTCTGATACAATTGATAAAGGCACACCATGCAATCTTACAATTTCTTTAACATATAGATCCGCCAACTTATCCATGGAATACGTAGTATGTACCGGAAGAAAGTGAGATGATTTTGTAAGGCGATCAACTATAACCCATATAGCATCGTGACCTTCTCTGGTTCTTAGAAGTCTAACTACAAAGTCCATAGTGATGTCTTCCCATTTCTATTTAGGAACATCCAGTGATTGTAACGTCCCTGTGGGTCTTTGATGTTCTGCCTTTACTTTTTGACAAGTTAGGCACTGAGCCACAAATTTAACCACATCGTTCTTCATCCCAGGCCACCAATAGTGCATCTTTAGGTCCTTGTACATCTTGGTGGTTCCATGATGTACTGTATATGGAGTGTTGTGAGCTTCTGAGAGTATCTCCTTCTTCATACTACCATTATCCGGTACATATAGCCGCCCCTTGAAGTTGATAACTCCATCTGGTGTAATTCTGAAATCCTTGGATTTGCATGTCTTAATTTCTTCCTTCAAATGAGACAGATATGGATCCATAAGTTGATCCTGTTTAATGGTCTCAAGTATGGTAGGTTGCAGCGTCATTGAAAATAGTTTTCTGACATGCCCTTCTTGCACAATCTGCAATCCCCACTTTTCCAACTCTCGTAATAATGGCTTCTGGGTCACTATTATTGCCGATACGCTAGCACTAGACCTTCTAATTAAAGCATCTGCAACAACATTTGCCTTACCTGGATGATAGTTTATTGTGCAATCATAATCCTTAACCAATTCCAGCCATCGCCTTTGCCTCATATTGAGTTCCTTCTGTGTGAAATAATACTTTAAGCTCTTATGATCCGTGTATATTTCACATCTTTCTCCATAGAGGTAATGTCGCCACATTTTCAAGGCAAATACTACGGCTGCCAATTCAAGATCATGAGTAGTATAGTTTTTCTCATAATCCTTCAATTGCCGTGAAGCATAAGCAATTACTCTTCCATCGTGCATAAGCACAGCTCCCAATCCTGACTTTGATGCATCACTATAAATAACAAATCTTCCCACAGTTGTTGGAATCGAAAGGATCGGTGCAGATGTTTACCTCTGTTTCAGTTCTTCAAAGCTCTCTTCACATGCATCAGACCAATGAAACTTAACGTTTTTTCTCGTCAGTTGAGTAAGCGGTGAGGCTATCTTTGAGAATCCTTCAACGAATTGTCTATAATAACCTGTTAACCCCAAAAAACTGCACACCACATGAACACTCTTCGGTCTAGGCCACTTACTGACGGCCTCCACTTTCCCTGGGTCAACTGAAATTCCTTCCTTCGACACTACATGCCCAAGGAATGCCATTTGTTCCCTCCAGAAGTCGTATTTCTTAAACTTAGCATATAGTCGTTTATCCTTTAGGATACCCAACACTGTTCTCAACTGTTCCTTGTGCTGATCCAAAGATCGAGAGTAAATAAGGATGTCATCAATAAATACAATGACAAACTTATCCAAGTACTCTTTAAATACTCGATTCATTAAATCCATGAAAGCAGCAGGGGCATTAGTTAAACCAAAAGGCATCACCAGAAATTCATAGTGTCCATACCTGGTTCGAAATGCCATCTTTGGTATGTTATCTTCTTTAATCTTCAATTGATGGTAACTCGACCTTAAATCGATCTTTGAAAATATTTCAGGCTCCCTAAAGCTGGTTGAATAAATCGTCAATTCTTGGTAAAAGATATTTGTTCTTGATGGTCACCCTATTCAATTCTCTATAATCGATACAGAGTCTCATGGTACCATCCTTCTTCTTGACGAAGAGTACAGGGGCTCCCCATGGTGAAAAACTGGGTCGTATGAATCCTTTATCAAGCAGTTCCTGCAACTGAATTTTTAATTCTTTCAATTCCATAGGAGCCATTCTATACGGTGTTTTTAATATTGGGGCTACTCCTGGAATCAACTCAATGTTGAATTCAATTTCTCTGTCTGGAGGTAGCCCTGGTAAATCCTCTGGGAATACTTCTAGAAATTCCTGTACCACAGGTACAGCTTTGGGTTTGTGGATCTGCTCCTTCCGTGTGTCCACCACACTAGCTAAATAACCGACACATCCATTTCTAAGTAATTTTGGTGCCATCATTGCTGAAATTATTCTCGTTCTCAATTTGCTACTACTCCCAACAAACACAAACTCCTCTTCATTTGGTGTTTGGAATGTAACAATCTTCTTTTTACAATCTATGGTAGCATGATGCTTGGATAACCAATCCATCCTTAGGATCACTTCATAATCCGACATGTTGAGCACAATGAGATCAGCCTCCAGTTCCCGGTTATTGATTACTACACTATAGGATCTGAGAACTTTGTCCGAGGTCAAGAGTTCTCCTGAAGGGGTAGACACATTAAAATGACCACCAAACTCTTCCAGTGGTTTGCCCAACCTTCTCACATACTTGGTCGATGCAAATGAATGTGTTTCTCCTGGATCTAACAACGCATATGAAGGAATACCACAAATTAGTATGTTACCCGAGACGACTGCAGGGTTGGTATCAGCCTCTGCCTGCGTGATTGCAAATACTCTTCCTTGTACTTTCTTCTGCTCGGAGTCATTAGAGGTACACTCCTTCGCAAAATGACCCATCTTTCCACATCTGTAGCATTCTCCGGGTCCTTCCATGCATACGACAAAGTGATATCTTCCACATTTTGCACATTTTGGCTTTTGTTTATCTCCAGTGGATGGCCGTTCTCCGTTGTTGTCCTTAAACCGTTTCTGGCCATTACTTTTTAGAACTGGCCTTGCCTCTTGTTACCCGTGTTTGAGAGCGGCCACTTGCCTTGGCCCTGCTGATAATTCGGCTGGTTCTGCTTTTCTTTAGCCTCTTTCTCCTTTCGTTCCTCCATGATTTTCCTTTGAGCCATCTCTACATTTAGAGCTCGCTGAACCACTGCCACATATTTTGATCCTCCAGTTTCCCCGACTTGCACATCTCTATATATCTCTGGTTTCAGACCCTCGATGAATTGCTCGACCTTTAGATCATCCGTGCTTACCATGTGTGGCGCATACCTTGATAGCTCCTCAAATTTCCTGACATATTCATCAACTGACATGTCACCTTGCTTTAAGTTTGAAAATTCCTTCCGTTTTGCAGCTCGTGCAGCTTTCGTAAGGTATTTCGCCTCGAAAAGATCTTTAAATTCCTCCCATGTCAGTCTAGGAACATCATATATACCCATCATGGTGTCACACCAGTAACTAGCATCATTACGGAGGTAAAACACCGCACATGAATCATTGGCCTCATCAGGGATTCTGCCGTAACTGAACATCCTTTCCATAGTTCGAAGCCAATTCTCAGAGACGCTCGTATCCAGCCCACCTTCAAATGTGGAGGTTTTAGTTTCTGGAACCTCTCACTAACCAGATCAATGACATCATTTTGAGGAGGTGGAGAACGACGAGCCTCGGCTTCACGTCTAACATCCCGTTCTATAAGCGTTTCCAAAGATCCGCCAGTCGGTCGATACGGTTATCCCTCGCTCCTTCGGCACTATCTTGTGTTCTAGTCTCTTCCATAATATTTTAATAGCCTTCACTTCTCACACAATGATCTTTTATTAGCCAATATTAACATAAACACGCTAATAGCAAGTAAAAAAAATATATGAAACCATTAACTGATGGGTTGCTCCTCTCCGCCAAGTGATTGTTGTATATGAACGGTCTTCAGAAACGCTTTAAACCTTTGCTCCGATACCAAACCTGTCACCCCCCTAGATTTGACTATCAGATACCGGATATTAAAAATATTCTTATTATATATTACAGCACAGTGGAAAACTTACAACCTTTAAGAGGAAACTCCTTTTCAACACCAAAAGTTACTTTTACACATCAGCCGACTATTATATTACAACCAAAAGAAAACATCGGCTGTATAGGTTTATAAACAAACTTATACTTAACACACACACAGAACACTACACAGGTCTGATGTTCATATACAATGGCTCGTTGGTGTAGAGAAGCGTCTCATACATCAACCTATGCCTGATACCCCGAATTATTACCTGTATCACAAGAATTCAACTAAATGAGCGAAAGCTCAGTAAGTAGTGACATACAATGCATTAATGAATTTATGAATGAGTTTATGAAATGCAGTTTCATTTTCTTTTAACTTTCGAAAACTCTTTTATAGCGCGCTGCTATGTATATCTCGAGTTCTTGGACCCGGACAAAAGTGTGCATTTCCAACCATAGCCAGAATAAACTGTCCAATCATAACACATGGGTCAGCTTGGCGTGTCCCAGACTCCACCAGGATCATGGCTATAAAGGTGCCCAATCATACACATGAGTCACCACGGTGTGTCCCAGACTCCACCACAAACATCACACAAAGTGTCCAATCATAACACATGGATCTCTATGACGTGTCCTAGACTCTGCCACAAAACAGCCCCTTACCAGTAGCCCACGATGCACATAACCAAAAGAGTTTGTTATGATCACCTTTAGAACGCCTGTACTATGATCAATGCATGCGACAGCAACCTCCAATGCTATACTATGATCATATGCATCATGATAATACCACATGTATAAATTCTCTATGGGACACGTCACACAATAAAATAGAGGAATATGTTATCGACATATACATAAGGTACGAGCAATATCCAAAACAACAATCATTAACACATATTTCAGACAAATGCTCTTGTGATACAGTTTTGAAATCAGTTACTACTTACCTTGTTCAGGTGATACCGTTGCTTTTATACCCATAAGAGGTGGTTGTGATGATATGTCTTCAGAGCCTATTTCAAGGAATCTATATGGTATACACAGGGTTTAACTCACTGCGTATCTGAAGGGTTTTACCGATTTCCATAATTGGTATTCTACAAATTTTATGTGCGCATTTCATTATTTACGAGCATAATACTCTATATTTTTTGCACTCCTAGTTCATTATGAGGACTATTATTTTCTGTTCATAGTATTAGATCAACTCTTATAGGCCACAACTCTAGGATTCTATAACAATACAATGGTTTAGGGGGAATTATCAAGATCTTTAAATAACTGAATTTGTCCTGTGTATATCCACTTGATTATAATTCGGATTTGCATAAATTTTTTATATAGTATACCTTATATACTTAAGAACATATATATAGCAACCTCTGCCCCTGAAGCAAACGAATTCAATACTATCCACACATATTTTCAAAAGGTGACAGAATTGATTCTTTTGTTGTCTTAGTGAGATTTATGCCCTATAAATCCATAATAAATACAAGTTTAGGCCATGTATGAGTTTTTAACATCATTAGAACGTATATAAGTACCTAAACCATCTCTCACAACTTCATATCTCACAAGAAATATAGCAAGAACAAGAGTAAAACAAAGATAACTCACCTTGATTGTCAACTGAATTGAGGTGTTGATGTTTTTTATGATTTCTCCTCGATTTTTTGATGGATTTTCGAAGTGTGGAGCTTATGGATCAAGTTCAGAGTGTCTATAAGAGTTTAGAGTACGTTACCTCCCTTATCTAAGTGGAAGAGTCGGTTTATAATTGTAAAAGTACTAAAATACCCCTCATTGGCCTCCAGAAGTTACATTTAGAAAAATGGACCGTTTGAAGTTGTTATAATCCGGTTCTTGGATGTTTTAAACCGGTTTTTAGTAGGTATTGATCATGTTTAGAGTATGGATGTATGGTCCAAGGTTTTTGATAAGTTTAATATGTATTTTTATTATTTAAACTCGGCTACTTTTGCGAATACATTTGAAAGTGGTAGAAAATGAGTTGTTGTTATGTTTACGAAATTTTATATAATTAACCCTAGAAATAAGAGTACGAGTACTCAGTTAGAAATATTACATTATTGTACAATGAACTAAAGGACAAATTCAATTCTGCCCAACCGCATTTGGGACGAATAAGGTACTTACAAATCGATGATTTAACAAAGATTATCACTGAGACCCTGAATTTCATCATTGGTGGTATTCACAAGTATCAAGATGATTGGCACGTGTTATCAGAATAAGAAAGGGTTATTTACTTGAATCATTAATCTAAATTGACTCAGCATACCCGCCGACTAAAACTCCGAGACTAACCGATAGACACGTCACTGATATTATTTACTGCTTACAGGCTTACCATTTGAACTTGGGGTTATGTTCAAATGCTTATCCATTTCAATGCCGTTAAATTAACTATCAAATAAGGTGAATCATGAAATGTCAAAATAGTACTTGATAACAAGTAATGCATGAATCACATTATTCAAATAATAGAAGTTCCATGTCAAACTGTCACATTTTTATACGATTAAGCATGAAGTCTTACATGTTTTAAGATTAATATGCTATTATTGACTAGACCTTGTGTGTGAGAGTCTTTGGGCATCACACACGAGGATTGATTAGCGCATGCTAATTTCAAAATTTATCCGTTGGAAAGAAACGTTAAGGGACAAGCCCGTCAGAAGAAAAGTTGGTTGACTAAGCCGCTAACGCACACAATGCATAAGAGTTAGCGCACGCTAAACTCCATAAATCAGTATTGGCTATAAGGCTCAAAATGCCTATAAATACCATCATATTTGGAATTGATGGACACACAACTACAAGCATACTTGCAATACTTTGAGCTTCGGTTATCTTGATTTAATTCCATCATATAATTTGTGAGAAAGAGAAAAACGAGAGTTGTTCACATTTTTAACATTCCATATACCTCGTATTTTCTTATTGTATTGAGAGTATTGCATCCCTCATTTGAGTTCTTGAGAGAAACGATTATAATCTGGTGTTATTAAGATCAATTGATCCGGCATTGTTAGGATTAAACTCCAACGATCGTAAGTAAGGATTTTAGAGTTCCGATGGAACACTAGAAGAAATATTTATTCTTGAGTGATTGGTTGTGCTTGGACCTATTGAAGACAAGGTTTGTAAAGGTTGTGCTCGAACCGACAGAAGACGAGACAAGGTTGTGTGTGGTTGTTCTCAAACCAATAGAAAAATATCGAAGAGAGGAAGTAGGTCACGTTTAGACCGAACCTGTATAAATCTGGTGTCATTTATTTTCCGCATTATTTTTAATTTCTCGAAAAACTTCTCTCCACTATTCAACCCCACTTCTAGTGGAAATTTTACTTTATCACCCTTGAGGAGCTCGATAGTGATTATTATATTAAACCCTGCAGGTGGATTTAATTCTGATATAATAATAGGGTTCGAGTGGTACTACTCTTGGATAAGATATTAATTAATTAAAGCTGTCAGTAGCTTAAATTAATGGACATTCGATATCTTAAACACGAGAAAAAATATATTTAAATAAGTAGCCCTATTTAATAAATTGGGATTTGGGTTAGAAGTGCAATATTTATGCTTTAGTGGATTGAATTGATATTAATGAACTCTACCAAATTAGGAAAGGGCTTAATATGGAATGTTTGGTTGCACTAGGAGCCCTAACCCTAAACTGTTGGATTGGTACCGCCACTAGAAGGAGGGGTTGAATAGTGCGGAGTAGAGTTTAGAACTCTTTTTGTGCGGAAGCTAGGAGTAATAAGAGTGAGAAAAAGAATGAACACACGAAATTGTTCGAGAGGTTCGGCTATAAACCAACCTACGTCCCCTACCTAGTGTTTTCGACTAGGACTTTTCTAAATCCTTGAATTCGCTTTCTAGTTTAGTGCTAACTCTTACAATAGCACTTTCAAGATTAGTGCCGAGCTTTTACAGTTTCTTGATTTCCGGGCTCAAGAACAACCTCATTAGAATCTCTCTTGTTTTTAAGGATATAAGACAACCTCACAATAACTCAACAAAAGTTGCAAGAAAGGAAACTCGTCTTTACAAAAGATAGCTCACATTGATACAAGAATGTAGATATCGGATTGATAGAATAATTCATCTCATATCAGAATATCTTTTCAGAGTATAATTATAGCTTGATAAGCTCAGATATTGCTTGTGTATGCTTGTATATCCCAGTGAATTCTTGTGTGTCTCCAACACCTTGAATGTCATGTATATATAGCCTCTTGGAGCCATTTCCCCATTGGAATAGTATGCATGTGTTATGTACGTTAAGTAACTTACGTTACATATGTAAGCCATGTAACGTACGTTACACTTTACGTGTAACGACCATAATGTTGTGTAAGGAAATGGGCAGACTCCTGGCTGAAACCTGTTATGTATGTTATGCACCACCGCATTACGTATGTTATATTTGGTCTTCATATCCGTCGGATCAGATGACTTTATTGCAACGGTCGATGACTTATTTGTTGACTCCATGCAACGGGCTGATTTTCGAATATTACGTACTTTATACAATAGGTATTACGTACGTTACCTGCATTCAAAACACTTAGTGCAAACATTAATAATATGTACGTTATGAATGGTTTGTTATGTATGTTAGGGACAGTTTTGTTACGTACGTTAGGAACAGTTTGTTACGTACGTTAAATAATAAAACTATGGAATGTTAATTTTGCCTTGTAAAACATCTTCAAAATTTTTAAAATGTGTTTTGAAAAATGTTGTTTCAACAATCTCCCCCTTCTTTATGATGACAAAAATTCATAGGAGTTTTTGAAGACAAAATTTTTAGGGTCGATAGAATTTTGAAAAAACAATACAAAAAGCCCCCTGACAATAATTCTCCCCTGATTTGGATAAGGGACAAAATTTTCAAAGATTTCAAAAACTCTCAATATTTTCTCTCTCCATTTTTGTCATTAACAAAAAGATAGGAGAACCTGCAATTCTCAAGGCAGAAGATCATGTTTAATAAAGCATAAGGTAACCAAATTACAAAAAATGTCCAACCATACAAACATAATTACGAATTCAAACCATATAAACTATAACATGAAAACAAGTATCCAAAAAGATAAAAAGAGAGATGCATGAAAATGTCGGTCTTAAGAAAACTGGATAATCATCAACATGAAGAACAATCAACTAATCAAGTCCAGCTTCGGGAGGCGAAGGCAGAATGCCAAAATGAGTGTAGATGCACTTAACCATGAGCTTGATTTCTTTCATCTCATTTTAGAGTCTGTCCATTCGTATATCCATCTCAGATGAGGAGCTCTCCCAAATGGCTCGTGAAGGACTTGGCTGGGAAGACTGAGTGAATAAATGAGTCCTCTCTGACTGAGTGCCACTTGATGAGACTCTATCCTTCGGACGAGGCAATGCCCCACCGTCAACCAAAACATAATCATCCTTCGGGTAAGCAAAGTAAATCCATCATCGGTTATGGGTGTGTAGATACTTCATGGTACGGATGGTTCCTTCATGAACCAAGCTACCCTTAATAATAGGCACTCCATTTAACCCTGATAAGTCGACTCCTGCTTTCTCAAACACTTCAGTCAGAATTAAACCAAAAGGCATCCCAGATTTTCTTTGACGATCAACCTTAGCATACCATTTCTTGTGAAAAATCTATCCTTTTTCCACAAGCCATTTCATCACAATTTTCGAGAAATTTACTTCTTTGTCCTTTTGAACATTGTAAATAACTTCCATATCTAAATTCACAATCCGTTGTTGAGAATTCACCTTCGGCATTAGGCTCCTAGTAATAGCGTCATGAAGGAGTTGGATATTCAAACCAAAATCATTTTTCTCGAATTTGTCATTATTTACTTCTAGCACGGCTTTGGATAACAAGAAATTTCTCACACCCATCTCACTTACGGGTTCGTACTCAGCATCATAGATATCGATTATCAGATTTTCAACATTGAGAATAAAGTTTCCACTACAAATGAAATCGTAATTAGGTAACCCAAAAATGTCAGATAGTTTATCCGTATCAAGTTTAATCTCTTTTCCACGAACAACATAATGAACCACATGTGACCCTTCAACATTGTAGGAACTCCACAAATTTACATAGAATCCACAAACACAATCAACATAAACTGGCCTTGCAAAACTAACAAACTTGGTTATCCCCAGCAAATCAAAAAATTCATCAATATTAATACCAACTGCTTTCAGGGGTTCAAAATCAAAGTGATGACTCGGAGTTACCTCTTCATCAATCAAGACGTCGTTGTAGATTTTCATAGCCTAAAGATTTCGGAATTGAGGACCATCGGCCGAATTGGATGGTGGATGAATATTGGGATGTTTCTTCTCTTCTTTTCCTGCCGGTTCTAGTACTCATGATGGATTTTGAGGTTAGATGATGATTAATGGAAATATTAGAGAGGGTCGATCGATTTTTAAGAGAAGATGCAGAAGAACGATCGTGTGTAGGGTTTTGAGATGGGAGAGAAATGAAAGGGGTTTTGACAGATCGATAATTAAAGGTAGAAGGATATAGCGCGTAACGTACGTTACAGTGTATTACGTCCGTAAATAAAGGACTTTAATGTATGTTATAAGAGATTATAGTAGCCGTAATGGAATATCAAAAACTTTTGCCCAAAAACCTGTGCTGCATAGCGTACATAATCGGAGGCTGCATAACGTACGTAATAAACTTTACGTACATAATCTCTTGTTTATAGAGGCCGTAACTCTGACCAAATGAATAGTGATATTCTTCTGATGATATCTTCGTTTCTTATGACATTCTTGCTGTATAAGATGACTATGCAAAATTTAAAAATGATCAACATGTCCCATTCCTAAATTTATTCGAATAAAGTTGAAAGCATTTTCGGGTAATGATTTTGTAAAAATTTCAGCCAATTGTTCATTAGTACCAACAAATTGGAGACACACATTTCCGTTTTGGACATGATCACAGATAGAATGATGGCAAACTTCAATGTGTTTAGTCCTACTATGCAAAATGGGATTTTTACTCAAATTTATGGCACTTGTTGTTGGGATTCGGTGCCTAAAACGGGCTCAGTGGAAGCGGTAAAACGAAAATTAATTCGATCTGAATCCCTATGAGGATCGATCGAGCAACGTATATACGAATTTAAAAACGAAAAACAAGAGTTATAAGAAACTCACCCTTGAAGTCCGTTGATTAAATGGTAACCTTCTCTTGAGCTATTCCCCAAGCTTTGATTGATCTCTACGAATCCAATCCGCTCCCATCTCTTGAACGATCCAACACCGAAAGCACCACGTCTCTACTTGCCACGCGCCGAAAAAATGACCGGAATGACAACACTCGATTAACCTCTAAGGTTACGGCTAGAATCAAGTGATGAAGCCTTTTTATTATTGCACTCTAAGTGTGTAATATATATCTCTCAATGTATCTTGAATTTTCTCCAAGAAGACTCGAGAAAAAGATGAAGAACAAGAGGAAGACAATTTTAGAAAACTTTTTCTCTCTCTCTCACTCAAAACTCACGTTGGAATGGGTAGATAAGAAGTGAGAGATGTCTTTCCTTTTATTCTACTTACAAATCCCACACAATCCCCTTATATCCATATAATAAGAGATATCATATCTCTTAGGTGATTAGTCTTCACCCACCAAAGGAAGACAAAGACTAAAGGTAAGAGATCAAAAGTGGGGCCGGCCTCTAGAAGGAATCCTATGAGTTTGGTTCGTTTCGGACTCCCGAGAGTCCAAACAGATAAACTCTTATTCCATTCCGATGTATTTATATCGATTAATTAATCCAATTAATTAATCATATTAAATACATAATAACATAACTAATTTCTCCAAGAAATAATTATATTCATTAATTAAATTAATCACCCGGTAATTTATTTAATTAATTAAGCCGTAAATTAATTTATCCAATAAATCAATTTAGACATCCAATGTCCCAAATTAGATATCCAATATCTAATATTTATAATGAGAGATTAAGCTCGATTCATTCCATCGTCAATCCTATTGCGCGACTCCGTAGGTTCGTCTCAGTCAGCAATGGGAGGAACCAAAGAGTAGTAGCACCACCTAGCCAGCCTGGTGGCCTACATTGTACCTCAACTGAGAACGAATGATCGGGATCATTTAAGAACCATTCTGTCGTGAATACCAGTATACGTATAAACCCTTCTTTCAAATGTCCCGATCAAGTTATAGGGTCACAGTCAGTCAAACCCTATATGTACTTGACGCTATGCATGCGTTAATGCAAATCGAGATCATTGAGCTCTCGTGTATCCAATACAACTAGCTCCAATGCTTTGGCCAACGACTTATGATCTCATCTGCCAATAACCGCATAGGACATATAACCGCTCACTAACGGGAGAAAGAATTCTATCTTGGTATTCAGTAAGACCTGCTACTTGCCCATTAAAATGCACATCGAGGTTGACCCCCACCTCCAGGTTTATAGGGTCGAGATACTCTAATGAAAATCTTAACATCACAAGCACATCCCTACTAAATCCTCAAGTCGAAGGTTCACGAATACCTATTCCAACCTTTCGATTCCGTCATTGACTGTCTCGGAGTGAAATTCGTGTGACGAATCGAGGGTGAGTCGGTTCGAGTATACTAATCCAATTAGCATACCTATAACGTGTGCTCCCACTAACCATTAGTGTTCGACAGGCACTCTCCATGTCAAAGAACACGTCATACAAGTCTTCACATAAACTTAACGCCCAGTCAAGTTTCATCGACTTGCGAACGATTAAGTATTTGAGCTATAAACTTTCCAGTGCCGACCCCTTATCCAATAAGGAGTGGAACGTTTTGCTCTCAAATACACGTACTAGTTTCTATATGTATATTTACGAGTTAGGAATGCCAGTAACTTTCAGTAAATAAAGAAACATCCATTACCTTATATTAATAATTGACATAATTACAAGTACAATGCCCACACTCAACATCCTCTGAGTGGCATTCGAGGGCATACTCCTAACAATATCCCACTTGCACTCAATGCCACACACTATGGTATCTAATACCCATGTTCTCCAGATGACGCTTCAAGCTAGTCTGAGAAAGTGGCTTGGTCAGTGGATCAGCGACGTTGTCGGCCGAGTCTACTCTGTGCAGCACAATGTATCCCTTGCGAGCAAATTCTCTTACGAGATGATACTTCCTCTCAATATGTTTGGTGCTGTTGTGAAACCTTGGATCCTTGGCCTGCGCTACAGCTCCATCGTTGTTGCAGTACAGCAGAATAGGAAGCTCAGCACATGGTATCACTTGAAGTTCTCCCAAAAGCTTCTTATTCCAGAATGCTTCCTTGGAAGCCTCCGAGGCTGCTTGATACTCAGCCTGACAGGTGGAATCAGCAGTCGCGCTTTGCTTGGCACTACGCCAAGATACTGCTCCTCCATTAAGATTAAATATGTAGCCAGAAGTAGACATCGAGTCATCCTTCAGTCCTTGGAAGTTCGAATCAGTGAATCCCACCACATCCAATTCTCCACCGCCATACATCAGAACCATATCTCTAGTCCTTCTTAAGTACTTGAGAACGTTCTTTACGGTAGTCCAATGTTCCCTACCTGGGTTTGCCTGAAACCTACTCACCACGCTTACAGCATGCGCGATGTCAGGTCTTGTACACAACATAGCATACATAAGGCTACCCATAGCCGAAGCAGATGGTATATTACTCATTTCCTTTCTTTGTTCCTCACTTTGAGGACACATCTTCAAGGAGAGTTTTATTCCATGTCGCATTGGTAGGATCCCTCTTTTAGAATCATCTTAAATCGCTTTAAGATCATATCTATATAGAGGGTTTGGGAAAGACCTATTGTTCTCTTCGCTCTATCTTGGTAGAGCCGAATACCAAGAATATAGGTTGCTTCTATAACACCCCCAATCCGCTCAGGGATATTACACGCCGTAGAACCTTTCCTCAAGGATCTACCAGGCTGGTAACAACATCGAACAACTCAACAATGCCTTCAAGGCTAAAATGACTCAGTAGACCGATTTGGTCTTTCAATAAAAATATACAACTCAATCACATTACATGCCCACGCATGGGTCGAATACAACACACTCCCATACAACGACAAAGAAAACTGCAGCGGAAATAAAATACAACTAAACCAATGACATCATATGGATCCTCGTGTGATTAGTATCGTTCATCTTTCATCATACTTCGTGCCGACCCTGTGTTATGCTCCCAAACCTGAATGCAAAAACAGACATCCACCCCCCGAATACTCGGGGGTTAGCAAAACTCAACTATTTTGCTAGTGTAAGAACAAAGTGCAAAAAAACGAGTCATACAATTCACATTCCACGAATAACAATAACCAGGAATCCTCAAAGATCCAAACGAAACAAAAAGTACATCCCGAGGCAAGAGTTTGAGAAAAATATTCCAAAACCGAAAGATCACAAATCAATGGAAATAATTTATAAAAGAGTTTAGAATGCCATCGAGAGTTTTAATAAAAAACAATTTTGGATTATCAAATCCCACTTTTCAAAACCCAAAAGACGAACGGGTCACCGCCCCAAAGGTTTACTTTCCGTAAAATGACCTTTACCAAACCGTTGGGATTTTAGCCCCAAATCCGCAAAATGACCTTTACAAAACTGTTGGGATTTTAGCCCCAAATCTCATCAACTAACAGTACATGAGAACGACAACAAGGTTCGTCTTCCAATATCAAAATTCACAACCCAAGGTTTAAACACAGACGACAAATTGTAATACCTCCGGTATTTCATGCTTGATTACTTTGTACTGTGTGAATTTTTGTAAAGTGACGTCATTTCTATTTATGTATTCCATTGAGTGCTATATAATTGTGCGATGTAAATGAAATGGAGGTGACACGCATTGACGCCGTGGGATGATCGTCGGTGCGAATATGACGGTGGCCAACGTCTTGTTCCCCGATAATTGTTGACGAGTGGAAGGGACGGTCACCCCGAGATGGTTAGAATGTGATATGTGGCTAAAGAGTTTATGGCTAGCGCACGTTAGAGTTTTGTCTAACGCGCGCTACAACTTATGCCTAACGTACGCTATATTCCGATTGTTACGTACGTTAAGGTAGTTATATTACGTACGTAACGGGTGAGTCGTACACCCAACCAGAATCTTTCTTTTAACACGGACGGGGCTACTTTCGGCGGGCTATAGGACAAACGAGTCAACTCTTCATAACATACGTTATGTCCCAAATTTAACGTACGTAACACTTGGGCACATTTCGGGCAGTGGCGGTCCTTACATATGTTGTCATTGCACTGTTACGTACGTAATAAGCCTTACGTACGTAACACCGTTATCATTAACGTACGTTAACAAAACCACGTTTTATAAAATGGCAATTCCCTTCTTCATTTGCACGACCCAACATTACAAGATATCACCCTTGGAGAAATTCCTAGCCTTATACTCGGTTCTTAACCTCTTATATACATGAATTAACATTGAGGAGGTGGTTTCTTGAGCTCCGGTGAAGATTATTCAAGTCATTCAAGTCACTTCTCGTTTCTCCTCGTAGTGCTTGTGGATTCGCCAACTCTCTTCATTATTCTTCTTCCAATAAGGTAAGCCACCAATCCCTGGAGTTATATCTTCGATGTTCTCTTATGTATACTTATTAGATTGTGGGTATTGGGTAGATTTTTGCCAACCTTCGTACACAACCTTTCGAATGGAATTATAATAACCGGAGTTATCGTTTCTCATATGTTTCGTTTCATGAAAATCATATCTATCATACGAAATTTCATTTCAAATCATCACCAGGAATGTAAAATTTGACGAATCAATTGTAGGAGAATTCGTAGTGATCCGTCACCATATATTCCATTGTTGTAGCCACCCTAACGTTGTGATTTTTGACACTTAGTGAACTAAGGAAAACAATTCGATAGTATAATCATCATTGGATATCAAACCACCAAAGTTAGTGTGTAATAGAATCCGTCGATTGTAGTATTCGGAATATAGAATAGAATTAGAAAGCATGAGATTCGATTACGCTATAATCATTTGTCGACAACCGAAAAATGATAGGGATAATCTTGTTGATCAAATTGATATATATCTAATGTTAACTGTAGAATTGAGCGGAATAATGGTACACAATACTTACGAACTTAGAAACGATACTAATATCGACAATTAAAACTATGCTAGGAATCCGATTAGGAATGGGAGACTAGTTTTTTTCATCATGATCCGTATGAGGTGTTAATCGGATATTACGTGGCTAGGTTAAGCTCGAGCGGACGTGGGGACTCCGTTTATCACAAAGCACCTACTATCGGATCACAAGCAAGTGAAATCTTGCTCGAGAATTTTCTAATATTAATGTTATACCCTATGTGCGTATGTGCCATTTTGATGAATGCCGACGTTTGTCTTTCTCTAAAACATGTTATAAATGGGCCGATGTGTTGGGGATAAAACCTGTATGGTACCCGTGTGGAAATGTGTGAGGGGATAAGACCCGAATTGGGCGCCTATGTTCCAGGGTATTCTCGTGTGGATACTTCCGTGACCCTTGGTTGCGACCTTGGGGCTTATGTGATAAAAGAGAGAGACAACGTCGGTTGTGTGATGAAATTCCTTGTTGATTACTAGATAGTGTGATTGTAAAAATGGCGTATATCGTTGTTAGTAGCTGTTACTTGGTATGCATTCTCTGACCCTGGTTATCTAGTATGATTCGTCGTGCCAGGTAAAATTGTTCATCATGTGCAGGACATTCCCGAGGGGTCCGGTCAGACTTGAGCGGTGTTGGAATTATCTCTAGCTGCTGCTTAAATTGAAATAAATTTGCTTTCTTTTGAAAAACCTTTGTTGTGTAATAATTGGACTTCGAATTACATTTTTCCTTAAAATCTTTCGACTCACGTTATGTAAACCTTGAACTTAATGTTTTATCGCGATTTTCTTAAATTGTCTATTTTTCTAACTAGCCTCGTGGGTCCCAAGCGGGATTCACGGCACTGTAATACCTCGAGAGATTTTGGGGGTGTTACAGAAAATGGTATCAGAGAAAAACTCCTGGTTTGAATAAAATTTCTCCTAATTTTTCAAAGTCCAACACCCCAAGCGATCGAAACTCCTCATGGGAATGCAAAGTAAGTGGTATGTGTGTTTCTGTCTATGTACTACATTTAATCGTAAACCGTGTATGGAACTGGCTTTAGATTAATATCGTTAGTGATGGCACGCCGAGGAGCTACGAGGGTGGTGAATGATGCTCAGGGTTCCGCCGCGAACCACAATGAGGACGGGAACACTACCGAGACCCATCCTGCTGGGGGCCATCCGCCACCAGTTAATCAAAACGATCAGGAGGCGGAACGCCAGAATAACAACCCGGGAGGCATGGACCCAGCTTTTGTTCAGGCCCTTGCCCAGGCTATCGCCATCGGAATTGCTCAGGTCAACCAGGCGGAACGGATACCGGTCATCAATGTGGAAGAAAATGCAGGATGAGACCGATGGTTGGGAGAGATGCTGAAGGCCAGGCCTCCATTATTTGACGAAACAGGAGAGAAACACGTGGACGATTGGATCTCTGAAATGGAGACGGCCTTCGAAGTAATCGGATGCCCAGAGAACCGGAAGGTGCCGCTCGTGATTAATCAACTCCGTGACACTGCTGCACGTTGGTGGAGGACTTACAGGCCAGAGGACCGAGTGGTCGGGTGGACCGAATTTGCCCGACTACTACGGAGAGAGTACTGTCCCAGATCAGCCCGAACTGCTCGCGCACGAGACTTTTTCAGTGCCGGACCTCAGAACATACCAGTACCAGAGATCATTCGGGCCTACCGAACCGAGCTAAGTTACATCTCACAGATGGTTCCATCAGAAGATCAACGAATATGCCATCTTGCACAGAGGTCGCCGGAGGATGTACAACGCTATGCCGCCGGATTTCACTGCACGACCCTGAGGGCATACGAAGACGTAGTCACAGCATATGCCGGTACAGTTGTTAATACCGACATCGGGCATAACTCGAAGAAGCATAAGACATCAGTTCAGCCTTGGAGCAACAACAAAATGAATTCGGGGCCCGCATCTTCTTTTAAGTCGGCGGTTTCGTACCAACAGAAGGGTGTATCTGATCGGCCTTACCGTAGGGACTGTTTCAATTGTGGCGTGACCGGGCATACTAAGGATCGGTGTCAGAAGACGGCTACCAAATGTTTCACTTGCGGAAAGAGTGGACACATGTCTCGTTACTGCTGGCGGGCCAATTCCACTTAGAACCCAGCTTCCCAACCAAGTCAACAAGTCTCTGTGCAATCACCTAGGACGCCTGCTGTTTCCAACTACCGAGCTCCATCCCACCAGAACCAACCACCGCTACATAGTGCCGGACGAGGCCGTGGGCACGGCGGAGGTACCTCGTCCTTTTCGGAGTCAGTGCCGTCTCGTGTATTTGAGCTCAAGGCTACGAATGGTCAATCTGCGCCAGCTATCTCAGGTAGTCTTCTTGTTAACTCTCAGCCAGTGCATGTACTATTTGATACCGGAGCCGCCCATTCGTTTATATCTGTGGAATGCATTGAACGCTTAAATCTTGTTTGTGTACCTTGTGAGCCCTTTACTGTTAAACTACCTGAGGGTAGTAGATTAGGCGGCGATCAAAGGGTTCGAGACCATCGGATCTCCATCAACAATCATAGTTGGACCGCTAATCTTATGGTCTTTCCGCTCCAGAACGAAGATATCATATTAGGTATGGACTGGATGCCATTGCACAGGACGATCTTGGATACCTACCACTTGACTATTTCCATTTCGGCTCATGACGGTACCACACACGTCATCAGCGGACGTGAACACTTTAGTACGAAAGGGTCTCTCAGCATTACCGCATCAGAAGTCTCCTGCAGCTCTCGAAGGGAGTACTATTGGTGTTATGTTCTTCGAGAGGATACTTCACAACTTACAATCACAAACATTCCAGTGGTAAATGAATTTCCAGACATTTTTCCCGATGAACAGGGCTTCCGCCGCACCGAGAAGTTGACCTTTCCATTGAACTCGAGCCGGGGACGAAACCTATTTCCAAAGCTCCTTACAGGATGGCACCGGCCGAGATGAAGGAATTAAAGATACAGCTCGAAGATCTGTTGGAGAAAGGGTTGATCTGCCCAAGCACCTCGCCGTGGGGCGCGCCGGTACTTTTCGTTAAGAAGAAAGACAACTCTCTACGCTTGTGCATCGACTACAGGGAGCTAAATAAGGTCACTATCAAGAATCGTTATCCACTACCAAGAATTGATGACCTCTTGGATCGATTACAAGGGGAAGTCATGTTTTCAAAGATCGATTTGCGGTCCGGATATCACCAATTAAGGATTCGGGAGGAAGATATACCCAAAACTGCATTTCGGTCGAGGTATGGGCATTACGAGTATATCGTGGTATCATTCGGGTTGACTAATACCCCAGCCGTTTTCATGGAACTGATTAATAGAGTTTTGATTGATTTCCTCGATAAATGCGTGGTGGTTTTTATCGACGACATCCTGATATATTCTCAAAGCCGACAGGAACACGAGAAACATTTGAGGCAAGTGCTGAGCGTGTTAAGGCAACACCAACTTTATGCGAAACTGTCCAAGTGCGAATTATGGATGCCGGAGGTAATTTTTCTCGGACATGTTGTCTCGGCAGAAGGTGTCAAGGTCGACCCACAAAAGATCAAGACAATAACGAGTTGGGAACCGCCGAAGAACGTCAAGGAGGTTAGGAGTTTCTTAGGACTGGTGGGTTACTATCGAAGATTCGTCGAGGCCTTTTCCTGTATCAGCCGACCGTTAACGAACCTACTAAGGAAGAGCACCAAATTTGTATGGACTACAGACTGCCAGAAGAGCTTCGATGAGCTCAAGGGTAGGCTAACTACCGCCCCGGTACTAGTGTTACCGTAGGGTATAGAAGGATTCATTATATACACGGATGTATCCAAGCACGGACTAGGGTGTGTCCTCATGCAGAATGGCAGAGTCGTTGCGTACGCATCCCGACAACTGAAGCCGTATGAAGTAAATTAACCGACGCATGACTTGGAGCTAGCGGCAGTGGTGCATGCCCTCAAGATTTGGAGGCACTATCTTTACGGAGTTACTTGCAAAGTTTTCACGGATCATAAGAGTTTGAAATATATCTTCACTCAGAGAGAATTAAACATGAGACAGAGGCGTTGGTTGGATCTAATCAAGGACTACGATGTGGAAATCTCCTATCATCTGGGAAAAGCCAATGTGGTAGCTGATGCTCTTAGTCGGAAAACTATACAAGAGGTAATGCTATCCAGCATAACAGTTCAACCCAAACTGCAGCAAGACATCAAGAGAAGCAACACCGAAGTATGGATACAACGTAGGCAAGGACAATTATGCTCTATCAACATACTTTCGTCCTTACTAGACGAGATACGTCTAGCACGGATGGAAGATCATGAATTACGTGTGATTGGTGCAAGAATCGAGGAAGGAGGTGTTTTCGATTATAAGATTCAGGGTGATTTGGTGAGGTTCAAGAACAGGATCTATATTCCACCGAATGATGGGCTGAAGCAAACTATACTGAAGGAGGCGCACGCCACTCCCTATTATATTCACCCCGGAGCAAGCAAGATGTACAAAGATTTGCGACAGAGTATTTGGTGGATGAATATGAAATGGGAAGTTGCTAGGTTTGTCGCCCGATGTATGACTTGCCAACAAGTAAAGATTGAACACCGCAGACCAGCCGGAATTATGCAACCCCTACCCATCCCAGAGTGGAAATGGGAGAGCATATCAATGAACTTTGTCACTAAGCTACCTACGGCGGTGGGAGGAAAGGATACAATTTGGGTCATTGTTGATCGATTGACAAAATCGGCACATTTCATTCCTATTCAAGAGACAACCGGGACAGAGCAACTGGCCGTCATTTTCATCAGAAAGATCGTAAGGCTACATGGCGTTCCCTCATCCATCATTTCAGATAGGGACACCAGATATGTGTCTCGTTTTTGGAAAGCCGTCCATAAAGCTATGGGGACCCAAATACACTTTAGCACAGCTTATCACCCCCAACCAGATGGCTAGACCGAGCGTACGATTCAAACCTTGGAAGATATGTTGAGGGCATGTGTGCTCGATTGTGGTAAGGATTGCGCTAGACATTTGGGATTAGTGGAGTTCTCGTACAACAAAAGCTGGCATGCAAGCATAGGCATGGCACCGTTTGAGGCCCTGTATGGGCGAAGATGCAAGTCGTCGTTATGCTGGGATGATGCCTCTGACACCGCGGTTATCGAGTTAATTCTTATCCAGGAATCCATTAAAAAGATCGCTATCATTCGAAAGCACATGCTAGCCGCACATAGCCAGCAGTAATCTTATGCCGAAAACCAACAGCGACCATTAGAATTTACGGTCGGGGATCGTGTTTGGGTTAAAGTATCACCTATGCGAGGTATCCAGCGTTTCGGCCAGAAGGGAGAGTTAAGCCCGAGATTTATAGGTCCGTTTGAGATATTGGACCGGGTAGGAAAGCTCGCGTATCGATTAGCTCTACCGCCGCATCTGGATGGAGTGCATAACGTTTTTCACGTCTCCCAGTTAAGAAAGTATGTCTATGACCCGAGTCACAAGCTCAATTTAGAAGAAGTGGAAATTTTCAATGACGCTACCTTTAGGGAGGTACTGATCGCCATTTTGGATCGGCGTGTGAAGATGTTAAGAAATAAAGCCATACCCCTAGTGAAGATTCAGTGGTCGCACCACACCGCGGAAGAAGCGACTTGGGAAACCGAGTCGAGCATGAAAGAGAGTCATCCCGAGTTATTTTCTTAAGTTTCGTGATGAAACTATTTTTAAGGGGGGTGATATGTAATACCTCCGGTATTTCATGCTTGATTACTTTGTACTGTGTGAATTTTTGTAATGTGACGTCATTTCTATTTATGTATTCCATTGAGTGCTATATAATTGTGCGATGTAAATGAAACGGAGGTGACACGCCTTGACGTCGTGGGACGATCGTCGGTGCGAATATGACGGTGGCCAACGTCTTGTTCCCCGATAATTGTTGACGAGTGGAAGGGACGGTCACCCCGAGATGGTTAGAATGTGATATGTGGCTAAAGAGTTTATGGCTAGTGCACGTTAGAGTTTTGTCTAACGCACGCTACAACTTATGCCTAACGTATGCCATATTCCGATTGTTACGTACGTTAAGGTAGTTATATTACGTACGTAACGGGTGAGTCAGTCTCCCGACCAGAATCTTTCTTTTGATAGGGACGGGGCTACTTTCGGTGGGCTAGAGGACAAACGAGTCAACTCTTCATAATGTACGTTATGTCCCAAATTTAACGTACGTAACACTTGGGCACATTTCGGGCAGTGGCGGTCCTTACGTACATTGTCATTGCACTATTACGTACGTAATAAGCCTTACGTATGTAACACCGTTATCATTAACGTACGTTAACAAAACCAAGTTTTATAAAATGGCAATTCCCTTCTTCATTTGCACGACCCAACATTACAAGATATCACCCTTGGAGAAATTCCTAGCCTTATACTCGGTTCTTAACCTCTTATATACGTGAATTAACATTGAGGAGGTGGTTTCTTGAGCTCCGGTGAAGATTATTCAAGTCGTTCAAGTCACTTCTCGTTTCTCCTCGTAGTGCTTGTGGATTCGCCAACTCTCTTCATTATTCTTCTTTTAATAAGGTAAGCCACCAATCCCTGGAGTTATATCTTCGATGTTCTCTTATGTATACTTATTAGATTGCGGGTATTGGGTAGATTTTTGCCAACCTTCGTAGACAACCTTTCGAATGGAATTGTAGTAACCGGAGTTATCGTTTCTCATATGTTTCGTTTCATGCAAATCATATCTATCATACAAAATTTCATTTCAAATCATCACTAGGAATGTAAAATTTGACGAATCAATTGTAGGAGAATTCGTAGTGATCCATCACCGTATATTCCATTGTTGTAGCCACCCTTACCTTGTGATTTTTGACACTTAGTGAACTAAGGAAAACAATTCGATAGTATAATCATTATTGGATATCAAACCACCAAAGTTATTGTGTAATAGAATCCGTCGATTGTAGTATTCGGAATATAGAATAGAATTAGAAAGCATGAGATTCGATTACGCTATAATCATTTGTCGACAACCGAAAAATGATAGGGATAATCTTGTTGAGCAAATTGATATATATCTAATGTTAACTGTAGAATTGAGCGGAATAATGGTACACAATACTTACGAACTTAGAAACGATACTAATATTGACAATTAAAACTATGCTAGGAATCCGATTAGGAAAGGGAGACTAGTTTTTTTCATCATGATCCGTACGAGGTGTTAATCGGATATTACGTGGCTAGGTTAAGCTCGAGCGGACGTGGGGACTCCGTTTATCACAAAGCACCTAATATCGGATCACAGGCAAGTGAAATCTTGCTCGAGAATTTTCTAATATTAATGTTATACCGTATGTGCATATGTGCAATTTTGATGAATGTCGACGTTTGTCTTTCTCTAAAACATGTTATAAATGGGCCGATGTGTTGGGGATAAAACCTGTATGGTACCCGTGTGTAAATGTGTGAGGGGATAAGACCCGAATTGGGCGCCTATGTTCCGGGGTATTCCCGTGTGGATACTTCCGTGACCCTTGGTTGCGACCTTGGGGCTTATGTGATAAAAGAGAGAGACAACGTCGGTTGTGTGATGAAATATTCCCTGTTGATTACTAGATACTGTGATTGTAAAAATGGCGTATATCGTTTTTAGTAGCTGTTACTTGGTATGCATTCTCTGACCCTGGTTATCTGGTATGATTTGTCGTGCCAGGTAAAATTGTTCATCATGTACAGGACATTCCCGAGGGGTCCGGTCAGACTTGAGCGGTGTTGGTATTATCTCTAGCCGCTGCTTAAATTGAAATAAATTTGCTTTCTTTTGAAAAACCTTTGTTGTGTAATAATTGGACTTCGAATTACATTTTTCCTTAAAATCTTTCGACTCACGTTATGTAAACCTTGAACTTAATGTTTTATCGCGATTTTCTTAAATTGTCTATTTTTCTAACTAGACTCGTGGGTCCCAAGCGGGATTCACGGCACTGTAATACCTCGAGAGATTTTGGGGGTGTTACACAAATCCTCTAGTGCCATCCTAGCCAAGTAAGCCAAACGAACAACTTACCTCTTACACACTTAGTCGATGCATGCAATCATGAAAACCGATCAAAATACTCGTTTTCGGAAACGCTAATATCAAAACAGATTTGTGACATACACCACAATTAGCCGTGGATCCACCCCTCCGTGAACCCCTACCGAGACCCCGTCGGATATAACCCATATTGGTTAAAAGCAAACTCGCGGATCCACCCCTCCGTGGACCGCTACCGAGACCCCGTCGGATCTAACCCGTAGTGAGCATACACACACACGTTACTCATGAAATACTAATATGCTAAGAATGTAAGTCCATTAAGAATACTTACTAGAGATGGCCACTTACCCGAAACCGCTATCATACTCATCACAATACAACCACACGATTAACACGGAATACATGATTCCACAACATTAAATGAGCGGGGTATCATTAATATCCAAAATGTTCAAAATAATTAAATCATGATCAATTCCCCAAAACACACCATTCACAAAACACACGCGTTTTGAAAGTGAGCCTTTAACGAGGCTAGCCGAATATTTTGAAACTCATTTCAAACAAACAAACAAACATATCAAAACGATCACCAATCATCATATCCACAAAGCAAGAAATGTATGGACAAGGTACTTGCCTCGCATAAGAACAATGCGGAGAATCAACCGAAGTAGGTTGGCACGAACCGACTACGAACCCGCCGACTCCACCGAACGTTAACCTGCGACAATAAACTACGAACTACAATAACAACAATGAAAATGAATTCCATAGCACTACCTAAAGTCGTGTAATTGAAGGGACAAACGACACAAATTTCAAGGGTTTCACTCAAAATGGCCAAGAACACAAAGATACGATCACAATGAGAATCAAGATAAAAAACAACGGAAATCCCACCAAACTATCGAAGGGATACTCGTTGGGACATTTAATCGAACACTCAATGTTCGATAACTCCCAAGAACACTCGAATCACTAATCGAGTTGAACAAACTCGAAATATGGATATACAACCCATAGAACACGATTAATAACATCATACTACACCAACCGATGTATCAAAATCGGACTAGAATCAAAATCAAGAACAAATTATACAAGAAGTCAACTTGAAGGAAAATCAAGAAATATACCTTGATTCGACGAAGAACGCGGATTGGATGATGATATAATCAACAAGAATCTTCCGAAACGTCTTGGAATTGATTAGAATCAGCCAAGAACTCGAACCCTAGCCTCACCCGTCCGACAACCGCGAAGAGAAGAGAAGAAAGGGAGGAAATGGGGTTAGAAACCCGTCTGTCCCCTAATATACACCAGCGACGCACGACCGTAATGCACGACCAAGTGCTCGTGTGTTTGGTCGTGCGCTAGGCCACTGCCCAGCCACTGACACCACGCACGAGCAACGCGCACGAGTAGTTGATCGTGTGTCCTGCTCGTGCGTCCCTGGAGCTCATTGCCGAGCGCTGGATAGCGCACGAGCTCCACGCACGACCACATGCTCGTGTGGCCTGCTCGTGTGTTACAATAGGAGGCCAATATCGAGCCCGACACGGCCCCGAAACCCGAACCTGAATATAAATCGAAGATACGGTTACGAAGTACTCGCAAAGACGAAACCAAGCGCTAAGAGGACACACGATTTCGACCACCCAAAGGCTCGAAATTCGACAACGGAAAGTAATTACCCCAAACTTTGGGAAATTACGAAAACGGCCCAAAACGTTCGAAATATACGATACACAATTGAAACACCAAGCCAAAGCTCGCAACATGAATAATAACATTAAATGAACTTACGAGAAACTGGAAACAACAGTTTCGGACGAGATTCGCAAGAATCGAACTCAAGTGCGGAAAAGCCGCTAAAAAGCACGGAACTCAACAAAACGACACCGAAACGAACTCGGATGACAAAAGGTACAGAATTAATCATTCTCGGAATGACGGAACGGTCATGAGCGAGTCGTCAAAACGGACTATCGCCGAAAAAAAGAAATTACCAGAAATCGAAATTACGGGTATTACACACTACCCTCCTTAAAAGAAGTTTCGTCCCGAAACTTAAAACAAGTAGGGAGAAGAACTATACCACCTGGAATATTTCGATGAGATACACAAGAATGCGTAACTAACGCCCAACGGCGAAACGTTACAAACAACGCAAAGGAATATACGGTGTGAAAACACGCTCCACGGCGACTAACACAACGCCACCGGTAGAGACATACTAAAATCAACAAGTGACAAGCGTCATCAAGCAGACAATACAATCGAGTCGATTATCCAAACAATCACAAAACACAACGAACGAAAATCAATATGGTTGACCAACCCAACGGTACATCAATCAAAACGCGAGCCAATCGCTGAACAAATACGGAATTCCACCGCCCAAGCGTTAGAAGATCGAAAACGAGATTAATTTCCCGAACTTGAGGGACTTAGGAAGGAGTCTGAACGTTCAACAATCACGGGACGAGATCAACAAAAACCAAACAATCAAACGATCGAACCACAACGATCGAGACAACAAAAATCAAACAATCATGTTCGAATCACGAAGAACAATAAAATTCAAACAACAACTCCAAGGTTCACAAGAATCGAACCGAACTCGGAAAAGTCACAGCGATAACCAGATCGACTCAAAACAAGATCACAGCTCGTCCGAACGATGAAACCAAAATTCAGAACAAATTCAGAAAGTATCAACGAACACGAGCGAGTCGATAGAATTGAGAAAGAGAAAATGCAGAAGCCAAAAATAATACGGGTATTATATTCGACCTCTTCTAAAAGAAGTGTCGTCCCCGAAACTCACAACAATGAAATCAAGGTGACAACATAACAAGCAACCGACAGAAACATTCTTCAAAGGCCTCTCAAAGCCGATTCTGATAACTGTGCTGAAGCGCGAACTCCGAAGATCTCGGCAGCCAAATCGCAAAACTGAATTTGGTGTCCCTCGAGTCCACACTTGAAATGTGTTACCTCCGAGAAGGACAATTTACACGTGCATGCCCCAGCACATCACGGTTGAAACGCCTCGGTTCGGCATACCGAAAATACAAATGTTAGATACAATGGGGCATAACGTCGCAAAACAACATAGCGGAGATGCCAGCTCAGTGCAACAAAGAATCATAACACATATCATATACAACGATTACCATCGTAAAGTAATACACACAAAAACACTACAACAACGACGGTATCGTTCGGCGACCTCAACGGCCCGAACAATAACCAGCACATAATTACAAACATCATAAAACAATCACACATGTACACAAACGTACAAACCCAAGCTTTAACAGCTCACACAGGTGCGATAACATGCAAGCCACCACGAAATGACAACATTAAAGATAGTCATCACACCTCCCACAAAGGGCTAACAAAATATATGTGTGGCGAACGACTAAACGTTCACACCACCAATTCAATCACAATTCGGAGGGCTAACACCCTAACAACAATACCAACATCATACACACCTTCTCCGACCACAAGCAGGAAATGATGGGTTTTAAAAACGAAAACCACCTTTTGAAAACAGTTTGGAAACACCAGTTGATCTTGAGTATCATTTTACAAAAAGTTGAACAAACATCATTGTCGAGACTTTGAAAATCATCTTGCGTTTGAACAAAAACAAGGACACTTTTCTTTTAGTGAAAAACTTTCAAAATATTCGACCCTCGGCTCTAAGTAAAAGTGTTTCTAAAACAATGAAAATATCTCAAAATATTTTGGTCCCCGAGGTGGAAGAATTTTGAAACATATTGTGGCACCTTGGATGCACCACGAGAAAATAAGTCATTTTAAAAGTACGTCTCGAAATTTATTTTCTAGGATACTCAAGGTTTTCAAAGATAATTAAATGGGCTAGAATGCCCAAAAATTTCAGGTAATTACACGGAATATTATAACGCCGTGGGCCCCACGCCGGAACCCACCAGGCTAAAAATCATTTACAAAAACGCCAAAAAGGCCGATGACGGTAATATTTCAAAAACTCACAAAAGCCATTTACAAAATACTAAATACCGTCATAAGAGTTTTGCCAAAACGATCAAGGCCATAATGCCAAAAACTCGGTTAAGGAATCGGTTTTACGAAATAAAACTTAGTTTGCAAAATACTGGAAGTCATTACAAAATAACTCACGCAGCGGATAAAAGAAATACAGTCCAACATGCACAATCCAGCGACACTACTCCTCATATGAACGAAATATGAGAGTCAAATAACCACATATCACAAAATCAAAATCCATAAGAGGATTCCGTCAATTAACTCATAATCTTACATGTAACTCGCATCAGATGAGGCACAAACACAAAGAAGGGAGACTTACATCCACAGGTCGCACGAAGATGATGATCGCCCCACGATACTAATCACGACCAAAAAACACAGACGACGCGTCGCGACACGACTCAGTCAGATAAAATCCGACGAAACAAGACTCAAACAACACGACTTGACCCGACAGCCTAGGTTTCCACAACCTAAGCTCCGATACCATTTATGTAACACCCCCAATCTGCTCAGGGATATTACACGCCGTAGAACCTTTCCTCAAGGATCTACCAGGCTGGTAACAACATCGAACAACTCAACAATGCCTTCAAGGCTAAAATGACTCAGTAAACCGATTTGGTCTTTCAATAAAAATATACAACTCAATCACATTACATGCCCACAAAGGGGTCGAATACAACACACTCCCGTACAACGGGAAAGAAAACAGCAGCGGAAATAAAATACAACTAAACCAATGACATCATACGGATCCTCGTGTGATTAGTATCGTTCATCTTTCATCATCCTTCGTGCCGACCCTATGTTATCCCAAACCTGAATGCAATAACAGACAGCCACCCCCCGAATACTCGAGGGTTAGCAAAACTCTACTGTTTTGCTAGTGCAAGAACAAAGTGCAAAAAAAACGAGTCATACAATTCACATTCCACGAATAACAAGAACCAGGAATCCTCAAAGATCCAAACGAAACGAAAAGTACTTCCCGAGGCAAGAGTTTGAGAAAAATATTCCAAAACCGAAAGATCACAAATCAATGGAAATAATTTATAAAACAGTTTAGAATGCCATCGAGAGTTTTAATAGAAAAACAATTTAGGATTATCAAATCCCACTTTTCAAAACCCAAAACACGAAAGGGGTCACCGCCCCAAAGGTTTACTTTCCGTAAAATGACCTTTACTAAACCGTTGGGATTTTAGCCCCAAATCCGTAAAATGACCTTTACAAAACCGTTGGGATTTTAGCCCCAAATCTCATCAACTCACAGTACATGAGAACGACAAAAAGGTTCGTATTCCAACATCAAAATTCACAACCCAAGGTTATAAACACAGACGCCAAATACTCTAGTGCCATCCTAGCCAAGTAAGCCAAACGAACAACTTACCTCTTACACACTTACTCAATGTATGCAATCATGAAAACCGATCGAAATACTCGTTTCTGGAAACGCTAATATCAAAACACATTTGTGAAATACACCACAATTAACCGTGGATCCACCCCTCCGTGGACCCCTACCGAGACCCCGTCGAATCTAACCCATAGTGGTTAAAATCAAACTCGCGGATCCACCCCTCCATGGACCCCTACCGAGACCCCGTCGGATCTAACCCGTAGTGAGCATACACACACACGTTACTCATGCAATACTAATATGCTAAGAATGTAAGTTCATTAAGAATGCTTACTAGAGATGGCCACTTACCCGACACCGCTATCATACTCATCACAATACAACCACACGATTAACACGGAATATATGATTCCACAACATTAAACGAGCGGGGTATCATTAAAATCCCCAACGTTCAAAATAATTAAATCATAATCAATTCCCCAAAACACACCGTTCACAAAACACACGTGTTTTGAAAGTGAGCCTTTAACGAGGCTATCCGAATCTTTTGAAAACTCATTTCAAACAAACAAACAAACATATCAAGATGATCACCAATCATCATATTAACAAAACAAGAAATGTATGGACAAGGTACTTGCCTCGAATAAGAACAATGCAGAGAATCGACCGAAGTAGGTTGGCACGAACCGACTACGAACCCGCCGACTCCACCGAACGTTAACCCGCGACAATAAACTACGAACAACAATAACAACAATGAAAACGAATTCCATAGCACGACCTAAAGTCGTTGAATTGAAGGGACGAACGACACAAATTTCAAGGGTTTCCCTCAAAATGGCCAAGAACACAAAGATACGATCACAATGAGAATCAAGGTAAAAAACAACGGAAATCCCACCAAAATATCGAAGGGAAACTCATTGGGACATTTAATCGAACACTCAATGTTCGATAACTCCCAAGAACACTCGAATCACTAATCGAGTTGAACAAACTTGAAAAATGGATATACAACCCATAGAACACGATTAATAACATCATACTACACCAACCGATGTATCAAAATTGGACTAGAATCAAAATCAAGAACAAATTCTCCAAAAAGTCAACTTGAAGGAAAATCAAGAAATATACCTTGATTCGACGAAGAACACGGATTGGATGATGATATAATCAACAAGTATCTTCCCAAATGACTTGTAATTGATTAGAATCGGCCAAGAGCTCGAACCCTAGCCTCACCCGTCCGACAGCGGGCGAAGAGAAGAGAAGAAGGGGAGGAAATGGGGTGAGAAACCCGTCTGTCCCCTTATATACACCAGCGACGCATGACCGTAACGCACGACCAAGTGCTCGTGTGTTTGGTCGTGCGCTAGGACACTGCCCAGCCACTTACACCACGCACGAGCAACGCGCACGAGTAATTGCTCGTGTGTCCTGCTCGTGCGTCCCTGGAGACCACGTGCTCGTGTGGCCTGCTCGTGTGTTACAATAGGAGGCCAATACCGAGCCCGACACGGCCCCGAAACCCAAACCTGAATATGAATCAAAGATACGGTTACAAAGTACTCGCAAATACGAAACCAAGCGCTAATAGAACACACGATTCCGACCACCCGAAGGCTCGAAATTCGACAACGGAAAGTAATTACCCCAAACTTTCGGAAATTATGAAAACGGCCCAAAACGTCTGAAATATACGATACATAATTGAAACACCAAGCGAAAGCTCGCAACATGAATAATAACATTCAATGGACTTACTGTTGGGATTCCACATAAAATAAACGCAGCGGAAGAATAAACGGAATCCCTAAGAGGATCGATCAAGTAACGTATATACGAAAAGAAAAATACGAAGATCAAGGAATCAAAGTCCCATACCTATGATATCTCTGAAAAACCTTCGTATGATGATGATGATGAAGAGCCCTTCGTTCCAAGCACCTAAATCAAGGTGCCTCTACTTCACATGCCGGAACTTGACGGAAAAATAAGCAAACCTCCTTTCTCTAAAAATGCGGCTAGGGAAGCTTGTAGGAATTTTTTCTCTCGATCTTTTCTACTAATAACTTGTCTCTAATATCAAGTACATACTGTAGAAAATTTTTCTCACTCTTGAAGCTCTCTAAAAAAACGAAAAAAAAAAAAAACACTTGAGGAAGGAAGAAGGAGACTTTATGATTGAAAAGACTTTCTTTTCACAATTATTCAAGCCTCACATGTAGAAGATGCTTTTAAAAGCATCTCTACAACTCACATGACCCCACAAGTGTATAATATAATGAGAGAGCGACAAAGTAGAGAGGAGGGGGGGGCCTTATAGGGAATCTTCCAAGAAACGGGTCGAGTTAATTCGGCTCGTGTATTGGATGTTCGTCAAATGAATCCTCGTGAATCACATGTCCGTCAAACGAATCCGTTTTATTTCCAATGTGTTTATACTAATTAATTAATCCAATTAATTAGTTATATCAAACACAAATATACATTTCTCTAAGAAATATAATTTATGAATTAAGGTAATCACCTAGTAACCTACTTAAAATTCATAAGACCGCTATTTGATTTATCCGATAAATCGCTAATATCTAATATTATAAGAGAGATTATTAATTCATATTTATCCATCAATGATCCTATTGCGCGACTCCGTAGGTTCATCTCAGCAGGCATTGGGAGGAACCAATGAGTGCGGGCAACACTTAGCCAGCCTAGCGGGCCGCACTGTAAACCCCGACTGAGAACGAATGAACGAATCATTCTAGAACCATTATGTCGTGAATACTATATACGTATAGGCCCTTCATCAGATGTCCCGGTCAAGTCTTCGGGTCACGGTAAAGTCAAACCCTACTGTTGACTAGACTCTATACATGTGTTAATGCAAATCAAGACCGACTGATTAATAGTGTATCTAATACGACTATATCAGAATGCTTTGCCCAAAGACTTATGATCTTATTCGCCATTAACCGTATAGGACATTCGCCGTTAATCCTTTCTTGGCGTACAGTAAAGACTGCTACCTGCCCGTATAGTCTGCACTTCGAGGTCGACTCAGCAATTAAGCAAATGAGTCTAACTACTCTAATGACAAACTAAACGTCACAGGCACATCTTCTACTGAACCCTCAAGTCAAAGGTCCACGTATACTATCACAACCTTTCGATTCGTCATCGACTCTCCGAGAGTGAATACCGTGTGACTGAATCGAGTATGAGTCGTGTTCGAGTATACTGGTCCCACCAATATACTTATAACTATGCTATCAAGACGTGCACACATCCTAGCATCAGTTATACAAGTCTTATTAAAACTTAATGTCCTGTTAAGTTTTATCGACTTGCGAACTAGTTAAGCATTCGAGCTCTAAACACTTCTAGTGCCTATCTCCTTATCTCCATAAGGAGTAGAATGTTCACTCTCAAATGAAAGGACTATTATTCTATATACCAAATCACAATGCCAGTGATATACAATAATATATAAATAATAATTGTCTTATTAAATATAATATTCATAATTACAATACGATTGCTCTCACTCTCTCATCCTCTGAGTGGCATTAGAGGGCATATTCCTAACAATCTCCCACTTGCACTCAATGCCACAAACTATTGTATCTAATACCCATACTCTCCAGATGTCTCTCTAAGACCTTCTGAGATAGTGGCTTGGTAAGCGGATCAGCAACGTTATTTGCTGTGTCTACTCTCTGCAGTGTAACATTCCTATCCCAAACCATTTCTCTAACAAAATGATATTTTCTCGCAATATGTTTGGTGTTTTGGTGAGCCCTAGGCTCCTTAGTCTATGCAACAGCTCCGTCGTTGTCACAAAACAGTGTCATGGGCTTCTCTGCGTTAGGAACCACTTGAAGTTCCTCAGTGAACTTCTTTATCCAAAAAGCTTCTTTAGCAGCCTCCGTGGCTGCCTGATATTCGGCTTGACATGTAGAGATAGCAGTCGAACTTTGCTTGGCACTTCTCCAAGAAACTGCCCCACCATTCAGCGTAAAGATATACCCTGATGTGGACATCTGAGCATCCATGTACCCCGAAAAATTTGAGTCTGTATAACCCATCACTCTTAGTTCTCCACGACCGTATGTAAGAACTAAGTCTTTAGTCCTCCTTAGGTACTTAAGAATGTTCTTTATAGCAGTCCAATGTTCCTGCCCTGGATTTGACTGAAACCGACTTACTACGCTCACAGCATAGGCAATGTACGGTCTAGTGCAAATCATTGCATACATAAGGCTACCTACTTCCGAAGCATAAGGTACCTTGCTCATTTCCTTTCTATCTTCCTCACTCTGAGGACACATCTCTAAGGAAAGTTTTGCACCATGTTGCATAGGTAGAAACCCTCTTTTTAGAATCATCCATCATAAATCGCTTCAGGATATTTTCTATGTAGAGGTCTTGGGAAAGACCTAAAATTCTTTTTGCTCTATCCCGGTAGAGACAAATACCCAGAATATAGGTAGCTTCTCCCAAGTCTTTCATTAATAACTCTTTATAAAGCCAAGTTTTCACAGAACTGAGCATTCCTACATCGTTTCCTATAAGTAGAATGTCATCTACATATAGTATTATGAACGCAATTTTGCTCCCACTAACCTTCTTGTAAATACAGGGCTCTTCTTCGTTTTGGACAAAATCAAACTCTTTGACTATCTCGTTAAAACGAAGATTCCAACTCCGGGAAGCTTGCTTCAGTCCATAAATGGCACGCTGAAGTTGGCATACTTTATGAATATTGGTTTGAGATATGAATCCCTTAGGCTGTTCCATGTAAATCTCCTCCTCAAGGAATCCATTTAGGAATGCCGTTTTTACATCCATTTGCCATATTACATAATCTAAGTGGGATGCAATAGCAAGCATCATGCGAATAGACTTAATCATAGCTACAGGTGAGAAGGTCTCGAAGTAATCGATTCCTTCTCTTTGGGAATAACCCTTTGCCACAAGCCTAGCCTTATGGGTATCAACCTTGCCATCTCCATCAGTCTTTCTCTTATAGATCCATTTATTTCCAATAGGCACTATGCCTTTAGGACGATCTACTAAAGTCCAGACCTGATTAGCATGCATTGAGTCTATCTCAACTTCCATAGCTTCTTGCCACTTGGTGGAGTCAACGTCTACCATCGCTTGGTCGTATGTAGAAGGATCATTCTCTTGACTACTTTCTGTCATCTCATGGACACCCAGTTCCTCTTGATGCAGATAGCCATACCTCTCAGGTATTTGAGAAATTCTACTAGACTTGCGAGGTTGTGTTTGTATTTCAGAAGGTTGGGTTCAAATATCTTGCATAGGTGTCTTATTTGGTGTTTCTTTTATTTCTTCCAAAGAAATATTTCTACCTTCCCCTCCTTCCTGAATAAACTGATCTTCCAGAAAGTGTGCTTGTATAGCAACGATGATCCTATGATCTTCGTGCATGTAGAATAGATATCCTATGGAATCCCCTGGATATCCTATGAAACGACCTTTCACAGACTTAGTTTCCAATTTCTCTACTTTAGCCTTCTTGACATATGCAGGGCATCCCCAAATCTTAATGTGATTAAGACTTGGTTTCCTACCTCTTCACATCTCATGGGGAGTCTTATGAATGGATTTGGAAGGACATCTATTCAAGATATGCACAAAAGTAAGGAGCGCGTAACCCCACAGATAAATCGGTAGATCAGTATAGTTAAGCATGGAGCGAACCATGTCCAACAAGGTTCAGTTCCTTCTTTCTGATACACCATTTAATTGTGGAGTAGCTGGAGGAGTGAATTGTGACACTATTCCTAGTTCTTTTAAGAACTCATCAAATTCGATACTCATGTACTCACCACCCCGGTCTGACCGAAGAGTCTTAACACGGTTACCTGTTTGATTTTCAACTAGGGCTTTAAATTCCTTGAATTTATCAAAAGCTTCAGACTTATGTTTCATTAAGTACACGAATCCATACCTGGTATGGTCATCAGTGAATATAATGAAATACTGAAAGCCGTCTCGTGCCACTTCAAAAGGGCCACAGACGTCGGTATGGATCAATCCAAGTTTTTCAGCAGCTCTTTCAAAAGTTCCTGCGAAGGGTAACTTAGTCATTTTGCCTTGAAGGCAAGATTCACAAGTTGGATAGGGATCTGATCCCAATGGACCTGTAAGCCCATCTTTCTCCATTTTATGAACCTTTGTCTGACCGATCTGACCAAGTTTAAGATGCCACTTAAGTGCTTGGTTCGTTTCATCCCTACCACGCTTCCTAGTTATACTGTTCACAGTTGTTTTATTTTTTAAATTTAAATGGTATAATCCATTTAATAATGTAGCAGTACCAACCAATTTATTTCTGAAATAAATACGACAGGACCCATCTCCAATAAAGAAGTGAAATCCCTTTCGGTCCATGACCGGAATTGATACAATATTCTTGTGCCCCATGGGCAAAACAAGTACATCATCTAAAGTAAGAATAAACCAGATTCTAAATCTAACATAAGGGATCCGATATCAGAAGCCTCGACACTATGCCCACTTCCGACGGTGACCATCACCTCCCCTGAATCCAGCTTCCTACTTCGTTCCAGATCCTGATTAATTGTATAAATGTGATAACTCTCACCGGAATCAAGTATCCAAGAAGTAGAATATACAGTTACAGAACAATTTGTTTCTAAAACCAGTAGTTTCGTACCTGAAGGCGCATTACGGTCAAGCTTTGGATAGTACCTCTTCCAGTGGACTAGCTCACCGCAGTTGAGGCATACATCCGTTTTCTTGGCCCCCTTGCTCTTTTGAACCATTGGGGCCTTGCCCTTTCCCTTGTCGATCTTGGCTATTGGACCTAACTGCTTCTTGTTCTTTTTCTTCTTATTCTTGGACTTCCAAGTCCCAGAAGAAATCACAAGTGCAGCTTTCTTTCCCTTTGTCTTCATTTGAGACTGGGCAGTCGTCAGTTTGTTCATTAGCCCAGCTAAGTTACATGCAATCTCATTGCAGTTGAAGTTCATGACAAATTGTGAAAAGGAGTCAGGAAGTGACTGCAGGATAAGGTCAGTTTGGAGAGATGCATGCATCTGAAAATCAAGAGCTTCCAATCTCTCAATCATCAAGATCATCTTGAGGACATGGTCCCCAACCCTCTCTCATTCCTTCATTCTGGTGCCGAATAATTGCTTTGATATCTCATATCTAGCAGTTCGGCTATACTCTCATAGAGCTCAGCCAGGTGCGCTAAGATGGCTCGTGAAGACGTCATCTTTTTATGGGCACGTTGAAGCTCATTGGTCATTGAGCCTAACATGTACCCTCGCACTCTTATGTCGTCTTTTACCCATTTCTCATGGGCATCGACATCTTCCTGATTGGCTCGAGTTCTTGCAGGAGCCGATGGGATGTCCACCTCCAAGACGTATCCCAGCATTTCCATAGTTAGGACAATCCTCAAATTCCGAAGCCAGTCCACATAGTTTGGACCAGTCAGGACGTTCTTTTCAAGTAGTATAGCGAGTGGATTCATTGTCATATTGAGAGTTTTGTTAACTGCAGAGAATAATTTGAGATTCGTTAGTGTTTGTTTAATTATGATCCGAGTAAAGAATTTAAGGACTTTCTTTATTCATAACTCGGCTCCCACTATTTTATCGGCATTTACACTCCCATGTTAAATCCGGAAGTCTTGGGTGACTTCATAGTGGTGATCGATTTCTTTACAAAGTTTAATAGAGGGCAACCCATACGGTTTATATTCTATTATTCTTTATAAAGTGGTGTCTAATACCAACCCATCTAATGGATGATTGGATCTTCTTTTACCCCTAGTTCACTTGCCCTCAACCCATTCGGTTTCTATGGCTCGTTGAACTATCTAAGTTTAAACCGTCAACTCCTATTAGTTTGACAATTGAATCTTACCCAGCAACCCATACGGTTTATAGGGGTTTGATTTGTCACAACCAAAGGCATCTAATGCACTCTAGGAATTTATCAACTTTCCCTAAAAATATTACCCCGACATACTCGGAAGAATAATATTCCGGTTTAGATTTCAATTTTCCATGAGTTTGATGGAGGGTAGGTGTAATATCCGGCGGAAAGTTTTACTTATTGTTGTATTATTCGGATAATTCGATACTGTTGTAGTCTTGTTGCATTTGTATAATGTTTCTTGATGTTGGAATATATCATAAGTAGACATAATAATAACGATCACTCGCACTATGATTAAATTCTCAACGTTGTATAGATAAGTACATTTTTGAGCTATTAAACCTGAGCCTAACGTACGCTAACCCTTAGGCATAACCTACGTTATTTTAAGGCCTTTACGTACGTAAAGAGGCACCTGTTATGTACGTAACCAGTGTAATCGTATCCGATCTCAACTTTCGGCGTGTGGGGTCGGACGGGATTCGAATATCTGATCTTTTGGAGGCAACCTAGTTGACCTACATTACGTACGTAAAGCTTCAAACGGTAATGTACGTAATGATGTTAGTATTTCAGTCCAGCAGCCTATGGACTTAGCTTACGTACGTAACACTTTTTGTGTAGCGTACGTAAAGCTGTTAACGTACGTTATCCTCTTGTGATAACGTACGTAACGAACTGTGTTGTTATAAAAAGACAACTTGTGTCTTTCATTTTTGCACGTCCAACCCATAGTTTTTCACCCATATAATCACCCCCCTTCATCCCTAGATCAAAATTACCTTCTTCCAACTTGTGTTTGAGCTTTACATTGTGATTTTGGAGCTTGTTGATTGGAAGTTGGAGCCATTCTTGAAGCTTAGATTTTGTTCTTGTGGCTTTGGTGTATTGTTCTTCATTCCTAAAGGTATGTTATACGATTTAACCCTATAATCTCGTAATTATAATGATAGTGATTAAGTATATTCCACCTATTGATGAATTAATCAAAATAAACATGTTTGTAGTTAAGCTTTCAACAAACCTAGTGATGAATATGATGATTAAGGGTTTAGTAATGATGTGTTCTTAGTGTTTTAAATGATGATGATCATGTTTAGTGAAACCACACTCTCCTTTCTAGACTAATAACACCATTGGAATAATAATAGTCCTTGTTTCATTATAATGCTAATAACATGTTGGAACAATTACCATAAAATGTTTTAAGAAACCCTTGTTGATCATTAGAAGAATGAAATGACCTTCTTGAACCTAAGCTAAGTGAATTCAGAGGAATAAGATTTGAATCTCCAAATTAATTAGAAGATTATAAAGATGGTGTTAAACTTGAGGTAGTCTTCATGATCATAATATGAATTTATAACTAGTTAACTCAACATAAGTAAATGATTGTAGTGCAGATTTTACTTTTAATCAATTGAGATGTTCTTGGTAAGTTTATAGGATAAGAGATTAATGTTTAACACATTATGGAACGATTCTTAATCCAACAAACATTTGGTAACATCTTGTAATCAATTGTAAGAATATAATGGTATTAATAAGGTTCTTGTAGTAACACTTCAACATCTTAAATAGTTGAACTACTCAAATGAGAATTAGGATGTGTCTCGTTGAAGTTTGGTATAGATGATCATATGAACATATCATTGAGTAAAATATACTTCATTCAAGGTTGATTGTTCGAGTAACCGATTTCGAATCGAGGGCCGTTCGTTCGTTGGAGAAGAAGGACTATTCTCGCCTCCGTATTGAGGCAAGTTATCTTGCTTGGTTATAATGATGTGTGGATTCTTATGTTGATTATGCATTTCGTGTATATGAAACACTTATAAACTTGTGTCTTGTGATTTGAGGTTGTTCTTAATGATGTCCCGTTTTCATCATGGGATTGTATTCCCAAGTTTGTCACTTTCGAACCCTTGATATTGTTGATCTTGTCGTCATTTCGGTGAGTCCTCGATCCTTAATCGGATTTGTGAATTATTGAATTCGTTGTCATGTTGCATCATGACATATCCGGAGTCATATCTACGTTCCGATTGGATATTGTGTATGATTTTTAGCCGGGCACATATATAGTCATGCGTGAATATTTTTCCGTGTTGGGCTGTGCACACGAGACGTAGTTCGTTGAGGCTAATTAGGTACATTGTCCCACGTATATCCAGGATTCCGTATACGGGGTGGACATGTGCACTGACACATATTCGGATCGGGCGTACTATGATGTCCCTCTTGAGCCGTACTATCTTAGTCGTTCATAGTCCATTTTTATATTTGGATGTGTTCGACGTTTTGTGACTAAGCATTCATACGCCCGAGGGGTATGTTCGTTAGTCGGGTTGTTATCCTTGAAATCTTATATATGTGAATTGTATAATATCTTGAGAATCATTTATCATGTATATCTGACCCTGTGTTGGGCGAAATACTTTTGTTGTATTTTAGGTCGAGGAAAGGGCAAGGCACGGGAAGATCAGGGTGATGACGAAGGATTCGAATGATACTAGTTCGGGGGGCCCAAGTCTTTTGTGTCCGGTCATGTTCGTACCGTGTAATGTTATCTTTCCGCTTTATTTTTAGTATGAATAACTTGTATTGTTGTTTAAGGTATATTCCATCTCCATATGGATTATACTTATGTTTTGGATCCTGTGTATAATAAGGTCGTAGGCCATACTGCTGTAAACTCCAAATCGGAGTAAGTACTATGTTTTGTGGTTCGGTATCACATGTATTGTGTATTAAATCTGTATTTTAGATATCGCCTGGTGGGTCCCAGTGTGGGATCCATGGCACTGTAATAGCCGCCTTATTGGGGTGTTACAGTAGGAAACCTCGTAACCTTTATAACTTAGTGTTTGTAAGTGGGAGTATTAACGCGATTATATGTTACACTTTGCACATTAATCCGTTTATAAGCGCGGTTTGTGGTTTGTCAATCATTCAAAATGAAAAAAAATAAATAGCAACCTAGTTACTACCAACATATAGCTCATGGACTTTTTCCTAAGTATTGGTCCAAGCCAAATAAAGAAAGAAAAAATACAGTATTGATTCTTCGTCTTCTAGTTGGTCGTCTTCGGTCTTCGTCATAGCCATATGAATAATTACATCATTGAACAATACGTCCTATTATACATATTTTCTAGTAAAAATAAATAGGCTCAAAACGGCCTTTACAACCATATCGAATCGAACAAATCAACAACCAAGTCCACGAGCTACATCACCATCACATAAGGCATTCCATACAACATATAACGGTAAATGAAATTAAATAATCAATTAATATATTAATCCAATTAATATAAACATTAATCTATTTAATTTCTATAATATTAATCAAATTAATATTTATAATCGTCATTTTAATCCGTTCAAAGTAATCCGGCCAAAACAATATTCTCGTCTAATAATTTCCCTTAATAAAAAATATTCCAAATATTTTATTAAATCCATTTAAATCTAATTTAAATTTCGGAAATTATTACAACGAAATATAAACACAAAAATGGAGTCCCGGAAAATCCGGTATCAGGCCCAGCCACGGCCCGATCCAAAATCGGGCTGAAAACCCGAGAACCGCCCGGACCAAGTCACTATCGGCCACTGTCCGGCAGGCTGGCCGGGCTGCTACAGTAGCCTACCGAGTCACTCTCGGCCGGCCAGACAGCAGTCCAGTAAGCTGCTGCCGGCAGCTACAACTTCGTGCGGTATTCGTGTTTAACCCCCATTTTTCTCATTTTTTCGACTCGCTTCTAAAACGAAAAAGTTTCTTAACTCCATGAAGAACTTATAAATCAACAAAAATCAAATTTTTCAGATTTATAATTCACATAAAATAGTCGAAACTTGACTTACTACGAACGATTAAATTTCTTCGATTATATCTATTATGATTCTAAATCATAAACATCATCAAATAACATTCCAAATGAAAAGATGATCATATATACGATATATTTAACCTCTCTCCGATACCACTGTTGGGATTCCACAGAAATAAACGCAACGGAAGAATAAACGAAATCCCTAAGAGGATCGATCAAGTAACGTATATACGAAAAGAAAAATACGAAGATCAAGGAATCAAAGTCCCATACCTATGATATCTCTGAAAAACCTTCGTATGATGATGATGATGATGATGATGAAGAGACCTTCGTTCCAAGCACCTAAAGCAAGGTGCCTCTACTTCACACATCGGAACTTGACGGAAAAATCAGCAAACTTCCTTTCTCTAAGAATGCGGCTAGGGAAGCTTGTAGAAATGTTTTCTCTCGATCTTTTCTACTAATAACTTGTCTCTAAGATCCAGTATATGCTGTAGAAAATTTTTCTCACTCTTGAAGCTCTCTAAAAAAACGAAAAAAAAAACACTTGGGGAAGGAAGAAGGAGACCAATGAGTGCGGGCAGCACTTAGCCAGCCTAGCGGGCCGCACTGTAAACCCCGACTCAGAACGAATGAACGAATCATTCCATAACCATTATGTCATGAATAGTATATACGTATAGACCCTTCATCAGATGTCCCGGTCAAGTCTTCGGGTCACGGTAAAGTCAAACCCTACTGTTGACTAGACTCTATACATGTGTTAATGCAAATCAAGACCGACTGATTAATAGTACATCTAATACGACTATATCAGAATGCTTTGGCCAAAGACTTATGATCTTATTCGCCATTAACCGTATAGGACATTCGCCTGCTCACTAATAGGAGATAGAATCCTTTCTTGGCGTACAGTAAAGACTGCTACTTGCCCGTATAGTCCGCACTTCGAGGTCGACTCAGCAATTAAGCGAATGAGTCTAACTACTCTAATGACAAACTAAATGTCACAGGCACATCTTCTACTGAACCCTCAAGTCAAAGGTCCACGTATACTATCACAACCTTTCGATTCGTCATCGACTCTCCGAGAGTGAATACCGTGTGACTGAATCGAGTATGAGTCGTGTTCGAGTATACTGGTCCCACCAATATACTTATAACTATGCTATCAAGACGTGCACACATCCTAGCATCAGTTATACATGTCTTATTAAAACTTAATGTCCTGTTAAGTTTTATCGACTTGCGAACTAGTTAAGCATTCGAGCTCTAAACACTTCTAGTGCCTATCTCCTTATCTCCATAAGGAGTAGAATGTTCACTCTCAAATGCAAGGACTATTATTCTATATACCAAATCACAATGCAGTGATATACAATAATATATAAATAATAAGTGTCTTATTAAATATAATATTCATAATTACAATACGATTGCTCTCACTCTCTCATCCTCTGAGTGGAATTCGAGGGCATATTCCTAACACTTACGAGAAACTCGAAACAATAGTTTCGGACGAGATTGGCAAGAATCGAACTCAAGTGCGGAAAAGCCGCTAAAAAGCACGGAACTCAACAAAATGACACCAAAACGAACTCGGATGACCAAAAGTGAAGACTTAATCATTCTCGGAATGACGGAGCGGTCATGAGCGAGTCGTCAAAACAGACTTTCGCCGAAAAAAAGAAATTACTGGAAATCGACATTACAGGTATTACAGCTTCTCCCAAGTCTTTCATGGAGAAATTACTCGAAAGCCAAGCTTTCACATAACTGAGCATTCCAGCATCATTTCCTATTAGTAGAATGTCATTTAGATATAGTACTAAGAATGCGATCTTGCTCCCACTAACCTTCTTGTATACACAAGGTTCTTCTTCATTTTGCACGAAGTCAAACTCTTTGACCGTCTCGTCAAAACAAAGGTTCCAACTACACAACACTTGCTTCAGTCCATAAATGGAACGCTGATGCTTGCACACTTCCTGAATATCGACTTCGGACACAAAGCCTTTAGGCTGCTCCATATAGATTTCCTCCTCGAGGAATCCATTAAGGAAAGCCGTCTTTACGTCCATTTGCCATATCTCATAATTGTGGTAGGCAGCTATAGCAAGCATCATGTGAATATACTTGATCATGGCTACGGGCGAGAAGGTATTATGGTAATCGATCCCTTCTTTTTGGGTATAACCCTTTGCCACAAGCCTGGCCTTATAGGCGTCAACCTTGCCATCACCATCAGTATTTCTCATGTAGATCCACTTGTTCCCAATAGGAACTATGCCCTTGGGGCGGTCTACTAGAGTCCAGACCTAATTGACATGCATCGAGTCTATCTCAGCTTCCATAGCTTCACGCCATTTCACGGAGTCTACATCCACCATCGCTTGGTCATAAGTTGTTGGGTCAGTCTCTTGGCTATCACTTGGAACCTCATGTGTAATACCCGAGATTTCTGATATATAATTGAACCTTGTGATATTGTAATTGTTGCATTTTGATCTGATTATTATTCTCCGTATTTCATGATCCGGTGTTGTTGAGCGCATGATTTTATGAATGTGATCTAAATGGTGATTTTGCGCATGTAGCGCACGCTATCGACTATATATAACGTACGCTAATTTGGATCCGTAGCACACGCTATGTATGAACCTTAGCGCGCGCTACACGTAGTCAGCATGATTGAGACAGGGCGGTAGGTGAGATCGGCTGCGGATCTCGGTCGGATTATGTCGTGATGAACCTGGACGGCTTTCGGGAAAAAGCCAAGTCAACGCGGTAGTGCACGCTACTGATGTAAGGATAGCGCACGCTAAATGCTGAGTACAGTGAAGTCAGTAAGCCGTTAGCGCACGCTATGAATATGGACTAGCGCGCTAATAACCACTTTCTATAAATAGGACAGCATCCCCTTTTGTATTTTCAGTCTTTTCACTTCCCACATCCGAATCATTGGACTTAGAGAATTACTCTCTTCATCCTAAACCCTTCATATCAGCATCCTAGCTTGAGTCGAAGATTGTAGATCATTGGAGATTGTTGTTCAAGCTCTCAGTGTTGGATTTCTTCTATTCCCTTCGTGCTCTTCACTACTTTGAGGTAGGTGATTCTTCACCATTATCAATAATATTCTGAAGGACGTTTTAATCTTGATTATCTAATCAGTTAAATTCGTTAGTAGTCGAACATCATATGTTAGAAGGATATTTTTGACGTTTTGGCACTTATTCATCGTATAATCCATTGAACCTTTTTAGTATATGGACTCCTAAGCATATTCATGTATCTTCAAAACCGATTATGACCAGTATATGGAAATTACTTTGTTCTTATGTTTTACGTAAGGAATCATATGTTTTGGGACTTGGAATGAATTGAACTTAGGATATTTTCTTGAAGATCAAGATAAATTATGGTGTTGTAACGATGATACGTATCCTTGTGTCTCGTAGTCATTTAATCCATAAAGATCTTTCATAAACCGTATGAGCATGATATGCACGGAGTTGGCATGTATTAACACTAAGGATTTCATGAGTTTTCATCACCTTTAGCTCAAGTTTTTACCCAGTAGTGACTGCCATGCACGGTTAGCGCACGCTAAGATGTATATATTAACGTGCGCTATCGGGAATGAGTAACGTACGCTACGTTGGGTACGTAATGTACGTTATGTCATCGGGCGGGCGGTCAGCTCGAGAGGATCACAAGATAATACCTAGCGCACGCTAAACTTGATCATTTGCGTACGTTAACGGGCAGGCTTAGCGCACGTTACGTAGAATACGTAGCGCGCGCTAAGTAGTTCAGGCAGAATTTATTTTTTTAGAGCTTGCGGCTGTAAACCGGATTGTTAGACATTCATACGACTTGAGAGGAATTCTTTATTATTTCTTAGGTCCGAGCCTTGCATAGGGGACGATCGAGGGGCGGTGGCATACGGACGCGTGTCATTTGTTGGAGTATTTCTTTCTTGCCATTTTCGAGGCAAGTATCATATGTTGAGTTTGATGTATATTGGAACTTTGATCATGCATATGGTTTTGTTCATGTTGTCGAATATGAGATTTATTTCTTTAATTTCTCGTGGTATTCGTTGTTAATTGTTCATATTGATGAACATATTGAAATGAATATATGTATGCATAATTGATCGGTTTATGGTATAAATGATCCGAGGGGGTCATGAGGATCTATGCTGAGGGCGCTTGATCGAATGTCCACCATGTGTTGGTCCGACGGGATCATCATGGGGATCTATGCTGAGGGCGCTGGATCGCTGGACGGGTTTTCCACCATGCGTTGGTCCGACGAAATCATCATGGGGATCTATACCAAGGGCGCTGGATCGCTGGATTACCCTGTATTGTGTTGATGGAATCGTGTGGATTCACATCGTTGGATTCCGATGACGGAAGTCCGTTTTGCATGTTTTATTATGCACTGATGATTTATGTATTACGATACTTGTACTAGCATTGTTTTGCTAACCCCTTCGGGGGTGGACATTGTTTTGATGTTCAGATAGGTGAGGAGCGGGGAAGGAACCACAGTACCAACAGGACGATGAAATGGCTCAGTGATGTGGTTGATGTTTATTGTTATTGTGATTGTCTTCTTGGTTCACTTTAGTACTCGAGTACGCGTGTTTTAATAATGTCATTTTCGATATGGTTGTATAGGTTAACTCTTTGGATCAGTTGAACAAGTTCTGTATTTTGAACTTCAGTTGTAAGATTGATTTATATTTGCATTTCTTTTAATTAGCCTTGTAAATCCTTACTTAAAGGGTTTACGGCGCTGTAATTATTCCGAATATCTCGGGGTGTTACATAATATGGTATCGGAGCTAAGATTCATGGATATCTTGGCAGTCGGGTTAGTTGGGTCTGTTTATGTTATTTGATTATTGGTCGTTTGTAACATCACTGCTGAGCCAGCATCGTCGTGTGGACCGTGGTTGTAAGTTTCCTAATCTCAAATACTACCGTTTTATTGAATTCATGTTTTGTGAACATTGATGGACTTTCTTTTAGAAAGTTTGCCCTGGATATTGAGTATTTGTGTTTACAGTATGTTGAGAGGAGGTCGTGGACGCGGACGTGGTCGTGGACGCGGATGTGGAAATATGAGACAGGAGGATTCAGCGTCTACCCCGGAGATATCTGCTAGTCGAACCGATTCCCATTCTGGAGGACAGCAGGGATCAGCAAATATTAATGCAGATCCTAATGTGCCGGGAGTGCTTCAGCAGGTGGTTGCTCAGATAAACCAGTTTGCTCAGGTTGTTGATCGCATGCAGACGGAGATGGGACAGCAGCATAACGTGGATAATCGGGGAGTCAAATGGCTTACTGAGGTGGTCAAATTGCACCCTCCGAAATTTGACGGTTCTGCTGAGACGCTTTCTTGGGATCATTGGCTGAAGGAGTTAGAGAAGATCTTTGCAGGGATTAACTGTCCCAACGACAGAAAGGTTCCGATCGCCCAGCATCTTCTGACGGGGGAGGCTTTCGACTGGTGGGAGGCCATTCCACCTGAGGAGCATAACATCGACTAGACGGAGTTCAAATTAATGATGGAAGCGCAGTATTGTCCTCGCCCAGTTAGAGAGGCCCGAGTCCGGGAGTTTTTCTCACCACAAAATTCGGAAGCGTTTGTGACAGACGTGATTAAGACTTTTAATCACCAGTTGACTTATGTGCGCCACTTGGTCAGGACCGAGGCAGAGAAGATTTTTCATTTTGACATGCGAATGAAGCCGGAAATTCAACAGTATATGTCCGGATTTGAATGTACCACATTGCGACAGTATCAGGACAAAGCACTAGCCTATGATATGAAAGAGGCGGCAGTAGAAAAGTCAACGGAAGCAAAGAAATAGAAGGTGTCTGGCAACTTCACGGAGAATAAGAGTAGTGGGCCTCGCAGGGGCTAGTCCTCTTTTCATTCATCTAGGAGGCCTTCGCATCCTTCTCGAGGTGGAAAGAAGTTCCGGGCAGCACCAACCGTTTCAGACGCAGGGAAGAAATGTTATAACTGTGGCAAAGCGGGGCATGTTCGACGTGACTGTTTCGCGCCTGCTGTGACCTGTTTCGAGTGTGGACAGGAAGGGCATCGCACAACATTTTGTGGAAATGCGACTCGATCTTTTGGTACTCGCACTCCTGTACCGGTTCCGAAGGACACAAGTGTAAACCAGACGAAGCAAAGCGGTTTCCAGCAGCAGAATGTTGGGAAAAGAGAGGCATCCAGTGCTAGGTCCGTTCCTCTGCGTATTTACGAGATGAAGAAGTCAGACAATCAGAACACAGCTGTTGCATCAGGTACGATTCAGATCCTTTTGCAACTAGTTAGTGTCTTATTCGATTCAGGAGCTACGCATTCTTTTATATCTTTGAACTGTGTTAATCGTTTGAAAATCTCGTGCTTGTATGATTGTGAACCTTATGTTGTTGGATTACCGAGCGAAGAGAAAATTGTGGGAACCCTAGAAGCTAGTAATTTTCCAGTGTCTATAGGAGGGAGAGATTGGCCATCAAATCTTATTGTAGTTGACATACATGGTGACGACTTAATTCTCGGAGACGATTGGCTCAACTGTTATGGAGCTATTCTGAATTACCGAAAGAGAGTCATTTCTATCATTGATGATGATGGATCTGAACACTTATTCCGAGGATGGAGACTGGGAAGCTCGGGAAAATTGATCAAAGCAATGAAAGCCGTGAAATTACTGAAGCAGGGATGTCATGGACTTTGGTGCTATGCCATGAGGAAAGAGGAAGGAGTATAGCTCTCATCTATTCCAATTGTGAATGAATTCTCAGATGTATTTCCTGACGAACTACATGGGTTACCTCCGCAGAGAGAGGTGGAGTTCACTATCGAATTAGAGCCTGGAGCCGCTGCTATTTCCAGAGCACCATACCGCATGGCGCCAACCGAGATGTATGAGCTAAAGGAGCAACTGGAGGAATTATTACAGAAGGGTTATATTCAACCTAGCGTCTCTCCTTGGGGAGCGCCCGTTCTCTTTGTCCGGAAGAAAGATGGATCCCTCCGATTATGTATTGATAACAGGGAGCTCAACAAAGTGACAATCAAGAATAAGTATCCTATACCTCGGATCGACGACTTGTTTGATCAACTGCAAGGGGCAAGGGTATTCTCGAAGATTGACTTGCGATCAGGATACCATCAGTTGAGAATTAAGGAATTGGATATACCAAAGTCTGCTTTCAGGTCCCGGTACGGGCATTATGAATTTGTAGTGATGCCATTTGGACTTACCAATGCTCCTGCAGTATTCATGCAATTGATGAATTGGGTATTCTTAGAATACTTGGATAAATTTGTGGTCGTCTTCATCGATGACATCTTGATATATTCGAAAGACACAGAGGAGCACACTGAACATTTGCGTGTGGTTTTGAGCATCTTGAGGAAGGAACAGCTGTATGCAAAGCATTCCAAATGCGAGTTCTGGCTTAAGGAAGTAACTTTCCTTGGGCATGTGATATCAGCTGACGGAGTTCAGGTGGACCCGAAGAAAGTCGAAGCAATCTTGGAATGGGAAGCTCCTAGTAACGTGAAAGAAGTCCGAAGCTTCTTAGGACTTGCTGGATATTATCGCCGTTTTGTAGAAGGATTTTCCAAAATTGCTCGTCCGCTCACTCAGCTATTACAGAAAACTCAAAAATTCACGTGGGATGAGAAATGCCAGGCTCGTTTTGACGAACTTAAGAGGAGACTGACGACAGCACCTATATTAGCGTTACCAGAGGGAACTGATGGATTCATGGTATACAGCGATGCTTCAAATCAGGGTCTGGGATGTGTGTTGATGCAAAAGGATAAGGTGATTGCCTATGCTTCTCGGCAGTTGAAACCGTACGAGGTTAATTACCCGACTCATGATTTAGAGCTAGCAGTTGTGGTCTTTGCCTTGAAAATTTGGCGACATTATTTATACGGCACTCATTGTCAGATCTTTACAGATCATAAGAGTCTCAAGTACATCTTTTGTCAGAAAGATTTAAACATGAGGCAGAGAAGGTGGCTGGAATTGATCAAGGATTACGACTTGGAAATCCTTTATCATCCGGGTAAAGCAAACGTAGTAGCCGATGCATTGAGCTGTAAACCTGTTTCTCTTCGAGTGTTGGAAGCACTTACATCCCAAACCAGCATTCAACGGGAACTGATCCGTGAAGGGATTGAAGTATGGGCACCAGAAGTCCAAGGGCAGCTATATGTGATGGAACTGACTTCATCACTAGTCGAGGAAATCAAATCTAAGCAGTTGAACGATTCTCTGATCCTTCGATTATGTGACGAAGTAAAGAAAGTAAAGGCCCCAGGATTCGTGATACAAGATGATGGAGTTCTGAGAGTTCAGAGTCGACTTTGCGTTCCCGATGCTGATGATTTGAGATAGACAATTCTGAAGGAAGCTCATAGCATGCCTTATTCTATTCACCCGGGCAGCAGTAAGATGTATAAGGATCTAAAACAAAACTTGTGGTGGGGGAATATGAAGAAGGACGTAGCAGAATACGTTTCAAAGTGTTTGACTTGTCAGCACGTTAAGATTGAACATCAGCGACCTGCCGGAATGTTAATGCCGCTTCCGATCCCTGAGTGGAAGTGGGAGTATATCTCGTTGGATTTCATCGCCAGTATGCCAAGGACCAAGACGGGAATGAACATGATTTGGGTTGTAGTTGATCGACTAACCAAGTTGGCTCATTTCGTAGGAATTAAAGATACTTGGGGACCCGAGAGATTGGCGCGAGTATTTATTGCAGAGATAGTCAGATTACATGGGACACCGAAGACCATTATTTCAGATCGAGATGGTCGTTTCGTGTTGCACTTCTGGAAGGCAGTTCACAGGGCTTTGGGGACTGAGCTAAACTTTAGCACGGCTTATCATCCTCAGACGGACGGTCAGTCCGAGAGGACTATACAAACAGTAGAAGACATGCTTAGAGCTTGTGCTTTGGATTGGTCGACTGATTGGGAAGTTCATTTTCCGTTGATTGAATTCACCTACAATAATAGTTGGCATGCTTCTATTAAGATGGCACCATTTGAAGCTTTGTACGGGAGAAGATGCCGATCACCCCTGTGCTGGGATGATTCTTTGGATTTGATCGGGACGGAACCAGAATTGATAGTTCAGACTCAAGATAAGATAGCTTTGATTCGAGATAGGCTGTTGACTGCCCAGAGTCGACAAAAGTCTTATGCAGATGTGCGTCGTAGCCCTCTAGAGTTCTACGTTGGGGACCATGTACTATTGAAGGTGTCTCCTACACGAGGTATTTTCCGTTTTGGGAGGAAAGGTAAGCTAAGTCCGAGATATATCGGGCTATTTGAGATCCTCGAGAGAGTTGGGGATTTAGCATACAGGTTGGCCTTACCGCCATCGCTGAGTCACGTTCACAATGTGTTTCACGTATCCCAACTGCGGAGGTATGTACCGGACCCCAGTCATATCATTGATTTCGATGAGATCGAGATAGCAAAGGATGGCACCTTCGAAGAGAGACCAATCAAGATACTGAGAAACGGATCAAACAATTGAGGAATAAACCAATACACTTGGTTAAAGTACAATGGTCACGACACGGAGTTGAAGAGGCCACTTGGGAAACGGAGGATAGTATGAAGACTAGATATCCAGAGTTGTTTTCATCTTAAGTTTCGGGACGAAACTTCTTTTTAGGGAGGAAGGATGTAATACCCGAGATTTCTGATATGTAATTGAACCTTGTGATATTGTAATTGTTGCATTTTGATCTGATTATTATTCTCCGTATTTCATGATCCGGTGTTGTTGAGTGCATGATTTCTTGAATGTGATCTAAATGGTGATTCTGCGCATGTAGCGCACGCTATCGACTATATATAGCGTACGCTAATTTGGAGCCGTAGCGCACGCTATGTATGAACCTTAGCGCACGCTACACGTAGTCAGCATGATTGAGACAGGGCGGTAGGTGAGATCGGCTGCGGATCTCGGTCGGATTATGTCGGGATGAACCTGGACGGCTTTCGGGAAAAAGCCAAGTCAACGCGGTAGCACACGCTACTGATGTAAGGATAGCACACGCTAAATTCTTGGTACAGTGAAGTCAGTAAGCCGTTAGCGCACGCTATGAATATGGACTAGCGCGCGCTAATAACCACTTTCTATAAATATGACAGCATCTCTTTTCGTATTTTCAGTCTTTTCACTTCCCACATCCAAATCATTGGACTTAGAGAATTACTCTCTTCATCCTAAACCCTTCATATCAGCATCCTAGCTTGAGTCGAAGATTGTAGATCATTGGAGATTGTTGTTCAAGATCTCAGTGTTGGATTTCTTATAGTTCCTTCGTGTTCTTCACTACTTTGAGGTAGGTGATTCTTCACCAATATCAATAATATTCTGAAGGACGTTTTGATCTTGATTATCTAATCAGTTAAATTCATTAGTAGTCGAACATCATGTGTTAGAATGATATTTTTGACGTTTCGGCACTTATTCATCGTATAATCCATTGAACCTTTTTAGTATATGGACTCCTAAGCATATTCATGTATCTTCAAAACCGATTATGACCAGTATATGGAAATTACTTAGTTCTTATGTTTTACGTAAGGAATCATATGTTTTGGGACTTGGAATGAATTGAACTTAGGATATTTTCTTGAAGATCAAGATGAATTATGGTGTAGTAATGATGATACGTATCATTGTGTCTCGTAGTCATTTAATCCATAAAGATCTTTCATAAACCGTATGAGCATGATATGCACGGAGTTGGCATGTATTAACACTGAGGATTTCATGAGTTTTCATCACCTTTAGCTCAAGTTTTTACCCAGTAGTGACTGCCATGCACGGTTAGTGCACGCTAAGATGTATATATTAACGTGCACTATCGGGAATGATTAACGTATGCTACGTTGGGTACGTAACGTACGTTATGTCATCAGGAAGGGCAGTCGGCTGTTCAGAGAGGACTGTCAGTACACAGCTAGCGCACGCTAAACTTGATCATTTGCGTACGTTAACGGGCAGGCTTAGCGCACGTTACGTAGAATACGTAGCGCGCGCTAAGTAGTTCAGGCAGAATTCATTTTTTTTAGAGCTTGTGGCCGTAAACCGGATTGTTAGACATTCGTACGACTTGAGAGGAATTCTTTATTATTTCATAGGTCTGAGCCTTGCATAGGGGACGATCGAGGAGCGGTGGCATACGGACGCGTGTCATTTGTTGGAGTATTTCTTTCTTGCCATTTTCAAGGCAAGTATCATATGTTGAGTTTGATGTATATTGGAACTTTGATCATGCATACGGTTTTGTTCATGTTGTCGAATATGAGATATATTTCTTTAATTTCTCGTGGTATTCGTTGTTAATTGTTCGTATTGATGAACATATTGAAATGCATATATGTATGCATAATTGATCGGTTTATGGTATAAATGATCTGAGGGGGTCATGAGGATCTATGCTGAGGGCGTTGGATCGAATGTCCACCATGCGTTGGTCTGACGGGATCATCATGGGGATCTATGCTGAGGGCGCTGGATCGCTGGACGGGTTTTCCACCATGCGTTGGTCCGACGGGATCATCATGGGGATCTATACCAAGGGTGCTGGATCGCTGGATTACCCTGTATTGTGTTGATGGAATCGTGAGGATTCACATCGTTGGATTCCGATGACGGAAGTCCGTTTTGCATGTTTTATGATGCACTAATGATTTATGTATTATGATACTTGTACTAGCATTGTTTTGCTAACCCCTTCGGGGGTGGACATTGTTTTGATGTTCAGGTAGCCGAGGAGCGGGGAAGCAACCACAGTACCGACAGTACGATGAAATGGCTCAGTGATGTGGTTGATGTTTATTGTTATTGTGATTGTCTTCTTAGTTCACTTTAGTACTCGAGTACGTGTGTTTTAATAATGTCATTTTCGATATGGTTGTATAAGTTAACTATTTGGATAAGTTGAACAAGTTCTGTATTTTGAAATTCAGTTGTAAGATTGATTTATATTTGCATCTCTTTTAATTAGCCTTGTAAATCCTTACTTAAAGGGTTTACGGCGCTGTAATTATTCCGAATATCTCGGGGTGTTACATCATGGAGACCCAGTTCCTCCAAATGCTCAAGCCCATACCTATCAGGTAAATGAGACACCCTTCTAGACCTACGAGGTGGTTGTACTTGTGTTTCAGAAGGTTCGGTTCCATTTTCTTGCACAGGTGTCTCCCGAGGAGTTTCATTGTATTCTTCTAAAGAAATACTTCTACTTGCTCCGCCTTCCTAAATGAACTCATCTTCCAGGAAGTGTGCTTGTAAAGCAACAACAATCTTTCGATCTTCGGGCATGTAGAATAGATATCCCATCGTCCCAGATGGGAATCTAATGAAACGTCCCTTTGCGGACCTAGCTTCCAACTTCTCCACCTTAGTCTTCTTGACATGGGCAGGACATCCCCAAATCCTAATATGATTAAGACTTGGTTTCCTGCCCTCCCACATCTCATGTGGAGTTTTAGGAACGGATTTGGAAGGACATCTGTTCAAGATGTAGGCGGCAGTCAGGAGTGCATACCCTCACAAGTAAATTGGTAAGTCAGTATAGCCCAGCACGGAACGGACCATGTTCAACAAGGTCCGATTCCTTCTTTCTAACACACCATTTAACTGAGGAGTACCTGGAGGTGTTAGTTGTGAAACTATTCCATGTTCCTTAAGGAACTCGTAAAACTCCATACTCATATAGTCGCCACCTCGGTCCGACCGAAGTGCTTTGATATGATTACCAGTTTGTTTCTCGACTAGGGCCTTGAATTCCTGGAATATCTCAAAGGCCTCGGATTTATGTTTCATTAAGTATACATAACCATACCTAGTATGATCATCCGTAAACGTAATGAAATATTGATATCCATCACGTGCTGCTTCCAAAGCACCACATACATCGGTATGGATTAATCCCAGTTTATCAGCGGCTCTTTCAAAAGTCTCTATAAAGAGGGACTTAGTCATTTTGCCTTTAAGGCAAGATTCACAAGTAGGAAAGGGATTCGATCCCAATGGACCCATAAGTCCATATTTTTCCATCTTGTAAACCTTGGTTTGACAAAAATTACCAAGTCTAAGATGCCATTTCAAAACTTGATTGGTTTCATCCCTACCACGTTTTCTAGTCATAGTATTCACAACTACTTTGTTGCTGAGATTTAGATGATACAATCCATTTAACAATGTAGCAGTACCCACTAGTTTATTTCTGAAATAAATTTTGCAGGAACCATCACCAATGAAAAATGAAAAACCTTTTCGGTCCATGACCGGAATGGATACAATGTTTTTGTGCCCCTTGGGCAAAACAAGTACATCTTCTAAAGTCAAAACAAAGCCAGATTCTAAACCCAAAAGAAGTGATCCTATGTCGGTCGCCTCGACACTATGCCCGCTTCCGACTGTGATCATCACTTCTCCAGTGTTGTGTCGAGAATTATACTCTCCGACCGGCAATCGCCTCGGAGATCGGGCGACCTAGCCATTGCCGAGCAGCCGAGGCAGAACTGCCGACCAGCGACCAGGCGACTAAGCCTTAGCCCAGCAGACAAGATGTATCGGCCAACTGAAGGTACCAGGACAAGTCCCGGTGCCGAGCGATCGACATCAAATACGATCGTCTCTCGGTACGTGGCAACCGACTCCTGGCGACCGACTAGCGGACGATCACCTCTCGGCACTTGTCGACCGACCCTTGGTGACCGACCGTTGTCGACCTTCAGCGCCTGGCCCATGCCGACCTCGGTGACCGGCTAGAGACGACCGCTTCATGTCGATCGGAGCCGATGGCCATCCAGTCGGCAAAGGCCGAGCCTCAGGACAGACACCACGTGCAAGAGCCGGGACAAGATCCGTAATTCACGGATCATTGACCACAGCCTGTCAGCATCCGTCCACCAGCCAACAGGCCTGCCGAAAGTTGTTAGTATGGCCGCATGTGACAGTGACCCCGGACGCGTGCTGGCTCCTCATTGGACCGCCCAGCTGGCTGCCAGCCACGGCCTTGGACTTTAGGCAGATTGCCAGCACCTATCTTGGACTTTAGGCCGACAGCCCATGTGATCGCCCCATTATAATATTGGCCGGCAGACGATCGCCCCATTATTATAATGGCCGAAAGGCGATCGCCCGCCAGAAGACAAGGCTCGGCTGCCCCTATATATAGCAGGCAGCCTGCACTTGCCGAAAGGATCCGAAATTCTTGAGAATACACGGAAATTCTACAATTCCCACGAGATTTCACCCAGCACTTGGCTATCTCCAACTATTGGCAACAGCTATCATTCGGTTCTTCTTCTCTCGGCCTCTCTCATCAAGAAGACGATTGGCAGGGACGAAGAACACCGAGTTTCGCTCAAGAGCCCGATTAACAGAGTCTTCTTACACTCATTATATTTAGATTTCTCACATTAATACTTGTATCCACGAATATTTGTATTAATAACATCTCGCGAGAGCATTCATGTAACACCCCCAAAATCATACGGGAATATTACAGCGCCGTGGGCCCCGTATTGGAACCCTCAAGGCTAAAATCATTTTCGCAAACGTTTAAAATTGCAAAAAGGCCCTTTGAAAGTAAACACACACACGCAGCGGATAAAAACACAGTTCAAAGAATACCGAAAGTCATTTTAAATATACACACGCAGCGGATAAAAACACAATTAATTACATTTGCAGCGGAATTATAAAAAACCAGAAAGAACACTCGAATCCCAACAACTACGCCATAGCCAGTATCACCGGAAAGCTCATCCCTTCACGACCGCTACCAGCTCGAACTCCGAGTACCTAAAAGATAAATCCCACGACGGGGTCAGCCATAATACTCAACAATGATAACGATCACATCACAAAAACAATACATATCAATGTAATTACAAGGTAAGAATAATTCCAATATGATCTCACCGAAGTAACCTTACCAACCTGTCACAACCATAACAATCAAATATTACCATATCCCACGCCTCGTGTCCTTAAGTAATGAACGAATTCAAATGTAATCACCTGTACTGTATCCGAAACACTACCAACATTTCCAAACATAAACATATCTCGAGTATAGAATAATCTGGTCAAGTTCGATTCTGTCGGCTGGGTCGCACAATCAGAACCCAATACTGATAGGAACTGATATCACACGATACATCTGCAAATCAACTGTCCCGAAACAATGGCAAGTCCCGGATATCAATACAAAGCATGAATGCTCACACAATCAATAATGTTAACAATCAATGCATCACACCAGAAATATCAATGACATGATATTTCCGCACAAGATCGACAAAGGATCAACCACGAACGAGAATACCATTATGTGGTAACTCCAACAAGATCAATGAAGAATCAATAACCGAGAATACCGACGACACGGTAAGGATCAAGGAAGAATCAATAACCGGGAATACCGACGACACGGTAAGGATCAATGAAGAATCAATAACCGAGAATACCGACGACACGGTAAACTCTAACAAGGTCAATAAGAGTCGACAACCAGAAATACCAACGGTACGATAAACTCAAATGAGATCACTAAAGGGTCAATAACCGATAATACTGACGACACAGTAAACTCTAGCAAGATCAATAAGGACCAACAACCGGGAATACCAACGATACGGTAAACTCCAACAAGAGCAATAAGGAATCGACAACCGAGAATACTTAAGACATGGTAAACTCCAATAACATCAATCAAGGACTAATAACCAAGAATACCCACGGTGAGACAACTCCCAAATGGAATCAATAAGGATCAATAATGAACGAGATTACCAATGACAGGGTGAACTCCCAACGAGATTTATAAAGGATCAATATCAATGAGTTGACCATCAATATGGTAACTCCGAACGAGATTAGTAAAGGTTCAACGACGACAGATACACGAGAGAATAAAATCGTCAACCATATACAAATCACATATACGGGGTTTCAAAGACATTCTGAATGTCGAACAGACCCAATTATACATGGACTGTGAACGACCAATCAATAAGACTCAAGATGGACGTCACGATATGCTCGATCCGGACATGTGTCCGTGTACAAGCCAAGCACGAGTATTGATCAATACACGTCTGGTCTCGTACCTAATCAGCCTCACGAAGTACGTCTCGTGTGCACGGTTCAATATGAGGTCGAAAACAACATATGCTACACATGCCCGTCCCGAAAATCCTACACATGAACGATCAGAACGTATCTCACTCCAGATATGCCATGATACAACATGACAACAGATCTCGAAGAAACGCATATCCAACAAGGATCAGAAGATTTTCCAGAGGGAAACAATAACTTGATCATGAAAGACCGACACGACCACAATGTCGTATTCCGTCAGACGATAGCTCAGAGCAAGCTCAACAATGCATATAATAATAGCACAGAAACTCCCAAGGCAGCAGCCAAGGGTCACGGAAGCATCTACTCAGGAATACTCCGGACAATATCACATAAACTCCCAAGGCAAAGGCGAGGTCACTAAGCATCTACTCAGGAACACTCCGGACATAGGTGCCATTTAGGTCTTACCCCCTAACAAATTTCCATTCGGGTACCATACAGGTTTTATCCCCAACACATCGGCCCCACAAATTACGGCTCAAAGAAAGAGCACATCACAAAACGTAACAAACAATGGTGAACATTCACCGCATGGAATATCAACACACACATGTAATAATGCAGCATGATGATTATCATAATCTAACAATACTAATTTACCTCAAGCTGGAGACGCTAACCCTTCCACGACCAACCGCCCTGAACGAATACACGGTTTATCCGACAATCCAAAATTATGTACAGTCTATAACAAATACCAAACCACCATCCCGAGTTCAACATCGACACGATAACTAACCTTGATATCCAACTTCTCATGCAATAGACCAAATTATAATTCACGTTCCCATTTCCACTAGACATCCTTAAAATCATATACATTATGATTTATCTTACATACCACCACTCCGACAATTCATATATTCCATAATACCATTGCTATATGAATCATAAATGAAATGAAAACGAAATCATTTATTAACATTATGAACTGAGCAAGCATAACTTGCCTTGATACCAATTCGACGAAGCCACTATCAATCCCGCCGTCTTCGTCTACAAGCTCCGCAGCCCCAGCTCGTCCGCAGCACAACGGTTAACTTCAACGATCACTAAACGCAACCTAATGCAATAATTAGTTAACGATACGTCCAATAACAATCAATCGAAATGACCAACTAATCAAACTCGATGGTTCAAGGACATCTCGATCATACGAAACCAAACCGTATCAACTCTTAACAATACGAACACAAGCCGAAATTCGGTGTTCAATGGTCCTAACAACGTCTTCAACATATATACTTCTCATAACATCATGAATCGCAACAAACTACCAAGAACATCGAGAATATTACGATTCCATAATCATAACAACATAATCGAATCATTTGATCACCAATTCATTATCTTCCCTTAACAAAATTCTCGTAAATACCAAGAATCATCACAACAATATCAATTCAACCATCATTCATTCGAAAACGTATAGAATTTCCCAAGTTCTACTCATTGAGACATTTCATCGAACACTTTGAAGGCATAATCCAATTTAATCATTTTAACGAAGAAATACTCGAATTTGTTCCACAAAACTTCAAGAGTATTGAATGATTACGAGTATACAATCAAGTTCTACCAATAATCTGAATTAAAACGAAACAAATCTGCCAAAACACCAAGAAACCTCAAGAACATCCAAAAACCAAAAGTTCATGTGTTCTTACCTTCGATCCGGGTGGAAGATGATGTTAATCCATGATTCCAACTTCCAAAACATGTTGTTATAAGTTGATTCTACTCAAAACCATCAACTTTGCTGAAGAAATCGCAAAAGGAACGGAGAAAAATGGAAAATGATATGGGTGACTCGGTCCAGGCCTTATATAGGCCGAGACCTGCCGGCCAGTTACGTACGTAACCGGCGGGTCCTTACGTACGTAGCCGGCCGTGGCTTACCTCACTGTCCAGTTCGTTCGGCACCCTTACGTACGTAACCGGCAGCTCCCTTACGTACGTAATCGGCCATTACGGCCGTAACCGGCCACTGCCTACGTACGTAATCGGCCAGTCCTAGCCACCAGCGAGTCACTGCCGACCGTGATCGGCCACCCCCGCGAGTCACTGCCGACCATGCTCGGCCACTACAGGTCCTCTCGGCCACGACTCGGCCAGCCGCCCCGTAACGTACGTAACACTTATTCCGTTGCGTACGTAATACGTACGTTGACTTGCTACAGTATTATACTCGTATTACGTACGTAATACACCCTGTATAACGTACGTAACTCCCTCCGTTGACTCACCTGTCCACATCCGCGCCGAAAGCTGCCGACACCGGGCCCAACTGTCCGATTCCTCTTGTTACGTACGTCATACCTTACTCATAACGTACGTAACACGTACCACTTAGCGTACGTTATCTCAAAGTCTTAACGTACGTTAACAAATCCATACTTAGCCAGTTCCGCCCCTGTCTGTCGTCTCAATAAACCGAACACATATACGCGACATACCGAATACATATACTCGTTTCGATAACATTTCCATACGATACATCTGATACACGATACCCCCAATTACAACTGTCGACCAAGTACGGCAATCATACAAATACTCATACGGTATATCCGACATCGAAAAACACACCAAGCATGTAATATCCTAGAATCAAAATACCGTCGATAGACATACTGTCACGACTGTCACGGTTTCCAAAATTATCCACTCATATCGTGTCGGTCCCACTCTGTACAGTACATCCCAGATAAAATAATGCGAAAAATTCATAGTGAAATTCTAGGATATTACATATCTACCCACTTAAATAAGTTTCGTCCTCGAAACTCAAAATCCTGTCACAATCAGTATCTCAATCCCGAAATATCTCAAAATCACGACACCATACTCAAATAATCATCATCAAAACTGAAATAACTGAAACAACATACTTACAGGTCCGTGAAGTCGATGATCTTCCGTGATACCAGCATACGACTCCCATACAAAGGCTAAACACACACCGGCATCGCAAATACAATAATTTGAAAATATTTCAAAAATTTTGAAACCTCCAAAATCGGTTTGACCCAAAAGTCAGAAAATCATTTTCAAAAGTCACGCTACTACCGCACACACCCCCGGGTTTTACGAAACCCAAGCTCTGATACCATCTTCTGTAACACCCCCAAAATCATACGGGAATATTACAGCGCCGTGGGCCCCGTATTGGAACCCACAGGGCTAAAATCATTTTCGCAAACGTTTAAAAATGCAAAAAGGCCCTTTGAAAGTAAACACACATACGCAGCGGATAAAAACACAGTTCAAAGAATACCGAAAGTCATTTTAAATATACACACACAGCGGATAAAAACACAATTAATTACATTTGCAGCAGAATTATAAAAAACTAGAAAGAACACTCGAATCCCAACAACTACGCCATAGCCAGTATCACCGGAAAGCTCATCCCTTCACGACCGCTACCAGCTCGAACTCCGAGTACCTAAAAGATAAATCCCACGACGGGGTCAGCCATAATACTCAAAAATGATAACGATCACATCACAAAAACAATACATATCAATGTAATTACAAGGTAAGAATAATTCCAATATGATCTCACCGAAGTAACCTTACCAACCTGTCACAACCATAACAATCAAATCTTACCATATCCCACGCCTCGTGTCCTTAAGTAATGAACGAATTCAAATGTAATCACCTGTACTGTATCCGAAACACTACCAACATTTCCAAACAGAAACATATCTCGAGTATAGAATAATCTGGTCAAGTTCGATTCTGTCGGCTGGGTCGCACAATCAGAACCCAATACTGATAGGAACTGATATCACACGATACATCTGCAAATCAACTGTCCCAAAACAATGGCAAGTCCCGGATATCAATACAAAGCATGAATGCTCACACAATCAATAATGTTAACAATCAATGCATCACACCAGAAATATCAATGACATGATATTTCCGCACAAGATCGACAAAGGACCAACCACGAACGAGAATACCATTATGTGGTAACTCCAACAAGATCAATGAAGAATCAATAACCGAGAATACCGACGACACGGTAAGGATCAAGGAAGAATCAATAACCGGGAATACCGACGACACGGTAAGGATCAATGAAGAATCAATAACCGAGAATACCGACGACACGGTAAACTCAAACAAGGTCAATAAGAGTCGACAACCAGAAATACCAACGGTACGATAAACTCAAATGAGATCAATAAAGGGTCAATAACCGAGAATACTGACGACACAGTAAACTCTAGCAAGATCAATAAGGACCAACAATCGGGAATACCAACGATACGATAAACTCCAACAAGAGCAATAAGGAATCGACAACCGAGAATACTTACGACACGGTAAACTCCAATAACATCAATCAAGGACTAATAACCAAGAATACCCACGGTGAGACAACTCCCAAACGGAATCAATAAGGATCAATAATGAACGAGATTACCAATGACAGGTTGAACTCCAAACGAGATTTATAAAGGATCGATATCAATGAGTTGACCATCGATATGGTAACTCCGAACGAGATTAGTAAAGGTTCAACGGCGACAGATACACGAGAGAATAAAATCGTCAACCATATACAAATCATATATACGGGGTTTCAAAGACAATCTGAATATCGAACAAACCCAATTATACATGGACTGTGAACGACCAATCAATAAGACTCAAGATGGATGTCACGATACGCTCGATCCGGACATGTGTCCGTGTACAAGCCAACCACGAGTATTGATCAATACACGTCTGGTCTCGTACCTAATCAGCCTCACGAAGTACGTCTCGTGTGCACGGTTCAATATGAGGTCGAAACCAACATATGTTACACATGCCCGTCCCGAAAATCCTACACATGAACGATCAGAACGTATCTGACTCCAGATATGCCACGATACAACATGACAACAGATCTCGAAGAAACGCATATCCAACAAGGATCAGAAGATTTTCCAGAGGGAAACAATAACTTGATCATGAAAGACCGACACGACCACAATGTCGTATTCCGTCAGACGATAGCTCACAGCAAGCTCCACAATGCATATAATAATAGCACATAAACTCCCAAGGCAGCAGCCAAGGGTCACGGAAGCATCTACTCAGGAATACTCCGGACAATATCACATAAACTCCCAAGGCAGCAGCCGAGGGTCACGGAAGCATCTACTCAGGAATACTCCGGACATAGGTGCCATTTAGGTCTTACCCCCTAACACATTTCCATTCGGGTACCATACAGGTTTTATCCCCAACACATCGGCCCCACAAATTACGGCTCAAAGAAAGAGCACATCACAAAACGTAACAAACAATGGTGCACATTCACCGCATGGAATATCAACACACACATGTAATAATGCAACATGATGATTATCATAATCTAACAATATTAATTTACCTCAAGCTGGAGACGATAACCCTTCCACGACCAACCGCCCTGAACGAATACATGGTTTATCCGACAATCCAAAATTATGTACAGTCCATAACAAATACCAAACAACCATCGCGAGTTCAACATCGACACGATAACTAACCTTGATATCCAACTTCTCATGCAATAGACCAAATTATAATTCACGTTCCCATTTCCACTAGACATCCTTCAAATCATATACATTATGATTTATCTTACATAATGATTTATCTTACATACCACCACTCCGACAATTCATATATTCCATAATACCATTGCTATATGAATCATAAATGAAATGAAAACGAAATCATTTATTAACATTATGAACTGAGCAAGCATAACTTGCCTTGATACAAATTCGACGAAGCCACTATCAATCCCGCCGTCTTCGTCTACAAGCTCATGACCCATTTCGTCAGCACAACGGTTAACTTCAACGATCACTAAACGCAACCTAATGCAATAATTAGTTAACGATACGTCCAATAACAATCAATCGAAATGACCAACTAATCAAACTCGATGGTTCAACGACATCTCGATCATACGAAACCAAACCGTATCAACTCTTAACAATACGAACACAAGCCGAAATTCGGTGTTCAATGGTCCTAACGACGTCTTCAACATATATACTTCTCATAACATCATGAATCGCAACAAACTACCAAGAACATCGAGAATATTACGATTCCATAATCATAACAACATAATCGAATCATTTGATCACCAATTCATTATCTTCCCTTAACAAAATTCTCGTAAATACCAAGAATCATCAATTCAACCATCATTCATACGAAAACATATAGAATTTCCCAAGTTCTACTCATTGAGACATTTCATCGAACACTTTGAAGGCATAATCCAATTTAATCATTTTAACGAAGAAATACTCGAATTTGTTCCACAAAACTTCAAGAGTATTGAATGATTACGAGTATACAATCAAGTTCTACCAATAATCTGAATCAAAACGAAACAAATCGGCCAAAACACCAAGAAACCTCAAGAACATCCAAAAACCAAAAGTTCATGTGTAGTTACCTTCGATCCGGGTGGAAGATGATGTTAATCCATGATTCCAACTTCCAAAACATGTTGTTATAAGTTGATTCTACTCAAAACCATCAACTTTGCTAAAGAAATCGCAAAAGGAATGGAGAAAAATGGAAAATGATAAGGGTGACTCGGTCCAGGCCTTATATAGGCCGAGACCTGCCGGCCAGTTACGTACGTAACCGGCGGGTCCTTACGTACGTAGCCGGTCGTGGCCTACCTCACTGTCCAGTTCGTTCGGCACCCTTACGTACGTAACCGGCATCTCTCTTACGTACGTAATCGGCCATTACGGCCGTAACCGGCCACTGCCTACGTACGTAATCGGCCAGTCCTAGCCACCAGCGAGTCACTGCCGACCGTGATCGGCCACCCCCGCGAGTCACTGCCGACCATGCTCGGCCACTACAGTCCTCTCGGCCACGACTCGCCAAATGCCCGTAACGTACGTAACACTTATTCCGTTGCGTACGTAATACGTACGTTGACTTGCTACAGTATTATACTCGTATTACGTACGTAATACACCCTGTATAACGTACGTAACTCCATCCGTTGACTCACCTGTCCACATCCGCGCCGAAAGCTGCCGACACCGGGCCCAACTGTCTGATTCCTCTTGTTACGTACGTAACACCTTACTCATAACGTACGTAACACGTACCACTTAGCGTACGTTATCTCAAAGTCTTAACGTACGTTAACAAATCCATACTTAGCCATTTCCGCCCCTGTCTGTCGTCTCAATAAACCGAACACATACACGCGACATACCGAATACATATACTCGTTTCGATAACATTTCCATACGATACATCTGATGCACGATACCCCCAATTACAACTGTCGACCAAGTACGGCAATCATACAAATACTCAAACGGTATATCCGACATCGAAAAACACACCAAGCATGTAATATCCTAGAATCAAAATACCCTCGATAGACATACTGTCACGACTGTCACGATTTCCAAAATTATCCACTCATATCGTGTCGGTCCCACTCTGTACAGTACATCCCAGATAAAATAATGCGAAAAATTCATAGTGAAATTCTAGGATATTACAATTCAAGCCCGGGCCTAACAAACCCGGCAAATCTAGTGTTTATTCATACTCTCTCGGAAGTGCTCCCGCAAATTGTTGTTTGTTGTCCGTCTTCCAGCAGTATTAATCTTCGGATAAATATTTTGGGCAAGAACAATTGGCGCTAGAGGAAGGGGGGTCTAAACCTTCATCTTTATTCCTACCGTCTTGAAGAACGCTCACTGTTCTCCAGACATATACTTGAAGAAACACTCACTGTTCTTCAATAGAAAAGCCTTCAGAAAAATGACGTCCGCCACGACTTCCAAGAGAGCCACCCTAAGATCTGCCGGAAATCTCATTCCGGCCTGGACCGAATCCCAGCCCATGGCGGAAGGCGACCGTGGCGACGCTAGGCTCTCACTCCCGCCCCCGAGGGACGGTTCTAGCCTCTCACTCGATCAGTTCCAGACCACGGAACAGATTGAGGAGGCTATAGCCATCCTCAGGGAGCGACAGAAGGCTAATGGCTCGCCCACCATCACTCCGTCCACCGTCCTCCGGGCAAGCAAACGGAAGCTCAAGGGGATCTATGTTGAGAAGTCGACAGAAAGCCCCGAGCCACAGGAGAAGGCTCTCGTAAGGCGGGACAATTCCGTCTTCAGCCGCCTGGGGAGCGATCCCTCATGGCGACCCGGGCACTCAGGCCCCAGCCGGGAGACATCGGTATCCGAGTCCTTTACCAGGAGTTCGGCATATCCGACTCCTAGGAGACAGGCCGGTCAGCGAGCCCCTGCTCGCCCATGAAAGGAACGCACTGGCAGGGAGCTCGTCATTCACCACGGGGCTAGGGGATCGGTACACGATCGTCTTCGTTCGCGCTCTGAGAGCCAATCGGCGAGCAGCCAGGCGACGGCGATGGCCGCCATGCAACGCCAGCTCGACGAGATGAAGGCGCTCCTGGAAAATGGGGCAGGCGCCAGGAGATCAATCATTGGATCAAGCGAACCACTCACGACTCAGATCGATCTCGCCCCAGTCCAACCAACGATCAATCCCCCACAAACACCTCTATATGAGGGGAGATCGGATTCGGAAACCCACTTGAGAAAATTTTGGATCTACATGACCGGATGCGGAGCATCAGATGCGACGAAGTGTCGAATGTTCCCATTAACTCTGGGCGACCTCGCCCACAGGTGGTACATCTCACTACCACCTCGCTCAATAAATAGCTTTGAGAAGCTGGCGAACGACTTCACGTCGTACTTCGCCGCAAAAGTCGCTCGCCCTGAAGGCCCCCACCGCATGATGAAAATCAAGCAGGGGAAGGACGAGTCAGATGAAGATTACATCGACCGAGTAGACGAGATAGTCCTCACCGGCGAGCCCATCAGCGACGAGCTCGCTCTCAACTCAGTCATGAGTGGATTCCACGGACGCTCACCTATGTTGAGGCACCTCACAAAGGATATCCCCCTGACCTACTCGGTCTTCCACGGCAAAGCCGCCGGTTTCCTGGCCAGGCAGAGAATGCTCTCACTCTGCTTAGACGAGGGACCGTCCGAAGAAGGAAAGGCACCATACCATGTCCAGAAGAAGGCGGTCGCCAAGCCCAGAAAAGCGGTCGTCAAGCCGCCTGGCGAGTTCAAAGCCTTCGAGGATGTAGAGGTCCACCTCCTCCACAACCTCAACTTATCTCCGGCCCACATCTTCAACGCAATCAAGGGTCGCGAGTGGCTTTCCAAACCAAAGCCGATAAGGGACCACGGTCATCTAGACCGTAGCAAATTCTGTGCCTATCATAAGAGTCCCGGCCACAACACCAGCCAATGCCGCGACCTCCTCAGACAGCTCTGCCGACTGTTTGAGGAAGGCAAACTGGACAATTTGATCACCAAGCCAGAACCTCGGACGGAGAGAGCCGGAGGGCGCGAGCGCCGACCAAACGAAAGAACTCCTGCCAATCCGGTCGCCAGAATCGAGCATGAGCTAGAATACTCTGATGAGTCGATCCCTCCGATCAACCCGGGCGGTCGGATCAACATGCTTCAAGCGGGAGATGGAAACCTCGGGGGCCTTTCCCCGGTTTCCACCATGTCAAGCAGGAAGCGAAAGGCCGAGCTGAGGGCGTTCGCCGGGGTCCATACCGTGGTACCTCCGGAGCCGACCATCTCTAAAGACGCACTCATCACATTCTCCAACAAGGACAGGGAGGGAGTGCAATGTCCCAAAGAGGATGCACTAGTGATCTCCGCTTGTATCCTTGGGAAGACGGTCGACCGCGTGCTGGTCGACAATAGGAGTTTCTGCAACATCATATTCAAACCTAATCACATTCATCAAGCCTTTCGACACCGTGCTCCAAGGGTTCGGCAACAACACAGTCCAAGCCTACGGGAGGATCAAGCTCTCCGTCGAGCTAGTATGCTTTTATGATCCCAAGGTTAGGATTACTAGGAACCTAAATTTTGTAATCATAGATAGGCCCAGCATCTATAATGGGTTCCTAGGTCGCCCCTTTTTAGAAACCTTTGAGGCGGTCGCCTCATCTTTCTTTTACTGTATCAAATTCCCCACTGCCGATGGGACGGTCAGTACTGTAAAAGGAGATCAGCTAATGGCAAAAAGATGTTTGAATTACTCTTATGTTGTTACTTCTTTCAATACTTCCCATACTATATGTAACATTGAAGCGATCGACGATCAACCCATGGAGATCGACGAGCCGAGCACATCGTACCAACCCGACTCAGGGGACGCCATCTCTCATCAATTGACGGACGACATCGAGCCAAGTATCGGTTTTGAGCCAAGTCTCGACATCGATCCAAGGACCGAGTCCGGAGATCGCACCAAACGAGAGGCAACCGTCCCTGTCGAAGAGTTGGAAAGCATTACGATGGATCCGGTTCATCCGGAACGGGAGGTACAGATCGGCGCAAGCATCGACCACAAATTAAAGGGAGATCTGATCAACTTGCTATGTAGGAACATCGGAGTCTTTGCCTGGTCGCATCAAGATATGGTTGGCATAAGTCCCGAACACGCTTGTCATTATCTAAAGATCGACCGGGCAATGAAGCCTGTTCACCAGAAGCGTAGGAAGTTCGGTCCCGAGAAATATGCGGCACTCGACATAGAAGTCCAGAAGTTACTCAACAACAAATTAATCGGAGTAGCCACAGACGAACCACAGTGGGTCGCCAACAGGGTGCTCGTCAAAAAGCCAAATGGCTCCTGGAGGTTATGCATTGACTTCACCGACCTCAACGCGGCATGTCCAAAAGATCACTTTCCAATGCCCCATATTGATCACTTGGTCGATAGTACGGCAGGTTGAGAAATGATGTCATTTATGGATGCCTTCGCCGGGTATCATCAAATCCCAATGGCGGAGGAATACATAAAACACACATCTTTCCACACGGAAAAAGACATATACTTTTGGGTCCGAATGCCATTCGGTTTGAAAAATGCAGGGGCGACCTACCAACGATTAGTCAACAGAATGTTCGCTAATCAGATCGGCAAGACCATGGAGGTCTACATTGACGATATCGTAGTCAAAAGCCTCAAGAAGGAAGATCACCTCAACGATCTCGCCGAGACGTTCGCCATCCTTGAGAAGTTTAACATGAAGCTGAACCCCAAGAAATGCAACTTCGGGGTGGGCTCCGGGAAATTCCTGGGGCACATCGTGAGCCAAAGGGGGATCGAGGCGAACCCCACCAAGATACAGGCGATCCTTGACATGCAGGAACCGCGAAACATCAAGCAGGTGCAACGCCTCACAGGTTGTCGAGCCGCCCTCAACCGTTTCATATCACGGCTCGGCGATAAAAGCAAGCCTTTCTTCGCAACCATCAAGAACAAGAAGTTCGCATGGACGAAGGAAAGCCAGATAGCGTTCGCCAAAATAAAGGAATATCTATCTAACCCCCTGATCCTGGCAAAGCCGATCCCCGGTGAGAAACTATTCCTTTACCTGGCAGCCTCGAAGGTCGCACTAAGTGCCGTTCTGGTGCGAGCGGAGGGACAAGCCCACTTGCCCATCTATTATGTTGGTCAAGCGCTCCACGATGCTGAAACACGTTATACACCATTGGAGAAGATCGCCTACGCCCGGTGAGAAACTATTCCTTTACCTGGCAGCCTCGAAGGTCGCACTAAGTGCCGTTCTGGTGCGAGCGGAGGGACAAGCCCACTTGCCCATCTATTATGTTGGTCAAGCGCTCCACGATGCTGAAACACGTTATACACCATTGGAGAAGATCGCCTACGCCCTTGTCATGAGTGTTCGTAAGCTGAGGGCTTACTTCTTCGATCACCAAGTGGAAGTCCTAACAACTCTACCTCTAAGGCAAGTCCTACACCGGCCGGACACTAACGGGCGACTCCTCAAGTGGTCGCTGGAGATCGCCCAATACGGTATCACATACGCTCCGCGCACGGCGATCAAGGGCCAAGCTCTGGCAGACTTCGTGGTGGAATTAACTTTCCCTCACAGTCCGTCCCAGATCGGCCGACCTGCCTGGAAATTATATGTGGATGGCTCGGCGACCAATTCGCGAGCAGGGGCTGGGATTGTCCTCATCAGCCCCGACGGACAAAGTTTCACAAATGCTGTGCGTTTTGGTTTTCGTGCGACCAACAATGAAGCCGAATACGAAGCTTTGGTAGGCGGGCTCGATCTAGCCCCCGCCCTAGATGTCCGTCGCCTCCATATCTTCATGGACTCCCTTTTGGTCGTGAACCAAGTCAAGGGAGAATATGAGGCGCGCGGCAAACAGATGGTCAAATACCAAGAGCTCGTCGCCGAAATGTGCACAAAATTTGAAGAAGTGCTAATCGAACAAGTCCCGAGAGAGCACAACTCCCAGGCCGATGCTCTTTCCATGCTAGCATCATCGGATGGGGCAGCCGATTTCTCCAATATACAATTCACAAAGTCAGCAAGGCCGGCGATCGACATAAGCCTGGTTACCACGGTCGCCATCGCCGAGGAGAACTGGATGACTCCGTTCATCAAATATTTAAAGGACGGAACGGTCCCTGACGACCGTGTTAAAGCTCGCCAGCTCCAACTTCGTGCGACCAGATATTCCCTATTGGACGGCCGGCTTTACAAGCGAGCCTTTAGCCTTCCCCTCCTCAAGTGTATTACACCGGCGGAAGGTCGGCTCGTTTTGGCTGAGATCCATGATGGGATTTGTGGAAACCATGCGGGCGGGCGAGCCCTCATCCATAAGACAACCAGACAAGGGTTTTTCTGGCCATCACTTCGGAAAGATGCGATCGCCTATGCCAGATCGTGTCATAGATGTCAGATAATGAGCCCCAACATTAAACTATCCCCCGAACAGCTCACCTCCATGTATAGCCCTTGGCCATTTGCGCAATGGGGCATCGACCTTATAGGTCCCTTGCCGATGGCTCCAGGGGGCTGTAAGTTCGCCATCATAGGGGTCGACTATTTCACCAAATGGGCTGAGGCCGAACCGCTCAACAAGATCGGCCAAGAGCAAGTGATCAAGTTTATATGGAGAAACGTCGTATGCTGATTCGGTCTGCCCCAGGCCATCATCTCCAACAACGGAAAGCAGTTCGACGGCTTAGAAGTCATGCAATTCTGTGAAAAGTGGGGAATCAAAAGGTTATTCTCAGCGCCCTATCACCCTCAGACGAACGGGCAAGTAGAGGCAGTGAATAAGATCCTCAAACACACGATTAAAGCGCGACTCGAATCCAGGCAAGGACAATGGGCGAGCGAGCTCCCAGACGTTTTGTGGTCCTACCGAACGACGACCCGCAATTCAACCGGCGAAACCCCATTCGCCCTTGCCTTTGGAACAGAAGCGGTGATTCCTTCAGAGATCGCCGTCCTTATCCATCGAACCGAACAGGAGATGACGACCGACAATGATGTGTCCCGACGAATCGACCTAGACATGCTCGAAGAACGACGGCTGACCTCAGAAATGAAGAACACAATCCACAAAAGGAGAGCCGAGAAGTTCTTCAATTCAAAGGTCAAAGAAAGAAGGTTTCAAGTGGGCGATCTCGTCCTCAAGAAGATCCAAACCCACACAGGCGTTTTCGGTCCGAACTGGGAGGGACCTTTCAGAGTATCTAGATGGCTAACTAAAGGAGCTTACGAACTGGAACATCCTGACGGTACTCCGGCTCAATACCCCTGGAACGCCGTGCATCTGAAAAAATACTACCAATGAAAATTTTGTATTCAATTTCAATGATGTACGAGAACTATAATGAGATTTTTTCCTAAACCATCTATTCTGGCGATCGCCCCACCATGCATATCGCATACCACCGACGATCGTTGATCATGACGATCCGAGGTAAAATCAATGCAGCCGTGGACCTAGAGGTCGATGGAACCGACAGCTTCGCCCATGCAAGGTTCCTTTGTGCTGAGATCGCCCGCCCTTCGTTTAAAAACGAGGCCGGCGTAGCCGAAGGACCCTCCAAAATAATCAGTAGACACGATCACACGCCCTCAAGGTACATCATCTAACATGGTGAACCCGGACAATGCGACGTGCCACTACCCCCGTCTCAACGTACACCGTCGAGGGTCGCCATCTTCATGGCGGGCCGAGGTGGAAGCAGAGCTGACAAGCCGCGGACGCGGAGTCGAATAAGCCGACGACGCCCCGCGCAAGGACTCCTCCAGACCAAGATCGCCCGCCTTTAGTTTTAAACACAAGGCAGGCGTAGCCTAACGGAGGAACCTCACAAAAAGTGAGTCGCGGGATACACAATATCCCTCGCACACAAAGACACGATTGGGGAGGTCGGTCCATCGAACACCCCAACTGTACATGATTCTTCAGAATCGGCAAAATGAAGATAGCTCGCCTGACAAACTAGTTTTTGTTTCCTTACTTACAATAAGTGAACAAAAATAAGGGGGCAGAGATGGGTTGAGCTAATCCCAAATACGATCGAACAAAGAGAAACCACACACGATCGGCTTCGCTCAAACACACGCAGAACAATCGGAGTCGTTCGACAAAAATTATAAGTAAGAATTCCGATTGAAAACATATCAATGCTTTCAACACTCAGACAATCGGTCGGATGAACAAAACGTCGAAAGCAATCATACACGTACTTGTAAAAATTGCACGCAAACATTCAAAGGCGATCGTATGTAAAGAGACAGTATGAAAAGAGGAACATTTTATTCATAACGCAAGTTCCGTACATTACGGGGCCCGAGGGCATTACAAAAGGAAAACAAAAAGTACAAGTTACAGAGGAAAACAAAAATGTCTCTCAAGGCCCCGCCGGCTGGTCATCGCCCTCAGGATGCGGATCGGCTTGGGGCCCCCCATCGGCCTCGGGATGAATGAGTTTACCAGAATACCAACTCAAATCGATCCCGAAGTCGACAAAGTCAAGGATCGGCAAGGAGAACTCCAGGTGCAGAGGATGCTCGAGGGCATAGGATTTGAAGCTCTCCATCAAGGGACCGATATCGATCCCTGCCTTTTTAGCGGCTCGAACATCGTCAGCATAGGCCAAGTAATAAGTGAACTCGCCGACGAGCGCAATGTTGAGGTAGGGATCGACCTCGATCGCCTTCAGCTGCCCCTTCAAATCCGCGGCCGTCTTCTCGGCCTCCGCCAGCTCGACCACCTTGGCGGCATTCTCACCATTGGCCTTCTCCAGCTCCTTCTTCGCCGCCTCCAGCTCACCGCCGAGCCGATCCACCATCGCCTTCAGCCCGGCCGCCTCCTCCTGCGAATCCACATACTTCTGGCGGGTTTCCTTCTCCTTATCACGAGACCGGTCGGCAGCCTCCTTAGAGCGGCTCAGCTCCTATTCCAATCGGTCAATGTCCTGTTTATCCCTTTCGGCCGTCTCCTCATACTCCTTCTCCATAGACTGGATCTGGTTGGCAAACTCAATATTTTTGTTCCTGGCGGCCTCGAGGTCGCTATGGAGACGAGCAGTGGAGGGTCACCCCTCAAAATCCCTAGCGGCTTGGACGACCATCATCGCCGTCTGGAGAGCCAGGGCAGGGGTCGCCTGCATGGCATCTCCAGATCGACGACGAGCGATCGCATCAAGATCGGTCGTCCAGGCCTTGGGCAGAGATGAGATAGCCTGCTGGATGTAAGTGGGGATGTCGAGAGATGTTTGCGGAGCCTTGCTCGACAAAAAGTCCAGCACCATAGGAGCGACGTCTGGGTCGGCAAGACGAACCCTGCAACACAAAACCAAAGAAACCAAGGAGTTAGCCTATACCTTGCTCAAAATGCCTAAACTCAGAAAATTTTGATCCTTTCTTACCTGTTGACCAGCTTGGGATCGCGTCCAAAATAAGGCTTGCCCCGAGAGGTTTCCGCCTCGGCGATCGCCACCTTCTTCATCGAGCCGCCAGATGACCGGGAGCCGGGGACCGAAGGCCTAGGGCCTGATCGCTCCATCATCGGGATGGCAGAGATAGGAGCCGCAGCAACTGGAGGCTCAAGAATAGATACATCCGCCTCAGAAATCGACGGGGACTCCTCCGACCTCCGCCTCTTGCGGCGCTGAAGCTGTTCCTCTCCCTGAACCACCGGCTCGGCGACTGGCACCTCAGCAGGCCTCGTCACCGGAGCAGGGCGAGACGTCGTCGCAGGAACGCGACCAGTCTGCTTACCCAAGTGAAGGCGACCGATGAGTCCCGGGTTTGACATGGCGATCTCTGGCGGTGGCTCGGCAAATCGGGGAAAATGAACCTCTGTCAAAGAAGAGATACAAACAAGTTAGACAACAACTTAAACGATACGACCTCCTGGGGACGATCGTCAAGCAAGGAAGCACCACTTAAGCTCATACCTGGAACTTTCAAGTGATGGGGGAAGCAGAACAATCGAGCCCCCAACCGATGAGCTTCGGTACCAAGCGAGCGAACGTCAATAAAGGAGTTCGGCAAGGCACGGATCCGCTCCCAAACGATCAAAAAATTGAATGGAAGGTCGCCGATCACTGGAACGAGAGGTCCTGCAAAAAGAAAACAAAATTAGATCAGTCCAAGACAAGCTCAATCAAGGGGAGAGTTAAAATCCTTACTCAGATTCCTCTCCCGGAAAGTGGTGGGGATCTCCAACTCCTCATTCGGCCTGTCACTCGATGCCGATCGCCACGCCCCGCCGACCCAGCACCATTTAGCCAGGTCACCCCTGGTCTTATTCGGCACACCGAGGACCACTCTCCCGATTCGGCCTTGGATATGATTGCCGCCGATCGACCCTTTCTGCGCGGCCAGTTTAAACAGATAATTCATCTCCAGCGCAGTAAGGAGGCGGAACAACCGGTGACCGCCAAACAGTGTCAACGTGCAGATGATCTGTAGCCAAGCGTTCGGCGTCAGTTGAAGAGGCGCCAAATTCCAGGCGATCAGCAAGTAGGAGACGGCGAATGGCAGAGGAAATCGCAGACCCGCCTCCATAATCATCTCGCTGACGGCAACCATATCCTTGGGCGGTTGGTCGGCACGTTCATTCTCCGAGGGCATGTGCAAGGAAACGTCAGAGGGGATGTGATATTTGGCCCTCCAACAGCTCAGGTCTTTCTTGGTCGCCGTACTCCGGATCTTTCCGAGAGTCCACGGAGACGGGACGGCGGCCTGAAAAACCGTCCGCTTCACATGTTCGTAAGGGTGAGCGGCGGAGTAGGCTTCGAAGTCAAATTACGGACAGGGTCCGGCGATCGCTTCCATCATCTGAGCAAAAGCCATATAGGCAGGGCCGAATCTACTCTCTCGTTCCCAGGCCACCCGCACCAAATCATCCTCATCCACCGGCGAGCCCCCCTGCTCCGCCGTCGCCGCCGTCCTCGCCACTTCGGCCTCGTTGAAAAGTTCTTCGAGTTCTGCGGGTGCAATCCCCGCTCGAATAGCTTCAACGGCCGTCTCCATATCCACTCCAACAAGAATCTCCTCCCGTTCAGGCGATGCTGCGGCAGCGGAAGAACTTCCGGTCTCGAAGGTTTTGGATCCTCCCGACATATTAGAAAGTAAAGGGAGAGAGAAGGTTAATTTTTCTTACCTAGAGAAAAGAAGAAGATCGGCACAAGAAGCTCCAGAAATTTTTGCAGAGTTTCGGCTATGGATGCAAGGACGCGTAAAAAGTGAAGGAGAAGAAGCCCTGGCCCTTTTATAGATGGAGACGGGGGTCTAAATGCAAATAGGAGAAACCTCGAGGGCTGGATCGCAACCGTCACGTGGGGACGCATTAAATGCTGCCCTCGAATCCCGCATACGCGTCTTTTCGAGGGCATGCCATCCGGCAAGTCCGACAAACCGTCGGACTCCCCCAACAGCGGCGCGACGCGTGTCCCTGCCACTTTTAGAAAGCCCGCCTTCATTTCCCGCTGCTCCCGACGCGAAAGAAGATCGTCCATATTTGAATTCAGATCGTCTGATCGTTTAAACATTGGCGATCGCCAACAGTGCCACCTCACCCCGTGTTTTCAACATCGAGGCGAGCTGGGGGGCAATTTTTGTGCGGCGATTAATACGCCTCGATAGGCGATTGGCATCACGATCAGAGAAGCCAACCATGGAAGGCATACTCTGGACAAACGCCTAGAGTTAGGCACAATACGGCGACCGTCTTTTGGTACCCAGTGATCGTCTTTTGATGTCTGACGATCGTCTTTAATGAGCGAACCAGAGGCGATCATCTCGTGCCACGTATGGATCCAGCATCCGTCAAAGTCGTCGAAGACCGAATCTTGGACGGTGGCCCACGTGAGGATCTTCAAAGGATACCGACAGATAGGACCTTTGACCCCAGCCTGTCACCTACCACACCTACCGACAAGGCCGCCGAAAGGTACAAAGTGGGTCCTCCCCGGACAGCGACTCAAGACGCGTGCTGGCTTCCCATTGGTTCGCCCAGCTGGCCACACGCAGCGACCTCGGACCTCAAGGGAACAGGCCCACGTGACGGGACGATCGGCCATTTTATTTTAATATAGAAAACGGCGGTCGCCCGCGATCGCCTGAGGAATCCCAACTACCTTGTCCCCTATAAATAGAGAACTCACTGCTATGGCCAAAGGGAGGCGAATTTACTACGAATTCAGTGCAAAATACACACAAAAGAAAGAATCAAATACTCTTTTGGCAACCACTTATACATTCATAGTGATATTCATACACATTCATCATATATACCAAGCAAGAACTCACTGATTTATCTATCTAGTTCTTCCGGCAATCTACGCGCTCTAAAGCCTAGATAACTAGAAGTCTTTACACTCCTTGTAATAGATTCTAACATTAATATTTGTACTCGACAGTATATTTATTAATAACATCTCGCGAGAGCATTCAAGCCCGAGATTAACAACCCCGGCAAATCTTGTGTTATCTATTTTCTCACGGAAGTGTTCTCGCATTTGTTTGTTACTCGATCATTCCAGCAATACTATATTGTTGTTGGGCGATTAATACGCCTTGATAGGCGATCGGCATCACGATCAGAGAAGCCAACCATGGAAGACATACTCTGGACAAACGCCTAGAGTTCGGCACAATACGGCGACCGTCTTTTAGTACCCAGCGATCGTGTTTTGATGTCTGACGATCGTCTTTAATGAGCGAACCAGAGGCGATCATCTCGTGCCACGTATGGATCCAGCATCCATCAAAGTCGTCGAAGACCGAATCTTGGACGGTGGCCCACGTGCGGATCTTCAAAGGATACCGACAGATAGGACCTTTGACCCCAGCCTGTCACCTACCACACCTACCGACAAGGCCGCCGAAAGGTACAAAGTGGGTCCTCCCCGGACAGCGACTCAAGACGCGTGCTGGCTTCCCATTGGTTCGCCCAGCTGGCCACCCGCAGTGACCTCGGACCTCAAGGGAACAGGCCCACGTGACGGGACGATCGGCCATTTTATTTTAATATAGAAAACGGTGGTCGCCCGCGATCGCCTGAGGAATCCCAACTACCTTGTCCCCAATAAATAGAGAACTCACTGCTTTGGCCAAAGGGAGGCGAATTTACTACGAATTGAGTGCAAAATACATACAAAAGAAAGAATCAAATACTCTTTTGGCAACCACTTATACATTCGTAGTGATATTCATACACATTCATCATATATACCAAGCAAGAACTCACAGATTTATCTATCTGGTTCTTCCGGAAATCTACGCGCTCTAAAGCCTAGATAACTAGAAGTCTTTACACTCCTTGTAATAGATTCTAACATTAATATTTGTACTCAATAGTATATTTATTAATAACATATCGCGATAGCATTCAAGCCCGGGATTAACAACCCCAGCAAATCTTGTGTTATCTATTTTCTCACGGAAGTGTTCTCGCATTTATTTGTTACTCGATCATTCCAGCAATACTATCTCCGGATAATATTTTGGGTAACAACAATTGGGCTAGAGGAATGGGATCTAACCCTCAAATTTTTATACCTACCGTCCCGAAGAACACTCACTGTTCTCGGGGCATATACTTGAAGTGACACTCACTGCACTTCAAAGAAATATGTCAGAAATCATGTCTTCCGCCTCCGCGTCGAAGAAAGCCGCCGGCCAGCCAGCCAGACGCCTCGTTCCGTCCCAGTCCGAGCCACATCCGATGGTGGAAGGTAGCCGCCGCGGTCAGAGACACTCGATCCCGTCCCTGGACGGCAGCCCAAGCCTCTCGCTTGATCGGTACCGAACCAAGAAACAGATCGAAGAGGCCCTGGCCGTCCTACAGGAGCGACGGAGTGATCTCAACGCGCCTCCCGCTATCACCCCCTTGGCCGTCCGCCGGAAGACCAAGCGGAAGCTCAAGGCGTTACTGGCCGAGTGATCGCCAGGAGGCTCACGTCCGCAAGAAGAGGCGCTTGCCAGCCGGGGCACCTCTGTCTTTGATTGCCTGGGCAGTGACCCGTCTTGGCGACCGGGGCAGTCGGGCCCCAGCTACGAGACGACGGAGTTTGAGTCCGTCACCAGGAGCTCGGCCTACCCGACTCCCAGAAGGCAGCCCAGACGTCTGGCTCCCCCTCGCCAAATAGCCGAGGTCGGCAGCAGCGGAGTCCGGAGATCAGTACACGATCGCCTTGGCTCCCGCTCCCAAAGCCGATCAGCAAACAACCGAGCCACGGCGATAGCTGCGATGCAACGTCAACTCGACGACATGAAGGCGCTCCTGGAATCCAGGGTAGGCGCCAAGAAGACGATCGCCGAGCCAAGCGAGCCGCTCACGATCGACATCGAGCTCGCCCCTGTGCAGCACAAGATCGCTCCTCCTCAAACACCCTTATACGAGGGGCGATCGGACCCCAAATGCACCTGAGAAAGTTCAACATCTACATGACCGGGTGTGGGGCATCTGACGCGACCAGGTGCCGAATGTTCCCTATGACGCTGGACGACCTCGCCTACCGGTGGTACACCTTATTGCCACCTCGGTCCATTGGCTCCTTTAACCAGCTGGTGCACGTCTTCACGGAGTACTTCGCCACCAGGGTCGTCCGGCCAGAAGGTCCCCTTCGCATGATGCAAATCAAGCAGGGAGAAGAAGAATCCGACTCGGACTACATCGACCGTGTGGACGTGATCATCCTCAACGGCGAGCTCGTGAGCGATGAGACCGCCCTCTACGCGGTCCTAGGAGGATTTCAGGGCTTTTCACCTATGTTCAGGCATCTCACGAAGAACCAACCTACGACCTACGCAGCCTTCCGGGCTAGAGCCGCAGATTTTATGGCCAGGCAAAGGTTTCTTCTTAGCCTGTGAGCAGCGCGATCGGTGCCCGAACGACGATCTCCCGCTCGATCGCCGATATCGACCTACGAATAAAGCGATCGGCAGCCGAGCGACGATCGCCAGTCTTCCAGCCCAATCGCCGATCATCACGCTACATCACCAAAACCCGGAGGACACGATCGCCCTCTACAGTCCAGCATCTAACATGACGGACTAATGCATAAGATCGCCTCCACCACACATCATAAAGCCATGGTCCTGGCAGTCGATGGAACCGGCTGCTTCGGCCATGCAAGGTCCCTTTCGGCCGAGATCGCCCACCCTTCGTTTAAATACGAGGCCGGCGTAGTCTGAGGGCTCTCCAAAATTAATCAGTGGACACGATCGCGTGCCCTCAAGGATCATCATCTAACATGGTGAACCCGGAAAATGCGACATGTGCCACAACCCCCGTCTCAACGTACACCGTCGAGGTTCACCATCTCCATGGCGGGCCGAGGTGGAAGCAGAGCTAACAAGCCGCGGGTGTGGAGTTGATTCATCCAACGCTGCCCCGCGCAAGGACTCCTCTAGACCGAGACCGCACGTCCTTCGTTTAAATACGAGGCGAGGCGCAACCTAATAGAGGACCCTCATAATAAAGTGAGTCACGAGACACTCAATGTCTTCGCGCATCAAGACACGGTCACGGAGTCGGTCCATCGAACTCCGCGACTGTGCACGATTCCTCAAACAAGCGAAACCATCAAGTTTCCGAGGGGGATCGGCCAATGTTGTTTTTTGCAGGTACAAGACCGAAAGATAGCTAGCCAATCGACCATGATAGCCCAAGTCCGAATCCAAAGATAGCTCAGCAAGATCGCCCGTCCTCATCTTACACGATCGCCAGCAAGAACCACCTCGCCCCATGTCTTCAACATAGGAGCAAGCTGGGGGGCAATTGTTGTGTCGAGAATTATACTCTCCGACCGGCGATTGCCTCGGAGATCGGGCGACCTAGCCATTGCGGCGGTGGCGAGCTGCCGACCCGGCGACTGTGCGACCAAGCCTTAGCCCAGCAGACAAGATGTATCGGCCAACTGAAGGTCCCAGGACGAGTCCCGGTGTCGAGCGATCGACATCAAATACGATCGTCTCTCGGTACGTGGCGACCGACTCCTGGCGACCGACTAGCGGACGATTACCTCTCGGCACTTGCCGACCGACCCTTGGTGACCGACCGTTGTCGACCCTCAGCGCATGGCCCATGCCGACCTCGGTGACCGGCTAGAGACGACTGCTTCATGTCGATCAGAGCCGATGGCCATCCAGTCGGCAAGGGCCGATCCTCAGGACAGACACCACGTGCAAGAGCCGGGACAAGATCCGCAATTCACGGATCATTGACCACAGCCTGTCAGCATCCGTCCACCAGCCGATAGGCCCGCCGAAAGTTGTCAGTAGGGCCGCATGTGATAGTGACCCCGGACGCGTGCTGGCTCCTCATTGGACCGCCCAGCTGGCTGCCAGCCACGGCCTTGGACTTTAGGCAGACTGCCAGCACCTATCTTGGACTTTAGGCCGACAGCCCATGTGATCGCCCCATTATAGTATTGGCCGGCAGACGATCGCCCCATTATTATAATGGCCGGAAAGCGATCGCCCGCCAGAAGACAAGGCTCGGCTGCCCCTATATATAGCAGGCAGCCTGCACTTTCCGAAAGGATCCGAAATTCTTGAGAATACACAGAAATACTACAATTCCCACGAGATTTCACCCAGCACTTGGCTATCTCCAACTCTTGGCAACAGCTATCATTCGGTTCTTCTTCTCTCGGCCTCTCTCATCAAGAAGACGATCGGCAGGGACGAAGAACACCGAGCTTTGCTCAAGAGCCGGATTAACAGAGTCTTCTTACACTCATTGTATTTAGATTTCTCACATTAATACTTGTATCCACGAATATTTGTATTAATAACATCTCGCGAGAGCATTCAAGCCCGGGACTAACAAACCCGGCAAATCTAGTGTTTATTCATACTCTCTCGGAAGTGCTCCCACAAATTGTTGTTTGTTGTCCGTCTTCCAGCAGTATTAATCTTCGGATAAATATTTTGGGCAACAACATCCAGCTCCAAGCTTCCTACTTTGTTCCAGATCCTGATTCACGGTACAAATATGAGAACTAGCACCAGAATCCAGTATCCAGGAAGTAGAAAATAAAGTAGCAGAACAATTTGTTTCCAAAACTAAAAGTTCTGTACTTGAAGTGCCATGAAGAATCGTACACTCTCTAGCCCAGTGGCCCAGCTCACCGCACTTGAGACAAGCGTCTTTCTTCTTGCTCTTTGGAACTATTGGGGCCTTGCCCTTGCCCTTGAAGTCCTTATCATGTGGTCCAGTCTGCTTCTTGGTCTTTTTCTTCTTATTCTTAGACTTCCGAAGTCTAGAAGAAATCACAAGGGCATACTCCTTCATCCGTGGAGTCTTCATCTGAGACTGAGCAGTCACCAGTTTGTTCATTAGCCCAGCTAAGTTACATGCAATCTCGTTGCAGTTGAAGTTCATAACAAATTGTGAGAAGGAATCAGGGAGAGACTGAAGGATAAGGTCGGTTTGGAGAGAAGTATCCATTTTAAAATCAAAAGCCTCCAATCTCTCGATCATGGATATCATTTTGAGGACATGTTCCCCAACCTTCTCACCTTTCTTCATCCTTGCACTGAACAGTTGCTTGGATATCTCATATCTAGCAGTTCTGCTGTCTCACCATAAAGTTCGGGTAAGTGAGATAGAATCTGCCTAGCAGAAGTCATTTTCTCATGAGCTCTCTGAAGCTCATTAGACACAGAAGTCATCATGTAAGCACGGACTTTTATGTCATCCTTAACCCACTTTTCGTGGTTTTCAATCTCTTCCTGATTGGCTCTGGTCCGCACAGGAGGCGCCGGAATGTCCGTCTCCAAGACGTATCACAGTGCCTCTATACTGAGGACAATCATCAGATTGCGGAGCCAGTCCACAAAGTTAGGTCCAATCAGGGTATTCTTCTCGAGTAGAATTGCGAGTGGATTCATTGTCATATTGAGAGTATGTCTGCATTAAGTATAACAGATTAATTAGTGACTCGTTCAATTATGTTCTGAGTATAAAATTAAGGTCTTTTCTATTATTGTTACCCAGCTCCCACTATTTTCATCGGAACAACACACTCCCATGTGAAATACGGAAGTATCGTCGCACTACTTCATAGTGGTTATCGAGTTCTTTATAAATCTTAATAGAGGGCAACCGAACAGGTTTCTAATCTATTAATTTTCATAAAGTGGTGTCCAACACCAACCCATCTAATGGATGATTTGATCTTCTTTTTCCCATTTTTCACTCCCCTCAACCTATATGGTTTCTATGGTTCGTGAACAAGTTAAGTTTATACCATCGACGCAAATCAGTTTCACAATTGAATCTTATCTGGCAACCTATCAGGTTTCTAGGGATAAAATTTGCTCCAACCGAAGGCATCCAATGTGCTTCCGGTAATTTATCTGTCCTCCCCGAACGACTATCCCGATAACTCGGAAGCATAACACATCCGGTTTGGATTTCAATTTCCCGAAAGCTCGATGGAGGGAAGGAATACCTTGATACCTTATAAACTTAATAATTTGTTGTGGGAGAATTATCGCGATTAATGTTACACTTTGCACATTAATTCATTTAAGCGCGTTTGTAGCATTCATACAATATGAAAAACCCATTCACAACCTAGTTGCTACCAACATGTGGTTCATGGGCCGTTCCTAGAAAACAAAAACTTCGTAATCTAATTACAAGTCTTCGTCTTGAATCTTCGTCTTCTCGAAACGGATCTTCCTCCGGTCTTCGTCATTACATATAAATTTTACATTGAAAATTGCATCCTAGATACAAATATTTCTAGTAAAATAAATAGGCTCAAAACGGCCTTTACAACCCAATCGAATAAAACGAACAATTCAAAAAACTAAGTCCACGAACCACATCCCCATTCAAAAGCATTTATCCAATAAATACTATATAAATGGAAAGCGTAGAGATACATTGATCCAATTAACAATACGAACCGATCCAATCGATTCATTCAAAACGAATTAATCCAATTAATTCAAACAACCATCAATTTTAACTTGTTCTGTACGATAAAATATTTCATTAAATTAATTCCCCTAATATTAAAATTACCATAATTAAATCTTAGTCAAATTAAATCCAATTTAATTTGTGGGAAATTAATTATCGAACGAAATATAAAAAACGGAGTCGAAAAACACCGCCGAACCTTTGCCCGACAAAAGGCGCCCGGCTGCCGTCGGGGCCGGCGAGGACCGAGACCATTGCCGAGGCGGCCGATAGGTTGCCGATCAAGTCTGGCGAGGTGGCAGAACCATGATCTAGAGTGGCGAACCACGAGCGGCGCCGTCTGACTCAAGGCTGCTGAGTCCGTTCACGTTTTACGTTCTTTCGCCCCGATTCCAAAAATAGATTTATATTGTAACATAAAATCATGAAAAATTAATTTTTAGATGAACAATAGAAAATCAATGATTAATACGATTATGATTCCAAATCTTATACCATCTAATCAAGCATTCCAAATGCTAATATCGTATATACGATCGAAAGACCTACTCTCCGATACAACTGTTGGGATTCGGTGCCTAAAACGAAGGCCCAGCGGAAGCGGTAAAACGAAAATTAAGTCGATCTGAATCCCTACGAGGATCGATCGAGCAACGTATATACGAATATAAAAATGAAAAACAAGAGTTATAAGAAACTCACCCTTGAAGTCCGTTGATTAAATGGTAACCTTCTCTTGAGCTATTCCCCAAGCTTTGATTGATCTCTACGAATCCAATCCGCTCCAAGCTCTTGAACGATCCAACGGCAAAAGCACCGCGTCTCTACTTGCCACGCGCTGGAAAAACAACCGGAATGACAACACTCGATTAACCTCTAAGGTTACGGATAGAATCAGGTGATGAAGCCTTTTTATTATTGCACTCTAAGTGTATAATATATATCTCTCAATGTATCTTGAATTTTCTCCAAGAAGACTCAAGAACAAGATAAAGAACAAGAGGAAGACAATTTTAGAAAACTTTCTCTCTCTCTCACTCAAAACTCATGTTGGAATGGGTAGATAAGAAGTGAGAGATGTCTTTCCTTTTATTCTACTTACAAATCCCACACAATCCCCTTATATCCATATAATAAGAGACATCATATCTCTTAGTTGATTAGTCTTCACCCACCAAAGGAAGACAAAGACTAAAGGTAAGAGATCAAAAGTGGGGCCGGCCTGTAACACCCCCAATCCGCTCAGGGATATTACACACCGTAGAACCTTTCCTCTGTAACACCCCCAAACCATTCGGGAATATTACAGCGCCGCAGACCCCCTCCGTGAGGATCTACCAGGCTAAATACAGAAAACACATTAACACTATACATGCCGACATGGCTAACTAACGAACCATTAGACCGATTTGGTCTTTTACCACAACATACACATCGACCATACATTACTCTTTCTCGTAACTCATACCCACGCAGGGGTTAACATAAATCAACAATCCCGCATAGGGGAAAGTAAACACAACGGAAAGACAAAACAAGACATCACCAAATATTCAACACCGGTCTTCATGTGATTAGTATCGCCGTCTTCCATCATCCTTCGTAACGATCCTGTGAATTGCTCCCGGCAACTGCAAATACACGGGCCTTGTCTGAGACATCCACCCCGAATACTTGGGGGTTAGCAAAACTCCTTTGTTTTGCTAGTGCAAGTATAAATACAAAGACAGGCCATACAAATCATACTCCAAGAACATAGAAATCATGAATATACTTCCGAGATAATTCACTTGATCAAAACAATTTAGATTACGAAAGATAAGAATAAAACCATTTTACAACTTACAAAACATTTTACGATCTCGGGAGTTTTGAAAAGCGTTTGGGATTTAAGAATTTTCAAGCCTTTCGAAATGTTTAGGGACATAGCCCAACAATCGTTTATTTCAAAATACAAGTCCGATAGCGGATAACAGTCCCACGACCCAATTATAACATTCCAATCACAACACGGGGTCCACGACCCAAATCATCCACATCACATACTGCAAGAATAACCCGGTGGAAATTACACCGTATCGACATTACCATGACAACGGTCTCACTCAACATACCACGAGCTACAATGCACAGAGCAACCACGGGACTCACGTACCCATACCAAATTATCACAACCAAGAGACGAATCATACACAACACATTTATTGGTGCCATTCCGGCTAAGTACCCTACCATTTGGTGCCATTCTAATCGAATGAAATATGCGCCAAAAATCACGGTTCTCAACAAAACATTTCAAAGTTAACCTGATACGAGACTCACGGCCACCGTACCCCTTGAGCCCGTCGGACATCCACAGGTGGTTAACCATAGTTCGCGATACGAAACTCACGGCAACGTATCCCTAGAGGCCTCGTCGGGACCGTCCACAGGTGAACATACACATATCATCCACAACGCCACGGGAAGCCATAATTCGAATACTAGAATGTGCATACAAATGCTAGGTACTTCGCTAGAATGCCACTTTAGTCGACGTACACTCACAACTAATGTCACACAACCACAAGTAAATACCAATACCAAGCAACACCAAGTGTCACAATCTCCTCACGAAGGAATAACAACCAATATCGCACACATTACGTTCTTACCGAACAAGTACACATAACATTACGTAATCCCCGGCAAAGGATTACGGTCTATTAAACTCACTCAAAGTGATCGTAGCATCTTTCAACCTACAAAACCAACACATATATTCCGAGAACACATATATTCACGAATTACAAGAATTATTGTTGAAAGACAACATTTATCGAGAACATACCGATCCCTTTTTACGTTCATTAAACATTGGATTTCGCATAAAATCATTTATCAATAATTATGCCTACGAAACATGAAATGTATGGACAAGATACTTGCCTCGGTACGCGAGCAGCGAAACAACGAGCGAACACGGTCGGATAGCCCTCGAACTTCCGAAGCGACCAAGAATTGAAAACCTCACGATCACTACGAAAATAACATCACCACGGATAAACAACGTTAAACGGAATCCGAATCAATCGGAAAAACAACAAGGATCCGAGGGTTCCTTCGAAGAAATCGGAAATCAAGCCCCGGGTGATAAAATCGATATATGAGTTACAAAATCCGAAGATCATGGCCAAGACAACAAGAATACCATAATCAAATCATCAAAATCGGACAAATCGGTGAATCACGAAGAAAACCCCCAAAAATCATACAAGTAGGGTTTTAAGCAAGGAAATACCTTGATTCGGACGAAGAACACGGATTAAATGATGATTTAATCAAAAAGGATCTTCCATTAAGCCTTAGATTCGTGTAGTATCGGCCTAGAACTCTTTTTACACTATCTCCCGGCAGATAGCCGCAAGAAAAGTGAAGAAATGAGTAAACACGGGCTGCCCAGGCCTTATATAGCCAGTCATGCCGGACACTTACGGCCGTAACCGGCGGGCCTTACGGCCGTAACTCGGCACTTACGGCCGTGCAGCCCGTGAGCCCCTTACGGCCGTAATCGCATTCGTCCTAAGCCACAGCACCCATACGGCCGTAACTCTCGACTCTTACGGCCGTAATCGGCAATCGTCCGGAAAATGCACAGCACCGTCTGGCCGTAACCGGCATTCGTCGAGCCATGCCTGCCGATCACTTACGGCCGTAATCGGCACCTTACGGCCGTAACTCGGCCGGACCATTCCTGCTGCGGCCGTCTCGGTCGTGGCCACTCCGACAGTCCGAACGACCGAAACCCGAACCTGAGTAAAAACCGGAGATACGGTTACGAAGTACTCGCGAAGACGAATCCAAGCGTTAAGAGAACACACGATTCCGACCACCCGAAGTGTCGGAATTCGGCGACGAGTAATTACCCCAAACTTTGAGAAATTACAAAAATGGCCCAAAGCGTCCGAAAATCACGATCGTGATTGAATAACCAAACCGAAGTTCACAACACGTCTAACAAAGTTAAACGGACTTACGTGAAACTCGAAGCATGATTTGAGCGAGATTCGCAAGAATCGAGCTCAAGTCTTGAAAAGTCGCTAAAAGCTCGGAACTCAACAAAAGCGATACGAAGCGAACTCGGATGACAAAAAGTGCAGAATTAATCATTCTCGGAATGACGAAGCGGTCATGAGCGAGTCGTCAAAAGCGGACTTCCGCCGAAAAAGAAAATTACGAAATTGAAATTGCGGATATTACATTCTACCCTCCTTAAAAGAAGTTTCGTCCCGAAACTTAAAACAAGTAGGAGAAGCAATATCCCCACCGGAAAACTTCGGCGAGATACACGAAAACCGAGAACTCGCGCCCAACGGCGAAATCTTGCAAGAAACGCAAAGACACATACGGCGTGAAAACACGCTCCACGACAACCAACACAACGCCACCGATAGAGACATAATAAAACCAACAAGTGACAAGCGTCATCAAGCGATAACATGGTCAAGTCAATTATCGAACAATCATAAAAACACGACGAAAATCGATATGATTGACCAACCCAACGGTACATCAATCAAAGCGATCCGATCGGCCGAACAAATACGAATTCCACCGCCCAAGGAATGGAAGATTGTAAACGGGACTAATTTCCCGAACTTAAGGGAATTACGACGAAGTCTGAACATTCAACAATCACGGAACAAGATCAACAGAAACCGAACAATCAAACAATTGAATTGCAACGATCGAGACAATGACGGTCGATCAATCATGTATGAATCGTAACGAATAACGAAAATCGAATAGCATCCCCATAGTTCACAGCTCGACTCAAGACAATATATACGATCCGGTGAAAACGACAAGATATGAATTCATATAAAATTCACAAGAGCGGAACCGAATTCGGAAAAAGTCACAACGACAATTGGATTAACCCAGAACAACACCGCAACTTGTTCAAACAACAAAAGTGAAGAGTAGAAAAAGTCCAGAAAATATCGACGAATGCGAACGAGTCGATAGAGTCGAAAAAAATGAAAGCGAAAGATATGGGTATTACACCATATCACCTTTAAAAGAGGTTTCGTCCCCGAAGCCTAAACAACGAGAACGAAGTGCTAGAATAGCAACCTTCCCAAAAATCTTCTCTTGGTCTCGCATCTAATCTCCATGACTGCATGTACAGTGGTCACGACCGCGCCCTTTGCCCCTCGGCATATTAAGCGGATACTCTCTCAATACAATGGTACAGCATCACAAAATAATATACCAAATTGCCATCTCGGCTTTACATATCACATAAGACAACTAATAGCAACTCGATAAGAAGATCCACGAGGTATCCTTTTACATGATATCATTTGAAAATCCTTGGATTTGCATGTTTATTTAAAATATTACTTTGAAAGTGTTTATGGTACCTCGGGCTTTTTGTCAAAAATTTTACACAACGGACTTTAACTGTCTCATTTTAAATTATTTGCAATACACTATTTCCTTACAACCGGGAATATCAAAATAACTATGCCACCACACGTCATCATTTTGGAGCGATTCAAGGTCATGCACAATAAGCGACTCGATCTGAAAACTTTTCTAAATCCGAGTTTAAAGTTTAAATCGAGTAAGATTCTTTATCTTTCACAATATAATTTTGAAGATAAAAATTGTATTGGTTTTTGAAAATAGAAATTTTTATGGTGTGAAAGATTTACGAAATCATGTACTCGAATTATTTGAAAATACAACAATACGTCAAAAATCCTTTTTTTTTTTTAAAAATCTTCTCAACACTACACAATAATAAGCAGCGGTAACATTTTACAAAATGTTCGGAGGTACTTTAAAAGCGACTCTTTCAATACCGTCAGGTTCCTTTAGAAAATTCAAGGCCGGCTCGCCAATTTTAAGCGATTTTCAAAGTCCACACGATTGCCGATTAAGCGAACTGTTAAAACTTTATGAAATTTAATTTTTTCCACAACTTGCTCAAGTTTATAAAATTTTCGAAAAGCGTTTTCGAACACACACACAAAAGACATAATTTACCACTTTATAAAAATACGATCCATTATCATCAAATCCACCCACACGTAAACATTATTTGTCCACATAATTACATTATCACACAAGCGGCCGTTAAAAGATAATTAACATCTAAAAGCTGAAATCCTTCCTCTCGTGTGAGGATCCCCACAACAAGTGCATTCGGGACGACTTAACGTTCACACCACCAACTTAGTCACAAATTTTGAGCATTAATGACCAAAAAATAATGCCAACATCAATACATACCTCCGAACCGACGATCATGAAATCAAAAGTCGAAAGCAAGAGCCACGTTTGAGTAAATTTTTGGTAGACCTCATTTGGGTTCTTAAAATCAAATTTTGAAAACTTACAAAGCAAGATGAAAAATATCACATTGAGTAACTTTACTTGCGGGATCAAAAAAAGTCATTACTTCAATAAAAGCGATTCACACAATATATACACACATTTATACACTTGGTATCACTTTTCATTCTAGTACAATACGAGAATCAAACAAGTATGGAGTACATATTCACGAGCACATTTAAACTCCACATAATAACATATAATAACACAAGCTCGTATAACACGGGACGCAACAAAGTAGGAGACTTACATCCACAGATCGCACGAAGATGATTGCGCACCTCGATACTAATCACGGCCGACACCTCGGGCGGCGCGTCGCGACACGACTCGATCGGACAAAATCGACAAGACAAGACAAGAAAAGACCCGACAACACAAAACTCGACCCGGCGGCTAGGTTTCCGCAGCTTTGGCTCCGATACCATATTACGTAACACCCCCAAACCATTCGGGAATATTACAGCGCCGCAGAACCCTCTCGTGAGGATCTACCGAGCTAAATACGAAAACACATTAACACTATACATGCCGACATGGCTAACTAACGAACCATTAGACCGATTTGGTCTTTTACCACAACATACACATCGATCATACATTACTCTTTCTCGTAACTCATACCCACGCGAGGGTTAACATAAATCAACAATCCCGCATAGGAAAGTAAACACAACGGAAAGACAAAACAAGACATCACCAAATATTCAACACCGGTCTTCATGTGATTAGTATCGCCGTCTTCCATCATCCTTCGTAACGATCCTGTGAATTGCTCCCGGAACTTTGCAAATACACGGGCCTTGTCTGAGACATCCACCCCGAATACTCGGGGTTATCAAAACTCCTTTGTTTTGATAGTGCAAGTTTAAATACAAAGACAGGCCATACAAATCATACTCCAAGAACATAGAAATCATGAATATACTTCCGAGATAATTCACTTGATCAAAACAATTTAGATTACGAAAGATAAGAATAAAACCATTTTACAACTTACAAAACATTTTACGATCTCGGGAGTTTTGAAAACGTTTGGGATTTAAGAATTTTCAAGCCTTTCGAAATGTTTAGGGACATAGCCCAACAATCGTTTATTTCAAAATACAAGTCCGATAGCGGATAACGGGGCCACGACCCAATTATAACATTCCAATCACAACACAGGGGTCCACGACCCAAATCATCCACATCACATACTCGCAAGAATAACCCGGTGGAAATTACACCGTATCCAACATTACCATGACAACAGTCTCACTCAACATACCACAGAGCTCCAATGCACAGAGCAACCACAGGACTCACGTACCCATACCAAATTATCACAACCAAGAGACGAATCATACACAACACATTTATTGGTGCCATTCCAGCTAAGTACCCTACCATTTGGACTGCCATTCTAATCAGACGAAATATGCGCCAAAAATCACAGTTCTCCAACAAAACATTTCAAAGTTAAACCTGGTACGAGACTCACGGCCACCGTACCCCGCAGAGCCCCGTCGGACATCCCTGGGTGGTTAACCATAGTTCGCGATACGAAACTCACGGCAATGTATCCCTAGAGGCCTCGTCAGACCGTCCCTAGGTGAACATACACATATCATCCACAACGCCACGGGAAGCCATAATTCGAATACTAGAATGTGCATACAAATGCTAGGTACTTCGCTAGAATGGCCACTTTAGTGGACGTACACTCACAACTAATGTCACACAACCACAAGTAAATACCAATACCAAGCAACACCAAGTGTCACAATCTCCTCACGAAGGAATAACAACCAATATCGCACACATTACGTTCTTACCGAACAAGTACACATAACATTACGTAATCCCCGGCAAAGGATTACGGTCTATTAAACTCACTCAAAGTGATCGTAGCATCTTTCAACATACAAAACCAACACATATATTCCGAGAACACATATATTCACGAATTACAAGAATTATTGTTGAAAGCCAACATTTATCGAGAACATACCGATCCCTTTTTACGTTCATTAAACATTGGATTTCGCATAAAATCATTTATCAATAATTATGCCTACGAAACATGAAATGTATGGACAAGATACTTGCCTCGGTACGCGAGCAACGAAACAACGAGCGAACACGGTCGGATAGCCCTCGAACTTCCGAAGCGACCAAGAATTCGACAACCTCACGATCACTACGAAAATAACATCACCACGGATAAACAACGTTAAGCGGAATCCGAATCAACCGGAAAAACAACAAGGATCGAGGTTCCTTCGAAGAAATCGGAAATCAAGCCCCGGGTGATAAAATCGATATATGAGTTACAAAATCCGAAGATCATGGCCAAGACAACAAGAATACCATAATCAAATCATCAAAATCGGACAAATCGGTGAATCACGAAGAAAACCCCCAAAAATCATACAAGTAGGGTTTAAGCAAGGAAATACCTTGATTCGGACGAAGAACACGGATTAAATGATGATTTAATCAAAAGGATCTTCCAAAAGCCTTAGAAACGAGAAGAATCGGCCAAGAACTCGATTTCCCCAATCTCCCGTCCGATAGCCGCAAGAAAAGTGAAGAAATGAGTAAAAACGGCCGCCCGGGCCTTATATAGCCGGCCATGCCGGACACTTACGGCCAGAATCGGCGGGCCTTACGGCCGTAACTCGGCACTTACGGCCGTGCAGCAGCCCTTACGGCCGTAATCGCATTCGTCCGGAAGTCACAGCACCCATACGGCCGTAACTCTCGACTCTTACGGCCGTAATCGCAATCGTCGGAAGGCTGCACAGCACCGTCTGGCCGTAACTCTCGACTCTTACGGCCGTAACCGGCATTCGTCGAGCCATGCTCGCCGATCACTTACGGCCGTAATCGCACCTTACGGCCGTAACTCGGCGGACCGATTACTGCGGCCGTCTCGGTCGTGGCCACTCCGACGGTCCGAATGACCCCGAAACCCAAACCTGAGTAAAAACCGGAGATACGGTTACGAAGTACTCGCGAAGACGAATCCAAGCGTTAACAGAACACACGATTCCGACCACCCGAAGTGTCGGAATTCGACGACGGAAGTAATTACCCCAAACTTTGGGAAATTATAAAAATGGCCCAAAACGTCCGAAAATCACGATACGTGATTGAATAACCAAACCGAAGTTCACAACACGTCTAACAAAGTTAAACGGACTTACGTGAAACTCGAAACAGCAGTTTCGAACGAGATTCGCAAGAATCGAGTTCAAGTGCGGAAAAGTCGCTAAAAAGCTCGGAACTCAACAAAACGATACCGAAACGAACTCGGATGACAAAAAGTGCAGAATTAATCATTCTCGGAATGACGAAACGGTCATGAGCGAGTCGTCAAAACAGACTTCCGCCGAAAAAAGAAAATTACCGAAATTCGAAATTGCGGATATTACATCCTCAAGGATCTACCAGGCTGGTAACAACAAACGAACAACTCGACAATGCCTTTAAGGCTAAAATAACTCAGTAGACCGATTTGGTCTTTCAATAAATACATACAACTCAATTACAATACATGCCCACGCAGGGGTCGAATACAACACACTCCCGTACAACGGGAAAAGAATACTACCAGGCGGAAATAAAATACAACTAAACCAATACGACATCAACAGATCCTCGTGTGATTAGTATCGTTCATCTTTCATCATCCTCCGTGCCGACCCTGTGCTATGCTCCAAAACCTGAATGCAAAAATAGACATCCACCCCCCGAATACTCGGGGGTTAGCAAAACTCCACTGTTTTGCTAGTGCAAGTACAAGTGCAAAAATACGAGCCATACAATTCACATTCTGTTGCTACCCAAAATATTATCCGGAGATAGATATTGCTGGAATGGATGGGATAGCAAACAAATGCAAGAGCACTTCCGTGAGAAAGATAAATAACACAAGATTTGCCGGGGTTGTTAGTCCCGGGCTTGAATGCTCTCGCGAGATATTATTAATACCGATATTCGGGGATACAAGTACTAATGTAAGAATACAATTACAATGAGTGTAAAGTTTCTTGTTATCTTAGCTAGTGAGCGTGTAGATTGCCGGAAGAACCAGATTTGATGCTCTGTGAGTTCTTGTAACAAAGGTGATGAACAGTCGCGGCGGTGAGAGATCGACCGCCTCTCACGGCGAGTATATAGCTGGATATTTGGGCTTCTGGGCTTGTGAATCCCTTGGAATCTGTCTAGTGGAGACTTGCTTACGCGATCGTCTTACGGGACGAGAGATTTGGAGAGAGAAGTCCTGAGATGGATTCCGGTGAGATAGCCGGGAGCTTGATGATATGTGTGTGTTCTTCAGTATTTCCGTGGATGTATCGGAATGTGAGAGAATGAGCTCTGAGCGTAAGTCAGAATGAATTCGGAACTGTAGTGGATGAGTTCTGAACTGTTGGTTAAAATGAATTCTGAACTGAGAACCGAGAACCTTTTTCCAGTAGGAGGAGGTTCTCTATTTATAGGGCTTGGATACGCCGGGCGATCGCCTTTACTGCAATATAATAATCGGGCGATCGTCTTTTAGCACATGGGCCTGTCCCTTCAAAGCCTGCAGGAGTTGTTGGCAGTCAACTACTCGGTCCAATGGGGAGCTTACACGCGTCCTGAGTTAGTCACATGCGGCCCTACTGACAACTTTCGGCGCACATGCCGGTAGGTGGGGTAGGTGACAGGCTTTGGTCAAAGATCTTGTCAGTTAGCAAAAGATCTTGTCAGCGCCTTTTATGGATCTGCACGTGGGTGCTTTTCTGAGATCCAGTCCTCGATGACTTAGACGGGCGATCATCTCTGCTCGGGGCGCAGGTCGATTGCCCTAAGCCGGTTAGTAGAGCAGATCGCCCGGTACGCCAAGGCGATCGCCACGGGAGTCGATCGCCGGTACGATGGTGGTTTGATATCTTCGACTTGGCGAGCTAGTCGGGGTTTGGAGTTGATTTGGTCGATTGGCCTTTTAGTCGATCTGGTGTTGGGATTAATAAATCGTGACAAAACAATTGCACCCCAGCTAGCTCAAACTTTGGAAACGTGGGGTGAGGTGGCTTTCTTAGCGATCATTGAATTTTTGACGGCGACTAAGTGTTTTATTGATCGCGATCGTCTTTGAGCCGATATGCTCTGGATTCGGACGACACAGTTGGCCCTGACTGTGGGAAAAGGCAACGGCGTTGAAAAGTCTCGCGCACGTGTCGGGCTTCTATTTGAGGACGCCACGGTCATTAATGACTCCTCGGTGGCGTCTCGAAAAGACGCGTCTGCGGGTCTCGAGGTCAACCCAGTGCGCCGTTTGAGATCCGACCCACGAGGTTTTCCTTTATTGCAATCGGGTCCCTGCTTTCTCTATAAAGGGGGCGCGGGGCTGCAGTCTTACTCACGCGTACGCATTTGGAGAAAGAAGGTCCTGCTGCCGAATTTTTTGAAGATCTAAGCGCCGATCGTCGATCGATTTCACTTTAGGGTAAGAAAAATCTTTCTCTTCCTTTCTAACTCTGAAAATGGCGGAACCTCATCATCGTTTGGAGCGGGAACCGATTACGCCGCCGGGACATCGGTGCCAGGAGAAACCACTTCCGTCTTCCACCGAGACGGCAGCTGAAGCAATTGGCCGAATCGACCGCGAAGTTGAGGCTTTGTTCAATGAGGCCGATGTTGCTAGGGAGTCGAGTGCCGAGGAGAGACGATCGCGAGATCGAGAGATCGCGATCGGGGCTTATTGGGAGCAACATAGTGATTTTGGACGGGCTATAGGGGCTTTCTTTGAAATAATGGATAGATTGGCGGTCCTACTCCGCGATTCGATTTCGGGATATTCGGTCGCTTATCCCTATGTGCTCCCCAAGCGGTCGCGATATCGTCTTTGCGGCGATCGTTGTGGTCGCTCGGCCAAATACGGAGCTCGGCGTCGTGAGAGATCGGCCGTCTGGAGGACAAGGTTCCATGTTCCTACGGATGTGGACATGTTCGCGCCCGCGGAGAATGAACGAGCCGACCCGGCCTCCGATGGGTATGGTCGCAGTGAGTGAGGCCGTTATGGAGGCCGGCCGCGCTTCCCTCTGTCCTTTGCGGTCTCCCATCTGTTGGCCGCTTGGAATGTGGCGCCACTCCGGTGGCCGACGCACACTCCAAATCATATGCACTCTCACCCTTTTCGGCGGTCACCGCTGTACTGCCTCCGTCGCCGTTGGAGATGAACTATTTGTTTAAGCGGCACATAGAGGGTTGGTCGGCGGTTACCATATTCAAGGCCGATCTGGCCGGGTGATTCATGGAGTTCGAATAAGATACGGGCGATCGGACGAAGTGGTTAGGTCGGCGGCAAGTGGAGAGCTTCGGCGGCGACAATCCACAGAGCGGAGATCCCCACTGAATTTCGGGAGAGAAATCCCGGTAAGGGTTTAGACTCTCCCTTCGCTTGGATGCGTGTTGGACTGATCTAATTTGATTTCTGTTTTGCAGGCTTTCATATCCCGGCGATCGAGGAGCTGCCTTTCGACTTCCTCGTTGTTTGGGAGCGAATTAGGAGCTTGTCGGACGACGACCTAGACGCCACTCGGATCAACAAGGAGAGTCGCTGGTTGTCGGCTCGACTATTCCGCTTCCCGAGACATCTCGCGGTGCCAGGTATGACTTTACGCGACCTTCAATTTCTAGGCGATCGCCTTATTTGAAGATAGTGTCTGACCGTTAGTCGATCGTCTTTAACTGCAGAGGTTCGTTTCCCTCGCTTTTTGGAGCCTCCGGAGGAGATCGCTATGTCGAACCCAGGAGTCCTAGGCCGTCTTCGCGCGAAGAGGTCGACTCGGGTTCCACCCGTCGCATTGCCTATAGTTCCAGAGGCGGTGCCTCGTGCGGAGCCGGAGCCTCGCGTAGCGCAGGTCGAGGTTGAGGAGGAAATTCCGGAGGAGGGGCTTCGAGCGAATCGCAAGAGGCCGAGGCCGCAAGAAACTTCGTTTCCTTCCCCGGGCGATGAAGTGCCGATCGCCGCGCCTCCGATCACCATCGTTGCTCCGGAGCGCGAGCCGCCCTCTGCGGCTTTTCTGCGGGAGACGGCGATCGCGGATGCGGAAACTCCTCGAGGGAAACCGTTTTTCGGTCGGGATCCCGAGAAGGCTGAGAGGTAGATAGCATTTCTGTGTTGACAATTACATCTGCGTAGGAGTTGTATTAACCTTGGTGTTTTGGTGCAGGATCCGTCGCAAAGACCCGTCTTGTCCACCGATGGTCGTGGATTTTCTGGCGAGTCGATCTCCTCGCCATTCCTGCGACATTCCTCCCTATGTGAGCAAGGCTGCTTCTGCCTTGCCGAAGGCGTGGACAACTGATCTGGATGCGATCGCCCGGCTGCGATCGTCGAGTTCGATGGATGCTGTTGTCGCCCTTTCTCTTACGTCGGCGACCATGGCCGTCCATGCTGCTCAGGAGTTTGAGGGGCAGCCCTCCAGTCTTCGCCTTCAGGATGATCTTGAGGCGGCTCGGAAAGAACGCCGAGTTTCTTGACAAGATCGCGGCGATGGAGAAGGACTCCTTGGAGGCGGCCAAGCGGGCGAGCCATGAGCTTGAGCCGGAGAAGAAGGAGACTCGAAATTCCGAATGGCGGTCGACCGGTTTCGGGACCAGATCTGAGTGCCGTCCGGGCGAGAATGTTCTTGAGGAGGAGGCCGATCGCGGAAGGTGACGATCGCTCGGGCGATGAGCGGCGGCGGAGGCGAAAGAGAAGGTTCCGCGAGGAGGCCGAGCTCGTGGATCGCAACAGGCGATGGCCGAGCTGAGAGGAGAGGTTGAGGCGACCAAGGCCGATCCCTTCCAAAACTTGGAGTATGTCAGCGAGTTCGCCTATCACTTGGCGTTCGCCGACTCCATCCGAGCGGCTAAGAAGGGAGGCTTGGAGGTCGGTCCTCTTGCCGAGAAGTTCAAGTCATATGCATTGGAGCATCCTCTCAATTCGGCTTTCTCCTTGCCGATCTTGGACCTGGCGGACATCGGTGTGGATTTGAGCTGGTATCCGTCTCCGGACAGTCTAGCTCATCCCGATGCTCCGGAAGATGAGGGGACCGCGCCAAATGCTGATGGTGAAGGCCCGGCAGGGGCCTGAGGCGCTTCCTTATTTGACGCTTTTATCTTACTTATAGCTTTGTAGTTTTCTTTTTGTAGCACTTAGGCCTTCGGGCGATCGTGTACTCTATTTTTTTCAAGTAATGAAATGAGCATTTGTCTTTCTGACTTATCACTTGAATGAATGGTTATTTTTAAGTCTTTGTTTGACTTTGTACAAATGCGTGAGGAGAGATCGTTGCGAGGGAAGTTCCAAATGAATTGATAAACTCATAAGACAACTTTTTACAACAAGTTCGATCGCTGCACTACATCTGAAAAAATGACGATCTCCGTATGTGGTTGAATAGCGACGATCGTCGTGTAGGTAGTCCGCACTCTTCTTGCCCCTTGTTTTTATTCACTTAGTGGAAGTAAGGGGATGAAAATAATTCCTTGAGTGAGCGGTCTTCAACTTTGTCGAATCCTCGGGGACGGTCGTCCGTCTTGAGGAACCGTGCACGATCGCGGAGTTCGATGGACCGACTCCTTGATCATGTCTTGATGCGCGAAGACATTGAGTGTCTCGTGACTCACTTTATTATGAGGGTCCTCTGTTGGCCGCGCCTCGCCTCGTATTTAAACGAAGGGCGTGCGGTCTCGGTCTAGAGGAGTCCTTGCGCGAGCGGCGTCGGATGAATCAACTCCGCGCCGCGGCTTGTTAGCTTCTGCTTCCACCTCGGCTAGCCATGGAGATGGCGAACTCGGCGGTGTACGTTGAGGCGGGGTTGTGGCACGTCGCATTGTCAGGTTCACCATGTTAGATGATGAACCTTTGAGGGCGAGCGATCGTGTCCACCGATTTATTTTGGAGGGCCCTCGGACTACGCCGGCCTCGTATTTAAACGAAGGGCGGGCGATCTTGGCCTAAAGGGACCTTGCATGGCCTAAGCGATCGGTTCCATCGACCACCGGGACCATGGCTGCACTCTTCCACCTTGGATCGTCATGTAGATGCGACCTTCGTCGGTGTACGTTGTGCGGGGAGGCGATCTCGTGCCTTAGTCCATCGTGTTAGACGGTGAGCTGAGATGGCGATCGAGTCCTCCGGTTTCTTAAATAAGGAGGGAGATCGGGGTGACTTCCGTGGTCTCCTTCTCTTGATTGAAGCATATAGAGACGATCGCGAGGTTGATCCAGGGTCGGCTCGTCACGAGCTTCCCGGCTGTTTGCGTTCGACTCGGACGATCGTCTATAGAGATAGGCGGGGGCTTCGACTAAACCAATAAGGCATCGACTTGCCCTCCTCGAGCAGTCTCGGAGCGCTTGAGGAGGTCGCGGCAATTGTTGGTCTTTGTGGCGGGCTCTCGTGGTAGGCACAATATTGATTGTTGTCCAGTGTGGTGGTCCCTTATCGCCTTTAGCTTTTGAGCTCTTCGTGTCCCTTGATGGCATAGAAAATATGTGCCGGAGTTACATTGAGCGTATGGAGGAGATGGGCTTCCATGTCCTCGAAAGCCTTGAGATCTCCGGGTGTCTTGGCGATCGCCTTCTTTGCTTTGGCGATCGCTATCTTCCGGGCAAGAGGTGGCGTTTCCTCGTCTAGCGGAGGGTGAGTAGCCTTTGCACGGCCGGAAAGTTGGCGGCTTTAGCGCGGAAGATCGTGTAAGTTGGGGAATATCCTTTGAGAGATGTCGAACATGGGAGAGTGACCGTGGAATCCCCCATGACCGAGTAGAGAGCGAGCTCATCAGCGGGGTTCGCGGTGAGGATGATTTCGTCTACCGGTCGATGTAATCTGCGTCGATTTCGTCCTTCCCACCTTGATATTTATCATGCGGCTCAGGGGCCTTCGGTCTGGCGACCTTCTTTGGCGAAGTATGACGTGAAGTCATCCGCCGATTTCTTAAAAGAGGTGACCGATCGTGGTGGTAGTGAGACGTACCACTTATGGGCGGCTCGCCCAATGTCGTGAGGAAGATCCGGCACTTGGTTGCATCGGATGCCCCACACCCAGTCATGTAAATTCGGAATTTACTCGGGTGGGTTTGGTCCGATCTCCCCTTATACGAGAGGTGTTTTAGGAGGAGCGATCGTTGGTTGTATGGGGGCAAGCTCGATGTGGACCGCGAGTGGCTCGGTCGGCCGCGATCTTCTTCTTGGTGCTTGCCCCGGCGTCGAAGTGCTCTCATCTCATCGAGCCGACGTTGCATGGCGGCCATCGCCGTGCTTTGGCTGTTAGCGGCTCGCGATCGGAGCGGGAGCCGAGGCGATTAATCGAGTCCACAGCGATCGGGCGGGAGTCGGATAGGCGACATGCGTTCGGTGTGAAGTGAGTAGGCCGAACTCCTGGTGACGGATTCGGATTCCGTCTTCTCAAGGTTGGAAACGAGTGCCCGGTCGCGGGATGGGTCGCGTCCCAAGCGATCGAATATGGATCCGTCCGTCGTGCGAGAGCCTTTCCTCGCGAATGGGGCTTTTGACGATCGCTCGTTCGGTAGCCCATTGAATTTCCGTTTTCCCATGCGGCGGATGATCGAGGGAGTTATCGCGGGCGCGCGCATGCTCTCCGTCGCTCCTCCCGGGATGGCCATAGCCTCCTCGATCTGTTCCTCGGTTTGGAACCGATCGAGTGAGAGGTTGGGGCCATCTCTCGGATGCGGGATCGAGTCTCGCGTTGCCGCGGCTTCCCCGTCGGCCGGGGTTCGATCGAGGGATATGGTGTCCGGCGGTTCGGAGAGCAGCTTTCTTCGATGGACCGGCGGACGTCATGATTCTGGAGGTTTTCTTTGAAGCGCAGTGAGTGTCACTTCAAGTATATGCCCCGAGAACAGTGAGTGTTCTTCGGGACGGTAGAAATAAAAGTTTGAGGGTTAGATGGCCCTCCTTCTAGCGCCAATTGTTGTTGCCCAAAATATTTATCCGAAGATTAATACTGCTGGAAGACGGACAACAAACAACAATTGCGGGAGCACTTCCGAGAGAAGATAATTAATACAAGATTTGCCGGGTTTGTTAGGTCCGGGCTTGAATGCTCTCGCGAGATGTTATTAATACAAATATTCGTGGATACAAGTATTAATGAGAGAAATCTAAATACAATGAGTGTAAAAAGACTCTGTTAATCCGGCTCTTGAGCGAAGCTTGGTGTTCTTCGTCCCGCCGATAATCTGCTCGAGGAGAAAAGGCCGGGAGAAGTAAGACCGAAAGAAAGCTGTTGCCAAGAGTTGGATGTTAGCCAAGTGCTTGATGTTTGCTTCTGTATGGTGTGAAATGCGAAGGAAGCTGAAGCCTTTTTTGTGGTAAAGGTTCGATCCTTTTTACAAGTGCTGGGAGCCATGCTTATATAGGGACAGCCGGGTCCTGTCCTTTAGCTGCCGATCGCCCGGCCATTTTAATATTCGCCGATCGCGGCCAATATAATAATGTGCCGATCTCTGAACGTCAAAGCTAAAGTCCAAGGAAGATCTTTGGATGTCGGGCTAAAGTCCAAGGAAGGGGCTTGGGCGGTCGATAAGGAGCCATCACGTGTCCGAGTCGATCAACATGTGGCCCTACCGACAAGCTTTGGCGGTACCGGTGGAGGGAATCACAGGGCATTGGTCAATGGCCCGAGATTCGCGGATCTTGTCTCGGCCCTTTGCACATGGTGCCAGTCTTGAGGCTCGGCCTTTGCCGACTGGATGGCCATCGGTGGTGATCGACCTGGATGGCCTTCGGAGGTCGACATCGGCCAGTGGATGGAGGTCGCCAAGGGTCGGTCGCCAAGGGTAGGTCGCCAGGTGCTGAGAGACGGTCGATCGCCAAGGGTCGGTCGCCGAGTACCGAGAGGCGATCGTCTTGATGTCGATCGCTCGGCACCGGGATTCGCCCTGGGCCCTTCGGTTGGCCAGTCTAGCATGTCCACTGGGTCGCCGATCGGCAGGCTTGCCTTGGTCGCTCGGCAGTAAGTCGGTCGCTCGGCCTCGGAGGCGATCGCCGGTCGGAAGGTGTTAAATCTTGACACAACATCGTCCGCGGCCAAAATTTTGAGGCATCTGAACACTTTGCTGCGTCTGTTGGATACTAGCTTCCTTCTGAACTGGCTGCGATGAACGGGTTCCATTGTACTAGGTGGCGTCCTTGCAAAACTTCGCACGGTGACCTTCCTGTCCGCAGTCAAAACATGTAACTGGAGTGCGCAAACAATCACGCCAAAGGTGGTCTGGGCGACCACAGTTAAAGCACTTCCTAGCTGTACCCGTCGTGGTTGACATTGTTCCATAATTCTTTCCGCTCTTAGATGTGTGCGGAGGTTTCTTGAAAGAAAAGGAAGATTGGGCCTTGCGGGGCCCACTGCTCTTGTGCTCTATAAAAGTACCAGAAACTTTCTGTTTCTTCGACTCCATAAACTTCTCCATTGCTGCTTCTTTTATTTCGTATGCCAACGCCTTATCCTGGAATTGGCGGAGAGTGGTACATTCAAAAACGGACCTCTGGATTTCTGGTTTCATCCTCATTTCAAAATGAATCATCATCTCTGCATTTGTTCTGACCAGATGTCGAATAAATGCTAACTGCTGGTTAACGTCTTAATTGTCTGGGATACGGGTTCGTCTGATGGCTGAGCGGAGAAAAACTCCCGAATTTTGGCTTCCCTCACAGGACGAGGGCAGTACTGAGCTTCCATCATCATTTTAACTTCTGTCCAATCAGCATCATGATCTGCAGGTCGGATAGCTTCCCACCACTCGGATGCCTCCCCAATCAGAAAGTACTGGGCAATAGGAGCTCTCTTGTCGTCTGGGCAATTAATTCCAGCAAAAAATTTCTCCAATTCCTTCAACCAATGATCCCAAGTGGGAGTCTCGGAAAAGCCGTCAAATTTGGGTGGTTGCATTTTTGCTACCTCTTGCAACCATCGGTCACCTCGATTTCCCATTTCTGGGATCCTTTGCTGTCCATCTCCCTGCTGAAGTCCCACTGCCATCTGCATTCGGTCCACGACATGAGCGAACTGAGTCATCTGATTCACCACTTGACGAAGGATTTCTGGTACAGCAGGTTCCGGTTCATTATTGATGGATTGTTGTGGCTCGCCTGAGCTATGACTAGCCTGATTAGAAGGTGACGCCTCCCTTTCAGCATTCCTTCATCCGCGTCTACGACCGCGACCACGTCCACGTCCGCCTCTCAACATACTGTAAGCACAAATACTTAATATACAGGAAACAACATCGTTCTAATGTTCAAGTATAAAAAGGTACAACATGTAAAGAACGAGATAGAGTTTAGGAACTTACAACCACCGTTCGCATGAAGACGTAGAAAGTACAGTGATGTCATTCACGGACAGTTACCTCAAAAGACGTAAATGACCCCTATTTTAACCCAATGGCCAAGATATCCATAATCTTAGCTCCGATACCATATTCTGTAACACCCCCGATATATTCAGGAATATTACAGCACCGTAAATCCTTTACATAAGAATTTACAAGGCTGAATAAAAGAAAAGACACTAACAGATACCAATTTATAAATTACTAAAGTAAAATGCAACCGTATGGTTCAATACCGAGAATACAATTATCCAATGAAGAGTTATTATTACATCACTAAAATCCAAACATTATAAACTGACAACGTACTCGAGTACTTATTGAAATAACCAACAAACAATGCATAAGAAACCCGGTGGAACATCACTGCACTCGTCGTCATGCATCTCCAGTGGTTGTTTCCCCGCTCTCTTGGATCCTGAACATACACAAATGTTCACCCCCGAAGGGGTTAGCACAACGATGCTAGTACAAGTACAATAATCATACAACAGTGATATAATCAACAATTATATCATAACAAGTTTCTCCAAGGAGAAATATCCACAACACATATCATATCATAACAGTTTCAACATACTAATGGTATTCCAACGATCCAGCGCACACAGCTATAGATTCCCATGATGATCCCGTCGGACCAACACATGGTGGAACTACCTGTCCAACGATCCAGCGCACACAGCTATAGATTCCCATGATGATTCCCGTCGGATCAACGCATGGTGGACATATAATCACAACATATTTACACGATACAATCACATCATAATTTTCATGATATAAACAATTCTAATTAGAGTACTTGCATCGGTTCGTTGACAAGAATAAAACTTCCACGAATATAAAAATACTCGAAGGTCGTCCCCTTCGATCAACCATGTGTTAAGCCCGAACCTTAACAAAAGAAATAGTATAGAATTCATCTCATGTCGTACGAACGTCTAACAATTCAAATATTACGATAGGAAGTCCTTAATATGCAATCTTTCTGGATCGCTTAACGCACGCTATGAATCCTATGTAGCGTACGTTAATTCTACTCGTTAGCGCACACAGTACACACAACCTAGCGTACGCTAACCAGGCATGGTCAGTGCCTCACTGATCAGCCGACTGACTCGACTGATGGCTTAATGTACGTTACGTACCAAACGTAGCGTATGTTAACTCATGCTCGATAGCGCACGTTAAACTACACTGCTTAGCGTGCGCTAACTGTGCATGGCAGTTTACTACTGGGCAGCAGACGGATCTCAACATGATCAAACCTAATGAAATCCTCAGTGTTAATTCATGTTACCTCCATGAATATCATGTTCATACGGTTATGAATGATTTTACGGATAACAACAACTTCGGATTCAAGAATATGTATACTATTATGAAACCATATTCCATTTCAAATACAATTCTTCATGCGATGATTCGAAAGGCTTTAACGGTTGATATCAACACCTTTATATCAATGAAAACTATCACTCTGAAGTTTGAATAATGTTCCATCTTTACACAATAAATCCTTCCATGATCAACCCTATAGATTCGTCTAACAATAATGATGTAAAAGTCAAGTCCATGACTGTTATGAAAACACCTACTAGATTCGGATTACCAATGATAAAAGCTTCCTCTACTTGTTCAATGTAATAAGATTCGAATCATGATGTTCATAATCAAGGTATTTAAGGCCTATTCATCTCAATATTCCAAACATGATGTACTTTGGATAATTCCTCCAAGAAGATCAATATTTGCTAACATGATCATCTTATTCTCCATAACACGAATCTAGAGTTGAAGATAGAATCAACATACCTTAATATGACGAAATCACTGAACCACAAGGTAGAATCCGACTCCGGTTGGTTATGTGCCACTCCAAGGTGTTACTTCTCTTCAATGATCACTCACAAGTGATAACCACTATTCAAGGACCACTAAGATGTGTTCTAAGTGTGTTAGAAGGATGAGTATAGCTCTCTGGCCTTTCAAGAATGAAGAATGGACGAAGGAAATGCAAGCCAAAACGGGTTGTTGTCTCATTTATAATATTCTGCACTTAAGCTAATTAGCGCACGCTACAATACATACTTAGCGCGCGCTAATAAGCGTTGACTCCAAATCTGTCCAGGTTCGTCCGCGGGAATCTTATCCGGACCCATGTCCCGGCTGGCGCATGTGCTAGCCGCCTACCTCAATAATTCAGTGTCTAGCCCACGCAACTCCTACATACGTAGCGTGTGCTAGTAATAGCCGATAGCGCGCATTAAGCTACATTCTTAGCGTGCGCTATCACGAGTTTGCATGAGAAAATTTGCATGTTGTTATACTTAAGTACAAGGATGCCAATGCAAGAAATATCATACTCCAATAATCAAAACCACAAATCCGAATAATACAGGGTTTGAATACAGATGAAATACACAGTAATAAATCCGGATATTACACTTAATGCCCAGTCAAGTTTCATCGACTTGCGAACGATTAAGTATTTGAGCTATAAACCTTTCCAGTGCCGACCCCCTTATCCAATAAGGAGTGGAACGTTTTTGCTCTCAAATACACGGACTAGTTTCTATATGTATATTTACGAGTTAGGAATGCCAGTAACTACCAGTAAATAAAGAAACATTAATTGCCTTATATAAATGATTTACATAATTACAAGTACAATGCCCTCACTCAACATTCTCTGAGTGGCATTCGAGGGCATACTCCCAACAATCTCCCACTTGCACTCAATGCCACACACTATGGTATCTAATACCCATGTTCTCCATATTACGCTCCAAGCTAATCTGAGAATGTGGCTTGGTCAGTGGATCAGCGACGTAGTCGGCTGACTCTACTCTATGCAGCACAATGTATCTCTATGCGAACAAATTCTCTTACGAGATGATACTGTTTCTCAATATGTTTTATATTATTATGAAACCTCGGCTCCCAGGCCTGTGCTACCGCTCTATTGTTATCGTATAATAACAAGAATAGGCGGCGTAGCACATGGTGTCACGTGAAGCTTACCTAGTAACTTCTAAATTGAAAAACCCTTCCTTAGAAGCCTCTGAGGCTGCTTGATACTCAACCTGACTGGTGGAATCAGCCATCGTGCTATTTTTGGCACTATGTCAAGTTACTGCTCCTCCATTAAGAGTAAAATTTAGCCAGAAATAGACATTGAGTCCTGTTTTTGTCCTTATAAGTCTAAATCAACGAAGCCCATCACATTCAGTTGTCCATCTCCATATTAAAGAACCAGATCTCTAGTCCTTCCAAAGTACTTGAGAACGTTCTTTACTGCGGTCCAATGTTCCTTACCTAGGTTTTCTTGAAACCTACTTACCACGCTTCCAGCATGCGTAATGTCAGGTCTTGTACACAACAAAGCATAAGGCTACCCATGGCCGAAGCATATGGTATATTACTCATTTCATTTCATTGTTCCTCTCCCAAAGGACACATCTTCGAGGAGAGTTTTATTCCATGTCGCATCGGTAGGAACCCTCTTTTAGAGTAATCCATCTTAAATTGCTTTAAGATTTTATCTATAAAGAGGGCTTGGGAAAAAACTCATCATTCCCTTCGATCTATACCAGTAGAGTCGAAACCCAAGAATATAGGTTTCTTCTCCCAAGTCTTTCATGGAGAAATTACTCGAAAGCCAATCTTTCACAGAACTGAGCATTCCCACGTCATTTCCTATTAGTAGAATGTCATCTACATATAGTACTAAGAATGCGATCTTGCTCCCACTAACCCTCTTGTATACAAAATGTTCCTCTTCATTTTGCACGAAGTCAAACTCTTTGACTGCCTCGTCAAAACAAATGGTCCCAACTACATGAAGACTGCTACAGTTTATTTCATGGAGTCTACATCCACCATTGCTAGGTCATTGATCGCGGGTCGGTCTCTTGTTTATCACCTGGAACCTCGTGGAAACCCAGTTCCTCCTAGTGCATAAAATTATACCTCTCAGGTAATTGAGACACCCTACTAGACCTACGAGGTGGTTGTACTTGTGTTTCAGAAGGTTCGGTTCCAGTTTCTTTCACAGGTGTCTCCCGAGGAGTTTCATTGTATTCTTCTAAAGAAATACTTCTACCTGCTCCACCTTCCTGAATGAACTCATCTTCCAGGAAGTGTGCTTGCAAAGCAACAACGATCTTTCGATCTTTGGGCATGTAGAATAGATAACCCATCGTCTCAGATGGGAATCCAATGAAATGTCTCCTCACGTACCTCGCTTCCATTTTGTCCACCTTAGTCTTCTTGATATAGACGGGACATCCCCAAATCCTAATGTGATTAAGACTTATTTTCTTGCCCTCCCACATCTCATGTGGAGTTTTAGGAATGGATTTAGAAGGACATTTGTTCAATATATATGCAGCAATCAAGAGTGTATACCCCTACAGGTAAATCGGTAAGTCAGTATAGCCTAGCATGGAACGGACCATGTCCAACAAGGTCTGGTTCCATCTTTCTGACACACCATTTAGCTGAGGAGTACCTGGGAGGTGTTAGTTATGAAACTATTCTATGTTTCTTAAGGAACTCGTCAAACTCTGTACTCATATACTCTCCACCCCGGTCCGACCGAAGTGCTTTTATATGATTACCAGTTTGTTTCTCGACTAGGGCCTTGATTTCCTGGAATTTCTCAAAGGCCTCGGATTTATGTTTCATTAAGTATACATAACCATACCTAGTATGATCGTCTGTAAACGTAATGAAATATTGATATCTGTCACGTGCTTCTTCCAAAGCACCACATATGTCGGTATGGATTAATCCCAGTTTATCAGTGGCTCTTTCAAAAGTCCCTGTGAAGGGGAACTTAGTCATTTTACCTTTAAGGCAAGATTCACAAGTAGGAAAGCGATCCGATCCCAATGGACCCATAAGTCTATCTTTTTCCATTTTGTAAACCTTGGTCTGACCAACGCGACTAAGTCTAAGATGCCATTTCAAAACTTGATTGGATTCATCCCTACCACGTTTTCTAGTCATAGTATTCACAACTACTTTTTTGCTGAGGTTTAGATGATACAATCTATTTAACAATGTAGCAGTACCTACTAGTTTATTTCTGAAATAAATTTTGCAGGAACTATCACCAATGAAAAATGAAAAGCCTTTTCAGTCCATGACCGGAATGGATACAATGTTTTTATGCCCCTTGGGCAAAACAAGTACATCTTCTAAAGTCAAAACAAAGCCGGATTCTAAACCCAAAAGAAGTGATCCTATGTCGGTTGCCTCGACACCATGCCTGCTTCCGACTGTGATCATAACTTCTCCAGCTCCAAGTTTCCTACTTTGTTCCAGATCCTGATTCACGGTACAAATCTAGCACCAGAATCCAGTATCCAAGAAGTAGAAAATGCAGTAGTAGAATAATTTGTTTCCAAAACTAAAAGTTCTATACCTGAAGCACCATGAAGAATCGGATAGTCTCTTGCCCAGTGGCCCAGGTCACCGCACTTGAGACAAGCATCCTTCTTCTTGTCTTTTGGAACCAACGGGGCCTTGACCTTACCCTTTAAGTCCTTGACTTGTGGTCCCGTCTGCTTCTTGGTCTTTTTCTTCTTGTTCTTAGACCTCCGAGGTCCAGAAGAAATCACAAGGGCAGACTCCTTCATCCACAGAGTCTTCATCTGAGACTGAGCAGTCACAAGTTTGTTCATTAGCCCAGCTAAATTACATGCAATCTCATTGCAGTTGAAGTTCATAACAAACTGTGAGAAGGAATCAGGGAGAGACTGTAGGATAAGGTCGGTTTGGAGAGAAGTATCCATTTTAAAATCAAGAGCCTTCAATCTCTTGATCATGGATATCATTTTGAGGATGGGGTCCCCAACCTTCTCATCTTCCTTCATCCTTGCACGGAATAGTTGCTTGGATATCTCATATCTAGCAGTTCGACTGTGCTCACCATAAAACTCGGTTAAGTGAGATAGAATCTGCCTAGCAGAAGCCATTTTCTCATGAGCTCTCTGAAGCTCATTAGACATGAAAGCCATCATATATGCACGGACTTTCACGTCATCCTTAACCCACTTTTCCTGGTTTTCAATCTCTTCCTGATTGGCTCTTGTCCACACTGGAGGCGCCCGAATGTCCGTCTCCAAGACGTATCCCAGTGCCTCTATACTGAGGACTATCATCAGATTGCAGAGCCAATCCACAAAGTTAGGTTCGTTCAAGGTGTTCTTTTCGAGTAGAATTTCGAGTGGATTCATTGTCATATTTGAGAGTTATGTATGCATTAAGTACGACAGATTAATTATTGACTCGTTCAATTATGATCTGAGTATAGAATTAAGGTCTTTTCTATTCTTGTTACCCAGCTCCCACTATTTTTATCGGGATAACACACTCACATGTGAAATCCGGAAGTATCGTCACTCTACTTCATAGTGGTGATCATGTTCTTTATAAATCTTAATAGAGGGCAACCGAACAAGTTTCTAGTCTATTAATTTTAATAAAGTGGTGTCCAGCACCAACCCATCTAATGGATGATACGATCTTCTTTTTTCCCTTGTTCACTCCCCTCAACCTATACGATTTCTATGGTTTGTGAACAAGTTAAGTTTATACCATCGACGCAAATCAGTTTCACAATTGTATCTTATCCGGCAACCTATCAGGTTTCTAGGGATAAAATTTGCTCCAACCGAAGGCATCTAATGCGCTCCCGGTAATGTAACACCCCCGATATATTCAGGAATATTACAGCGCCGTAAATCCTTTACATAAGGATATACAAGACTGGAGAATTGAACAGACATTAACAGGTACAAATGAATGGAAGTAACGGAATTAAGATACAACAGTTCTGTCCAAATACTGAAAATACAATTGTTCAACAGAAAATTATTAATACATCACCAAATTCAAATTCATCATAAATGACTACGTACTCGAGTACTTATTGAAATAACCAACAAACAACAGTCAAATAAACCCGGCCGGAACATCACTCTGCACCCTCGTCGTCATGCAGCTCCAGTGGTTGTTTTCCCGCTCTCCTGGATCCTGAACATAAACAAAATGTTCACCCCCGAAGGGGTTAGCACAACGATGCTAGTACAAGTACCACAACATATTATTCATGTCTCACGAAGAATAATAACGTAAACAACAAAAATACCAACGAGTCTTCTCCTACGAGAAACTCATAAGTGACATACACAACTGATAATCACAACAAGATATCATAACATACACATGGTAATTCCGACGATCCAGCGTTCACTGTATAGAACCCACGATGATCCCGTCAGACCAACCCGTGGTGGAAAAACCCGTCCGATGATCCAGCGCACGCTAGCATAGGTCCCCCGATGATCCCGTTGGACCAACACGAGGTGGACATACAACAACGACATACATGCACGACAATATGTATAACATCAATACATAAAACAATTAAGGTACTTGCCTCGATTCGAAGACAAGAGCAATACTTCCACGAAAACGAACACTCGAAGGTCACCCCCCCTGAATCAATCACGTAACAAGCTCGAACCTTAACAAAAGAAATAATATAGAATTTATCTCACATCGTACGAATGTCTAACAATTCGATTTATGGCCAAAAGCTCATAAAATGTAATCTGCCTGAACTTCTTAGCGCACGCTAGGTACTCTGTGTCGCGTGCGTTAAGTCTGCTCGATAGCGCACGCAAACAATAAAGCCTAGCGTACGCTAACTATGCATGGTCGATTTCACCGATCACCGATCGACTCGTCTGATGGCCTAACGTACGTTACGTACCAAACGTAGCGTACGTTAACTCATGCTCGATAGCGCACATTAATCTACATAGCTTAGCGTGCGCTAACTGTGCATGGCAGTTTACTACTGGGCAGTAGACTGACCTTGACATGATCAAACCAAATGAAATCTTCAGTGTTGATTCATGTTACCTCCATGAATATCATGTTCATACAGTTATGAATGATCTTACGGATAACAACAACTTTGGATTCAAGAATATGTATACTATTATGAAACCATATTCCATTCGATTACAATTCTTCGTACGATCATTCGGAAGACTTAACGGTCAATATCAACACCTTTATATCAATCAAAAACTATCATTCTGTAGTTTGATTAACATTCCATCTTTACAAGATAAATCCTTCCATGATCAATCCATTAGATTCGTCTAACAATAATGATGTTAAAGTCAAGTCCGAGATTGCTATTAATACACCTACTAGATTCGAATTAACAATGATAGAAGCTTCCTCTACTTATTCATTGTAATAAGATTCGAATCATGATGTTCATAATCAAGGTACTTAAGGCATAATCATCTCAATATTCCAAACATGAAGTGGTTTGGATAATTCACCCAAGAAATTCAATATTTTGCTAGCATGATCATCTCATTCTCCATAACACGAATCTAGAGTTGGTGATAGAATCAACATACCTTAATATGACGAAATCACTGAACTCCAAAGGTAGAATCTGACTCCGGTTGGTTATATGCCACTCCAAGGTGCTACTTCTATTCAATGATCAATAACAAGAAGTATCCAATGTCCAATGATCAAGTGGATGTGTTATAAGTGTGTCTAAGAAAGATGATATGCTCTCTGGTCTCTCAGAAACGAAAGATGAACGAAGGAAATGAGAACAAAATGGAGTGCTGGCCCATATATAAACTTTCTGTACAAAAGCAGATTAGCGCACGCTACCTATACATCCTTAGCGCGCGCTAATAAGAGTTGACTCCAAAATTGTCCAGGTTCGTCCGCGGGAATCTTATCCGGTCCTACGTCCGGCTGGCGTATGTGTTAGCCGCCTAGCTCAATAATTGATTTCCTAGCGCACGCAAGTATTACAATCATAGCGTGCGCTAGTAGTAGCCGATAGCATGCGTTAAGCTACATTCTTAGCGTGCGCTATCACGAGTTTGCATGAGAAAATTTGCATGTTGATATACTTATGTACAATGTTACCAACGAAAGAAATATCATACTCCAATAATCAAGATCACAAATCCGAATAATACAGGGTTCGAATACAGATGAAATACACCATAATAAATCCGGATATTACATACTCTCCTACTAAAAAGGAGTTTCGTCCCGAAAATCAAGACTAAAATAACTCGGGATATCTAGACTTCATGCCATCTTCCGTTTTCCATGTGGCTTCTTCCACTCCGTGACGTGACCATTGAACTTTGACCAAAACGATGGGTTTGTTCCTCAACTGCTTAACTCGACTCTCGAGTATCTTGACCGGTCTTTCTTCAAACGTCCCTTCCTGAGCGACCTCGATCTCCCTGAAATCAATGACATGACTAGGGTCCGGTACTTGGAATACGTTATGAACATGGCTCAACGATGGCGGCAATGCCAATCTGTATGCCAGCTCTCCAACTCTCTCAAGGATCTCGAACGGTCTGATATATCTCGGACTCAGCTTTCCCCTTCTTCCAAAACGGAAGATTCCCCGAGTAGGAGAAACCTTTAAAAGTACATGGTCTACAGTACTGAACTTCAATGGGCGACGGCGAATGTCTGCATAAGATTTCGGCCGACTCTGTGCGGTCAACAGCCTTTCACAAATCAAGGCTATCTTCTCTCGAGTTTGTACGATCAACTCTGGTTCTGTCCCGATCAAGTCTGATGAATCGTCCCAACATAGGGGCGATCTACATCTCCTCCCATATAATGCTTCAAACGGTGCCATCTTAATGGAAGCATGCCAACTATTGTTGTAGGTAAATTCAATCAACGGTAGATGAACTTCCCAATCAATTGACCAATCTAAAGCACAAGCCCTCAGCATATCTTCCACCGTTTGAATAGTCCTCTCGGATTGTCCATCAGTCTGTGGGTGATAAGCTGTGCTGAAGTTCAATTTGGTTCCCAAGGCCTTATGAACTGCTTTCCAAAAGTGAGACACAAAACGGCCGTCTCGGTCAGAAACAATGGTCTTCGGCGTACCATGCAATCGAACTATCTCCGAAATAAATACTCGTGCCAACCTCTTTGGTCCCCATGTGTCTTTAATACCTAGAAAATGAGCTGATTTCGTTAAACGATCAACTATCACCCAAATCATGTTCATTCCTGTCTTGGTTCTCGGCATACTAGTGATAAAGTCCATCGATATGTCCTCCCACTTCTATTCAGGAATCGGGAGCGGCTTCAACATTCCGGCAGGCCGTTGATGCTCGATCATAACCTGCTGACAAGTCAAGCATTTCGAAACATAGTCTACTACATCTTTCTTCATGCTGCCCTACCAGAAATTCTGCTTCAAGTCCTTATACATCTTACTGGTGCCCGGGTGGATAGAATAGGGCGAACTGTGAGCTTCTTTCATAATTGTCTATTTCAGAACATCGACATCGGGAACGCAGAGTCGGTTCTGAAATCTCAAAACTCCATCATCATGAATTACGAATCCGGGGGCCTTTCCCTTGATCACTTCATCACGTAACCGAATCATCAGAGGATCATCTGCCTGTCTAGATTTAATTTCTTCGGTTAATGATGAAGCTATTTCCATCACGCACAGTTGTCCTTGGACTCTTTGTAACCACACTTCAATTCCTTCTCGAATCATCTCTTGCTGAAGGCTAAGTTCGGAGGTCAGAGTCTCCAGCATCTGAATAGAAACAAGCTTGCGGCTGAGTGCATCGGCCACTACATTCGCTTTGTCTGGATGATACAAAATCTCCAAGTCATAGTCCTTAATCAGTTCTAACCATCTTCTTTGCCGCATGTTCAACTCTTTCTGACTGAAGATGTATTTGAGACTCTTGTGATCCGTAAAGATCTGGCAGTGAGTCCCGTACTGATAATGCCTCCAGATCTTCAAAGCAAAAATTATTGCCGCTAGCTCCAAATCATGTGTTGGGTAATTCACTTCATAAGGTTTCAGCTGTCGCGATGCATAAGCGATCACCTTATCATTCTGCATCAATACGAATCCGAGCCCTTGGTTCGAAGCATCATTGTAAACTATAAATCCTCTAGTTCCCTGTGGAAGTGATAGAATCGGCGCCGTTGTCAATCCCTTCTTCAATTCATCAAAGCTAATCTGACACAACTCGTTCCACTCAAACTTTTAAGTTTTCTGCAGGAGTCGAGTAAGTGCGCGAGAAATTTTGGAAAACCCTTCCACGAACCGACGATAATACCCAGCAAGTCCTAAGAAACTTCAGACCTCTTTCACGTTCTTTGGAGGCTTCCAATCCAAAACCGCTTCAATCTTCTGAGGATCTACTCGGACTCCTTCAGCTGATACCACATGACCGAGGAACATTACTTCCTTTAGCCAGAATTCACACTTAGAGAGTTTGGCGTACAGTTGCTCGCTTCTTAAAAGTTCTAATACAATCCGGAAATGTTGTGCATGCTCTTCCGGGTTCTTAGAATACACTAGAATATCATCAATGAACACGACCACAAATTTATCCAAATATTCGATGAACACTCGGTTCATCAACTGCATGAATACAGCAGGTGCATTAGTAAGACCAAACGGCATCACTACAAACTCATAGTGTTCGTAGCGAGTTCTGAATGCTGATTTCGGAACATCGGATTCCTTAATCCTCAGCTGATGATACCCTGATCTCAGATCGATTTTTGAAAATATTGTTGCCCCTTGCAACTGGTCAAACAGATCATCAATCTGTGGCAACGGGTACTTGTTCTTAATCGTCATCTTGTTCAGCTCTCGATAGTCAATACACAGTCGAAGCGATCCATCCTTCTTTCGGACAAAAATGGCGCTCCCGGGCGGCAGCAGCTGAATATAGCCTTTGTCCAGTAACTCCTCCAGCTACTTTTTCAGTTCATACATCTCAGTAGGTGCCATACGATACGGCGCCTTAGAAATTGGTGTAGCTCCGGGTTCCAGCTCAATGGTGAATTCTACATCCCTTCGTAGAGGTAGTCCAGGTAACTCGTCAGGAAATACATCTGGAAATTCGTTCACAACAGGAATGGATGAAAGTTCCACAATTTCGTCTTCTTTCTTCATTGCATAACACCAGTATCCGGTACAGCCCTGTTTCAACAATTTGATAGCTTTCATCGCCTTGATCAACTTTCCTGAGCTTCCCGATTTCCATCCCTGAAATAGTATTTCGGAACCATCATCAGTGATTAGCGAGATATTCCTCCTTCGGTAGTTTACAATCGCTCCATATCGATTAAGCCAATCGTCTCCGAGTATCAGGTCGTCTCCTTGCATTTCTATCACAATCATATTTGAGAGCCATTCTCTGCCTCCAAATGATACAGGGAAATTTCTGGTTTCTAAGTTCCCGACAATCCTCTCTCCACTCGGTAAACCAAAAACATAAGGTTCACAAGTATGAAAACCAGAAATATTTAAACGATTTACACAAGACAAGGATATAAAAGAATGCGTAGCTCCTGTATCGAATAAAACGCTAACTGGTTGGGAAAGGATCTGGACAGTACCTGATGCGATAGCAGCATCCTCATCGTCTGTTCTCCTCATCTCGTACAGACGTGGGGGAACAAATCCAGCACTCGATGTACCCTTTCGGTCCCACTGTCCTCTTCCTCGCCCGCGGCCAAAATTCTGAGGCATCTGAACACTTTCTTTGCGTCATTGAATCTTGGCTTCCTTACGGGTAGGCGTGGTGTATGGGCTCTAAAAGACTTTGCAGCCTCTTCACAGAACACCGCACGATGCCCCTCTCGACCACAATCAAAACAAGTCACGGCAGGTAGGGGCAATTCCGTCGAGTGCCCCGTCTGGGCGCAGTTAAAGCATTTCCTGGTAACATTATTCATGGTTGATGTTGCTCCGAAGTTCTTTCCGCTCCTAACTGGGTGCGGAGCTTCCTTGAAAGAGTGAAAGGATGACTGGGCCTTGCGGGGCCCGCTATTCTTGTGCTCTGTAAAAGTACCAGAGACTTTCTGCTTCTTGGATTCCGTAAATTTCTCCATAGCTGCTTCCTTGATCTCATACGCCAACGCCTTGTCCTGGTATTGACGGAGTGTGATACATTCAAAACCGGACATGTACCTCTGGATTTCTGGTTTCATCCTCATATCAAAATGGATCATCATTTCTGCATCTGTTCTCACTAGATGTCGAACAAATGCCAGCTGTTGGTTAAACGTCTTAATTGCTTGAGATACTGGCACATCTGAAGGCTGAGCGGAGAAAAACTCCCGAACTTTGGCTTCCCTCACAGGACGAGGGCAGTACTGAGCTTCCATCATCGATTTAAACTCTGTCCAATCAGCATCATGGTCTACAGGCCGGATGGCTTCCCACCATTCAGACGCTTCCCCTATCAGAAAATATTGAGCGATAGAGGCTCTCCGGTCGTCTGGGCAGTTAATTCCGGCAAAGATTTTCTCCAGTTCCTTCAACCAATGGTCCCAGGTGGGAGTCTCAGAAATGCCTTCAAATTTGGGTGGTTGCATCTTCGCCACCTCTTGCAGCCACCGGTCACCTCGATTTCCCATGTCCGGGATCCCTTGCTGTCTCTATCCCTGCTGTAGTCCCACCACCACTTGCATTCTGTCCACGACTTGGGCGAACTGAGTCATCTGGTTCACCACCTGACGAAGTATTTCTGGTACAGCAGGTTCCGGTTCGTTATTGATAGATCTCTGTGGCTCGCCTGAGCTATGACTAGCCTGATTAGAAGGCGACGCTTCCCTTTCAGCATTCCTTCGTCCGTATCTGCGACCGCGACCACGTCCACGTCCGCCTCTCAACATACTGTAAGCATAAATACTCAATATACAAGAAACAATATCGTTCGAATGCTCAAGTACAAGGAAATATAACATGCAAATGATGAGGTAGAGTTTAGGAACTTACAACCACTGCCTGCACGAAGACGTAGGCAGTACAGTGATGTTATTCGCGGCCGGTTACCTCAAAAGACATAATTGACCCCTATTTTAACCCAACGACCAAGATATCCATAATCTTAGCTCCGATATCATATTCTGTAACACCCCCGATATATTCAGGAATATTACAGCGCCATAAATCCTTTACATAAGGATTTACAAGGCTGAAGAATTGAACATACATTAACAGGTACAAATGAATGGAAGTAACGGAATTAAGATACAACAGTTCTGTCCAAATACTGAAAATACAATTGTTCAACAGAAACTTATTAATACATCACCAAATTCAAATTCATCATAAAAGACTACGTACTCGAGTACTTATTGAAATAACCAACAAACAACAGTCAAATAAATCCGGCCGGAACATCACTCTGCACCCTCGTCGTCATGCAGCTCCAGTGGTTGTTTTCCCGCTCTCCTGGATCCTGAACATAAACAAAATATTCACCCCCGAAGGGGTTAGCACAATGATGCTAGTACAAGTACCACAACATATTATTCATGTCTCACGAAGAATAATAACGTAAACGACAAAAATACCAATGAGTCTTCTCCAACGAGAAACTCATAAGTGACATACACAACTGATAATAACAACAAGATATCATAACATACACATGGTAATTCCGACGATCCAGCGTTCACTGCCTAGAACCCACGATGATCCCCTCAGACCAACCCGTGGTGGAAAAACCCATCCGATGATCCAGCATACGCTAGCATAGATCCCCTGATGATCCCGTCGGACCAACACGAGGTGGACATACAACAACGACATACATGCACGACAATATGTATAACATCAACACATAAAACAATTAAGGTACTTGCCTCGATTCGAAGACAAGAACAATACTTCCACGAAAACGAACACTCGAAGGTCACCCCCCTCAATCAATCACGTAACAAGCTCGAACCTTAACAAAAGAAATAATATAGAATTTATCTCACATCGTACGAATGTCTAACAATTCGATTTACGGCCAAAAGCTCATAAAATGTAATCTGCCTGAACTTCTTAGCGCACGCTAGGTACTCTATGTAGCGTGCGTTAAGTCTGCTCGATAGCGCACGCAAACAACAAAGCCTAGCGTACGCTAACTATGCATGGTCGGTACTTCACTGATCAGCCGACTGACTCGTCTGATGGCCTAACGTACGTTACGTACCAAACGTAGCGTACGTTAACTCATGCTCGATAGCGCACGTTAATCTACATAGCTTAGCGTGCGCTAACTGTACGATAAAGGTACTCTTGGGCGATGGTCGACTCGACATGATAAAACCAAATGAAATCTTCAGTGTTAATTCATGTTACCTCCATGAATATCATGTTCATACGGTTATGAATGATCTTACGGATAACAACTTCGGATTCAAGAATATGTATACTATTATGAAACCATATTCCATTCGATTACAGTTCTTCATGCAATCATTCGGAAGACTTAACGGTCGATATCAACACCTTTATATCAATCAAAAACTATCATTCTATAGTTTGATTAACATTCCATTTTTACAAGATAAATCCATCCATGATCAATCCTTTAGATTCGTCTGACAATAATGATGTTAAAGTCAAGTCCGAGATTGCTATTAATACACCTACTAGATTCGGATTAACAATGATAGAAGCTTCCTCTACTTATTCATTGTAATAAGATTCGAATCATGATGTTCATAATCAAGGTACTTAAGGCATAATCATCTCAATATTCCAAACATGAAGTGGTTTCGATAATTCACCCAAGAAACTCAATATTTTGCTAGCATGATCATCTCATTCTCCATAACACGAATCTAGAGTTGTGATAGAATCAACATACCTTAATATGATGAAATCACTGAACTCCAAAGGTAGAATCTGACTCCGGTTGGTTATATGGCACTCCAAGGTGCTACTTCTCTTCAATGATCAATAACAAGAAGTATCCAATGTCCAATGATCAAGTGGATGTGTTATAAATGTGTCTAAGAAATATGATATGCTCTCTGGTCTCTCAGAAACGAAAGATGAACGAAGGAAATGAGAACAAAATGGAGTGTTGGCCCATATATAAACTTTTTGTACAAAAGCAGATTAGCGCACGCTACCTATACATCCTTAGCGCGCGCTAATAAGAGGTGACTCCAAAATTGTCCAGGTTCGTCCGCAGGAATCTTATCCGGTCCTACGTCCGGCTGGCGCATGTGTTAGCCGCCTAGATCAATTATTGATTTCCTAGCGCACGCAAGTACTACAATCGTAGCGTGCGCTAGTAGTAGCCGATAGCGTGCGTTAAGCTACATTCTTAGCGTGCGCTATCACGAGTTTGTATGAGAAAATTTGCATGTTGATATACTTATGTACAAAGTTACCAACGAAAGAAATATCATACTCCAATAATCAAGATCACAAATCCGAATAATACAGGGTTCGAATACAGATGAAATACACCTTAATAAATCTGGATATTACAGGTAATTTATCCATCCTCCCCAAACGACTACCCTGATAACTCGGAAGCATAGAACATCTAGTTTGGATTTTAATTTCCCGAAAGCTCGATGGAGGGAAGGAAAACCTTGAAAGCTTATAAACTTAATAATTTGTCGTGGGAGAATTTTCGCGATTAATGTTACACTTTGCACATTAATTCATTTAAGCGCGTTTGTGGCATTCATACAATATGAAACAACCATTCACAACCTAGTTGCTACCAACATGTGGTTCATGGACCGTTCTTAGAAAACAAAAACTCCGTAATCTAATTACAAGTCTTCATCTTGAATCTTCGTCTTCTCGAAACGGATCTTCCTCGGGTCTTCGTCATTACATATAAATTTTACATTGAAAATTGCATCCTAGATACAAATATTTCTAGTAAAATAAATAGGCTCAAAATGGCCTTTACAACCCAATCGAATAAAACGAACGATTCAAAAACTAAGTCCACGAACCACATCCCCATTCAAAAACATTCATCTAATAAATACTATATAAATGGAAAGCGTAGAGATACATTGATCCAATCAACAATACGAACCAATCCAATCGATTCATTCAATACGAATTAATCCAATTAATTCAAACAACCATCAATTTTAACTTGTTCTGGACGATAAAATATTTCATTAAATTAATTCCCTTAAGATTAAAATTACCATAATTAAATTTTAGTCAAATTAAATCCAATTTAATTTGTGGAAAATTAATTATCGAACGAAATATAAAAAATGGAGTTGAAAAACACGTAGAGCAACTGCCAGGCGGCTGCCGGCGAGGCCGGAGGGACCGAGACCACGTCCGAGCGGCGGCCGCGGGATGCGAGCATGCCGGCACGATCTGCCGAGTGGCGATCACGAGTCCAGATCGCGATCTGCTGCCTCGGGCAATGAGCGGCGCCGGCTTGACCCAGGCTGCTGGGTCCGATTACGTTTTCGGCTCGTTTTTCGCCCTGATTCCAAATATAATATTTTTCTAATCTTTATATTACACTTTAAATCAGTTTTTCAAAAGAAAAATAGATTTACATTGTAACATATAATCATGAAAAATAAATTTTGGATGAACAATAGAAAATAAACGATTAATACGATTATGATTCCAAATCATATACCATCTAATCAAGCATTCCAAATGACAATATTGTATAAACGATCGCAAGACCTACTCTCCGATACCACTGTTGGGATTCGGTGCCTAAAATGAAGGCCCAGCATAAGCGGTAAAATGAAAATTAATTTGATCTGAATCCCTACGAGGATCGATCGAACTACGTATATACGAATATACAAACAAAAACACAAGAGATATAGAAACTCACCCTTGTAGTCCGTTGATTAAATGGATTCCTTCTCTTGAGTTATTCGCCAAGCTTTAGTTGTTCTCCACGAATCCAATCCGTTCCAAGCTCTTGGATCATCCAACGCCGAAAGACCGCGTCTCTACTTGCCACGCACCGGAGAAACGATCGGAACGACTAAACCTCTTTATCCTCCAAGGATACGGCTACAACAAGGTTATAGAATCTATGTAACTCAAGATTACAACACTCTAAGTGTTTAATCTATAATCTCTCTATCTCATAAAATTTCCTCCAAGAAAACTTATGAATGTATAATGAAGAAGATGATTAATAGTATGAAGCCTTTGGAAACTATTTCCTCTCTTGTTTTCTATTGCCAAAAAACGTGAGATACAATGTAATGGCCATGGAGATATGGTCTTCCCATATATTCACCTCATATCAATCATCTTTTGACAAAATCACCCAAGGTGATATTTTGTCCCCTTGATTGGTGACAAGGCTTGAACCCCACTAAGTTAACACCAAGACTAAGGAGGGTAGGTGATTAGGATGGCCATCTAGAAGGTGTCGGGCGAGTTCGGTCCGTTTTGGACTCCCATGAGTCCAAACAGATAAACTCTGATTTCGTTCCGATGTATTTATATCGATTAATTAATCCAATCAACTAATCATATCAAATACATAATAACATAATTAATTTCTCAAAGAAATAATTGTATCCATGAAATAAATTAATCACCCTGTTATGTCGAGAATTATACTCCTCGACCGGCGATCGCCTCAGAACCCGGGCGACCGTGCCGGAGTCCAGCAGCCAAGGCAGATCTGCCGACCGAAGGTCCCAGGACAACTCCCGGTGCCGAGCGATCGACATCTAGGACGATCGTCTCTCGGTACTTGGCGATCGACTCCTGGTGTCCGACTAGCAGACGATCATCTCTCGGCACTTGCCGATCGACCTCTGGTGACCGACCAATGACGACCGCCTGATGCCTCTCGAAGCCGATGATCATCCAGTCGGCAAAGGCCGAAGCTCAGGACAGAACCCACCCACGTGCAGTACCGGGACAAGATCCGCATTTCACGGATCATTGACCACAGCCTGTCAGCATCTTTCCACCAGCCGACAGGCCCGCCGAAAGGTGTCAGTAGGACCGCCCGTGACAGCAACTCAGGACGCGTGCCGGTTCCTCATTGGACCGCACGGCGGGCTGCCAGCAGTAGCCTTGGACTTTAGGCAGACAGCCCATGTGACTTAAAGACGATCGCCCCATTATTATATTGGACGAAAGGCGATCGCCCACCAGAGAACAGGACATCCCAGCTCCTATAAATAGAAGGCTGTCTGCACTTGGACAAGACCGGATTTTTTACTCTCTGAAATCCAACTCTCGGATTCTCGGCCAACACTCTAGAATTCTCGGCTGCCTTACGTCCCGTTCAGAGATTAAGTCCATAACTTGGCTTTCCTACTCTTGGAAACAGCTATCTCTCGTTTCCTTCTTCTCTCTCAGCATCTCCTACACGGAATACGATCGGCAGAGAGCAAGAACACCAAAGCTTCGCTCAAGAGCTGGATAAATAGGGTATTTTACGCTCATTGTATTTAGATTCTCACATTAATACTTGTATCCACGAATATTTGTATTAATAACATCTCGCGAGAGCATTCAAGCTCGGGACTAATAAACCCGGCAAATCTTGTGTTATTCGCACCCCCTCGGACGTGCTCTCGCAATTTGCTGTTGCTCGACCATTCCAGCAATATCTATCTTCGGATAATATTTCGGGCAACAACACACCCAGTAATATATTTAATTCATTAGGTCGTAAATCAATTTATCTAATAAATCGATTTAGACATCCAATATCTCAAATTAGATATCCAATATCTACTATTCATAATAAGAGAATAAGCTTGATTCATTCTGTAGTCAATCTTATTGCGCGACTCGGTAGGTCCGTCTCAGTCAGCAATGGGAGGAACCAAAGAGTAGTAGCACCACCTAGCCAGCCTGGCGGCCTACACTGTACCCCAACTGAGAACGAATGATGGGATCATTCAAGAACCATTCTGTCGTGAATACCAGTATACGTATAAACCCTTCTTTCAAATGTCCCGATCAAGTTATAGGGTCATGGTCAGTCAAACCCTATCTGTACTTGACGTTATGCGTGCGTTAATGCAAATCGCGATCATTGAGCTCTCATGTATCCAATACAACTAGCTCCAATGCTTTGGCCAAAGACTTATGATCTCATCTGCCAATAACCGCATAGGAGATATAACCCGCTCACTAACGGGAGAAAGAATTCTATCTTGGTATTTAGTAGGACCTGCTACTTGCCCTTCAAGACGCACGTCGAGGTTGACCCCCACCTCCCGGTTTATAGGGTCGAACTACTCTAATGAAAATCTTGACGTCACAAGCACATCCCTACTAAATCCTCAAGTCGAAGGTTCACGAATACCTATCACAACCTTTCGATTCCGTCATTGACTGTCCCGGAGTGAAATTTATGTGACGAATCGAGGGTGAGTCGGTTCGAGTATACTAATCCAATTAGCATACCTATAACGTGTGCTCCCACTAACCATTAGTGTTCGATAGTCACTCTCCATGTCAAAGAACGCGTCATACAAGTCTTCACATAAACTTAACGCTCAGTCAAGTTTCATCGGCTTGCGAACGATTAAGTATTTGAGCTATAAACCTTTCCAGTGCCGACCCCCTTATCCAATAAGGAGTGAAACGTTTTTGCTCTCAAATACACGGACTAGTTTCTATATATATATATATATATATATATATATATATATTTACGAGTTAGGAATGCCAGTAACTACCAGTAAATAAAGAAACATTCATTACCTTATATAAATGATTTACATAATTACAAGTACAATGCTCTCACTCAACATCCTCTGAGTGGCATTCGAGGGCATACTCCCAACACATTGCATGTAGATTGAAACTTTGCTGGTGGTACCCATCAAACACGTCAACCCCTTCGTCCCACATCATTCTCAAATCATCAATCAATGGACTTAGATAATCATATGTGTCATTTCTTGGCTATTTTGGGCCTGAAATCATCATTGACGACATAACATATTTCCGCTTCATACATAACCAATGAGGGAGATTATAGATCACAGATAGGATAGGCCATGAGCTATGCTTAGTGCTTAAATTACCAAACGGATTATTCCTATTTGTGGTAAGTCCAAGCCTAAGGTTTCTTGCCTCACCCCCAAAATCTGGAAGTAAATGATCTATTTTCATCCACTGTAGAGAATCAGCACGATGACGAATTAGTCTGTCGCATTTTCTCTCTTTTGCGTGCCATATGAGGTTCTTTGCGTCATCCTTATTAGCAAACAGTCGCTTGAACCTTGGAATAATTGGAAGATACCATAACACCTTCGCTGGAGGCCCTCGTTGTGTGCTCTCTCCATCACTAGAATCATCATGCTTCACTTTGTAGCATGATGCCCCACACCTAGGATACTTATGCAATAATTCAAACTCTTTTCGGTACAAAATGCAATCATTAGGGCAGGCGTGTATTTTGTTATACGTTAAACCCATCGGACACAAAATCTTCTTCGCCTCATAAGTATGGTTAGGCAATTTATTACCTTCTGGAAGCATCTCCTGTATCAACTCAAGAAATTAGGTGAAACTTTTATCACTCCACCTATTTTTTGCTTTCACATTAACCAACTTCAACACGGCAGACAAGCGTGTAAAATTTTTACATCACAGATATAAAGGAGTCTATGAATCATTTTTCAACGCATCATAAACATGCACTCGTTGGAATGATTCTTTTCCAGCATCACGAATCATGTCTTCAAATTGATCACCATTTATATTTACGTGTGTGTCTTCAATTGGAATGTCTACTAGTTCGCCATGCCATATCCAAATCTTATAGTTCGTATTTATTTCCTCACAAATATGATGTTCACAAATTATGTCAGCTTCATGTCGTCTCCCGTCCATATAATTTCATCGGGTTCTAAGCGATTTTGTCGGGCGAACTCAAGAAATTGTTCGATTCCATTATCATACTCATCACTGTTATGACTTGCATTCATCCAACTTCGATCCATTTTTTTCTTTTCTGTTGTACACATAGTGAAATTCAATTTTCAATTCCTTTAGTTAGAAACAACCACATTTAATGTTATTTTAATCTTCCACCAAATGTAAAACTATTATTGCTATTAATATACTTGTCATCTCACTATTTTATAAAGACTAACACCTTTTCCAACATTAACTATTGAAAGATCCTTAAGATGAAAGTTAACATCTATCCCAAAGGGAGAAGATCCTTAATAAGCTAACCACATCTATCCCAACGTAATTAATGTTTCAAAAGGTAAGACAAAAACTGAAAGACATATAGGAATTGTTTTAACCACATATATATACTGCTAGTGTTACTCATTACCTTGCCGAGCAATCACGCTAACCTTCTCGACCCTATAGTAGATATACCTTTAGGTCAGAACATAACTTTAACTCATATAATATTTTCTTAGAAATTAACATCTCACTAATTTTTTTCGTGTTAACTTAAACAATTGATTGGTCATTACCGATACTTATTAAACTCAAGTGATGATGAAAATTTTGGACATAACCACTTTGTAATGGACATTCCCAGTGTTTTAAACCAATTCAATCAATCGAAAAATAAATATCCAATTCGAAATTTCACTACGCCATAGATGGCCTACAATCCTAAAATTGTGTCACCATAGACCTGATTTAGTGTTGCCTTAGCCCTGAAAATGTAACACCCCCAATATAATCAGGAATATTACAGTGCCGTAAATCCTTTACATAAGAATTTACAAGGTTGAAGAACAAAAAAGACATTATCAGATACCAACGCATGAAAATAACGAAAATAAGGTACAACAGTTCTGACCAATACTGAAAATACGAATGTTCAATAGGAAAGTATTAATACATCACCAAATCCAAATCATCATAAATGACTACGTACTCGAGTACTTATTGAAATAACCAACAAACAACAGACAAATAAACCCGGCCGGAACATCACTCTGCACCCTCGTCGTCATGAAACTCCAGTGGTTGGTTCCCTGCTCTCCTGGATCCTGAACATAAACAAATGTTCACCCCCGAATGGGCTAGCACAACGATATTAGTACAAGTACCACACACTACTACAAAAATAGGCAAAGAGACCCGTCCATATAAGGCTAAGAGACCGCCTCTGGACGGGTCTCTATCTCAGCGGTCTCTTTGATAAAGAGACCGCTTCATTAGAGGGGGTCTCTTTTTGAGACATAAGAGACCTGTTATTATAGAAATTAGGTCTGTTAGGTAATTACTTCCAAAAATAGTTTAATAGGGTAAGAGATCGGTTATTAGGGATATGGGGTCTCTTTGAATTTTTTAATATTTATTATGTAAAACATAAGAGACCGGTTATTAGGGATATGGGGTCTCTTTGAATTTTTTAATATTTATTATGTAAAACATAAGAGACCGGTTATTAGGGATATGGGGTCTCTTTGAATTTTTTAATATTTATTATGTAAAACATAAGAGACCGGTTATTAGAGATATGAGGTCTCTTTAAATTTTTTAATATTTATTATGTAAAGCATAAGAGAGCTGTTTTCACACCTGACAGGTCTCTTTGATTTTTTTAAATATTTTTTATTGTGAAACCTGAGAGAGCCGATTTTTCACCTAACGGGTCTCTTTGAATTGATCAGCTCAATTTTGTGAATTGTTATTATTTTTTTCAGCCCCACTTGTATAAAAATGTGCCAAATCTACACCAATATATTTCTGTTCAAAAAACTTCAATCATCAACATCTCAAATGAAAATCAATCCCAACATAATTTTAAAGCAACGAATGTATTATCAATTATGAAGCAAAAACATACATCTTGTACTAAATCTCAATTTGTTTACAACAAACATTATCAACTAACTACAAAATAAAAATATATGTCTTTATAAAAGTTACAAAAACAACCATAATGTGTAGCACATAAATACTAAGCATATTATGTAGACTTCTTTTTATTTAATATACGATTAGATTCTTGCCGACGATATGTTTGGTTTGGTTTGGTTTTTATTTCTAATGTGAGTTCAGGTAGAAGCACAGATTTGGAAAGATGTGATAAAGAAAAGGCCAAACAAGCTCGCACTTGATCAACGAAGCATGAGCAAGACCAAGACGAACACGAAAAGCAAACACAATTTCTTTGGGACGATGCGGCCTTTCCGGTAGAGCTTTTAGAATTCGTTATGTCCCCATCTCACAAACCGCACCGCATTGTGAAAAAATCATTGCCAAGATAAGTCAAAAATTACTAGTAAATATAGCATTAAAAATGCACACCCACGCAGACTGCACAAAATGTACATGAAAAGCATGGGTTGATTATAAAACACTACTCCCGAGGTTCGGTTTAATTACAAGAAAACACAATTATCTTTCAAAATTGCAAATAACCTCTTGAGGTTTATATTTCTCTTGCAACCCCCTGTTGACCCCTCTTGAGGGTGCACCGTTATAGACGAAGCAAAATGTGTCGAGGTGATTTGTAGTTCGGAAGATAACCACCTTATTTTTGTCCTTAGACCAAATCTCACTTAGTTTTTGTTATTGTCGCAATAATAAATGATGCTCAGAGAGACAGAGGGGGGTGGAAGAGAGGGGGGTAGGAGGGAGGGAGGGGGGGGGGGAGACAAAGACACACACAGAGAGAAGGGGGAGGGAGGGGGGGCATACATGACGGAAGAATCATAAGAGGATCTTTTTTGTTCACGGTTCCAACAATAGCAGCATGCCCATGTACAATTCAAGCATCGGCACCTAAAGCAAGACCATGAAGAGCACTTGAAGCAAGACCATGATGAACACTTGCAGCAAGACCCTGACGAACACTTGCAAAGGACCATGAAGAGCACTTGCGGCATAAGCTTGACCAATTTGGACACTTACGGACAAGTTTGACCATTTGGGCTTTTACAATGACTTGACCAATTTGAACCCCTACAAAGACAATTTGACAAATTTGGGCATTTCTTGCTTGACAAATTTGGGCACTTGCAATGGCAAACTTGGCCACTTAAAGCAATTAATGCACCATTTGAAGGAGCAACTAGGCGGTGAAGCCATTTACAGAGCAAGTTAGCCATTTGCAATCACTGAATGCCCGACAAAGAATTACAAGACTGCACGTGGGCACGTTGAAGATTTCTTCTTTCTGGATAACGGGAAAAAGTATCTTCATGATTCACAAGCAAAAATGATTTTCGGGAAGCCCAAATGATACATGGAATAAAATTAAGATTCAATGTAAAACTTCTGATAAATTCAGCTAAAAACTACTTTTATAGGAGTACGACGACATTAAGAATAGAAAAAACGAACATTATATAAAGGGCTTTATTAGCAGTTTCTTGTTTTTGCTAGGTTTTATTATTAATACTTATTTATGTTTTACGACGTTAAAAAAAAAATTGAACTTAGCAGCCGCTACGACCGCTATCGCCACTGCGCAATAGCACAGAAAGCGGCGGATCGCGGCCGCTACCCTAAAGGCCGCCGCGAATGACCTGGATTAGCGACGGGCCGCCGCTACGCTACGTGAACCGCTATAGCGGCCGCTATGGCCGCTATTGACTACTATGATCATACATAGCACAATATTCTTCAGAATGCTTTTTTCTAATAATCAGAACACATTTTGAATTATTTTTTCTAGTTCAATGAAGTTTGTCTCTCATATCTACAACTCGAGCAGCTAAGAGTACGAAGAAAAATACATATCACTAAATCCAATGGTGAGTATTCGTATTTTGAACTCTTCTTCATCTAAATTCAGCATAATTTGCTTGCATAATGCGGAATATTTTCATTTAAATCGACGACATCACCCAAAGCATTAACACAAACACATAATCTACAAAAGAATCTCTTATTCCCTCAAATTGCTTCTGAGACAGAACACACGCTCATAAAACAAGAAAATCACACACAAGTGATCTAACAACAAGATTATCACCGTTAACTCAATAATCATTTCATTATTAAGTTGAATGTCATACTCATTTAACACTTCGCAACATTAGTGACATTTTCTTCTAGTGGACTCTCTAGCTTCTTAACCCTTTCTTCCATTAACTTCATATTTTTCTCGAAAACAGACTTAACATTTCCGAACTCTTGTGAAATATCCATTGTCCTATTTTCTAGGTTCTCAATTATAGTAAGAAGAATGGCAATTTCAGGATACCTAGCATGAAAATCATTACACCATAAAGAGATATGGATTGGTTCCCTCTTCCCAACTTAGTGTATTTCTAGGTTTCACATTGCAAATCATTACACCATGAAAATCGGAGCTAAGAAAAAGCTTCAACTATAAAAGGAAAATAATTAGGTCAAAGAGCAATTACCGAGCATTACTAGAAATCAGCAGTTGTTAGTCTCTCATCCCCAAGCAGCCCGAGCGCCGGCCACCACCCGCGCTATCATTCCCACAGCGGCGAATTGCGCAGCATGGTGTCGCAGGCGAATCACTGCAGATAGCCCGAATAATCGTGAGTCCGAACACCATCAGCACAATGGTCGAAGCATAAAGTAAAACATCTGCACATTGCACCTTATGCTTGTAGATGTTGTACCATATGCCCCATAGTTTGTACCTTCTAAAAAATTGTTAAAGAAAATCCGAGTCAAGAACCTGATATGCAACGCGGAGTCGAGACCCTTCTGAGGCCAACTTAGACAAATGGGCAGATGTCAAAGGCCCTAAAAGAAAAAAAAAGCAATCCCATCAGACGTAGATACTTCAACAGGTATCATTAAACCAATAAAGTACAACATACACGGGAGTGAAGCCGGAGAATCTTTTGAATTAAAATTATGTACGTCTATGTGCTGACTCGGTTTGATGGAACAATTTTGTCATAACAGCAGAGCATCATGCCTTGTCTGGCTCACTTCTGCTATCATCCAGTGAGCAAGATCCCCAAGTGTATCTCACATATTTTCTCAGCTATGACAAAAGTTCAAGTAGTTCAAGGAGCAGGTTAACTTGAACTACAAAAAATTTAGTTAACATCTAATACACTCAAACGAAATGAAACACAGGAAACCGATATATATTAGTTCCCATTCCCCCCCCTTTTTTTCCCCAGTATAGTAAGAAAGCTCACTTTGTCCCAGTGTTCTTGGGCTTTTCTGCGATTTCCAATGGCCATCATTATGCTATCTTCATTTTGAAGCCTCTTGATTCTGTATTCACACTATAATTAGAAAATGTTAGTAAAATCAGGAATTTCCGAGTTCAATAATTTTATGGACAACATAAGGGTAGCCTTCGATGAGCTTTTGCAGCTCAATAGCTCTAGTTTTCTGATTATTGCTTTCGCCATTACTGCAGACCCGAAAATATATTCTGGGGCGCCGTTTAAGTAGTCTCAGTTTGAAGAAGGGATTGGGATTAGGGTTGTGGATTTGGGAGGAAGGAAGGGGCGTGAATGGGGATCCGGATGGGTCTCTGAATGGCCTTCGCTCACAACTCTTCTCCCATCCCAGGAGGCAGTTCGCCAGTGGCGGTGAATTCGCCAATACCTTGTACGCAAAAAAGAAAGAGGCGAGAAATAGATCGAAGAAATCTTGAGGGGGGGGAATGGCTGAGGAAGAGAGAGAGAAGGATACAGAGAGAGTGGGGCGAGAAATGGGGAAAATAGAAGTGATGTCGGCTGAGATACATCTGGGAATACCCTACAAGTTTTATATATTAGAGACCCGTTAAATTAGATGACGGGTCTCTTAGTTTTATATATTAGAGACCCGTTAAATTAGATGACGGGTCTCTTATTTTTTTCCTTTAAGTTTAAGTGGGGCCTCTAACTCATAAGAGACCTGTTATCTATAATATTAGATCTCTTATATTAAAGAGACCCGTTATATCAACCAACGGGTCTTTTATTAATGGTCTCTTTGCCCATTTTTGTAGTAGTGACAACATATTATTCAACATTTCACGAAGAATAATAATAACATAAATGACAAAAGAATCCACGAGTCTTCTCCTGCGAGAAACTCAATAATATCATACACACATTAACATCACAACATGATATCACAACATACACGTGGTAATTCCAATGATCCAGCGTTCACTGCCTAGACCCCAAGATGATCCCGTCGGACCAACACGTGGTGGAAAAACCCGTCCAATGATCCAGCGCACACTAGCATAGATCCCAAGATGATCCCATCGGACCAACACGTGGTGGACATACAACACGACATATATGCACGACAATATGCATAACATCAATATATAAAACAATTAAGGTACTTGCCTCGATTCAAAGACAAGAATACTACTTCCACAAAACACTCGAAGGTCGCCCCTTCGATCAATCATGTAGGAAGCTCGAACCTTAACAAAAGAAATAATATGGAATTCATCTCACGTCGTACGAATGTCTAACAATCCAATTTATGGCCTAAAGTTCATAAAACGTAATATGCCTGGACTTCTTAGCGTACGCTACGTATTCTACGTAGCGTGCATTAAGCCTGCTCGTTAGCGCACGTAAACAATGAAGCCTAGTGTACGCTAACTATGCACGGTCAGTACCTCACTGATCAGCCGACTGACTCACCTGGTGACCTAACGTACGTTACGTACCAAACGTAGCGTACGTTAACTTATGCCCGATAGCGCACGTTAATCTACATAGCTTAGTGTGCGCTAAACGTGCATGGCAGTACACTACTAGGCAGCAAACTTGTTCTAACGGTGATGAAACTTATGAATTCCTCAGTGATTAACGTACGTTATCTGTCTACATGTTATGTTCATAAACTTATGAATGATCTTACGGATTCAATCATCTTTGAATTCAAGGAAATGAATATCATCACCACTCTTATATCCAACTTGATTATCATTCTCATGTGAAGTTCGGTGCTCTCAGGTTGATGCACTAAGTTCCATTATCATTATCACATTTATACTTCATCTTGAAGGTGAACTAACAATTCCAACTACAATGTTTCAACGACGATATAAAAGCATAATCAATCTCACTCTCCTAAACATGATGTTGTTTTGGATAAATCACCAATGAAACTCAATATCTTGATAGCATAATCCGCATATCCTTAAGAACACGAATTCAAGGTTGAAAGTAGTATAACATACCTTAAGATGAAGAAAAACACCGAGACAACAAGGTAAAATCTAGCTCCGGTTGTTTGTATGCCAATCCAAGGTGTTTCTTCAATTTAACAATCAATCACAAGTAACATTCAATATCCAATGATTAAGTAGAGGTGTTCTAAGTGTGTTTAATAAGGAGGGAAGGTTCTTTGGACTATCAAGAAATGAAGACGAGTGAAGGGAATAAGAAGAAATGGAGTGCTGACCCTTATATAAAATTTCTGCACATTAGCTGATTAGCGCACGCTATCATACAATCCTTAGCACGCGCTAATAATCGTTGACTCCAAAACTATCCAAGTTCGTCCGCGGAAATCTTATCGGGACCTACGTCCGGCTGGCGCATGTGCTAGCTGCCCAGCTCAATAATTGATTGCCTAGCGCACGCAATTCTTCATTAGTAGCGTGCGCTAGTTGTAGCCCGATAACGCACGTTAAGCTACATTCTTAGCGTGCGCTATTAACGCAAGTGCACATTATCGTTGACAAGTAATAAAGTGATGAGTGAGTATCGTTCCCACGAGGACTGAATCACTAACTACCTATTTTTATGTATTCTAGTTTTATTTGAACAATCGAACTTTGGGTTGCAATTAATTACTAAAAGAATTAATAAAAGAGCTAGCAGAATAAACGATTGCTTGAAGAAGGAAAATCTAATGATGAATAAGTCTAGGATTCTGACTCCACCTTAGTTTATCTGAATTTACTCTCGATTATCTAAAGTTAATGATTTCCCCAATTTATTGAAGGCGAGGATTGCTAATATACTCTACCGCCTCTCCCGAGGTCAATAAACTTTTCTAAAGGCGAATAATGCACTCTATCCCTAGGTGAATTAATTCGTCAATAGGCAAAAAGCACAAAATCCTCAAAAGGCCACGTAGTTCCTATGAGTATATTCCTATCTCACAAGATAAAACGGTCCTCACCAATAGTTCCTCACCAACTCTCCTCTCCCGATTCGAGTAAGGTAATTAAAACAATTCAATTATTGGCCAGACAATTGAAAGCATTAAAATTGATTGGGAAAACTTAATAGAGAAGGGAATTAAATAGATAATCAATAGCAAATCTGTCAAAACTTAGGTTTCATCAAAATCCTAGAACAAGGGTTTTAGCCTGACATGCTAAATAATGAAAATACAGAATTAATAAATAAAAGCATGAAAATCAAACGCATATGAAGAGCTCGGATTCCTCTGTTCTTCTGGCTTCCGCCCTCCGCCCTTGATGTCTTCTGCTTCTCTCTTCCGTGATAGTCTTCCGTGATCCTAGCTTTCCCAAGCCTCCCCGATGATCAATTATGGCCTTAAACCCTTATTTGTAGCTCCCAGCAGCCTCCAAATCGCGTCCGTGTGATTAGGTCGAGAACTGGCTTCAAAACGGCCCAAACCCACACGGAGCACACCAAAACCACCCTGTGTGCCGCGGCTCACTTAATCTGTGCCGCGGCACATGGCGTGCAGATTAAAACCTGGGCGCTGTGACTTTCTTCTGGGTCGCGGCTCACCTGGTCTGTACCTCGGCACAGAGTACAGATTACTTTGGTGCCCGCTGGTCCTCTTCGTGTGCCGCGGCCCACTTGCCTTGGGCCGCGGCCCACGGCCAAAATTCGCCGTTTTCGCCCGTTTTGCCTCGTTTTAGCTTCCGGACTCCAATCTCCTGTCAAACATACGAGAATAAGACATTAAAAGCTCATTTATGCAATTTTACTCGCCAAAATAATACAAGATAATGATAAATAAGTGTATAAAAAAATACGCCTAACAGCTATCACGAGTTTGCACGAGAAATTTTGCATGATGTTATACTTATGCACAAGGATACAAATGTGAGAAATATCATACTCCAATTATCGAGATCACAATTCTTAATAATACAGGGTTCAAATACAGATGAAATACACAATAATAAATCTGGATATTACATACTCTCCTACTAAAAAGGAGTTTCGTCCCGAAACTCAAGACGAAAATAACTCTAGATATCTGGACTTCATGCTATCTTCCGTTTCCCAAGTGGCTTCTTCCACTCCGTGGCGTGACCACTGAACTTTGACCAAAACGATTGGTTTGTTCCTCAACTGCTTAACTCGACTCTTGAGTATCTTGATCGGTCTTTCTTCAAATGTTTCATCCTGAGCGACTTCGATTTTGCCGAAATCAATGACATGACTAGGATCCGGTACATATCTCCATAAATGGGATACGTGGAACACATTATGAACATGGCTCAATGACGGCGGTAATGCCAATCTGTATGCCAACTCTCCAAATCTCTCGAGGATCTCAAATGGTCCGATATATCTCGGACTCAGCTTTCCCTTCCTTCCAAAACGAAAGATTCCCCCAGTAGGAGAAACTTTTAAAAGTACGTGATCTCCAGTACTGAACTCTAATGGGCGACGGCGTACGTCTGCATAATATTTCTATCGACTCTGGGCAGTCAACAGCCTTTCACGAATCAAAGCTATCTTCTCTCGTGTCTGTACGATCAACTCTGGTTTTGTCCCGATCAAGTCTGATGAATCGTCCCAACATAGGGGCGATCTGCATCTCCTCCCGTATAATGCCTCAAACGGTGCCATCTTAATGGAAGCATGCCAACTATTGTTGTAGGTAAATTCAATCAACGGTAGATGACCTTCCCAATCAGTTGACCAATCTAAGGCACAAGCCCTCAGCATATCTTCCACCGTTTGAATGGTCGTCTCGGATTGTCCGTCAGTCTGCTGGTGATAAGTTGTACTGAAGTTCAATTCGGTTCCCAAGGCCTTATGAAATTCTATCCAAAAATGCGATACAAAGCGACCGTCTTGGTCAGAAATAATGGTCTTCGGCGTACCATGCATTCGGACTAACTCTGAAATAAATACTCATGTCAACCTCTCTGGTCCCCACATGTCCGTAATGCCTAGAAAATGAGATGATTTGGTTAAACGATCAACTATCACCCAAATCATGTTCATTCCTGTCTTGGTTCTCGGCATACTAGTGATAAAGTCCATCGATATGTCCTCCCACTTCCATTCAGGAATCGGGAGCGGCTTCAACATCCCGGCAGGTCGTTGATGCTTGATCTTAACCTGCTGATAAGTCAAGCATTTCGAAACATAGTCCACTACATCTTTCTTCATGTTGCCCCACCAGAAATTCTGCTTCAAGTGTTTGTACATCTTACTGGTGCCCGGGTGGATAGAATAGGGCGAGCTGTGAGCTTCCTTCATAATTGTATGTTTCAGAACATCGACATCGGGAACGCAAATTCGGTTCTGAAATCTCAAAACTCCATCATCATGTGTTACGAATCTGGGGGTCTTCCCCTTGATCACTTGATCACGTAACCTAATCATCAGAGGACCATCTGCCTGCTTAGATTTGATTTCCTCAGTTAACGATGAAGTTATTTCCATCACGCACAGTGGTCCTTGGACTCTTTGTAACCATACTTCAATTCCTTCTCGAATCATCTCTCATTGAATGCTGAGCTGGGAGGTCAGTGTCTCCAGCATCTGGATAGAAATAGGCTTACGGCTGAGTGCATCGTCCACTACATTCGCTTTGCCTGGATGATACAGAATCTGCAAGTCGTAGTCCTTAATAATTTCCAGCCACCTTCTTTGCCTCATGTTCAGCTCTTTCTGACTGAATATGTATTTGAGACTCTTGTGATCGGTAAAGATCTGACAGTGAGTCCCGTACAGATAATGTCTCTAGATTTTCAAAGCAAAAACTACTGCTGCTAGCTCCAAATCATGCGTTGGATAATTTACTTCATAAGGTTTTAACTTTCGTGATGCATAAGCGATCACCTTATCATTCTGCATCAATACATATCCGAGTCCTTGGTTCGAAGCATCACTGTAAACTAGGAATCCTCTAGTTCCTCGTGGAAGTGATAAAATCAGTGCTGTCATCAATCTCCTCTTCAATTCATCAAAGCTTTTCTGACACAACTCGCTCCACTCAAACTTTTGTGTTTTCTGCAGTAGTCGAGTAAGTGGGAGGGAAATTTTGCAAAACCCTTCCACGAACGGACGATAATACCCAGCAAGTCCTAAGAAACTCCGGACTTCTTTCATGTTCTTTAGAGGCTTCCAATCCATAACCGCTTCGATCTTCTGAGGATCTACTCGGACTCCTTCAGCTGATACCATATGGCCGAGGACCATTAATTCCTTTAGCCAGAATTCACACTTAGAAAGTTTGGCGTACAATTACTCGCTTCTCAAAAGTTCTAATACAATCCGCAAATGCTGCGCATGTTCTTCCGAGCTCTTGGAATAAATTAGAATGTCATTAATGAACACAACCACAAATTTATTCAAATATTCAATGAACACTCGGTTCATTAATTGAATGAATACAGCAGGTGCATTAGTGAGACCAAACGACATCACTACAAACTCATAGTGTCCGTAGCGAGTTCTGAACGCCGATTTCGGAACATCAGATTCCTTAATCCTCAGCTAATGATATCCTGATCTCAGATCGATTTTAGAAAATACGGTTGCTCCTTGCAACTGGTCAAACAAATCATCAATCCGTGGCAACGGATACTTGTTCTTAATCGTCATCTTGTTCAGCTCTCGATAGTCAATGCACGGTCGAAACGATCTATCCTTCTTCCGGACAAAAAGAAATGGCGCTCCCCAGGGTGAAACGCTTGGCTGGATATAGCCTTTGTCCAGTAACTCCTCCAACTGCTTTTTCAGTTCGTACATCTCAGTAGGTTCCATACGATACGGCGCCTTAGAAATTGGTGTAGCTCTGGGTTCCAGCTCAATGGTGAATTCTACATCCCGTCGTGGAGGTAATCCAGGTAACTCGTCAGGAAATACATCCAGAAACTCGTTCACAACAGGAATGAATGAAAGTTCCACAATTTCGTCTTTTTTCTTCATTGCATAGCACCAGTATCCGGTATAGCCCTGTTTCAACAATTTGACAGTTTTCATCGCTTTGATCAACCTTCCTGAGCTTCCTGGTTTCCAGCCTTCAAACAGTATTTCGGAACCATCGTCAGTGATCAGTGAAATATTCCTCCTTCGGTAGTTTACAATAGCTCCATATCGATTAAGCTAATCGTCTCCGAGTATCAGGTCGTCTCCTTGCATTTCTATCACAATCAGATCTGAGAGCCACTCTCTGCCTCCAAGTGATACAGGGAAATCTCTAATTTCTAAGTTTCCAACAATCCCCTCTCCACTCGGTAAGCCAATAACATAAGATTCACAATTATGAAAACCAGAAATATTCAAACGATTTACACAAGATAAGGATATAAATGAATGTGTAGCTCCTGTATCGAATAAAATGCTAACTGGCTGGGAAAGGAGTTGAACAGTACCTGATGCGACAGGAGCATCCTGATCGTCTTTTCTCCTCATCTCGTACAGACGTGGGGGAACAGATCCGGCACTCGATGTACCCTTTCGGTCAAACTGTCCTCTGCCTCGTCCACGACCAATATTCTGGGGAATTTGTACACTCTGTTGCGTCTGCTGATTACTTGATTCTTTCTGGGCTGGTTGTGATGTACGGGATCTAAAAGCTTTCGCAGCCTCCTCACAGAACACCGCACGATGTCCCTCTCGACCACAGTCAAAACAAGTTACGGTAGGAAATGAGCAATCTCGTCGATAATGTCCTGTTCGGCCACACTTAAAGCACCTCCTTGTCACATCTGTCGTGACTGATACTGCTCCAGAGTTCTTCCCGCTCTTGGATGGGTGCGGAGGTTTCTTGAACGAATGAAAGGGTGACTGGGCTTTGCGTGGCCCACTACTCTTGTGCTCTGTAAAACTGCCAGAGACTTTCTGCTTCTTGGATTCGGTAAACTTCTCCATTGCTGCTTTCCCCAATACTTTATCCTGGTATTGACGGAGAGTGGTACATTCAAAACCGGATATGTACCTTTGGATTTCTGGTTTCATTGTCATATCAAAATGGATCATTTCTGCATCTGTTCTGACCAGATGTCGAACAAATGCTAGCTGCTGGTTAAACATTTTAATTGTATGGGATACAGGTTCGTCTGATGGCTGTGCAGAGAAAAATTCCCGAACGTTGGCTTCCCTCACAGGACGAGGGCAGTACTGAGCTTCCATCATCAATTTAAATTCTGTCCAATCAGCATCATGATCTGCAGGCCGGATGGCTTTCCACCACTCAGATGCTTCCCCTATCAGAAAGTACTGAGCAATAGAGGCTCTTCGTTCGTCTGGGTAATTGATTCCGGCAAAAATTTTCTCCAATTCCTTCAACCAATGGTCCCATGTGGGAGTCTCAGAAAAGAAGTCGAATTTGGGTGGTTGCATCTTCGCTACCTCTTGCATCCATCGGTTACCTCGATTTCCCATGTCTGGGATCCCTTGCTGTCTATCTCCCTGCTGTAATCCCACCGCCACCTGCATTCGGTCCACCACCTGGGCGAACTGAGTCATCTGGTTCACCACCTGGCGAAGGATTTCGGGCACAGCAGGTTCTGGTTCATTATTAATAGACCTTTGTGGCTCGCCTGAGCTGTGGATGGCCTGATTAGAAGGCGAAGCCTCTCTTTCGGCATTCCTTCATCCACGTCCGCGACTGCGACCACGTCCACATCCACCTCTCAACATACTGTAATCATAAATACTCAATATACAGGAAACAATATCGTTTCTAATGTTCAAGTATAAAGAGATACAACACGTAAAGGATAAGATAGAGTTTAGGAACTTACAAACACCGTTCGCATGAAGACGTAGGCAGTACAGTGATGTTATTCACGACCGGTTAGCTCAAAAGACGTATATGACCCCTATTATAACCCAATGGCCAATATATCCATAATCTTAGCTCTGATACCATATTCTGTAACACCCCCGATATAGTCAGGAATATTATAGCGCCGTAAATCCTTTACATAAGAATTTACAAGGCTGAAGAACTAAAAAGACATTATCATATACCAACATATGAAAATAACAAAAATAAGGTACAACGGTTCTGACCAATACTGAAAGTACGAATGTTCAACGGGAAAGTATTAATACATCACCAAATCCAAATCATCATAAACGACTACGTACTCGAGTACTTATTGAAATAACCAACAAACAACAGACAAAGAAACCTGGCCGGAACATCACTCTGCACCCTCGTCGTCATGCAACTCCAGTGGTTGTTTCCCTGCTCTCCTGGATCCTGAACATAAACAAATGTTCACCCCCGAAGGGGTTAGCACAACGATGCTAGTACAAGTACCACAACATATTATTCAACATTTCACGAAGAATTATAATAACATAAATGACAAAAGAATCCACGAGTCTTCTCCTGCGAGAAACTCAATAATATCATACACACATTAACATCACAACATGTTATCACAACATACACATGGTAATTCCAATGATCCAGCGTTCACTGCCTAGACCCCAAGATGATCCCGTCGGACCAACACGTGGTGGAAAAACCCATCAATGATCCAGCGCACGCTAGCATAGATCCTAAGATGATCCCATCGGACCAACACGCGGTGGACATACAACACGACATATATGCACGACAATATGTATAACATTAATATATAAAACAATTAAGGTACTTGCCTCGATTTGAAGACAAGAATACTACTTCCACGAAAAACAAAACACTCAAAGGTCGCCTCTTCGATCAATCACGTAGCAAGCTCGAACCTTAACAAAAGAAATAATATGGAATTCATCTCACATCGTACGAATGTCTAACAATCCAATTTACGGCCGAAAGTTCATAAAACGTAATCTGCCTGGACTGCTTAGTGTACGCTACGTATTCTACGTAGCGTGCGTTAAGCCTGCTCGTTAGCGCACGTAAACAACGAAGCCTAGCGTACGCTAACTATGCACGGTCAGTACCTCACTGATCTGCCGACTGACTCGCCTGATGACCTAACGTACATTACGTACCAAACGTAGAGTACGTTAACTTATGCCCGATAGCGCACGTTAATCTACATAGCTTAGCGTGCGCTAAACGTGCATGACAGTACACTACTGGGCAGCAGACTTGTTCTAACGGTGATGAAACTTATGAATTTCTCTGTGATTAACGTACGTTATCCATCTACATGTAATGTTCATAAACTTATGAATGATCTTACGGATTCAATCATCTTTGAATTCAAGGAAATGAATATCATCACCATTCTTATATCCAACTTGATTATCATTCTCATGTGAAGTTCGGTGCTCTCAGGTTGATGCACTAAGTTCCATTATCATTATCACATTTAGACTTCATCTTGAAGGTGAACTAACAATTCCAACTACGATGTTTCAACGACGATATAAAAACATAATCAATCTCACTCTCCTAAACATGATGTGGTTTGGATAAATCACCAATGAAACTCAATATCTTGATAGCATAATCCTGATATCCTTAAGAACACGAATTCAAGGTTGAAAGTAGTATAACATACCTTAATATGAAGAAAAACACCGAGACAACAAGGTAGAATCGAGCTCCGGTTGTTTGTATGCCAATCCAAGGTGTTTCTCCAATTCAGCAATCAATCACAAGTAACATTCAATCTCCAATGATCAAGTAGAGGTGTTCTAAGTGTGTTTAAGAAGGAGGGAAGGTTCTCTGGACTATCAAAAAATGAAGACGAGTGAAGGGAACAAGAAGAAATGGAGTGCTGACCCTTATATAAAAGTTCTGCACATTAGCTGATTAGCGCACGCTATCATACAATCCTTAGCGCGCGCTAATAATCGTTGACTCCAAAGCTGTCCAGGTTCGTCTGCGGGAATCTTATCCATACCTACGTCCGGATGGCGCATTTACTAGCCGCCCAGCTCAATAATTGATTGCCTAGCGCACGCAATTCTTCATTAATAGTGTGTGCTAGTTGTAGCCCGATAACGCACGTTAAGCTACATTCTTAGCATGCGCTATCACGAGTTTGCATGAGAAATTTTGCATGATGTTATACTTATGTACAAGGATACAAATGTGAGAAATATCATACTCCAATTATCGAGATCACAATTCCGAATATAGGGTTCAAATACAGATGAAATACACAATAATAAATTCGGATATTACAGAAAAGGGCAAAGGTAACACCAAAAGTGTGTTGTGTTCTTAGCAGTTGCCTTTGACCACAAAGGCAATATGTGAACTGCGTAGGGTAACACCCTGTTATCATGTTACTATAGGAGCCTATGGCAACATACTTGGCACCCTATTGCAACATTTTATCTGTGTTGCAATAGATGTTATAATTTAACAAAATATATATCAGATTGTGTGGGTCACACCTCTGGGGCCCATCTGTGGGCCCATATTGTGGAAATATGGTTCTATATAATGCAACACCAGATAATAACAACTGAAACCCAATGTGTATTTCAAAATATTAACCAATTTCTACATACTAGCTACCTATTTCAACACCTCAAATGAACAAAATAAAAATATAGCATTTAAATATTGCATTTCCCATAAAAAAAAGCTGCATCATTAACCTAGATATAACAAGTACATCAATCCACCAAAAACATCAACCAATCCACTACATCAACCAACAACATCAACCAAATAGACAAATGGATGAAAATTGTTCAAAAGAGAAGAACAAATGGATGACATCTAAGAGCTAGGGCCTCCTGTAACTGGAGTGACATATTCTTGCGTAATTGGAGTGCCATCTTCTCGCATAATTGGAGTGCCATCTTCTCGTGTGTCACCAGAAAGTGTTGCACCAATATCAATTTTCAAGTCAGGGTTGGCTTCACCTAATTTTTTCAGAATCCATATGAGGTTGTGCTGGACCTTTTGATTCACCTTGGCATCCATTTCTTCATTGACCCTGCCATGTCCTGAAACAACTGTATAGACACAATGTGAATTACTAAATATAAATCAGACACCACAAAAGTGTTTTTCTAAACGAACATGACCCTACTAGTCAATCAAAGACCAGTATACATTTCACTATCAAACTGGATATAAGAAACAATGGTAGAACCTGCAACAGTTGTATCCACAAATTAATAAAGTATGTTGTACAAATATACACCAAAACACCTAACTTTTTTCATACTGTAGAATTTAATGTCTACACAAAGGATTGTCCAAAACGAATCAAATCAGTCCTTATGTTCTATTTATATACTTATTAATCAAAGGATTATGTAATACCCGAGACTTCTGATGTGTAATTAAACATTTTGATATTGTATTTGTTGCATGTTGATCTGAGTATTATTCTCCGTATTTCATGATCCGGTGTTGTTGAGCGCATGATTGCATGAATGTGTTCTAAGTGGTGATTTTTGCACATGTAGCGCACGCTATCGACTTAGCGTAGCGTACGCTAAATTGGGTTCGTAGCGTACGCTATGTAAGAACCTTAGCGCACGCTATACGTAGTCAACATGATTAAGACAGGGTGGTAGGTGAGATCAGTCGCGGATCTTGGTCGGATCATGTCGGGATGAACCTGGACGGATTTCGGGAAAATCCAAGTCAACGCTGTAGTGCACGCTACTGGTATAGGGATAGCGCATGCTAAATGCTGAGTACAGTGAAGTCAGTAAGCTTCGTATGGCCGTTAGCGCACGCTATGGATATGGACTAGCGCACGCTAATAACCATTTTCTATATATAGGACAACATCCTTTTTCATTTTTTCAGACTTTTCACTTCCCAAATCCAAATTCTTGGACTTAGAGAGTTACTTCCTCCATCCTCAACCTCTCATATCATCATCCTAGCACGAGTTGGAAGATTGTAGATCATTGGAGATTGGTGTTCAAGCCTTCGGCGTTGGATTTCTTCAAATTCCTTCTTGTTCTTCACTACTTTGAGGTAGCACTACCAAAATCAGACTTTAGCCGACGACTTAAAGTGGTCGGCTAAACCCCAAAGTCGTCGGCTAATCATGCCAGCTGTCGGCTAAAAAACCGTCGGCCGATATTTGTCGGCCAAGGTTTAGCCGACGACCTTTGTGCAGTCGTCGGCTAAAGTTCAACCATTAGCCGACCACTAGTACACGGTCGTCGGCTAAACTCGTTGAAAAAAACATTTAGCCGACGACCTTAACGAGACGGCTAAAACCATTTTTTTTTAAAAATATAGTTTAGCCGACGACCGTCTTATATGTCGTCGGCTAAAACTATTTTTAAAAAATTAAATTATTTTAGCCGATGACCGTCTTTCGTGCCGTCGGCTAAAACCCTATTTTTTAAAAAAAAATTACTTTAGCCGACGACCGTCTTACAGTCGTCTTAAAACCCTATTTTTTAAAATAAAAATTACTTTAGCCGACGACCGTCTTATTTGTCGTCGGCTAAAACCCTTTTTAATAAAAAAAATAAATAACTTTAGCCGACGACCGTCTTATATGTCGTCGGCTAAAACCCTATTTTAAAAAAAAAATTAATTCAGATTTTGGTATCCCAAAACCTGTATTTTTTGCACCTGCAATTTTTATACACCAGCTCTCATTATCAACAACAATCAACGCACAACATATTCAAGAACATTAATTTCATCAACATACTAGTAGCGTCAATAAAATCACTTACACAATTCTAACACAATTATAAATATACAAGAGTACTACAACAACACAACTAGAATCCACTGCCAAAATCATCTAAATGTCGAAATGTAGTAGTAGAAGGATTACCACCATCCCCTAGATCCTCGTCACGAGGCTGTGAAGATGGGGTCTGTCCGAAGAGAGAAGGCGGTGGAGCAGATGCCTCTGATCCCACTGAGTAATGGTCTGAGTCAGCGTCATCATATAGTCCATCATGGCCTGCTGTTGTCTCTGGAAACTCTCTAACCGCGACTCAGTCCTCTGCTCGCTCTCATGTAACCGCGTCTGAGTCCTCCTTTCATTCTCAGCCCGGAGCTCCCTCTCCGCCCTCAACTGCTCCTCGAGATAGGCAGTCCGTGCATCCCGTCCGCGAGGGCGCTGGAAGCCGGGGGTATCTTTCAATACATGGTGACCCTCGGCTCCCATCATCTTAGTGCGGTACCGACTACCTCTAGGAGGGTAGACGGCACCCCACACCCTAGCGCAAACATAAGGATCGGCCTGATCGATCTGTCCAATGGCAGAATCGAGGTCAGTCTCCGCTAAGTCCGGATACTGCTCCCGAGCAATCTCAGCAAGCATCCTCTGAGACTCCTCCCGCACACGTTCCTTAGTTAATATGAAAATAAATATTTGAATATCAATAAAAGTATGATACAAAGGCATTTATTTTATTACTAAAATAAAATAAAAAAAGACTTACATGCTCCTCGGGACGGTTCGGAAATGCTTTCTGAGTCACGTAGGCAAATGCATCCAACGAATCAGAAGAAATGGCCTCGTGCGCAACTTTGGCTAACGGCCAGAACCCGCATCGTGATGGTCGATCGGACCAAGACGATTGGTCGTGTTGGTCAAGCTAGTCGCCTTCAAAAAATATTATTTAGAATCGAGTTTATATTTAGAATTCAAAAGAAATAAAAGCAAATATTATTATTTTTATTAAATACTAGCATTTTTTTAATAAATAAAATACAATATTGATTTTTATTTTTTATGGAAAATAATATTCTAGTTTTTATTTTTATTAAAACAATTTATTTCCACTTTTGAATAAAAATTCCGATTTTTAATATTAATAATATTCCAGAATTTTAAAAAATACATGAAGTTCCGATTTTTCTAATTTAAAAACCGAACTTCAAGTATTTTATATTCTCAAACATTAATTTAAAAAATGGAGTTTATATTTAGAATTCAAAAAATAAAATCAAAGAGGAAGAATGAAATGAGGGTATTTTAGTCATACCATGAACTCGGGTCGCGAAAATGGGCGCGTAGCCACTTCCACTCGTACTCGGAACTTGAATTCTTCCGGTAGCCTCTCTGTATCACCTCAGTCATCGAATATGTGCATCTCATTTTTCCAAGATTTGTACCTACAACACACGTTGCACAACATATATCATTCGTAAGAAAAAAATTACGCAAACAATGTAGATACAAAATAAATTAAAATGACTTACTTGGTAGACTGCACCTCGTCACACCAAGTACGTAGTAGAGAGTCGGGAATGACAAACCACACCTATGAACAGCATAAATACGCAATAATTTAAAAACATCACATATTGCATTTTCAAGAACTACGTGTTGATTGAAAAACACTTATTAAATCTTTATTAACTTACCGACATAGCATTATTCAAAGCATCCTTCACGCACTGCGGCACGTCCCCCCAATCGGGCCACAAAACGGGGACTCTGTCCCGAATGACAAAGCCAACATTACGGCTATATGACGCCGCAGCGTCAGAAGACATCACCGGTCGGTCGTGTCTGTCTAGAGGAATCTCATAACGGCCATTCTTACTTACGTACGAGTTGAGCGCCAGACCTTTTGCTGGGCCACGAGTCTTCTTCTTTTTCTTCTCCTCCCCGACTACATTTTTCCCCTTCTCCTTCTCCCTCTCTATCTCCTCATACAGTTTCGTCTTCGAAACCCGACAACTGCGCCAAAACATGTTGTCTGGCCAAGACTCATACATGTATGCCTCGTCAGGGCTAATCAATCGAACGGGAACTCGGGCTCCCGACTCATCGACCTCCGGAATAGTCGGAACCATCGGAGGCATGAATAGAGTCGGCGGCGGACCGTGGGGCACCGCGGACGAGGAACTCCGTACATCTCCTGATGTGTGAGGGCTAGACGTGGATCGGTTGATGGGAGGCATACGAGTCTCCGGCTGCGAGGGGGTCGGTCGTGGTGTCTGAAAGGATAAACGCCGCGCTAGTGCAGCGGGCTCATCTGTCGCCCTATAAAAATCATCAGCGTTCATGCCAGTAGCTTCTAGTATCTGGCGGGCACGAACGCTGCTCTGAGATATGTATAGTGTACCGGGATCCGCCTTACTAGAGGTCGCGAACTCCCCGACCGGGAGTGGTCGACTTTGTCGACTTCTTCCCCAACGCTTTCTTTATTCTATCCATAATCTAAACAAATCAATCAAATTCACAACTCAACACAACAGTAACTATCAATGCCATACCACGTTAATCTTTCGATTAACGCCGGCTATAAAATTCCTTCCTCCTCAAACAAATTCATCAAATATTTCTAAACAAATTCGTCAAATAATCTAAACAAATTCATCAACTGAACAATTCAACACAACAGTAATTATCAATGCCATACCACGTTAATCTTTCGATTAACGTCGGCTATACAATCCCTTCCTCCTCAAACAAATTCATCATATTCGCAACTCATTAAACACAAAATATTGAAAATACTAAATTCATCAAATATTGCATCACAACTCATTAAACATTTTATCAAATTCACCACATATTCTAAAAAAATTCATCAAACAAATACAATAAATTCAACAAAAAAAATAAAAAATAAAAAGGGACAAGGGTTACCGCGGCCGGGCTGGAGGGCGACGGGCGGAGCGGAGGGCGACGGGCGGAGGGCGACGGGCTGTAGGGCGACGGGCGGAGGGCGTCGGGCGGGCGGGCGGGCGACGGGACGGGGCTGGCGGGCGGAGGGCTGGCGTGCTGGAGGGCGGGCGGGCGACGGGACCGCGGGCGGGCGGGCGACGAGACCGGGTCAAGTGGGCCGGACGATCGGCGGGCGATTGTAGTTGGGCCTGGGTGACGATCGGCGGGCGAATGGCTAAGGGGGTAGAAGAAGAAAATAAGAAAAGCGAGGTACGAGAAACATATAAAAGGTGGGGGTTTAGCCGACGACAAGATCTACGTCGTCGGCTAATGTTTTAAAAAAAAAAAATTATACTTTAGCCGACGACATATATGACGGTAGTCGGCTAAACCGAGTGACCCGACCGTGTTAGACAACACGGTCGGTAGTAAACAGTTTGTTTTCAATTTCTGGGCGGGTGCGACACGGGTCGTGTTGATGGACACGGTCGGGGGTTTAGCCGACGACCTTCTTATAAGTCGTCGGCTAAAGTTCAATTTTTTTTTTTTAAAAAAACATTAGTCGATCGTGTCAGGGGACACGGACCGTGTCGCACCAGCCCAGAATGGGAAAACAAACTGTATGACTGACCCGACCGTGTTGTCTAACACGGTCGGGTCACTTCCGTGTTTAGCCGACGACCGTCATATATGTCGTCGGCTAAACTATATTTTTTTTTTTAAAAAAACTTTAGCCGACGACGTAGATCTTGTCGTCGGCTAAACCCCAGGTTTTTTTTAATAATATTATTGATATTATATTAATGTTATGATTATGATTATTATTATTACTGTTGGGAAAACAAACACCCTGTATCGAAACAGCCGGGATACCCGAATCCCTGTATCGAATGTTATTTAGAGGTTTTGACATATATGCCAATCCGTATACAGTAAGGAAACTGTATCGAAGCTTTGAGGCTTTATCCGGTATCGAAGACCTGCCTCGAATCAGCATAAGTGAAGCTCATCAGTACAGCAAGAAGACTTGTAAAAGACCAAGTATGGAAACTGTCTCGACGCCCTAAATACAGTCATCTTCCATACAGTTCACAAAAGGACAAGAAGGAACACAAGTCAAGTCCCGTTGAACAAAGAAGTATTTAAATACTCAAGGATAAAGTATTTAAATACCGCGCCTTCGATCTTCGTAATCCCACAAATCCGGATCATGTCATATTCCCGTTGAAGGACATCTTATTCAAACAGATATATCTCAACGGATACTTTCTTCAGAGACTATATATCCTATGAAGACATTGAAGATCAGTTACCGAAGTAACCTAATACTCAAGCTATCAAAGTTATCATCAGAGCAAACATATCTCCAAAGCATACTGCTATTAAGAACGAAAGAGATATACAAAGGCTCAACATCAAGAACGACCATCATCACCAAGAACTTCAAAGTCACTGTTCTTACAGTTACCTACCCTTTTACCTCTCGTAAAACCGAGCTCTGTGTGAACTCAACAAGTTATTCGACTGTGTGGGACGAATAAGGACGAAGCTGAACCGTGTGTGAAGAAGCTAGTCAAGAAGGAAGCTTTAACCAATCTGTGTGAACGGTTGAAAGTGACATTCTTTGTCTCAATCTGTGTGAACGATACAAGGATAGGTTTGTTTATAATTACGTAGTTGTGTACGCAGTAATTATAATAAACTTTTTACTCCTGTGTGGAGGACCAGTGGACGTAGAGGGGTTTACCTCGAACCACTTAAATTACTGTGTCATTTACCTTCAGCTTTTACTGTTTGAAATAACTATGATATATTAAGTATACACCAAATACTTCGTTGCTGTATCCACGGCAACTAACTGTATCCAAGACTTCCGCTACGCACTCAGATTTAGATTCCGTACAGTTTGTTGTTTAAACTATTTTCCAAACTGTATCTAGTATACTTAAGTGGCCAACAAGTGGTATCGGAGCGGTTGATTCTAAAAAGAATCAGTCGTATTTCTTTTTAACCGATCAGATTCAAATCACTTATTTTCAAAACAGTCTCTTTCATTCCTATATTATCAGTATGGATACTTCTATGATTAACAAAGTCCCTATGTTCTCTATTAACGAATTTGACGACTGGAGAATTAGAATGGAAGCTCATCTTGCAGCAATGCACGAAGAGATGATTTTTGTTATACAGGATGGTCCTATCAAGATCATGAAGGTCAATCCGGCCGCAAGGATTGAGGGCCAAGCCCATGCTGAAATGCTCGAGAAAGAACGCGAGCAATGGACAACAGATGAAAGGAAGCGAGCCAATCTCGAATACGTGGCTAAGAACGCGTTATTTGTCACTCTTGACAAAGGCACGTTCTCAAAGGTAAAGAGCTGCAAAACAGCCCAAGAAATCTGGGATAAACTCAAGTTAATTTGTGAGGTAACTGAGCTCTCAAAAGAAAACAAGATTTCAAAACTTACTCAGCAATTTGAATCTTTTGAAATGAAACCAACGGAAACACTTGAGGAACTTGACCTCATATTTACTGGTATTGTTGGTGAACTTGAAGCGTTGGGCAAGATTTACACCCAAAAGGAGAAGAACTTAAAAATTTTCAGATCTCTCCCAGCCCGATGGGACATTAAGACCACAGCTATGCGTGTATCCTGTAATCTTAATGAAATATCCACTTTTGATCTCTTCTCTGACCTTAAAGCTTTTGAGTATGACATTGACATAAGAGAGAAAGCTGAAGAATCTCCTTCAAAGGTCACAGCTCTCGCCGTCAGACGAACCGTCGACACAAGATGCCTAGCTCGTCAAGCTTGGCCATAAGAACGCCGACAAAGGATTTGACGACATCCTGTCACAAGATGAAATGGCGCTTCTAATGCATAAATTCAAAAGTTCATCAAACTGGAAAGACTCCCTACAGCCCAAACTCACAACAAGGTAAGTACCGAAACATCATCTGGTGATGCTAACCTGTGTTATAACTGCAGGAAACCAGGCCATTATGCAAACAAATGTCCTCATCCCAAAGTCCAAATATTGCCTGAGGCCGAGCAACAAGAGAGAGATGAAAGAAGACGTGCTTGGAAAGACAAGCTCAAGGCCCTGATTGGAGAATCAGAAGCCTCCCCCACACCATCTAAATCTGCAGAATGTCTTCAGGTGGTCACTGAAAGTGATTCATCTGACGATGAGTTCGATGATAAAGCATACATGTGCTTTATGGCCAAAGATATTCCAGAAGGTGAAGACAGCGACGATGAGGTAAGCTCAACCTCAGTTATTCCACCTAATGCATCTCATACTTTCGAAAATATGATGAATGAATTCAAAAACATTCAAAAGGCCCATGAGACTCTAAAAACTGAGAATATACAGCTTCAATTGACAAATTTAGAGCTGAAAGATGAAAATGACTTGCTGAAAATAAATTATGAAAATATGTCTCTTGATTGTGAAACCAACAAGGTCGATTTTGAAAAACTCATGGAGAGCAATCATCAACTTGCTCATGAACTAAATGCGGTTTAAACCCATAATGAGAGCAAGACAAATGATTTGGTTCTACTACAAACCAAAATTACAACTCTCGAGAAGCGAGAAACTGAACTTGAAACCATTCTGAAGTCTTTTGAAAAATCGTCCAAAAGAATGGAAGAAATTCTGAGCACTGGGCAACATGCTCATGATAAAAGTGGCTTAGGATACAACTCATGTTCGAATAAAGGTAAAACTAGTACTGTGTTCGTCAAGAGTGTGGAACACATTCCAGAATCGGAAGATACTCCTAGTCCCATAAAGGAACTCGTCAGACCGAGGAAACCAAGCCTGCAATTCCGCCCCTCAACTCTACTATTCGAGTAAGTGGAATCAACAAGCACTCAGATGGCGTAATCTACAAAGATGCTCCACAAGCATATCATCAAAGCCGATACATTCGTAAAGAAGGCGATTCAACCACCAAAGGCCCGCACGGCAAGCACTTCTCGATGCGCCTAGGTATTGATACAGGAGCCCCGATATCCCTCAATACAGCAGATGCTTCCTGTATCAACAAAGATTGGGAATCCAACTGGAGACCCAGAAGACAAGCTGTTAGGCCTAAGAAAATGGCTCCACCTCCTAGACGGCACTCGTACTGGAATAATAATAATAACCCTGAATTTTACATGCATAGTAATTATCATGATTATAACAACTACGGATATGCCCCCCGTAGATATCGCAATACTGTACCGAGTACATCCTACAGTAAACCAATTGCTGTCAGGAAAGTTTGGGTACCTAAAGGAACTAACATATATGGACCCAAAAATCAAAGGGGACCTAAATCTACCTAATTTCTTTGTTACAGGACATTCTAGAGGAGGATACCTGGTACTTCGATAGTGGATGCTCTCGTCACATGACCGGAGACAGGAGCAAGCTATCTGATTTTGTAGAAGGTCGTGGTCCAAAAGTTCGTTTCGGTGATAAGTCTAAAGGAAGAACAAGAGGGAAAGGAAACCTACTTGTCGGGAAATTCAAGGTCACCGATGTTGCATATGTTGAAGGCTTACAGTATAATCTACTTAGTATTAGCCAGTTCTGTGATAAACAGTTCTCGGTGAAGTTATATATATATCGTTGTAGAGTCAAGAACACCCAAACCAAGGAAGTTGTGCTTACAGGAAGCAGATCAGGTAATATGTACATTGCTGACTGGAAGCCTATGAGCTCCTCAATTCCATGTTTTGTTGCCAAAGGCACTGCAGATCTTAGCTGGTTATGGCACAAGAGGATGTCTCATGTCAACTTCAAGACGATCAACAAGCTTTCAAGACAGGGTATGGTTAAAGGTTTGCCAGATGTGTCATTCAAGAAGGACAGCGTCTGCGGACCATGCCAGAAAGGCAAGCAAATCAAGTCAACCCTGAAAAGCAAATACTACCTTTCAACCCAAAGAGTGTTGGAAATGCTACACATGGATCTCTACGGTCCTGTAGATCCAGTAAGTTTAGGAGGTAAGAAATATTGCATGGTTGTTGTTGATGATTATTCCAGGTATGCTTGGACGATCTTTCTTAGCAAGAAGAAGGAAACAACATCAAGGCTACCCGAGCTCCTGAGAAAGTTGCAAAATGAAAAAGCGTCGAGTATCGTGTGCATTCGTTCCGACAGAGGTACTGAATTTACTAACCGCTTTATAGAGCAATACTGTTCGGAGAATGGAATACAGCACGAATACTCAGCTGCCCGTACACCTCAACAAAATGGTGTTGCCGAGCGAAAGAATAGGACATTGAAAGAAGCAACAAGGACAATGATTGCCGCAAGCAAATTGCCACAAGCTTGCAGGGTGAAGCAACCAATACAAGGCTACACTCAAAACCGTCAGTATCGTCAACAAGCACCACAACAAAACGACTTATGAGGTATGGAATAACAAAACTCCATTAGTTTCGTATTTTCACATTTTGGATGCGGGTGTTATGTATTGAACAATGGGAAGGACCAACTTAGAACCTTTGATGAAAAATCGATGAAGGAATATTCGTAGGATACTCCTCCGTCAAAGAAAGCTTTAATCTTCAATAAAAGGAGGTGACGATCGAGGAATCGGGATTCATGTAGTGTTCGACGAACCACACCATGACCCTACAGAGTAGATGATATCACCTGGGACATTCACCATCTATCTATCTTGGATCCACCTACACCCATAGAACCTGTAGTTGATTTAGAAATCAACCCCGCAAATTGTAAGAATCGATGTAGATGAAGCCGACGCTGTACAAGCCGAAGCCGTACCCACGTAAACTTTCGATACAAGACGAGATCCTGAACTAGAACCCGACCGAAGATGGTTGAGAGATCACCCACAAGAGCTGATCATTGGAAACATTAATGCCGGTGTTTCTACTCGTAGGAGAATACAGAGTACACAAGGAAATGTACTTTGTGCACAAGAAGAATCTAATGCTGAAGTCTCACAGTTTCCTGAATGGAAATCTCAATCCGAACTTAGGAGACTCAATATGTGCACTATCGCTGTATTCTTAGCCCAGTCCGAACCTGTTTCGACCATAGACGCTCTTAACAACTCTCATTGGATAACATCTATGGAAGAAGAGCTTAACGGTTTCTAAAGAAACAATGTATGGTATCTTGTACCCAGACCAACACACCAATCGGTTATAGGAACCAAATGGGTATTTCGAAACAAAAAGGATCGAAATGGACTTATCATAAGGAACAAATCCACACTAGTAGCACAAGGCTATTGTCAGGAAGAAGGAATCGACTATGATGAAACCTTCGCCCCTGTAGCGAGACTAGAAGCCATTAGGATATTTTTAGCCTTTGCCGCCCATAAGAGTTTTATCGTATACCAAATGGACGTCAAGAGTGCTTTCCTAAATGGAGAACTTGCAGAAGAAGTTTATGTTGAACAACCACCAGGGTTTGCCAACACAGACGGTATCGATCTAGTTTACAGGCTAAGGAAAGCACTGTACGGACTTAAACAAGCCCCTAGAGCCTGGTATGAAACCCTGTCCCAGTATCTAACCAACAACGGATTTGAGAAAGGTGCTGTCGACAAAACCTTGTTCAAGATACAGGAAGGTGATGACCTTCTAATGGTACAAATCTATGTCGATGATATTATTTTTGGTTCAACTAACCTTGCTCTATGTCAAAGGTTCTCACATCTCATGCAAAGCAAATTTGAAATGAGTATGATGGGGGAACTTAGTTATTTCCTAGGTTTGCAGGTAAAGCAGTTGCCTACAGGTATATTCATCAACCAGGAGAAATACAGCAAGGAACTTCTCAACAAATTTGGAATGAACACTTCCAAATCCTCGCCAACCCCCATGAGCACTTCCGTGCAAATTAGTGCTGATGAAGCCGGAAAGCCGTTTGACCAATCACTCTACAAGAAGCTCATTGGTTCGCTCCTGTACCTAACGGCTAGCAGGCCCGATATCCAGTTTGCTGTTGGAGTGTGTGCGAGATACCAAGTTGCACCTAAGGAATCACACTTCAATACAGCTAAACGAATCCTGAAGTACATTAAAGGAACTGTCGATGCCGGACTGTGGTATCCTAAGGAAGGCGGATTCGATTTAGTTGGATACAGCGACTCGGATCTCGGAGGCTGCAAGATAGATAGGAAGAGTACAAGTGGAACTTGTCACTTTCTCGGACCTAGACTCGTGTCTTGGTTCAGTAAGAAGCAATTGGCTAACTCTCTTTCCATGGCTGAATCAGAGTACTATGCTGCTGGTAGCTGCTGTATGCAGATTCTTTGGATGCAGCAACAACTGTCAGATTATGGAATCGATGCTAGAGAGACTCCAATCATGTGTGATAGCACGAGTGCAATCACAATCACGCACAATCCTGTTTTGCACTCGCGCACTAAACATATCAACATGAAGCATCATTTTATCAGGAATCATGTCGAGAACCAGGATGTTCGCCTGGAAAAAGTTCATACAGACATCCAGCTGGCCGACATCTTCACCAAACCTCTCGACACAGCAAGATTCAACATGCTCAGAACAGAATTGGGAATACTACAAATGGACTCCTGTAAGTAAATTTCTGTTTTTACTCAACAATTGAGGGGAATGTTTGAAGACCCGTGAATACTGATTCAACATTAATTATCCGTACACTCGTAATCATCAATACGATCAGTAGCGAACGAAGGCATATGAATCCTACATGATGTGTGCAATAATTAAGGGGAATATCAGGACCCATGAATACAAAGATTAATCCAAATATTGCTGTATGGAATTTAAAACCTATTAGTACCTTTTTAAGGGGGAACGCTGTATCGACGCGGAGAACAGCACATGCTATAGGATTTCGATTCAGTATATAATATAATATTATTTCCTTTTTAAAATATTTATTGTCCACGTGCCCTGTTTTTATGTCAAACGTCATGTTCATTAAATGCCTTACACGACATCTGGACAACTGAATCTCAAAAGCCGCGATGTTTTTAAATTGTTTATTATTTTTAAACCGCCGTTTTAGGCATTTAGGGTATCAACCTATGTCAGAAGTGGGACCCGCTGTATTTTAAAACCTTTTAATGGATTAGCGTACCAGTTACACTCAATCCATCTTGACCGTTGATTTCAAAACCGGTTCCCATCCCTTAAAATCTGACCATTCGTACTCTGCAAAACCCTATTTCGCCGCCCAAGTATAAAAGGATCAGATTCGCCATTAGAGACTCTTTACGCTTTCTGCAATTACAAGAGTTCTCAAGCAAACAGCCTACATATTTTTCTGCATATTCACTGCGAATTTCGACTGTTTTCTTCCACCTTTGTTTTAAGAAAACATCAATGGCTAGTCAATCTTCTTCCCCTGTTCTGAAGAAAACCTCCAATATCATTGATGGCCGGATCTTCTCGAAACCTGTCATCATCGAGCGTATTCTCTCGGAAACCAATGACTCATAACCGATGGAGTATATCATTACTCGTCTTGAACAACAAGGTCTCTATCGCTTCGGGAGCAAAACCGCCGACAAATACGACGCCCATCTGGTTGAGGAATTCTACCTCAACGCCGCCGTCCGTTTTCTGTCACTAGCCCAGGGAGGACATGTTGCTGACATCACTGCAACAGTCCAAGGAGTGGAAATCTGCATCAATCGCGATCTACTCCAGAAAATCTACAGCCGCCACGCCGGCACGACCATGGACCAACTTGAGACGTTCGGGTCTCAAGAGCTTATTACCAAGTTTTATGGACTATTTACAGGGTCCAAAGTGGTTGATATTGTGACAACCACTTGTCACAAGAAAAATTTTCTTCTTCATTTCGTTTATCTTCATGACTTTTGTTCCAGGATCATTGAAAATCGAACCGGTGCGTTCGAGATGTGCACGAACTTAAGGTTCAGGATGATGGTAGCTATTTTGACCTGTGAAAAGGTCAATTGGTGCCAAATCATTCTGAAACGTCTTCAAGAAGAGGTGTGCAAACCTGCCACCCAAAAGAAATCCTTTGGTTTAATGCTGAACTACATTCTGATGAAGTGCGGACTGACGCAATCCGCCGATGCCAAGAAAAATAGCTCAAGGATATACTTAGGAGGTGTCAAACCCACTGCGTATAACCAGAGCACCATGCATGCCAATCACCCGAGAACCAGGCACATGCCTATTTCTGCCAACCCAAGAGATGAAACCGTGAAGGTCCCAGAAATGGAATCTTCAAAGAAGAAGCGAAAGCGTTCTCACAGCAAGAAACACTCTGCTGGTGAGAAGTCCAAGAAGAGACTCAGGAGGCTCTCAAAAATCAAAGCCAAGCACTCCAAGGATGTCTCGCCCGTGGCGCAACCCACTGATGAAGAACCCCAGGGCCCAACCCCTGTGGAAGAGGTGTCTCCTACTGCATCGACAGTAGATCCCGAGCCTTTGGCGGCTACGACGGATATAGAGACATCTTCCAACGCTCAAGACTTTAGCGAGTCGGCTGCCCATTCGGAGCCAAAAGCTACCTCTCCTCTGCGGGATCCCACACCCGCAGATCCAATTTCCTTCGGCACCATCCTCGCAAGGAGTCCATCTTCCGCACAGATCCCATACTGCACTGGAATCCTCAAACAATGCGTCTCCAGACGTTATTCGAAGTCCCTCCCCTGACTCGATCATAAATCAAACACTTCTTTCGGTTCAAATTGACCACGCGTACGAAAGATTTCTGCAATGGAAAGGCTATAGGCTAGCTCCGTACGATACACTGTACAACTGGAGCAAATGGAGCCACGAAGAGCGATTCATCTCCGAAGTAACAGACTCAACTGAAATTGAGGCCCTGCTTCGATGGGGCAACGCTTCTTGCAAGGATCTAATTGAAAGCCACCTGCTGCACAAATCTGACGCCAGAAGAAAAGGAAAGAAGAAGTCAGAGGATTCTCCCATTAATCCAAAAGACGACGACGATCATGACTCAGACGACGACGACGATGCTCTACAAGCAGGTCTGAGAATAATCCGTGAAGAGGCTGAAGCCTGAGACGCCTCTCCACCCAGAAAAGACGAAGGGACCTCTACCCAAGCCAATCCCCCTTCGCCACAGCCGGAGAACATTCCCGACCAGGAGGAATCAGTCCCTCCAGTCGAGGAACTTCAAGAAATTTTGGAACAGGCACCCGAGCCTGCTGCGACCGAAGAAGCCATTCCTGCAAACCAACAAGAGGATTCAGTCCCTCCTCCATCCATATCTGCCGAAGAACCTTCGCCACAGGACGCTTCTAAACCAACTGTCGCCGTACCACAGGAAGCTGCTCCCGCCCCTGCAACCTTGGAATCCGAGGACAGTAACGAACCTGAGGATGTCCAACTTACTTCACTTCCATCCGTGAATGTAAGAAGGTTGAACGGCGCTGCAGACTTCGCCGAACCAGATTCTCCGATCTCTGCTGCACGTAAAGAGCGCCTGCGAGCTCTTGGCCTTCAGACTGTATTTATCCAAGATGCAGTAAACGCTCTATCTTCCGTTGAAAAGGCACTGAATTGGATGCACACCTATGCCGTCGAAGAAATGACCACTCTTCAACACGAAGTATCTCGAGTTGTCGACGCATTCATTATTTTGCCAGAAGTTTTCAAGCAAGCCTTGGAGATCATGGAAGATAAACAGGAGCAACTGCTGAAGGAGGAAGCTACAAAGACAAGGATTGCTGAAGCCAAGACCGCCTGTGCAATGATTGAGAACAGCTCTCAATTGCGTGCTCACGACAAATGCATTCAAGAAATGTCGCAGACTCTTTCCTCCCTCGTTGAAAGAGTGACCAGCATCGAGACCAAACAGGACGCCGCTCTTGAAATCCTGCAAAGTCTTGATGAAGCCAAAAAGGGGGAAGAGGCACGAGAAGCTGCAAGGAGAATAAGGCTGCAACAAGAAAGGGAATTTGAGGTCGCTGTAAGTATCACTGCCGAATTGAACAAGCTAGCACCTCAATCCCAAAGTTTTAAAATTTCAGGCTCCAGACCGGAATTCCATGACCCAAATGTCCCTTGGCAAACTCTTATTCAGAGACCTTCGGAAATTCGTCTGCCGACCAACCGCAACCCAACTGCCGACGAAGTGAAGCACTGGAGAAAGAATGAACTCATGAGATATTTTGTCAGACTCATCAGGGAATCCGCCATCTTCAAAAATTATAAAACGTTAGCGGAAGCGGCAGATAAATTTTCAAAGATGCTAGAAGAAGGAAAACTCCCTCTCCAAATCGAAATGAAATCAAAACATAGAAGAGGAGATCGGGTCACCCATCCAGAAGATTGGATACTTGCCTTTGATCGTTCATATGAAGGAAGAGCGATTTACCAGGAACGAGGCAATGATTCACTTCAAAACTGGTGGCACGGCACCGAGAACGAACAAGGAAAAAGACCATGGAGGCATGCGGATTATAGATAAAGAGCTGAAATTTATGTATATTATTTTTGTTTTTGTAATTTCTATTCGAAACAGCAAACTTTGTACTCAATCATTTTTGAATATCAATAAAACATTTGTTTGTCTTGAAAGATTACAACTCGTAATCTACTATGTCGATATATGATTACTTAAATTGTTTGATAGGAATCTCAAGTTAGATAAACTTGATTGAAAAATAAGCTGTACGAACTAGTCTACGAACAGTTAAAAATTTCAGTTGTAAACTTAGAATACATTGTAAAGATTGTGCCTGCGCGCCAATCATAGGCTTAAGTTGTAATAAATCTCAAACTGTATCGAACGTGCCTGCGAGCAGTTCATTATTGTAGACTAAGTCACTAAGTCAGACCAATTGACAAAAGACCAAGAAATTGGCCAGAAGTCATCTAAGAAAAATGCTTCATGAAGAAGGTTTTGGCATCATCAAGAAGACTCGAAGAGTTAAGCAAGAAGGTCTTGGCAAATTGTCAAAAAGGGGGAAATTGTTGGGAAAACAAACACCCTGTATCGAAACAGCCGGGATACCCGAATCCCTGTATCGAATGTTATTTAGAGGTTTTGACATATATGCCAATCCGTATACAGTAAGGAAACTGTATCGAAGCTTTGAGGCTTTATCCGGTATCGAAGACCTGCCTCGAATCAGCATAAGTGAAGCTCATCAGTACAGCAAGAAGACTTGTAAAAGACCAAGTATGGAAACTGTCTCGACGCCCTAAATACAGTCATCTTCCATACAGTTCACAAATGGACAAGAAGGAACACAAGTCAAGTCCCGTTGAACAAAGAAGTATTTAAATACTCAAGGATAAAGTATTTAAATACTGCCAGTCTTCAGATCTTCAGAATCCCGCGAAATCCGGATCATGTCATTTTCCCGTTGAAGGACATCTTATTCAAACGGATATATCTCAACGGATACTTTCTTCAGAGACTATATATATCCTATGAAGACATTGAAGATCAGTTACCGAAGTAACCTAATACTCAAGCTATCAAAGTTATCATCAGAGTAAACATATCTCCAAAGCATACTGCTATTAAGAACGAAAGAGATATACAGTGCTCAACATCAAGAACAGCCATCATCAGCTCAAGAACTTCAAAGCTGCTGTTCTTACCTGGTTACCTACCCTGTTACCTCTGTGTAAAAACCGAGCTCTGTGTGAACTCAACAAGTTATTCTGACCTGTGTGGGACGAATAAGGACGAAGCTTTGGAACTGTGTGTGAAGAAGCTAGTCAAGAAGGAAGCTTTAACCAATCTGTGTGAACGGTTGAAAGTGACATTCTTTGTATCAATCTGTGTGAACGATACAAGGATAGGTTTGTTTATAATTATGTAGTTGTGTACGCAGTAATTATAATAAACTTTTTACTCCTGTGTGGAGGACCAGTGGACGTAGAGGGGTTTACCTCGAACCACTTAAATTACTGTGTCATTTACCTTCAGCTTTTACTGTTTGAAATAACTGTGATATATTAAGTATACACCAAATACTTCGTTGCTGTATCCACGGCAACTAACTGTATTCAAGACTTCCGCTACGCACTCAGATTTAGATTCCGTACAGTTTGTTGTTTAAACTATTTTCCAAACTGTATCCAGTATACTTAAGTGGCCAACAATTACTATTTTTTTAATTATATTTAACAAATAAAAATATACATCTACTAAATTTATGGCTCATAGTTTGAGTCATCACTACAGTCTGTCTCATTATCTGAGTTGATATCCTGCAACATATGCCTCAAGTCGTCCACATTATCGTCATCAGAATTTTCAAGTAATTCATTTGTATCAACGTCAACGTACCCGCGAGCATCACCACGGAGTCGGATGACTCGTCCTTCAGGAACATTATTCATTGTAATTGTCGTTGATGGTGGAATATTTGCTGCATTTGGCTCTTGATAAGCATCATCGTCATCGCACTGTTATTTCTCCCGGTAGCAAAGACTAAAAATATTCCTCGTTGTCACAACATTCACTACCTTCCATGTGCCTTTCTTCACCAAGTCGTCCAAATAATACACCGACTTTGCTGATGTAGCAAATACAAAAGGATCACTTTCATGCCATGAAGTGGAAGTGTCAACAGATAACAGCCCGTAGTCGTCTTGCATATCGGTTCCAGGACTGGTGTCGTACCATCGACACTTAAACAAGTAAATTGTCATGCCTTCCCCGTAAATTAGTTCTACCACTTCCAAAAGAACACCGTAATATCCACCATCTATCATAACCCCAGAATTTTGACATCTTCTTTTTTGGTCTCTCCCAAGGCATACGAATGTGACACCGTTGACTTTGGCCATCGAATAAATTCTTGACATAACCGGCTTCATAGAAAGAAGCATAAGTTCACGCGACCAGTTAGGGTGTCCGCCATCTTGTATGTGTGTCATCTGTCGTAAATAAACTTTTTATGTAAAAAAATATCTTAAGTCCAAAATGCAATAGCAATTGAATGTATACGTACCCATTCTCCAAAATAGTCGGCAAAAGTGTCATTGTGGAATCTAGTGTCACCTCGCACCATATCGCATGACAAGTGGATGTCTTTCCGATCAACTTACGGACAATTGAGCAATATCCACCAATGTGCAATTCGTGACTCGTGCGGGTCTAATTGTCTTCTGGCAACCTCCCATAGACGTCAACCTCGGTGGATATGATAGAAAAATTGAATTATATTTTATCTCATTGGAATAGAGCGGGAAGGGGATCGAAGTTGCCCAAATACAATTTGATATGCGTAATACACTCCGACGCAAGGTAAGATTCTCGCAATGCATCCTTCAGTGCGGACTTATTGGCCACGAAGTCTTTGTAATCACCGAGTTGCCTTTCAACCGGTACATCCACGTGTAGTGCACTGGACCAGTGACCAATAACCGCACAGGAAGGTGGATCATGAGGTGAGGCATGAGGTCAAAAAGTTTGGAGGAAATATTCGCTCAAACTTGCACAAGATATAGATGATCTCATCTTGCATTTTACGCAAATCGATCTCTTGACTTCTCTCATACATAGTTTCGGAAAAATCTTGACAATGCAACACACGGCTCGACCACTGTTTTGGTAAGTACGGTCGAATAAATACCTAAATAGGCGTTGGAGTAGGATATGACAATCATGACTCTTCAAACCAGCTTAACTTGTTCTCCCCGAAATCAACACATCTTCCTATATTTCCAAAGATACCCTAGGATACCTAGCGCCTTTATCCAACAAAATATCTCGCCTTCTGCTCACAGTTGATGGTGTAAGTTGCCTTAGGCATTTTTTGTTTTCCTTGTGATTTTCAACCACAAATGTTTTCTTATGCTCATTTCTTCCAAACCTTTGCGTTCTTTTGGCCCGTCTTTGGTCTTTCCATCCCAACCTAAGGTTGTCCCAACCACACTTTCGCAAACATTCTTTTCAATGTGCATGACATCCAAGAAGTTCCTTATCAGTAACTTGGACCAGTAAGGCAATTCCCAGAATATACTTTTGTGCGACCAATACTTATACCTGTCGGGCCTTTCAGGGGTTGCTGCAAGCACATCAGGATGCACTAGTAGAAACAGTCCCTTCCTTGACCCTTTTTTTATGACCAACAGTCGAAGATGACTCGCAAATAGCTTAGTCACATAATCAGAGTCATAACGCGTAAAATTTCCATTAGCGATGACGCGAGTTTACATGTGTCAAAAAGTGGCAGTCATAAAGGGATTAATATATTCTCTCTGTATACTAAGGGCGGAGGAATAGGGCACTGTGCCTTAATAAAAAAATGAATAAACCCAAATCCACCGCCATAGAATTCGTCTTCTAGATCTGCCAAGGTTAGTTGTTCTTATCGAAAACCAGATTCAACAACTCACACAATTCTTCAGTTCTTCTTCCCGAATCTTCATCCGTTAACAATAACCCAAATCCAAATCCACAAATTTCTTGAACAATACTCAAGAGACGAATCGGAGAAGTAGAGAAATTAATTGTGTAAGTTTATCAACACTAATTGGTGATTTTATCTTCAATATTGTCAAAAAAATAAATACACAAAGAATATACTTAGTGGTGAAGATGGTTTTGGTTTTACTGTGTGGCCGTTCATGGTTTTTGTTTTTGTTTTGCAGGTAACTGACGGAGCTGAAGACGATTATGGGTTGCAATACCAGGATGAGGTATAATATTTTTTATTTTGGCTGTTGCTGCGAAATCGAGTCGTTCGTGCAGAAATGTTACTTTCTCTGCCGTTGTTTGTTTAACTTTATTTTCGCAATTATCAGGTAATTTGCATTGGGTTATATTTCATGAATTCAATTTCTGGTAAAACATTTGTTCCTTAATAATGGTTAAACCACATTTTCTCAAGATGTCAAACACATCCCTGTGTGTCACGAAAGCAATACAACATCAGTAGGTTTGGGGAATAAGTGAGAGGGTTTGCCTAAAGTTTTATTTTTCGTCCTACCCTTTAGTCACCCCGGAAATTGTAACCATAACAATTTACGAGTTCAAAATTTGAATTTGCAGTTTCGATGGTATAAAGGGAGTTATAGTTTCAAAGTAGCTGATGTGACGGAGCGGAACGGATGCCGCGTTGGGGAGTGAAACACCCAAGTACATCGCATGAAGATCAAACCTAGCAAAAGGATTTAGATCAAAGTATTGAGACTGGCTTTTGTAATTTGATTCAACCTATTTGAGATTATAACTAAGTTCTCAGGAGTTTTGCTAATCTGAGGTGATGATGTTTCTAATTTTGTAGAGGAATGGTGTTAAAATTTGTAAGGATGCAATATTAAATTTTGTAGGCAATAGTACGTTTATACGTACTCTGTTAACAGTTGTTTGTAAGCACCAATATGAATAATTTGTTTTTTTCTTTTGCAGATATTGCTTGAGGAGTAGATGCTCATATGGTGGTGTTGATGGATGCAAAAGCCTCTACAGTGGAAAACCAAGCAGTAGATACTGGTATAGTGGGAGTGTCGGCTGACCCAAAAGAGGTATGAAATTTCTGCTGCAAATATTATTACTCTAGCACATTAAATGGGGCATATAATAATATCACATTCCTGTATGTAGTAACCGGAAGACTAAGATACTGCACTGAGTTGTTTGCTGGATAATAATATCATTTTTTAAGCTTTTTATGATACTGTTATTTGATGATTTAGGTGTCTAAAGGTTTCTCATTTAAAAATCCATATTAAACTGGGATTAAAGAAATGATTGTGTTTGCTCAAAAAGCCTTTGACTTAAATTATTTGATTCGATAAAATAGGCTTATTCTGTACATTAACAATTTCACACTCAAACTGTGTTGCGTGTGCTATTTAGGCTGGTCTTCAACGATTAAAGGATTATCCCCAACCCTTTTGGTTGCTTTTTTTGCGGAGGGAGCTTGGTTTACTCACCCAACAACTTTTGGCAACTCAATAATATGCATCTTCAAATGGGCTTCCTGTTCCCAAAATTGTCCTAATTCCGCGAACAAAGGTTACACATCTTTCTAAAATGATGGGATAACGATTCTTTCTTGGTTTGTTGTTTTAATTCTTTTTAGCTTTTCGGGTCTTACCATATAGTTATAGTGTTCATATAGTTCATAATATGCCAAAATATTGTATAATTATTAACAGTTATATATGGGAATCATCGGGTTTTGTGAGATTGACGAAGGTATTAATAATTCTAATTTCTTAACAGGCCAAATAAATTTGACGTTTTGACTGGTCTAGATACTACTGACGGGGCATCAACAAAGTAGCATGAACTTTAAAATTCATAATTTAGGTTCACTAAAAAGTTAACCAGTCGATACGGGAATAATTTCGCTTTTTGAACGAACGAACGGGTACGAAAAAATATATATATTTCCCTGTATTTTACTAATACCAGATGAAAAGCATATAAAGCCAAGAAGCTTTTATAGGTAGTAACAGGTTTACTTCATCGGTTGACATGTTAGATTGGTTTTATCAACTTCATTTTGTTAGTAACGGTCCACCTATCAACCCTCCCCAAAATTGGAATTACACCAATAGTGGTTTCTCGAGATTCATGTCAATTTTATGTTATTTAGATAAAAGTATTGTCTCATTATGTTGTCTTTGTTGCATACTTATTTTAGTGTCATTTTGTATTGCAATAGGGTTCTGAAAATCACTGTTACATTCTCCAACAAGCGGGGATGGGTGTATGAACTGCGGGGAAGATGAGAGTGCGGAATTCTATAGTGTTGGGAGTCGGCCCGGGAATATCAGACAGCTGGATGGGAAGGATTTGGTGGGGTATAGTGCGATGAAGTGGGTGTCTGGAGGTGACTTTGGTACGCGTCTTAAACTCGACTAGCTGTTTCCTTACTTTTATGTACCTTGGATTATCATTTTCTTTAAAAACAAGAAGATATTATATTTTTGTATATGGATTGTACTATAGTTTTACAGTATTATATAATTTGCATGCTCATTTTGCCATTTTGGGTTTTTATGAAATATTGATATAGGGTTCTTGTGGTTCGGTGTTGCTGGAGGCCCGAGTTACCTTTCACCAACAAAAGAACGCCTTCACGAGTTTAGACGCATTGAAAGGGTTTCATGTCCGTTGTTTTTACTATTGTGCAGAGATGCTACTTTCTGGTACATGAACACCAAATAAAATAGACATGTAATATTAATTTATGAATTGATATGATTGTCATTGTCGGCAGTTGGTGGCTGTATTGACATGTTCCGTACGAAGAAAAGACTCAAGAACAGGTAGCTTTGCCCACGTGGAAACAAATGTACGTGGTACAAATGAGGAATTGTTATCCTTGATCGATAAATCGATGTACTGACGATTTCTTTGTCACCGACATGGTTGAACTTTTAGGTAATACAAATATTGAAGAGTGTATTGAAATTTAAGTTGTGATACGTAGACTATTAGTCTTAAGAGCACATCTAACCACCCTTTACCTGGTGGGATTGCAGGTTTGTTTGTTATTCATAAGCACATATGCAATCTTAAACAATATTAGTAAGAGCAACGACGGCCAGAGGTATTATAAAAAGATTAGGAGGTAATATTTTTTGTTTTCAGTTACAAAATCTGCTAGGCGCTTGAGAATGAAAAATCAGTGACATCTAACAGCTCTTAGATGCTCAAAAGCTACGAAAGACGCTGGCAGAATAGCAGGCCTTGATGTTCAAAGAATTATCAATGAACCTACTGCAGCTGCACTTTCTTATGGTTTGAACAACAAAGAAGGTCTTGTTGCTGTTTTTGAATCTCGATTTTGTATTTGTGAATTGGCAGCTGGTTTTAGAGTTTAGATGTCGTTTCTCGGTTGTCCCTGTTATTGGCTAGTTAACTTATCTAATTATGCTTGTTTTACTGTTTCGTAACTTGTAAGTGAAGGTTGTTTTACTGCTTGGTAATTGGATCTCAGTTTGTGTAGGTTATTGCCTAGTTAATTGATCATCTTGTTTTACTTGTAAGTGTAGGTTATTTGTTTTGTTAATATGAATTGGCAGCTGGTTTTAGTTGTAAGTGTAGGTTATTGCCGGCTCTCGGTTGTCCCTGTTATTGCCTAGTTTTGTGACTGTGAATTGTGGCTGTTGGTGATAATGAGCAGTCTAGATTGTCTTGTAGTTGGTCTTAGTTGTCTTATTTAAATTGTGAATTGTGAATTGTGGCTGTTGGTCTTAGTTGTCTTATTTAAACTGTGAATTGAAGTTGTGACTGTGAATTGAAGTTGTCACTGTGAATTGTGACTGAATTGTGGTTTTGTGACTGGTCTTAGTTGTCTAGCTTAGTTAGTCCGCGGATCCTATTTAAACTGTTTTAACTTGTTGTTTTATTTGACTAGATTGGAGGTGAAAGCAACGACTACACTGATGCGGATTTCGACGACATTCGAGAAGAATGGTGTACTTATGTGTCGAATTTTATTTTTAGGGAGTAAAACTGTTTGTAAGGATTAGGTACAGTTGGTAGAAATGGGTACAATTGGTAGTAATCGTAAACTAGATAATATTGATCCGATTTTGACATGATCGAGTTTAGTCAAGTCATGTAATGAATTGTTAACGCATGGTTTTGCGATATATATGAAATGCGTTAATTTTGTACAATCGATCAGCAGGTTTTGTAATGAATTGGGTACAATTGGTATATAATTGCATGTTTAGCAGGGGGGTCATAAAAGCCAGAAAAAAAAATAAAAAATTTTGAAGTTATGACACGCAAAAATTGAAATCAGAAAAAGGGGTCATAACTTTTATGACACGCATATATAGTTGTCAGAAAAGGGCGTCATAAAGTGGGTGTCATAAGTGCGTGTCATTGTACAATGACGAACAAATGCGAGTCATAATGAGTTATGACTGGTCCTTCTATGACCAGCATTTGCGCGTCATAAAGGCCCTTTATGACGCCAAATGCGCGTCAAGAAAGACTCTTTTTCTACTAGTGATGGTTGCTAAGCTGACCAAAATCGTACTCATTAAGAATTGATAGTATTTCATCACCTGTCCACTGTCGTGGTGGCTCGCCCATTTCTACAGTGCCATCAAATGCTGCAGCATCCATACGCCACTCATGTTCCCTGTCAAGCCATATCCGATGACGCATTCGGATAACTTTCCTACAGTGGTACCTAGCACAATCTGCATTCAAACACACTGGACAACCTCTGTATCCGCTAATAACAGATCCAGACAGGATTCCATATGCAGGAAAATCACTAATAGTGCCGATACACATGGCGTGCAAGTAGAACATCTCGGACGAATAACTGTCGTACGTGGGATGACCTTGCTCCCACAATAATTTTAGCTCCTCTATCAAAGGTCTCCTATACACATCGATACACTTTCCCGGATATCCCGGCCCTAGGACTAACAAGGTCAACATATTATACTCCTTCCGCATACACATCCATGGAGGAAGATTGTAAGGAATCACTACAACAGGCCATATGGTATATGAAAGACTCATGTTACCAAAAGGGTTGAAACCATCAGATGCAATCCTGAGCCTCACATTTCGGATATCTGAAGAAAAATTCGGATACTCCCTATCTATATGCTTCCACGCTTCTCCATCTGAAGGGTGTATCATAGTATCCATGTCATTAGTGCGCGGCTCGGCATGCCATCTCATTGCTTTTGTCGTGTGAGGAGACATAAAAAGCCGTTCCAACCTGTCCTTCAGTGGAAAATACCAAAGTACCTTCACCGGTTTCTCTTTTCCAGAAGGAGTGATCCTATATCTCTTTGTATCACATACAGGACATCTCGTGAGGTCTTCATTAGGATGCCCCCAGAATAATGCAGACGTGGATCTTAATGTAGGAAAGACCAAGATCTTTCAAAATTCGTCTCATTTTTGAATATGTATTAGGAAGATGATGACCCTGTGGAAGCATATTACTCGTAAGCTCCAAGTAATCATCTACAGACTTGATGGATGATTTGTTTTCAACCTTTAATCTCATCGTTTCCATGACACAATCAAGAACAGTCATGTTACACCCTGGGTATAGAGGGGTCTGTTGGAGTTGAATTAGCTTATTGTACCTGTCAAGCCCAGCAGTATTGCAAGGCAACGGTCTACGGGGTCGTGGGATTTTCTCAGTTGGTACAAACGTCTCGGAAAAACCAAACACATCATCAATCAACCTCCTCTTCGGATCGGTAAACCCGCCGTTACCACTAAATTGTCCGTGATCATACGGAATAACAGAATTCGGTGCTTCACCGTGGTATATCCAACATGTATATTTACTCCAAAAACCATTCTTCTTTAGGTGTTCCCAGACCTCATCAAATGGAAAACGAAACATATCACTGCGACATCTACATTTATTACATGGACAGTAGTGCAACGTATTACCACTGTCGTGCTCTTTTACAAATTTCATAAACTGCTTCATCCCATCCATTACACTTGGATCCCATTTTTGTAACCCAATCCAACTCTTATCCATCCTGAAAATGTATACATTTTCCAATATTAATCCAACTAATTAATTTTGTTCAAATTATAAATGAAATCACAACAAACAATTAATCATAATGATTATCATCATAAAACTTAATCGTTTTACATAAAAGCTATCGAATGTAACATGAATAATACAAAGTTTCGAAATCACAATAAAAAATACAATAAAATACATACCTTAATCGAAATGGTGATTATAACAACCGATAGAAACCTTCGGCACTCCAGCTAGCACAACTCAAAGTAGCAACTCACAAGCTTTTTTCGGGAATAATTGAAATAATCGGGAATAGAAATGTGCTCTTTAGCGAGGAGAGGTGCAACATTGTGTTGGTGTTCCCTGAACTATAAATAATTTTCACTTTGAGGTTTAGCCGACAACCTAGATATAGGTCGTCGGCTAAAGTAAATTATTATTTTTTAAAAAGTTTAGCGACGACCTAGATCTAGGTCGTCGGCTAAACCATTACATTATTATTATTTTTTCGGAAGGAGTTTAGCGACACCTAGATCTAGGTCGTCGGCTAAAGTAAATTATTTTTTTAAAATGGTTTAGCCGACCTAGATCTAGGTCGTCGGCTAAAGTAAATTATTTTTTTTTAAAAAAAAGGGTTTAGCCGACGAGCTAGATCTAGGTCGTCGGCTAAACCATTACATTATTATTATTTTTTTCGGAAGGACTTTGTGACGACCTAGATCTAGGTCGTCGGCTAAAGTATATTTTTTTTTCTTTTCGGTCGGCTAAACGTTATGACGGTCGTCGGCTAAATATCTTCAATATAGCCGACGACTATTTCGAGCTTTAGCCGACGACCTCCACCAAGTCGTCGACTAAAACCCTTTAGCCGACGGTATTTTGAGTCGTCGGCTAAAGTGCGAAGTTTAGCCGACGACACTTTATAGTCGTCGGCCGTTTTTTTTCGGGTCGTCGGCTAAAGTACTTTTTTTGGTAGTGTAGGTGATTCTTGTAATACCCGAGATTTCTGATATGTATATGAACCTTGTGATATTGTAATTGTTGCATTTTGATCTGAGTATAATTCTCCGTATTTCATAATTCGGTGTTGTTGAGCGCATGATTTCATGAATGTAATCTAAATTGTGATTCTGCGCATGTAGCGCACGCTATCGACTAAGTGTAGTGTACGCTAATCTAGATCCGTAGCGCACGCTGTGCATGAAACTTAGCGCACGCTATACGTAGTCATCATGATTAAGACAGGGTGGTAGGTGAGATCGGTTGCGGATCTCAGTCAGATCATGTCGGAATGAACCTGGACGGCTTTCGGGAAAAGCCAAGTCAACGCGGTAGCACACGCTAATGATTTGAGGATAGCGCATGCTAAACGCTGAGTACAGTGAAGTCAGTAAGCTTCGTATGACCGTTAGAGCACGCTATGAGTAATGACTAGCGCGTGCTAATAACTATTTTCTATAAATAGGATAGCATCCTTTCTCATATTTTCAGCCTTTTCACTTCCCACATCCGAATTCTTGGACTTGGAGAGTCACTTTCTTCATCCTAGACCCTTCATATCATCATCCTAGCACGAGTTTGAAGATTGTAGATCTTTGGAGATTGGTGTTCAAGCCCTCGGTGTTGGATTTCCTCAAGTTCCTTCGTGTTCTTCGCTACTTTGATGTAGGTGATTCTTCACCAATATTAGTAGTATTCTGAAGGACATTTTGATCATGTTTTAGGATTATCTAGTCAGTTAAATTCGTAAGTAGTCGAACATCATGTGTTAGAAAGATATTTTCGATGTTTTGGTACGTATTCATCGTATAATCCATTGAACCTATTAGTGTTTGAACTCCTAGCATATTCATGAAGCTTCAAAACCGATTATGATCAGTAGATGGAGATTACCAAGTTCTTATGTCTTTACATAAAGGAATCATACGTTTTGGGACATGTAATGGATTTAACTTAGGATATTTTCTTGAAGATCAAAGATAAATTATGGTGTTGTGATGATTATACGTATCCTTGTATCTCGTAGTCGTTTAATCCGTAAAGATCTTTCACCAACCATATGAGCATGATATGCACGGAGAGGACATGTATTAACACCGTAGAATTCATGAGTTTCATCACCATTAGATCAAGTTTTCTGCCAGTAGTAAACTGCCATGCACGATTAGCGGACGCTAACATATGTATATTAACGTGCGCTATCGGGAGTGAGTTAACGTACGCTGTGTTTAGTACGTAACGTACGTTATGTCATCAGCCGAGTCAGTCGACTGATCAGATAGAACTATCAGTACATAGCTAGCGTACGCTAGACTTGGTCAGTTGCATACGTTAACGGGCAGGTTTAGCGCACGTTATGTAGAGTACGTAGCATATGCTAAGTAGTTCAGGCAGATTACATATTTAGAGCTTTTGGCCGTAGACCGAATTGATAGGCATTCGTACGACTTGAGATGAATTCTATATCATTTTCTTTTGTTAAGGTTCGAGCTTGCTACGTTGATCGAAGGAGGCGGCCTTCGAGTGTGTTGAGATCATTGGAGTGTTTAGTTCTTGCCATCTTCGAGGCAAGTATCGTAATGTGTTAATATTGGTATTTTGAGCATGCATGTGGTTTATTCATGTTGTTGAACATGGAATTTATTTCGTTAAATTGTAATGATATTCGTTATCTAGTGTTTGTATGTTCATGTTGATGGACATAATGATTTGGCATATATGTATGCATGATTTGTGTTTATGTATGTTGTACGATCTATGCTGAGGGCGCTGGATCGGATGTCCACCTCGTGTCGGTCCGACGGGATCATCTTGGGATCTAGGCTGAGGGCGCTGGATCATTAGACGGGTTTTTCCACCTCGTGTTGGTCCGACGGGATTATCTTGAGATCTATGCTGAGGGCGCTGGATCATTGGAATACCCATGCTGTGTTAATGGAATCTTGTGGATTCGCATTGTCGGATTCCGGTAGTGGAAGTCCGTGTGGTGTATATTGTTATGTATTGTTGATGCATATTAGATTTGTTTAATTGATACTTGTACTAGCATCGTTTTGCTAACCCCTTCGGGGGTGGACATTTGTTTTGATGTTCAGGTAGCCGAGGAGTGGGGAAACAGCCACAGTACCGATGTGACGACGAAGGTGTTCAGTGATGTTTGTTGTTATTTGTGATTTGTCTTCTTGGTTCAATTTCAGTACTCGAGTACGAATGTCTTATTAATATCATTTCGATATGGTTGTATTAATTAACTCGTTGGATCAGTTGGAACCGGTTTTGTAATTTGAATTTCTGTGGTATTTTAATTAGCCTTGTAAATCCTTACTTAAAGGGTTTACGGCGCTGTAATTATTCCGAATATCTCGGAGTGTTACAGAAGATGGTATCGGAGCTAAGATTCATGGATATCTTGGCAGTCGGGTTTTAGTTGGGTCTATTTACGTTATTTGATTTACGGGTCGTTTGTAACATCACTATTCAGCCAAAGTCGTCATGTGGACCGTGGTTGTAAGTCTCCTAATCTCTTGTACTACCGTTTTACTTAATTTCTGTTTTGTGAGTATTGACAGGCTTTATTTTTGAAAAGTTTGCCCTGGATATTGAGTATTTGTATTTACAGTATGTTGAGGGGTGGTCGTGGACGCAGACGCGGTTGTGGACGCGGACGTGGTAACATGAGAAAGGAGGATTCCGCAACTACCCTAGAATTATCGGCTAGTCGAACCAATTCCCATTCTGGAGGACAGCAGGGATCAGCGAATGACAACGCGAACCCTAACATGCTGGGAGTGCTTCAACAGGTGGTGGCTCAGATAAACCAGTTCGCTCAGGTAGTTGACCGCATGCAGACAGTGATGGGACAGCAGCACCACGAGGATAACCGGGGAAACAGATGGCTTGCTGAAGTGGTCAAATTGCACCCGCCAAAATTTGACGGATCTGCTGAGGCACTTACTTGGGATCATTGGCTAAAGGAGTTAGAGAAGATATTCGTGGGTATTAACTGTCCCGAGGATCGAAAAGTTCCTATTGCCCAGTATTTTCTGACTGGGGAGGCTTTTGACTGGTGGGAGGCCATTCGACCCGAGAATCGAAATGCTGACTGGGCGGAGTTCAAACTCATGATGGAAGCACAATATTGTCCTCGTCCAGTTAGGGAGGCAAAAATACGAGAGTTTTTCTCACCACAGAGTTCGGAAGCATCTGTGACAGACATAATCAAGACTTTTAACCATCAGCTGACTTGTGTGTGACACTTGGTCAGAATGGAGGCAGAAAATATTTTTCATTTCGATATGCGGATGAAGCCGGAGATTCAGCAGTACATGTCCGGATTCGAGTGTACTACGTTGCGACAGTATCAAGACAAAGCGCTGGCCTACGACATGAAAGAGGTGGTGGTGGAGAAATCGATGGAGATAAAGAAGCAGAAAGTGACCGGCAACTTCTCGGAAAACAAGAGTGGTGGGCCTCGCAAGGGCCAGTCTTCCTTTTATTCAGTTAAGAAACCTCCACATCTTTCTAGAGGTGGAAAGAAGTTCCGGACAACATCAGTGGTTTCGGACGCATCAAAGAAATGCTACAATTGTGGTCGAGCAGGGCATATTCGACGTGATTGCCCCGCATCTTTTGTGACTTGTTTCGATTGTGGGCAAGAAGGGCACCGTGCGGCTTTCTGTGGAGTTGCTACTAGATCTTTTGGTACTCGCACTCCAGCACTAGTTTCGAATAAGATAAGTGTGAACCAGACGCAACAGAGTGGCTTTCAGCAGCAGAATATTGGGAAGAGAGAGACATCCAGTGCTGGGTCCGTTCCTCCGCGCCTGTACGAGATGAGGAAATATGACGATCAGAACACCGATGTTGCATCAGGTACGATTTAGATCCTTTTGCAACCAGTTAGTGTCTTATTCGATTCCGGAGCTACACATTCTTTCATATCATTGAACTGTGTTAATCGTTTGAAAATCTCGTGTTTATTTGATTGTGAACCATATGTTGTGGGTTTGCCGAGCGGAGAGAGAATTGTGGGAACCCTAGAAACTAGAGACTTTCCAGTATCTATAGGAGGGAGAGATTGGCCATCGAATCTTATTGTAGTTGACATTCATGGTGACAATTTAATTCTCGGAGACGACTGGCTCAACCGTTATGGAGCTATTCTGAATTACCGAAAGAGAGTCATTTCTATCATTGCTGATGACGGATCTGAACACTTATTCAGAGGATGGAGATCGGGAAGTTCGGGAAAATTGATCAAAGCGATGAAAGCTGTGAAATTACTGAAGCATGGATGTCATGGACTTTGGTGCTATGCCATGAAGAAAGAAGAAGGAGTAGAACTCTCATCTATTCCAGTTGTGAATGAGTTTTCAGATGTATTCCCTGACGAACTACCTGGGTTACCTCCGCAGGGAGAAGTGGAGTTCACTATCGAATTAGAGCCTGGATCCGCTCCTATTTCCAGAGCACCATACCGCATGGCGCCAACCGAGATGTATGAACTAAAGAAGCAACTGGAGGAATTATTGCAGAAGGGTTACATTCAACCTAGCGTTTCTCCTAGGGGGGCACCCGTTCTCTTTGTCCGGAAGAAAGATGGATCCCTTCGATTATGTATTGATTACAGGGAGCTAAACAAGGTGACGATCAAGAATAAGTATCCTATACCTCAGATCGACGACTTGTTTGATCAACTGCAAGGGACAAGGGTATTCTCGAAGATTGACTTATGATCAGGATACCTTCAGTTGAGAATTAAGGAATCGGATATACCAAAATCTGCTTTCAGATCCCAGTATGGGCACTATGAATTCGTAGTGATGCCATTCGGACTTACCAATGCTCCTGCGGTGTTTATGCAATTGATGAATCGGGTATTCTTAAAATACCTAGATAAGTTTGTGGTCGTTTTTATTGATGACATCCTGATCTATTCGAAAGACACAGAGGAGCATGCCGAGCATTTGCGTGTAGTTTTGAGCACCTTGAGGAATGAACAACTTTATGCGAAGCTTTCCAAATGCGAGTTCTGGCTTAGAGAAGTAACTTTCCTTGGGCATGTGATATCAGCTGACGGAGTTCAGGTGGACCCGAAGAAAGTCGAATCAATCTTGGAATGGGAAGCTCCTAATAACGTGAAAGAAGTCCGAAGCTTCTTAGGACTTGCTGGGTATTATCGCCGTTTCGTATAGGGATTTTCCAAAATTGCTCGTCCGCTCACTCAGCTGTTACAGAAATCTCAGAAGTTCACGTGGGATGAGAAATGCCAGGCTGGTTTTGATGAACTTAAGAAGAGACAGACGACAGCACATATATTAGCATTACCGGATAGAACCGATGGATTCATGGTATACAGCGACGCTTCAAATCAGGGTCTGGGATGTGTGTTGATGCAAAAGGATAAGGTGATTGCCTATGCCTCTCGGTAGTTGAAACCGTGCGAAGTAAATTACCCAACTCATGATCTGGAGTTAGCAGCTGTGGTCTTTGCCTTGAAAATTTGGCGACATTATTTATACGGCACTCATTGCCAGATTTTTACAGATCATAAAAGCCTCAAGTACATCTTCAGTCAGAAAGAATTAAACATGAGGCAAAGAAGGTGGCTGGAATTAATCAAGGATTATGATTTGGAAATTCTCTATCATCTGGGTAAAGCAAACGTAGTAGCCGACACATTGAGCCGAAAACCTGTTTCTCTCCGAGTGTTGGAAGCACTAACGTCCCAAACCAGCATTCAACGAGAACTGATCCGCGAAGGGATTGAAGTATGGGCACCAGGAATCCAAGGGCAATTATATGTGATGGAACTGACTTCGTCGCTAGCCGAGGAAATCAAATCTAAGCAGTTGAATGATGTAATAACCGCCATTTTTATAATGCAATATTATTAATTATAATAATATTACAATGCATTTCATGTTATTTAATTCCATTTCGAGAATCATGAACATTTATTTCGAGGTATCACAAGTCCTAGCCCAAATCATTTTATCAGTTATATTCAAGTAGTCATTTACTACTAATAATATTAATAATGTATTTTATTTCATTTAATCTCATTTCATTACCGAGTGAGTAATTGTTGTACAATTACTTTCACTACACGTACAAGTCAACTTCATGTAATATCATTTAATACGATCAGACATTTTCATGATATCTCTTATGTTCTGAACACGAGTCAATTTCTCAAGTTAATTTCAGAACATTTAATATTAGTCATTTTTAAGTATGATAATTGAAGGTATTATTACTATTATTATTAAGAATAATATTTATAATAAGAATCATATTAATATTAACAGTATTAATATTTCTTATCTTCATTATTTCTATATCATTATTTATATTACTCTCGATATTATTATTATTATCGACGTTATTAATATTGCTACTACTGCTATTATTAATTTTATCATCATTATTATTATTATTATTAGCATTATTATTATTATTATTATTATTATTACCATGGCCCAATTGTGCTGACCCAGAATCATAATTAATCCCTAAACCTAAACCCTAACCCTAACCCTAATCCCATACAGTATAAATATACTGTCTCTGCAGTACAAAAATACAATACACAGAATATTTTCCCTCAGCCGTCCCCAACCTAGCCATTCTACAATACAGAATACACTCCCATCGTTCAACACCCATCGTTCAAAAAAAAATACAAAAAATACATATACACACAATACACAAGTTCTATCGCTAGAAAATTTACAAAGAAGAAGAAGGAGAAGAGGGCATCATCTCCCTACTACACGATTAATCCAGAAATCCCATTTCTCGGCACTCAGGGAAGAACACAATAGTGAATTATTTTCAGTACATCACGTTGAACACACAACATCTGTCTACTGCAAGGATCGACCATCATCACCATTCAATTTCCACTCCCAGTAAAGGTAAACCTTTAAAAATTCTCTTTTCTTGTATTCTGCAACTACAAATATGGTCTAAGATCAGAACTTCAACATTAAGAACATAAATCAATTTCGAAATCATCAAACAACACGGCCTGAACTCATGTCCAAACCTCGGACCCGAAACCCGAACTCAAGTTGGGAATCGAAACCATATTCACCTTTTCCCTACCAAATTACAAATCAAAATAATTAGGGCCGAGCCCAAATCAAAACTCAAATTCTTACACGATCGGAAAAATCGTTAGAACCTCGAATCACCAAAAACCCTTTCACTCAATCGACCCCCATGTGAACCTTACCCGAACTGAAATTCAAGCCTCACCTACCATTGGAACCACGCCGCTGCAAGTCACAATCACCGCCGAACACAAACATCATGGCCCGAGTAATCGGACCTCGAAACCAACAAAATAAACCAAAACCGAAAACCCGGTCTGACTTACTTTTTCATCCAAGTTCGTCCAACTCAGAACCCAAATCGACCCGAAAACCAGAAACCATGCCTCTCAAACCTGGAGCTCGGAACCCGAGCTCACAGTGCTGTCCATCCCAAGTCCTCCGCCGCTCAATCGACTGCTATTTAATCATCCTTGTTTAATTGTCTGTGTATTCTGTGGTGCGTGTGTGTGTGTTTCGGCGTATGTTTTGGATAGAGGGGAGGAGATTAATCATGTTTTTGCGGCTGAGCAGTTGGAGGAAGGAGAGTTTAAGGGAAACAAGAGAGTGAGAAGTCTGGAGAGGATTCACGGGCGATAGGGCGAGAAATGAAGGTTGATGTCGACTGAGGTGAAAAAAAGGGATTTATATACCCGCAAATTATTAGGGTTTCAATTCAGCCCCAGCTAGTTATAATTAATTCGATTTTAACCCAGTCAGCTTCTCAAGTCTTACAATCTGACCCCAGCCAACTTTCAAACTTCAATTAAATCCTAATTTTGACCGAAATATTAAAACGTTGACTTTCCATTTATATTAATGACTAATCCGAATTATTGCCTAAATATTTTAATTTCAGTCATTAATAAGGTTAACTCTTCGGTTAATATTAATAAGCAATTAAATTTTATTTTCAGTTATTATATAGTGATAATCATATCTTTTCATTTATTATTGTATAAATAATAAATTGTAAGGATTTTAATTATAATTATTATTATTATATGTAAACTTTGTCAAGGATTTACGGGCTTAGGACTGTGAGTCGAGCACATTCATTTCAGTTAGGGTTGTAAACGAATCGAATTTTTTTGATTCGATTCGTGATTCGAATTCGTTTAGCCCAATTCGTATTCGTTTTTTTCGAATTCGAATTCTATTTTATATTCGTTGACATAACGAATCCGAATACAAATCTGAGGGTATTCGATTCGTTTTGTTAACGAATATTCGATTCGAATTAATTATAAATATATTTAATATATTTTATATATAATAAAAAAGAAAATGATATATATATATATAATTACAACCCTACTTTCCACACATTACCTGCACCGCTCTCCCTCTCCGCCTCCATCCTTCTACACCCGCTCTCCCTCTCCGCCTCCATCCTTCTACACGTAGGGTTTCACCGCTCTCCCTCTCCGCCTCCATCCTTGTGCACCGCTCTCCCTCTCCATAATATTATCAAAAAGAGCACACAACACTTCGGCCGTCACATTTCCTGGTCCATCAATCAGATTCGCCGAACTGGAAGTTTGGAAACGATGCTGCTGTGCTGACACACTCGACCGTATGTCCATGGTCCATCAATCAGATTCGTCCATCAATTTCTTGTTTTTTTTCCTTGTGTTTTTTCTTGTTTTCCTTGTTGTACTTTGTCTTGCAGTCTTGATCTGTATGCAATCTTGATCTGTATGCAATCTTGCAATTTTGTTCCTTCATATTTCAACTAACTTTCATTATGTCTTGTTATTTTTCTGGACTCGGTTGGCTTGAGTAGGCTGATTTCTTCCGTATTTAATTAGTGTTCTAATAGAACCTGGCATTGGTTAAATTAGTTTACAATTATGATTTATCCGATCTTTTGCAACTTAGTTTGAAGGTTTGTTAAATGCCCAAATAAACTGAACTTTTGTTCAGTGATGATTGATTCTGAAATCATTCTTTCTGCAGGCAAGTATATATATGGAGGAGAAAAACTTAATAGACTTGTATTTTTAATTTTTTAGGTGATTTTTTATAATTTGATATGGACCCTTCAAATGTAGCGGAGCAAGCATCTCAAGTAGACGACCTTAGATTGGAAAACATAAATAATGGTGGAGGGAATAATATAGAAGTTGAGGGCAAAGATGTTCAAGATCTAAAATTTGGAGATGAAGGGGGTGTTGATGATGAGCATGAGGGTGAAAATGAGGATGACAAAGGTAGATTTTGTAAGAAAAAGAGAAAAAAAAATTCAAGAGCTCATAAGGATTTCGTTGCAACGACTTCAGCTAATGGGATTCCAAAATTTCAATGTCTACATTGTAAAGCTTTTCTTTGTAGGCCACTTTCTGGTATAACAAGTCATCTTTTGAATCATTTGAATAGGTGTTTACAAAAAAAACTTGATACAGAGAAACAAAATACTTTACAATTTGCGCCTGCAAAATCGAAGTTTGAGATGAATCCTTTGTCAGACGGTAGATATGATCATTAGAAGCTAAGAGAAGCTATTGCCCATTGGATTCTAATGCATGAGCAGCCATTTGACGCTGTTGAAAACTACGGATTTTCTTTTATGTTCAAAGTTAATCTCCCACAATTCGAGAAGATCTCTCGTGCCACGGCAAGAACTAATGTCATTAGTGTCTATGAAATAGAGAAGAAAAAGTTGCATTCGATGTTGAAAACCATTAATAAAATTTCATTGACTACGGATATTTGGAAGTCAAAGGTGCAAAAGATATCTTATATGTGTGTCACTGGGCACTTTGTTGATTCACAATGGCAACTCCAAAAACGGGTTCTTAGCTTCATGCTTCTTCCTCCTCCACACACTGGTAATTTTATTTACTCATTTCAATACATTCAATTTTTTTATGAACATATATATTTTTTTGATGATACATAAACATGTATAGTCATTGATGATTTAAATTATGTTATTGATACTTTCAGGTGTTGACATCTTTGATGGGCTTATGAAGTGCACAAAAGAATGGGGAATAGAACATAAAGTCTTCACTATATCAGTGGACAATGCTACAAATAACAATGTTGCACTTAGAATTGCCAAAGAAACATTCTCCAAGAGTCGTAAGTTACCGTTGCATGGTGCGTTTTTTCATGTTAGATGTGCTGCACATATCCTAAATCTTGTTGTTCAAGATGGTCTTTATGATATTAAATGCATTATTGAAGATGTTAAAGACAGTGTGAGATTTATTAACCAATCAGAATCTAGGTTATTGAAGTTCTCTGAAATCTTGCATCATTTGGGAATTCCAGTTAAAAAGTTAATCATAGACTGCCCCACTCGTTGGAATTCTACATATGAAATGTTAGTCGTAGCTATTAAAGTTAAAGATGCATTCCCTATATTTGCACAAAGAGAGCCTTTATACCATTGTTGTCCTAGCTCGGAAGATTGGGACAAAGTAGAGGATGTTGTGGAAATTTTAGGGGTATTTTATGAAGCTACTCATGTAATATCCGGGTCTGATTATCCAACTTCTAATGTTTTTCTTGCTACTATTTGGAGAGTTAAACATGTTTTAGATGAGAAAGAAAATCATCCTAATGAGTTCATAACAAACATGATTAAAAAAATGAAGGAAAAGTTTGACAAATATTGGGGAAGTAGTAATATTTTGATGGCCATTGGAGCAGTACTTGATCCTAGGTTCAAAATGAGGTTGGTTGAATTTGCTTTCAACAAGATATATAATGAGAATGAAGCTCGTACACAATTGATGAAGGTTCGAGAGGCATTACATGATTTGTTTTATGAGTATGTTAAGCTTGATGAGATGAGGAATCGAAAAGGTTATCCTATATTAGATAAGGATTCTTCTGTTTCGACCACAAGTTCAATGTCAAGAGGAAAAGTTGTACTTTCTGGTTTGTCTATGTTTGACGAGTATTTGAACACAGTGGACGAGAATGGTCCTACAAAGTCAGAGTTGGATAGTTACTTGGATGAAGGGGTATTTAGATGTCAAGATGGGGATGTAGTCTCCCGTTTTGATGCCTTGGCTTGGTGGAAATCGCAAGAGCTGAAATTTAGTGTTTTATCTAAGTTGGTGCGAGATGTTTTAGCTATCCCTATTAGTACAGTAGCCTCAGAGGCTACTTTTAGTGCAGGAACTCGAGTTTTAGATCCTTATCGTGCTAATTTGTCATCTGATATCGTAGAAGTTTTAATTTGTGGAGCAGATTGGGTACGTCAACTTCACGGCATCCAGAAGGCCATGATGACATATGTAAGATCTCTTTTTTAATGCTTCCTTTTTAATAACTGGACTTTGATCTTGATGTTGGTTTATTGTTAGTTTACTATAATGAATTTGACATGTTTACTATAAGATCTCTTCTTTGACATGTTTACTGTAAGTTTACCAATTCAAGTTCTTCTTTAAGAAGTGGTAACATGGGCAAGCAGCTCCTAGTAAGTTTACTGGACATGAATTTAACATGTCTGTTGGTTTTTATTGTTAGTTTAATTTATTGTAAGTTTACTGGACATGAATTTGACATGTCTGTTGGTTTTTATTGTTAGTTTAATTTATTGTTAGTTTACTGGACTTTGACATGTTTACTGTATCTTCTTTAATGCTTCCTTTTTGCATGAATTTTTAATAAAGTTTTTATGCAAATTAACCTTAATCTTGACATTTTTATATTAATAGTTATAGGGATACTAATTGTGTCATGTCTGGGTTGTTTTATAAATCTTGACATTATATACCAAATTGATCGATCTCTAATTGTTCTATATTTTTTATATAGGAGGAGGAAGAGCCAATTGATGTTCTACTCAAAGTATGATGATTGGGAACTTGAAAGAATGTTGTTGGAAGAGCTGTTATTGCATTGTCTTTTTTGGACTTGATAGTAGTATTTTATATTTATGTATTTGATGTTCGGTGGATTATCTAGTGATAATTGAACAGGATAAAATATCAGCTACTTTGGAATATATTTGGTAGTTTTTGGCTTGTATTATTATTTTTAGGTTTTACTTTATTTTTTTATGCTAAAATTTTGAATCTTCCATTATATCCTTACAAAAAATCGAATCTCGAATCGAATCGAATAATTCGAATATCAATACCGAATCGAACTCGAATCCATTTTTAATATTCGAATAAAAATTCGAATCGAATCGAATAGTTCGAATAGTTTCACGAATACGAATAGAATACAGTGGTATTCGCTTTGATTCGATTCGTTTACAACCCTAATTTCAGTCAGACATCATCATCATTTGTTCATGTGGGAATTTTCACTATCACTTTAATTGCTTTGATTGGACTGCATATGTGATATTCATTTCATGTTTATAAATTATGATACACGTTGTAAATCAGGCTCACCTGTATTCGTGTAAGAGGTTATCATGTTGTGTGGGGACACCTGCTCAACCCAATATTCACATATGTGGTATTGCGTGTATGTTTCATGTTGTGTGGGGACACCTGTTCAACCCAATATTCACATACGTGCTTGATTCATGTATATGTGGTATTGCGTGTATGTTTCATGTTGTGCAGGGACACCTGCTCAACCCAATATTCACATACGTGTTTGATTCATGTATATGTGGTATTGCGTGTATGTTTCATGTTGTTGCGGGGGCACCTGCGCAACCTCAATATTCGTGTTATGCGTGCTCGATTCATGCTGTACGTAATATTGTGAGTATGCATTCATGTTGAGGAAAGATATGATATTGTTTATTCATGTTATGTTTTCCATGAGATTGTATATTACTGTGATCAGTGAGATTTCCACGAGCTGAAGGAAGCTCACCCCCACCTTTATTGATCTCGCAGGTTGAACCGAGCCGGATGGACGAAGGAGCGACCCGAGGGAGCATATGAAAAAGAATTTATTAAATGTTGTTTTTCTTTATGTCAACTGTTTTGAAACTTTTGGGGAAACTTTGACTAGAAATATTAAATTATGATTTATTTTCTCCCGCCGCAAATTTTTACCTCTTATTTATGATGAAATGTTACCTTATTTAAAGGTATTTATTTTCACGACATTGTAGCGACTCGACTTTGTAGGCGAGAATTTTTATATTCTCAAGAAAATTATTTTTCTCAAAATTTACCTTTTATTTCTTTTCCCCAATATTTACCCTAGAAAGTCGGGGCGTTACATAGTGGTATCAGAGCGGGTTTTACCTTTCTGTAGACTCGCTAAAATGTAAAAGTATCATATGCTCTCAGCTTCGCCACTTCGTCACTCCGCCTGAGGTACCGAATTTTAGTAACTAATCATGCATATGTCATTTCATTTTACTTATATAATTATTTATGTATGTACGAACTGTTATAATGGCCAAACCTAGAATGACTCCACGTAAGAAGATCCCAGCTACTTTTGACTCGCGTCTCCTAGCGCATAAGGACTGGTGGGACGACCCTAGTCTACCAGAAAATGCGCCACATTACGTAATTAATAGATTAAGTAAGTGGCTAAAATCTGGGAAACAAGGTTCCGTCACTCGCCAGCTAGAGCACTTGATGGAGAAATTATCCGAAGACTGGAGTTGCTGCATCTTCCGGCTTTGGAAAAAGGCCATCAAGAGATCGAGAGGCTGCGGACGATTTCCAATTTCTCGCTGGACGCCTATTGGATTTATATGCTCGAGAGGAGATTCCAACTGCAAATTGGGATGCTGACTCCACGGACGAGGAAGACTCGGAGGAGGATCCCGAAGAAAATCCAGAAGAAGAACTAGAGGAGGATCCTGAAGAAGATCCAGAAGAAGATCCGGAAGAAATTCCTGATGAAAGCTCAAGGGTGGATCTCGCCGAAAATATGAAGGACGTGATGATGGCGGATGTCGAGTCTGAAGATGAAGTCATTTCCTGGATTGAGCCACGACCCCCTATTCCCATTGTAGAGATTATTAGTAGTGATGATGGAGAGTAGTGCGTGTAGACTCGATAACTAACAATGTGAAGATAGAGATTAACGAACATAGCTTCTTAGCCAACTTGCACATAGTGGAACTTAGCGATTTTGATGTTATTTTGGGTATGGATTGGTTGGGCAAGCATAGAGTTGTAGTCGAATGCTCCGAAAGGAGGGTAACCTTATGTCCGTCTGTTGATGTCAAGACCGTATTCGAGGGAGTTAGACACAGCAGTACCCCGAAGGTGATATCAGCCATGAAAGCTGTGAAGATGCTGAAGAAGAGTGATTGCCAAGGATTCTTGGTAAATGTGGTGGGGAAAACGACTTCGGAGAAGACGGTAGCTAATGTACCTATTGTCAAGGAGTATCCAGACGTCTTTCCCGAAGACTTGCCCGGAGTCCCACCAAATCGTCAAGATGAATTTTCGATTGACTTAGTGCCAGGAGCGGCACCAATATCAAAGGCTCCCTATAGGATGGCGCCTAAGGAATTGCAAGAGTTGAAGGTACAACTCAGAACCGCCGACTGGATTCATCCGACCGAGTGTTTTGCCATGGGGTGCGCCAGTGCTCTTCGTGAAGAAAAAGGACAGAAGTTTGAGGATGTGCATTGACTATCGTGAACTTAATCGACTCATGATAAAGAATAAATATCCACTCCCTAGAATAGAGGACCTATTCGATCAACTTGGAGGATGGGGAGTATTTTCGAAGATAGATTTGAGATCCGGATATCACCAGCTGAGGATTAAGGGTGATGATATCCCGAAGACCACATTTCGAACTCGTTATGGACACTATGAATTTATAGTAATGCCATTTGGTTGGACTAATGCGCCAGCGGTATTCATGGACCTCATGAACCGTGTATTTCAACCTTATTTGGATAAGTTTGTCATTGTGTTCATAGATGACATACTTGTGTACTCAAGGACCAAGGTCAATCATGAGCAGCATCTTAGAACGGTATTGGGAATACTGCGCAAGGAGAAGTTGTATGCAAAATTTAACAAGTGCGAATTCTGGCTTAACCGAGTTGCATTTTTGGGTCATGTGGTCACTTCTAAAGGAATCGAGGTTGACCCGATTAAAGTTGAGGCAGTCAATGATTGGAAAGTACTGAGTAATGCGAATGAAGTTCGAAGCTTCTTGGGATTAGCCGGTTATTATCAGAGATTTATCGAGGGATTTTCGAAGATTGCTGCACCTATGACTAGATTGACTCGAAAGGGAGAAGCTTTCTTATGGAATGAGAAATGCGAAATGAGTTTCCAAGAACTTAAGCAAAGGTTGACTGCTGCACCAGTTTTGACGATTCCCGATCCGACGAAATAATTTGTCATCTACAATGATGCATCCAAGCAAGGCTTGGGATGTGTATTAATGCAAGAGGGCAAGGTAGTTGCCTATGCTTCGAGACAGTTGAAACGGCACGAGCTGAACTACCCTACTCATGATTTGAAACTAGCAGCAGTAGTTCATGCCCTGAAAATTTGGAGACATTACCTTTATGGAGGTAAGTGTGAAATTTATACAGACCACAAAAGTCTGAAATATATTTTCACACTGAAGGAATTGAATATAAGGCAGCGTAGATGGCTTGAGTTGGTCAAGAACTATGATTGTACAATTCATTACCACCCCGGTAAAGCAAACGTAGTTACTCATCCACTAAGCCGCAAGGCAAGAGGAGACCTGACTTGTTTGTTGACCAAGGAGGAATGCTTGGTCAAGGAATTTGCAAGGATGAACCTTGAGGTGGCTACACCATCGAGTCCAGCTGAGTCATTATTGGCTAGTTTGGTTGTACAACCAACCTTGAGGGAACAAATCAAAGAAGGTCAAGGACAAGACGTCTTCTTGGTCAAGATGAAAGAACGTACTCTTTCAGGTGAGGATAAGGGTTTCAGCGTGTCCGATGATGGTACGATGTATTATGAAGGGAGAATTTGTGTGCCCAATGTTGTTAAGTTGAGAGAAGCGATACTAAAAGAGGCACATAATACCCCATATACAGCACACCCTGGGAGTACAAAGATGTATCAAGATCTTAAGGGGACATTTTGGTGGGAAGGTTTGAAAAGGGATGTGGCCGACTTTGTCAGAAAGTGTATAGTTTGTCAACAAGTGAAGGGAGAACACCAACGCCCCTTTGGATTACTTAAGTCACTTCATATCCCAGAATGGAAATGGGAACACATTACAATGGACTTTGTGGTAGGTTTGCCTTGAACGGAAAGAGGAAACCACGCTATTTGGGTTGTTGTCGACCGACTCACAAAGTCAGCTCATTTTATCCCAGTTAAGATGAACTTTCGAATGGATCAGTATGCTCAACTGTATATCAGGGAGATTATTAAGTTGCATGGAGTGCCAGTCTCTATAGTATCCGACAGGGATGCTCGTTTAACATCACGTTTTTGGGAGAGTTTGCAAGAAGCCTTGGGAACGCAGTTAAATTTTAGTACGGCTTATCATCCTATGGTCAGTCAGAGAGGACCATCCAGATCCTTGAGGATATGTTACGAGCATGTGTGTTAGACATGGGAAATAATTGGGAACGATTGTTACCTTTGGTAGAATTCGCTTACAACAACAGTTATCAGTCGACAATCGGCATGGCACCGTATGAAGCCTTATACGGTAGGAAGTGTCGATCACCACTGTATTGGGATGAGGTAGGTGAAAGGAGAATTTTGGGTCCCGAGATGATCGAACAGACAGTTGGTATGGTGGATAAGATTCGTTAGAGGATCAAGATAGCATAAGATCGTCAGAAGTCTTATGCCGACAAGCGTAGGAAGGATCTCGAATTCTGTGTTGACGACAAGGTATTCCTAAAGGTATCTCCTACCAAGGGAATTGTCCGTTTTGGTCCAAGGAGCAAGTTGAGACCGAGATACATTGGACCGTTCGAAGTTCTCGAGCGGATTGGAGAGTTAGATTACCGTCTGGCTTTACCCCCAGAACTTTCGGCTGTGCACAACGTTTTCCACGTATCGTTGTTGAGAAAGTATGTGCACGATCCCAGCCACGTCATTAACTATACCGCTGTGGAGATGAACAAAGATCTTACCTATGAAGAACAACCAAAACTGATTCTCGACCGATCAGGCCGGCAGTTGAGGAACAAAGAGAAGGTGTTTGTCAAGATCTAATGGCGTAACCACAGCAAGAATGAAGCTACTTGGGAGCACTAAGAGGAACTACAAGCTCGTTATCCGAATTTATTCAATCGAGGTATATCATTTATTTTCGAGGACGAAAATTTTTCTAAGAGGGGTAGGATGTAATAACCGCCATTTTTATAATGCAATATTATTAATTATAATAATATTATAATGCATTTCATGTTATTTAATTCCATTTCGAGAATCATGAACATTTATTTCGAGGTATCACAAGTCATAGCCCAAATCATTTTATCAGTTATATTCAAGTAGTCATTTACTACTAATAATAATTATAATGTATTTTATTTCATTTAATCTCATTTCATTACCGAATGAGTAATTGTTGTACAATTACTTTCACTACACGTACAAGTCAACTTCATGTAATATCATTTAATACGATCAGACATTTTCATGATATCTCATATGTTCTGAACACGAGTCAATTTCTAAAGTTAATTTCAGAACATTTAATATTAGTCATTTTTAAGTATGATAATTGAAGGTATTATTATTATTATTATTAAGAATAATATTTATAATAGGAACCATATTAATATTAACAGTATTAATATTTCTTATCTTCATTATTTCTATATCATCATTTATATTACTCTCGATATTATTATTATTATCGACGTTATTAATATTGCTACTACTGCTATTATTAATTTTATCATCATTATTATTATTATTATTAGCATTATTATTATTATTATTATTATTATTACCATGGCCCAATTGTGTCGAATTTAATCATAATTAAGCCCTAAACCTAAACCCTAACCCTAACCCTACGCCCATACAGTATAAATCTACTGTCTCTGCAGTACACCAATACAATACACAGAATCTTTTCCCTCAGCCGTCCCCAACCTAGCCATTCTACTATACAGAATACTCTCCCATCGTTCAACACCCATCGTTCAAAAAAAAAATACAAAAATACATATACACACAATACACAAGTTCATCGCCGAAAATTTACAAAGAAGAAGAAGGAGAAGAGGGCATCATCTCCCTACCGCACGATTAATCCGTAAATCCCATCTCTCGACTCGGGGAAGAACACAATAGTGAATTATTTTCGACATCACGTTGAACACACAACATCCGTCTACCGCAAGGATCGACCATCATCACCATTCAATTTCCACTCCCAAGAAAGGTAAACCTTTAAAAATTCTCTTTTCTTGTATTCTGCAACTACAAATATGGTCTAAGATCAGAACTTCAACATTAAGAACATAAATCAATTTCAAATCATCAAACAACACGGCCCGAACTCATGTCCAAACCTCGGACCAAACCCGAACTCAAGTTGGGAATCGAAACCATATTCAGCCTTTTCCCTACCAAATTACAAATCAAAATAATTCGGGCCGAGCCCAAATCAAAACTCAAATTCTTACGATCGAAAAATCGTTAGAACCTCGAATCACCAAAAACCCATTTCACCCGAATTGGACCCATGTGAACCTTACCCGAACTGAAATTCAAGCCTCACCTACAGCTGGAACTACGCCGCGGCAAGTCGCAATCACCGCCGAACACAAACATCATGGCCCGAGTAATCGGACCTCAAACCATCGAAAATAAACCAAAACCGAAAACCCGGTCCGACTTACTTTTTCATCCAAGTTCGTCCAACTCGTAACCCAAATCGACCCGAAACCGAAACCATGCCTCTCAAACTGGAGCTCGAACCCGAGCTCACATTGCCCATCCCAAGTCCTCCGCCGCTCAATCGATCGCTATTTAATCATCCTTGTTTAATTGTCTGTGTATTCTGTGGTGCGTGTGTGTGTGTTTCGGCGTATGTTTTGGATAGATGGGAGGAGATTAATCATGTTTTGCGGCCGAGTTGGAGGAAGGAGAGTTTAAGGGAAACAAGAGAGTGAGAAGTCTGGAGAGGATTCACGGGCGATAGGGCGAGAAATGAAGGTTGATGTCGACTGAGGTGAAGAAAAGGGATTTATATACCCGCAAATTATTAGGGCTTTGCAATTTAGTCCTCTCAATTTTCAGAAATTTTCAATTCAATTTGACTAGTTATAATTAATTCGATTTTAACCCAGTCAGCTTCTCAAGTCTTACAATCTGACCCCAGCCAACTTTCAAACTTCAATTAAATCCTAATTTTGACCGAAATATTAAAACGTTGACTTTCCATTTATATTAATGACTAATCCGAATTATTGCCTAAATATTTTAATTTCAGTCATTAATAAGGTTAACTCTTCGGTTAATATTAATAAGCAATTAAATTTTATTTTCAGTTATTATATAGTGATATTTATTCTCGATAGATATCTCGATAGATTTCATCACCAATATGCCAAGGACCAAGACGGGAATGAACATGACTTGGGTTATAGTTGATCGACTAACCAAGTCGGCTCATTTCCTAGAAATTAAGGACACATGGGGACCCGAGAAATTGGCACGAGTATTTATTGCAGAAATAGTCAGATTGCATGGGACGTTGAAGACCATTATTTCAGATCGAGATGGTCGCTTCGTGTCGCACTTCTGGAAGGCAGTTCACAGGGCTTTGGGGACCGAGCTAAGCTTTAGCACGGCTTATCATCCCCAAACGGACGGTCAGTCCGAAAGGACTATACAAACCGTAGAAGACATGCTTATAGCTTGTGCTTTGGATTGGTCAACTGATTGGGAAGTTCATTTTCCCTTGATTGAATTCACTTACAACAATAGTTGGCATACTTCTATTAAGATGGCACCATTTGAAGCTTTGTATGGGAGAAGATGCCGATCACCCTTATGCTGGGATGATTCTTCGGACTTGATCGGGACGGAACCAGAATTGATAGTTCAGACTCAAGAGAAGATAGATTTGATTCGGGAAAGACTGTTGACTACTCAGAGTCGACAGAAGTCTTATGCAGATGTGCGTCGTCGCCCTCTAGAGTTCGACATTGGGGACCACGTACTATTGAATGTGTCTCCTACACGAGGAATTTTCCATTTTGGGAGGAAGGGTAAGCTAAGTCCGAGATATATCGGGCCATTTGAAATCCTCGAGAGAGTTGGGGATTTAGCCTACAGGTTGGCCTTACCGCCATCACTAAGTCACGTTCACAATGTGTTTCACGTATCCCAATTGCGGAAGTATGTACCAGATCCCAGTCATATCATTGAGTTCGATGAAATCGAGATAGCTAATGACGGCACCTTCGAAGAGAGACCAATCAAGATACTTGAGAGTCGGATCAAACAATTGAGGAATAAACCAATACCCTTGGTTAAAGTACAATGGTCATGGCACGGAGTTGAAGAGGCCACTTGGGAAACGGAGGACAGTATGAAGACTAGATATCCAGAGTTGTTTTTATCTTAAGTTTCGGGACGAAACTTCTTTTTAGGGAGGAAGGATGTAATACCCAAGATTTCTGATATGTATTTGAACCTTGTGATATTGTAATTGTTGCATTTAGATCTGAGTATAATTCTCCGTATTTCATGATCCGGTGTTGTTGAGCGCATGATTTCATGAATGTAATCTAAATTGTGATTCTACGCATGTAGCGCACGCTATCGACTAAGTGTAGCGTACGCTAATCTGGATCCGTAGCGCACGCTGTGCATGAACCTTAGCACATGCTATACGTAGTCAGCATGATTAAGACAGGGTGGTAGGTGAGATCGGCTTCGGATCTCGGTCGGATCATGTCGGGATGAACCTGGACGGCTTTCGGGAAAATCCAAGTCAACGCGGTAGCGCACTCTAATGATATGAGGATAGCGCACGCTAAACGCTGAGTACAGTGAAATCAGTAAGTTTCGTATGACCGTTAGAGCACGTTATGAGTATGGACTAGCGCGCGCTAATAACCATTTTCTATAAATAGGACAGCATCTTTTTTCATATTTTCAGCCTTTTCACTTCCCACATCCGAATTCTTGGACTTGGAGAGTCACTCTCTTTATCCTAGACCCTTCATATCATCATCCTAGCACGAGTTTGAAGATTGTAGATCTTTGGAGATTGGTGTTCAAGCCCTCGGTGTTGGATTTTCTCAAGTTCCTTCGTGTTCTTCGCTACTTTGAGGTAGGTGATTCTTCACCAATATTAGTAGTATTCTGAAGGACATTTTGATCATGTTTTGGGATTATCTAGTCAGTTAAATTCGTAAGTAGTCGAACATCATGTGTTAGAAGGATATTTTCGATGTTTCGGTACGTATTCATCGTATAATCCATTGAACCTATTAGTGTTTGAACTCCTAGCATATTCATGAAGCTTCAAAACCGATTATGACCAGTAGATGGAGATTACCAAGTTCTTATGTCTTTACATAAAGGAATCATATGTTTTGGGACATGTAATGGATTGAACTTAGGATATTTTCTTGAAGATCAAAGATAAATTATGGTGTTGTGATGATTATACGTATCCTTGTATCTCGTAGTCGTTTAATCCGTAAAGATCTTTCACCAACCGTATGAGCATGATATGCACGGAGAGGACATGTATTAACACCGTAGAATTCATGAGTTTCATCACCATTAGATCAAGTTTTCTGCCAGTAGTAAACTGCCATGCACGATTAGCGCACGCTAACATATGTATAATAACGTGCGCTATCGGGAGTGAGTTAACGTACACTGCATTTAGTATGTAATGTATGTTATGTCATCAGCCGAGTCAGTCGACTGATCAGAGAGAAATATCAGTACATAGCTAGTGTACGCTAGACTTGGTCAGTTGCGTACGTTAACGGGCAGGTTTAGTGCACGTTACGTTGAGTACGTAGCGTACGCTAAGTAGTTTAGGCAGATTACATATTTAGAGCTTTTGGCCGTAGACCGGATTGATAGGCATTCGTACGACTTGAGATGAATTCTATATCATTTTCTTTTGTTAAGGTTCGAGATTGCTACGTTGATCGAAGGAGGCGGCCTTCGAGTGTGTTGAGATCATTGGAGTGTTTAGTTCTTGCAATCTTCGAGGCAAGTATCATAATGTGTTAATATTCGTATTTTGAGCATGCATGTGGTTTATTCATGTTGTTGAACATGGAATTTATTTCGTTAAATTGTCATGATATTCGTTATCTAGTGTTTCTATGTTCATGTTGATGGACATAATGATTTGGCATATACGTATGCATGAGTTGTGTTTGTGTATGTTGTACGATCTATGCTGAGGGCGCTGGATCGGATGTCCACCTCGTGTAGGTCCGACGGGATCATCTTGGGATCTAGGCTGAGGGTGCTGGATCATTGGACGAGTTTTTCCACCTCGTGTTGCTCCGACGGGATCATCTTTGGATCTATGCTGAGGGCGCTGGATCATTGGAATACCCATGCTGTGTTAATGGAATCTTGTGGATTCGCATTGTCGGATTCCGGTAGCGGAAGTCCGTGTGGTGTATCTTGTTATGTATTGTTGATGCATATTCGATTTGTTTAAATGATACTTGTACTAGCATCGTTTTGCTAACCCCTTCGAGGGTGGACATTTGTTTTGATGTTCAGGTATCCGAGGGCGGGGAAACAGCCACAGTACCGATGTGACGACGAAGGGGTTCAGTGATGTTTGTTGTTATTTGTGATTTGTCTTCTTGGTTCAATTTCAGTACTCGAGTACGCATGCGTTATTAATATCATTTCGATATGGTTGTATTAATTAACTCGTTGGATCAGTTGGAACGGGTTTTGTAATTTGAATTTCTGTGGTATTGTTGGATTATATTTACAATTCTTTTAGTTAGCCTTGTAAATCCTTACTTAAAAGGTTTACGGTGCTATAATTATTCCGAATATCTCGGGGTGTTACAATTCTTCACCAATATTAAGTAATATTCTGAAGGATGTTTTGATCATGATTTGGGATTATCTAGTCAGTTAAATTCATACGTAGTCGAACATCATGTTGTTAGAAGGATATTTTCGATGTTTCGGTACTTCTTCATCGTATAAACCATTGAACCTTTTAGTGTTTGAACTCATAGCATATTCATGAAGCTTCAAAACCTATTATGACGAGTTTATGGAGATTATCAAGTTCTTATGTCTTTACATAATGGAATCATACGTTTTGGGACATAGAATGGATGGAACTTAGGATACTTTCTTGAAGATCAAGATGAATTATGGTGTTGTGATGATTATACGTATCCTTGTATCTCGAAGTCGTTTAATCCGTAAAGATCTTTCACAAACCGTATGAGCATGATATGCATGGAGATGACATGTATTAACACTGAAGATTTCATGAGTTTCATCATTATTAGATCAAGTCTACTGCCCAGTAGTAAACTGCCATGCATGGTTAGCGCACGCTAATATATGTATATTAACGTGCGCTATCGGGAATGAGTAACGTACGCTACGTTTGGTACGTAACGTACGTTACGTCATCAAAGCGTCGTCGGCCGATCGAGAAGCTGTCGACATAGTTAGCGCACGCTAGACTTCGTCGTTTACGTACGCTAATAGGCAGGCTTAGCGCACGTTACGTAGAGTACTTAGCGTACGCTAAGTAGTTCAAGCAGATTACATTTTTTTAGAGCTTTCAACCGTAGACCTGATTGTTAGACATTCGTACGACATGAGATGAATTCTATATTATTTCTTTTGTTAAGGTTCGAGCTTGCTACGTTGATCGAAGGAGGTGGCCTTCGAGTGTGTTGAGATCATTGGAGTGATTAGTTCTTGCCATCTTTGAGGCAAGTATCGTAATTTGTTAATGTTGGTATTTTGAGCATACATGTGGTTTATTCATGTTGTTGAACATGGGATTTATTTCGTTGAATTGTCATGATATTCGTTATCTAGTGTCTGTAAGTTCATGTTGATGGACGTAGCGATTTAGCATATATATATATGAATGAGTTGTGTTTGTGTATGTTGTACGATCTATGCTGAGGGTGCTGGATCGGATGTCCAACTCGTGTTGGTCCGACGGGATCATCTTGGGATCTAGGCTGAGGGCACTAGATCATTGGACGGGTTTTTCCACCTCGTGTTGGTCCGACGGGATCATCTTGGGATCTATGTTGAGGGCGCTGAATCATTGGAATACCCATATTATGTTAATGGAATCTTGTGGATTCGCATTGTCGGATTCCGGTAGCGGAAATCCGTGTTGTGTATTTTGTTATGCATTGTTGTTGCATATCCGATTCGTTTAATTTGATACTTGTACTAGCATCGTTTTGCTAACCCCTTCGGGGGTGGACATTTGTTTTGATGTTCAGGTTGCCGAGGATCGGGGAAACAGGCACAGTACCGACGTGACGACGAAGGGGCTCAGTGATGTTTGTTGTTTTTGTGATTTGTCTTCTTGGTTCATTTTCAGTACTCGAGTACGCGTGTCTTATTAATATCATTTCGATATGGTTGTATTAATTAACTCAATGGATCAGTTGGAACCGGTTTTGTAATTTAAATTTATGTGGTATTGTTGGATTATATTCACATTTCTTTTAATTAGCCTTGTAAATCCTTACATAAAGGGTTTACGGCGCTGTAATTATTCCGAATATCTCGGGGTGTTACAGAATATGGTATCAGAGCAAGGTTCATGGATATCTTGGTAGTCGGGTTTTAGTTGGGTCTATTTCCGTTATTTGATTTACGGGTCGTTCGTAACATCACTGTTCAGCCAAAGTCGTCATGTGCACCGTGGTTGTAAGTCTCCTAATCTCTTATACTACTGTTTTACTTAATTTCTGTTTTGTGAATATTGACGGACTTTATTTTTGAAAATTTTGTCCTGGATATTGAGTAATTGTGTTTACAGTATGTTGAGGGGAGGACATGGATGCGGACGCGGTCGTGGACGTGGTCGTGTGAGACAGGAGTATTCTGCAACTACCCCAGAATTATCGGCTAGTCGAACTGATTCCCATTCTGGAGGACAATAGGGATCAGCGAATGACGACATGAATCCTAACATGCCGGGAGTGCTTCAACAGGTGGTGGCTCAGATAAACCAGTTTGCTCAGGTAGTTGACCGCCTGCAGACGGCGATGGGACAGCAGCACCACGAGGATAACCGGGGAGACAGATGGCTTGCTGAGGTGGTCAAATTGCACCCGCCAAAATTTGACGGATCTGCTGAGGCACTTACTTGGGATCATTGGCTAAAGGAATTAGAGAAGATATTCGCAGGTATTAACTGTCCTGAGGACCGGAAAGTTCCTATTTCCCGGTATTTTCTGACTGGGGAGGCTTTTGACTGCTGGGAAGCTATTCGACCTGAGAATCATAATGCTAACTAGACGGAATTCAAACAAATGATGGAAGCACAATATTGTCCTCGTCCAGTTAGAGAGGCAAAAATCCGAGAGTTTTTCTCACCACGGAGTTCGGAAGCATCTGTGACGGACTTAATCAAAACTTTTAATCATCAGCTGACTTGTGTGCGACACTTAGTTAGAACGGAGGCAGAAAAGATTTTTCATTTCGATATGCGGATGAAGCCGGAGATTCAGCAGTACATGTCCGGATTCGAGTGTAATACGTTGCGACAGTATCAAGACAAAGCGCTGGCCTACGACATGAAAGAGGCGGCGGTGGAGAAATCGATGGAGGTAAAGAAGCAGAAAGTGGCCGGCAACTTCTCGGAAAACAAGAGTGGTGGGCCTCGCAAGGGCCAGTCTTCCTTTTATTCAGTTAGGAAACCTCCACATCCTTCTAGAGGTGGAAAGAAGTTCCAGAAAACATCAGTGGTTTCGGACGCATCAAAGAAATGCTACAATTGTGGTCGAGCAGGGCATATTCGACGTGATTGCCCCACATCTTTTGTGACTTGTTTCGATTGTGGGCAAGAAGGGCACCGTGCGGCTTTCTGTGGAGTTGCTACTAGATCTTTTGGTACTCGCACTCCAGCGCCAGTTTCGAATGAGATAAGTGTGAACCAGACGCAGCAGAGTGGATTTCAGCAGCAGAATATTGGGAAGAGAGAGACATCCAGTGCTGCGTCCGTTCCTCCGCGCCTGTACGAGATGAGGAAATCTGACGATCAGAACATTGCTGTTGCATCAGGTACGATTCAGATCCTTTTGCAACCAGTTAGTGTCTTATTCGATTCCGGAGCTACACATTCTTTCATATCATTGAACTGTGTTAATCGTTTGAAAATCTCGTGTTTATTTGATTGTGAACCATATGTTGTGGGTTTGCCGAGCGGAGAGCGAATTGTGGGAACCCTAGAAACTAGAGACTTTCCAGTATGTTTAGGAGGGAGAGATTGTCCATCGAATCTTATTGTAGTTGACATTCATGGTGAAGATTTAATTCTCGGAGACGATTGGCTCAACCGTTATGGAGCTATTCTGAATTACCAAAAGAGAGTCATTTCTATCATTGTTGATGACGGATCTGAACACTTATTCAGAGGATGGAGACCGGGAAGTTCGGGAAAATTGATCAAAGCGATGAAAGCTATGAAATTACTGAAGCAGGGTTGTCATGGACTTTGGTGCTATGCCATGAAGAAAGAAGAAGGGGTAGAACTCTCATCTATTCCAGTTGTGAATGAGTTTTCAGATGTATTCCCGGACGAACTACCTGGGTTACCTCCGCAGAGAGAAGTGGAGTTCACTATCGAATTAGAGCCTGGAGTCGCTCCTATTTCTAGAGCACTATACCGCATGGCGCCAACCGAGATATATGAACTAAAGAAGCAACTGGAGGAATTATTGCAGAAGGGTTACATTCAACCTAGCGTTTCTCCTTAGGGAGGACCCGTTCTCTTTGTCCGAAGAAAGATGGATCCCTTCGATTATGTATTGATTACAGGGAGCTAAACAAGGTGACGATCAAGAATAAGTATCATATACCTCGGATCGACGACTTGTTTGATCAACTGCAAGGGGCAAGGGTATTCTCGAAGATTGACTTGTGATCAGGATACCATCAATTGAGAATTAAGGAATCGGATATACTGAAATCTGCTTTCAGATCCCGGTATGGGCACTATGAATTCGTAGTGATGCCATTCGGACTTACCAATGCTCCTGCGGTGTTTATGCAATTGATGAATCGGGTATTATTAGAATACCTAGATAAGTTTGTGTTCGTTTTTATTGATGACATCCTGATCTATTCGAAAGACACAGAGGAGCATGCCGAGCATTTGCGTGTAGTTTTGAGCACCTTGAGGAATGAAAAACTTTATGCGAAGCTTTCCAAATGCGAGTTCTGGCTTAGAGAAGTAACTTTCCTTGGGCATGTGATATCAGCTGATGGAGTTCAGGTGGACCCGAAGAAAGTCGAAGCAATCTTGGAATGGGAAGCTCCTAATAACGTGAAAGAAGTCCGAAGCTTCTTAGGACTTGCTGGGTATTATCGCCGTTTCGTATAGGGATTTTCCAAAATTGCTCATCCGCTCACTCAGAAGTTCACGTGGGATGAGAAATGCCAGGCTGGTTTTGATGAACTTAAGAAGAGACTGACGACAGCACCTATATTAGCATTACCGGATGGAACCGATGGATTCATGGTATATAGCGACGCTTCAAATCAGGGTCTGGGATGTGTGTTGATGCAAAAGGATAAGGTAATTGCCTATGCCTCTCGGCAGTTGAAACCGTACGAAGTAAATTACCCAACTCATGATCTGAAGTTAGTAGTTGTGGTCTTTGCCTTGAAAATTTGGCGACATTATTTATACGGCACTCATTGTCAGATATTTACAAATCATAAAAGCCTCAAGTACATCTTCAGTCAGAAAGAATTAAACATGAGGCAGAGAAGGTGGCTGGAATTGATCAAGGATTACGATTTGGAAATTCTCTATCATCCGGGTAAAGCAAACGTAGTAGCCGACGCATTGAGCCGAAAACCTGTTTCTCTCCGAGTGTTGGAAGCACTAACGTCCCAAACCAGCATTCAACGAGAACTGATCTGTGAAGGGATTGAAGTATGGGCACCAGGAATCTAAGGGCAACTATATGTGATGGAACTGACTTCGTCGCTAGCCGAGGAAATCAAATCTAAGTAGTTGAACGATTCTCTGATCCTTCGGTTATGTGACGAAGTAAAGAAAGGAAAGGCCCCATGATTCGTGATACAAGATTATGGAGTTATGAGATTTTAGAGTCGACTTTGCATTCACGATGATGATGATTTGAGACGGACAATTCTGAAGGAAGCTCACAGCGCGCCCTATTCTATTCACCCGGGCAGCAGTGAGATGTATAAGGATCTAAAACAAAACTTCTGGTGGGGAAATATGAAGAAGGACGTAGCAGAGTACATTTCAAAGTGTTTGACTTTTTAGAAGGTTAAGATTGAACATCAGCGACCTGCCGGAATGTTAAAGCTGATTCCGATCCTTGAGTGGAAGTGGGAGGATATCTCGATGGATTTCATCACCAATATGCCAAGGACCAAGACGGGAATGAACATGATTTGGGTTATAGTTGATCGACTAACCAAGTCGGCTCATTTCCTAGGAATTAAGGACACATGGGGACCCGATAAATTGGCACGAGTATTTATTGCAGAAATAGTCAGATTGCATGGGACGCCGAAGACCATTATTTCAGATCGAGATGGTCGCTTCGTGTCGCACTTCTGGAAGGTAGTTCACAGGGATTTGGGGACCGAGCTAAGCTTTAGCACGGCTTATCATCCCCAAACGGACGGTCAGTCCGAAAGGACTATACAAACCGTAGAAGACATGCTTAGAGCTTGTGCTTTGGATTGGTCAACTGATTGGGAAGTTCATTTGCCCTTGATTGAATTCACCTACAACAATAGTTGGCATACTTCTATTAAGATGGCACCATTTGAAGCTTTGTATGGGAGAAGATGCCGATCACCCTTATGCTGGGATGATTCTTCGGACTTGATCGGGACGGAACCAGAATTGATAGTTCAGACTCAAGAGAAGATAGCGTTGATTCGGGAAAGACTGTTGACTTCTCAGAGTCGACAGAAGTCTTATCCAGATGTGCGTCGTCGCCCTCTAGAGTTCGATATTGGGGACCACGTACTATTGAAGGTGTCTCCTACACGAGGAATTTTCCGTTTTGGGAGGAAGGGTAAGCTAAGTCCGAGATATATCGGGCCATTGGAGATCCTCGAGAGAGTTGGGGATTTAGCCTACAGGTTGGCCTTACCGCCATCACTAAGTCACGTTCACAATGTGTTTCATGTATCCCAATTGCGGAAGTATGTACCAGATCCCAGTCATATCATTGAGTTCGATGAAATCGAGATAGCTAATGACGGCACCTTCGAAGAGAGACCAATCAAGATACTTGAGAGTCGGATCAAACAATTGAGGAATAAACCAATACCCTTGGTTAAAGTACAATGGTCACGGCACGGAGTTGAAGTGGCCACTTCGGAAACGGAGGACAGTATGAAGACTAGATATCCAGAGTTGTTTTCATCTTAAGTTTCGGGACGAAACTTCTTTTTAGGGAGGAATGATGTAATACCCGAGATTTCTGATATGTATTTGAACCTTGTGATATTGTAATTGTTGCATTTTGATCTGAGTATAATTCTCCGTATTTCATGATCCGGTGTTGTTGAGCGCACGATTTCATGAATGTAATCTAAATTGTGATTCTGCGCATGTAGCGCACGCTATCGACTAAGTGTAGCGTACGCTAATCTGGATCCGTAGCGCACGCTGTGCATGAACCTTAGCGCACGCTATACATAGTCAGCATGATTAAGACAGGGTGGTAGGTGAGATCGGCTGCGGATCTCGGTCGGATCATGTCGGGATGAACCTGGACGGCTTTCGGGAAAAGCCAAGTCAACGCGGTAGCGCACGCTAATGATATGAGGATAGCGCACGCTAAACGCTGAGTACAGTGAAATTAGTAAGCTTCGTATGACCGTTAGAGCACGCTATGAGTATGGACTAGCGCGCGCTAATAACCATTTTCTATAAATAGGACAGCATCCTTTTTCATATTTTCACCCTTTTCACTTCCCACATCTGAATTCTTGGACTTGGAGAGTCACTCTCTTCATCCTAGACCCTTCATATCATCATCCTAGCACGAGTTTGAAGATTGTAGATCTTTGGAGATTGGTGTTCAAGCCCTCGGTGTTGGATTTCCTCAAGTTCCTTCATGTGCTTTGCTACTTTGAGGTAGGTGATTCTTCACCAATATTAGTAGTATTCTGAAGGACATTTTGATCATGTTTTGGGATTATCTAGTCAGTTAAATTCATAAGTAGTCGAACATCATGTGTTAGAAGGATATTTTCGATGTTTCGGTACGTATTCATCGTATAATCCATTGAACCTATTAGTGTTTGAACTCCTAGCATATTCATGAAGCTTCAAAACCGATTATGACCAGTAGATGGAGATTACCAAGTTCTTATGTCTTTACATAAAGGAATCATACGTTTTGGGACATGTAATGGATTGAACTTAGGATATTTTCTTGAAGATCAAAGATAAATTATGGTGTTGTGATTATTATACGTATCCTTGTATCTTGTAGTCGTTTAATCCGTAAAGATCTTTCACCAACCGTATGAGCATGATGTGCACGGAGAGGACATGTATGAACATCATAGAATTCATGAGTTTCATAACCATTAGATCAAGTTTTCTGCCAGTAGTAAACTGCCATGCACGATTAGCGCACGCTAACATATGTATAATAACGTGCGCTATCGAGAGTGAGTTAACGTACGCTGCGTTTAGTACGTAACGTACATTATGTCATCAGCCGAGTCAGTCGACTGATCAGAGAGAACTATCAGTACATAGATAGCGTACGCTAGACTTGGTCAGTTGCGTACGTTAACGGGCAGGTTTAGCGCACGTTATGTAGAGTACGTAGCGTACGCTAAGTAGTTTAGGCAGATTACATATTTAGAGCTTTTGGCCGTAGACCGGATTCATAGGCATTCGTACGACTTGAGATGAATTCTATATCATTTTCTTTTGTTAAGGTTTGAGCTTGCTACATTGATCGAAGGAGGCGGCCTTCGAGTGTGTTGAGATCATTGGAGTGTTTAGTTCTTGCCATCTTCGAGGCAAGTGTCGTAATGTGTTAATATTGGTATTTTGAGCATGCATGTGGTTTATTAATGTTGTTGAACATGGAATTTATTTCGTTAAATTGTCATGATATTCGTTATCTAGTGTTTCTATGTTCATGTTGATGGACATAATGATTTGGCATATATGTATGCATGAGTTATATTTGTATATGTTGTACGATCTATGCTGAGGGCGCTGGATCGGATGTCCACCTCGTGTTGGTCCGACGGGATCATCTTGGGATCTAGGCTGAGGGCGCTGGATCATTGGATGGGTTTTTCCACCTCGTGTTGGTCCGACGGGATCATCTTGGGATCTATGCTGAGGGCGCTGGATCATTGGAATACCCATGCTGTGTTAATGGAATCTTGTGGATTCGCATTGTCGGATTCCGGTAGCGGAAGTCCGTGTGGTGTATCTTGTTATGTATTGTTGATGCATATTCGATTTGTTTAAATGATACTTGTACTAGCATCATTTTGCTAACCCCTTCGGGGGTGGACATTTGTTTTGATGTTCAAGTAGCCGAGAGCGGGGAAACAACCACAGTACCGATGTGACGACGAAGGGGTTCAGTGATGTTTGTTGTGATTTGTGATTTGTCTTCTTGGTTCAATTTCAGTACTCGAGTACGCGTGTCTTATTAATATCATTTCGATATGGTTGTATTAATTAACTCGTTGGATCAGTTGGGACGGGTTTTGTAATTTGAATTTCTGTGGTATTGTTGGATTATATTTACAATTCTTTTAGTTAGACTTGTAAATCCTTACTTAATGGGTTTACGATGATGTAATTATTCCGAATATCTTGGTGTGTTACAATTCTTCAACAATATTAAGTAATATTTTGAAGGATGTTTTGATCATGATTTGGGATTATCTAGTCAGTTAAATTCGTATGTAGTCGAACATCATGTTGTTAGAAGGATATTTTCGATGTTTCGGTACTTCTTCATCGTATAAACCATTGAACCTTTTAGTGTTTGAACTCATAGCATATTCATGAAGCTTCAAAACCGATTATGACCAGTTTATGGAGATTATCAAGTTCTTATCTCTTTACATAATGGAATCATACGTTTTGGGACATAGAATGGATGGAACTTAGGATACTTTCTTGATGATCAAGATGAATTATGGTGTTGTGATGATTATACGTATCCTTGTATCTCGAAGTCATTTAATCCGTAAAGATCTTTCACAAACCGTATCAGCATGATATGCATGGAGATGACATGTATTAACACTGAAGATTTCATGAGTTTCATCACTATTAGATCAAGTCTACTGCCCAGTAGTAAACTGCCATACACGATTAGCGCACGCTAAGATATGTATATTAACGTGCGCTATCGGGACTGAGTAACGTACGCTACGTTTGGTACGTAACGTACGTTACGTCATCAGGCGATTCAGTCGGCTGATCAGAGAGAACTGTCAGTACATAGTTAGCGCATGCTAGACTTCGTCGTTTACGTACGCTAATAGGCAGGCTTAGCGCACGTTACGTAGAGTACTTAGCGTACGCTAAGTAGTTCAGGCAGATTACTTTTTTTTAGAGCTTTCGGCCGTAGACCTGATTGTTAGACATTCGTATGACATGAGATGAATTCTATATTATTTCTTTTGTTAAGGTTCGAGCTTGCTACGTTGATCGAAGGAGGTGGCCTTCGAGTGTGTTGAGATCATTGGAGTGATTAGTTCTTGCCATCTTTGAGGCAAGTATCGTAATTTGTTAATGTTGGTATTTTGATCATACATGTGGTTTATTCATGTTGTTGAACATGGGATTTATTTCGTTGAATTGTCATGATATTCGTTATCTAGTGTCTGTATGTTCATGTTGATGGACGTAGCGATTTGGCATATATATATGCATGAGTTGTGTTTGTGTATGTTGTATGATCTATGCTGAGGGTGCTGGATCGGATGTCCACCTCGTGTTGGTCCGACGGGATCATCTTAGGATCTAGGCTGAGGGTGCTGGATCATTGGACCGGTTTTTCCACCTCGTGTTGGTCCGACAGGATCATCTTGGGATCTATGCTGAGGGCGCTGGATCATTGGAATACCCATACTATGTTAATGGAATATTGTGGATTCGCATTGTTGGTTTCCGGTAGCGGAAATCCGTGTTGTGTATTTTGTTATGCATTGTTGTTGCATATCCGATTCGTTTAATATGATACTTGTACTAGCATCATTTTGCTAACCCCTTCGGGGGTGGACATTTGTTTTGATGTTCAGGTAGCCGAGGATCGGGGAAACAGCCACAGTACCGATGTGACGACGAAGGGGCTCAGTGATGTTTGTTGTTTTTGTGATTTGTCTTCTTGGTTCATTTTCAGTACTCGAGTACGCTTGTCTTATTAATATCATTTCGATATGGTTGTATTAATTAACTCAATGGATCAGTTGGAACCGGTTTTGTAATTTAAATTTATGTGGTATTGTTGGATTATATTCACATTTCTTTTAATTAGCCTTGTAAATCTTTACTTAAAGGGTTTACGGCGCTGTAATTATTCCGAATATCTCGGGGTGTTACAGAATATGGTATCGGAGCAAGGTTCATGGATATCTTGGTAGTCGGGTTTTAGTTGGGTCTATTTCCGTTATTTGATTTACGGGTCGTTCGTAACATCACTGTTCAGCCAAAGTCGTCATGTGCACCGTGGTTGTAAGTCTCATAATCTCTTATACTACTGTTTTACTTAATTTCTGTTTTGTGAATATTGACGGACTTTATTTTTGAAAATTTTGTCCTGGATATTGAGTAATTGTGTTTACAGTATGTTGAGGGGAGGACGTGGTTGCGGACGCGGACGTGGTCGTGTGAGACAGGAGGATTCCGCAACTACCCCAGAATTATCGGCTAGTCGAACTGATTCCCATTCTGGAGGACAATAGAGATCAACAAATGACGACACGAATCCTAACATGTCGGGAGTACTTCAACAGGTGGTGGCTCAGATAAACCAATTTGCTCAGGTAGTTGACCGCATGCAGACGGCGATGGGACAGCAGCACGACGAGGATAACCGGGGAGACAGATGGCTTGCTGAGGTGGTCAAATTGCACCCTCCAAAATTTGACGGATCTGCTGAGGCACTTACTTGGGATCATTGGCTAAAGGAATTAGAGAATATATTCGCGGGTATTAACTGTCCCGAGGACCGGAAAGTTCCTATTGCCCGGTACTTTCTGACTGGGGAGGCTTTTAACTGCTAGGAAGCTATTCGACCTGAAAATCATAATGCTGACTAGATGGAATTCAAACAAATGATGGAAGCACAATATTGTCCTCGTCCAGTTAGAGAGGCAAAAATCCGATAGTTTTTCTCACCACGGAGTTCGGAAGCATCTGTGACGCACTTAATCAAAACTTTTAATCATCAGCTGACTTGTGTGCGACACTTGGTTAGAATGGAGGCATAAAAGATTTTTCATTTCGATATGCGGATGAAGCTGGAGATTCAGCAGTACATGTCCGGATTCGAGTGTACTACGTTGCGACAGTATCAAGACACAGCGCTGGCCTACGACATGAAAGAGGCAGCGGTGGAGAAATCGATGGAGGTAAAGAAGCAGAAAGTGACCGGCAACTTCTCGGAAAACAAGAGTGGTGGGCCTCGCAAGGGCCAATCTTCCTTTTATTCAGCTAGGAAACCTCCACATCCTTCTAGAGGTGGAAATAAGTTCCGGACAACATCAATGGTTTCGGACGCATCAAAGAAATGCTACAATTGTGGTCGAGCAGGGCATATTCGACGTGATTGCCCCACATCTTCTGTGACTTATTTCGATTGCGGGCAAGAAGGGCACTGTGCGGCTTTCTGTGGAGTTGCTACTAGATCTTTTGGTACTCGCACTCCAGCGCCAGTTCCGAAGGAGATAAGTGTGAACCAGACGCAGCAGAGTGGATTTCAGCAGCAGAATATTGGGAAGAGAGAGACATCCAGTGTTGGGTCCGTTCCTCCGCGCCTGTATGAGATGAGAAAATCTGACGATCAGAACAATGCTGTTGCATCAGGTACGATTCAGATCCTTTTGCAACCAGTTTGTGTCTTATTCGATTCCGGAGCTACACATTCTTTCATATAATTGAACTGTGTTAATCGTTTGAAAATCTCATGTTTATTTGATTGTGAACCATATGTTGTGGGTTTGCCGAGCGGAAAGAAAATTATGGGAACCCTAGAAACTAGAGACTTTCCAGTATCTATAGGAGGGAGAGATTGGCCATCGAATCTTATTGTAGTTGACATTCATGGTGACGATTTAATTCTCGAGGACAATAGGCTCAACCGTTATGGAGCTATTCTGAATTACCGAAAGAGAGTCATTTCTATCATTGCTGATGACGGATCTGAACACTTATTCATAGGATGGAGACCGGGAAGTTCGGGAAAATTGATCATGAACACTTACTGAAGCAGGGATGTCATGGACTTTGGTGCTATTCCATGAAGAAAGAAGAAGGAGTAGAACTCTCATCTATTCCAGTTGTGAATGAGTTTTCAGATGTATTCCCTGACGAACTACCTGGGTTACCTCCGCAGAGAGAAGTGGAGTTCACTATCGAATTAAAGCCTGGAGCCGCTCCTATTTCCAGAGCACCATACCGCATGGCGCCAACCGAGATGTATGAAATAAAGAAGCAACTGGAGGAATTATTGCAGAAGGGTTACATTCAACCTAGCGTTCCTCCTTGGGGAGCACCCGTTCTCTTTGTCCGGAAGAAAGATGGATCCCTTCGATTATGTATTGATTACAGGGAGCTAAACAAGGTGACGATCAAAAATAAGCATCCTATACCTCAGATCGACGATTTGTTTGATCAACTTCAAGGGGCAAGGGTATTCTCGAAGATTGACTTGTGATCAGGATACCATCAGTTGAGAATTAAGGAATCAGATATACCGAAATCTGCTTTCAGATCCCGATACGGGCACTATGAATTCGTAGTGATGCCATTCGGACTTACCAATGCTCCTGCGGTGTTTATGCAATTGATGAATCGGGTATTCTTAGAATACCTAGATAAGTTTGTGGTCGTTTTTATTGATGACAACCTGATCTATTCAAAAGACACAGAGGAGCATGCCGAGCATTTGCGTGTAGTTTTGAGCACCTTGAGGAATGAACAACTTTATGCGAAGCTTTCCAAATGCGAGTTCTGGCTTAGAGAAGTAACTTTCCTTGGGCATGTGATATCAGCTGACGGAGTTCAGGTGGACCCGAAGAACGTCGAAGCAATCTTGGAATGGGAAGCTCCTAATAACGTGAAAGAAGTCCAAAGCTTCTTAGGACTTGCTGGGTATTATCGCCGTTTCGTATAGGGATTTTCCAAAATTTCTCATCCGCTCACTCAGCTGTTACAGAAAACTCGGAAGTTCACGTGGGATGAGAAATGTCAGGCTGGTTTTGATGAACTTAAGAAGAGACTGACGAAAGCACCTATATTAGCATTACCGGATGGAACCGATGGATTCATGGTATACAGCGACGCTTCAAATCAGGGTCTGGGATGTGTGTTGATGCAAAAGGATAAGGTGATTGCCTATGCCACTCGGCAGTTGAAACCGTACGAAGTAAATTACCCAACTCATGATCTGGAGTTAGCAGCTGTGGTCTCTGCCTTGAAAATTTGGCGACATTATTTATACGACACTCATTGTCAGATATTTACAGATCATAAAAGCCTCAAGTACATATTCAGTCAGAAAGAATTAAACATGAGGCATAGAAGGTGGCTGGAATTGATCAAGGATTACGATTTGGAAATTCTCTATCATCTGGGTAAAGCAAACGTAGTAGCCGACGCATTGAGCCAAAAACCTGTTTCTCTCCGAGTGTTGGAAGCACTAACGTCCCAAACCAGCATTCAACGAGAACTGATCCGCGAAGGGATTGAAGTATGGGACCAGGAATCCAAGGGCAACTATATGTGATGGAACTGACTTCGTCGCTAGCCGAGGAAATCAAATCTAAGCAGTTGAACGATTCTCTGATCCTTCGGTTATGTGACGAAGTAAAGAAAGGAAAGGCCCCAGGATTCGTGATACAAGATGATGGAGTTCTGAGATTTCAGATTCGACTTTGCATTCCCGATGATGATGATTTGAGACGGACAATTCTGAAGGAAGCTCACAGCGCGCCCTATTCTATTCACCCGGGCAGCAGTAAGATGTATAAGGATCTAAAACAAAACTTCTCGTGGGGAAATATGAAGAAGGACGTAGCACAGTATGTTTCGAAGTGTTTGACTTGTCAGAAGGTTAAGATTGAACATCAGCGACCTGCCGGAATGTTAAAGCCGCTTCCGATCCCTGAGTGGAAGTGGGAGGATATCTCGATGGATTTCATCACCAATATGCCAAGGACCAAGACGGGAATGAACATGATTTGGGTTATAGTTGATCGACTAACCAAGTCGGCTCATTTCCTAGGAATTAAGGACACATGGGGACCCGAGAAATTGACACGAGTATTTATTGCAGAAATAGTCAGATTGCATGGGACGCCGAAGACCATTATTTCAGATCGAGATGGTCGCTTTGTGTCGCACTTCAGGAAGGCAGTTCACAGGGCTTTGGGGACCGAGTTAAGCTTTAGCACGGCTTATCATCCCCAAACGGACGGTCAGTCCGAAAGGACTGTACAAACCGTAGAAGACATGCTTAGAGCTTGTGCTTTGGATTGGTCAACTGATTGGGAAGTTCATTTGCCCTTGATTGAATTCACCTACAACAATAGTTGGCATACTTCTATTAAGATGGCACCATTTGAATCTTTGTATGGGAGAAGATGCCGATCACCCTTATGCTGGGTGGATTCTTCGGACTTGATCGGGACGGAACCAGAATTGATAGTTCGGACTCAAGAGAAGATAGCTTTGATTCGGGAAAGACTGTTGACTGCTCAGAGTCGACAGAAGTCTTATGCAGATGTGTGTCGTCACCCTCTAGTGTTCGACATTGGGGACCACGTACTATTCAAGGTGTCTCCTACACGAGGAATTTTCCGATTTGGGAGGAAGGGTAAGCTAAGTCCGAGATATATCGGGCCATTTAAGATCCTCGAGAGAGTTGGGGATTTAGCCTACAGGTTGGCCTTACCGCCATCACTAAGTCACGTTCACAATGTGTTTCACGTATCCCAATTGCGGAAGTATGTACCAGATCCCAGTCATATCATTGAGTTCGATGAAATCGAGATAGCTAATGACGGCACCTTTGAAGAGAGACCAATCAAGATACTTGAGAGTTGGATCAAACAATTTAGGAATAAACCAATACCCTTGGTTAAAGTACAATGGTCACGGCACGGAGTTGAAGAGGCCACTTGGGAAACGGAGGACAGTATGAAGACTAGATATCCAGAGTTGTTTTCATCTTAAGTTTGTTAACGAAACTTCTTTTTAGGGAGTAAGGATGTATTACCCGAGATTTCTGATATGTATTTGAACCTTGTGATATTGTAATTGTTGCATTTTGGTCTGAGTATAATTCTCCGTATTTCATGATCCGGTATTGTTGAGCGCATGATTTCATGAATGTAATCTAAATTGTGATTCTGCGCATGTAGCGCACGCTATCGACTAAGTGTAGCGTACGCTAATCTGGATCTGTAGCGCACGCTGTGCATGAACCTTAGCGCACGCTATACATAGTCAGCATGATTAAGACAGGGTGGTAGGTGAGATCGGCTGCGGATCTCGGTCGGATCATGTCGGGATGAACCTGGACGGCTTTCGGGAAAAGCCAAGTCAACGCGGTAGCGCACGCTAATGATATGAGGATAGCGCACGCTAAACGCTGAGTACAGTGAAATTAGTAAGCTTCGTATGACCGTTAGAGCACGCTATGAGTATGGACTAGCGCGCGCTAATAACCATTTTCTATAAATAGGACAGCATCCTTTTTCATATTTTCACCCTTTTCACTTCCCACATCTGAATTCTTGGACTTGTAGAGTCACTCTCTTCATCCTAGACCCTTCATATCATCATCCTAGCACGAGTTTGAAGATTGTAGATCTTTGGAGATTGGTGTTCAAGCCCTCGGTGTTGGATTTCCTCAAGTTCCTTCATGTTCTTTGCTACTTTGAGGTAGGTGATTCTTCACCAATATTAGTAGTATTCTGAAGGACATTTTGATCATGTTTTGGGATTATCTAGTCAGTTAAATTCATAAGTAGTCGAACATCATGTGTTAGAAGGATATTTTCGATGTTTCGGTACGTATTCATCGTATAATCCATTGAACCTATTAGTGTTTGAACTCCTAGCATATTCATGAAGCTTCAAAACCGATTATGACCAGTAGATGGAGATTACCAAGTTCTTATGTCTTTACATAAAGGAATCATACGTTTTGGGACATGTAATGGATTGAACTTAGGATATTTTCTTGAAGATCAAAGATAAATTATGGTGTTGTGATTATTATACGTATCCTTGTATCTTGTAGTCGTTTAATCCGTAAAGATCTTTCACCAACCGTATGAGCATGATGTGCACGGAGAGGACATGTATGAACATCATAGAATTCATGAGTTTCATAACCATTAGATCAAGTTTTCTGCCAGTAGTAAACTGCCATGCACGATTAGCGCACGCTAACATATGTATAATAACGTGCGCTATCGAGAGTGAGTTAACGTACGCTGCGTTTAGTACGTAACGTACATTATGTCATCAGCCGAGTCAGTCGACTGATCAGAGAGAACTATCAGTACATAGATAGCGTACGCTAGACTTTGTCAGTTGCGTACGTTAACGGGCAGGTTTAGCGCACGTTATGTAGAGTACGTAGCGTACGCTAAGTAGTTTAGGCAGATTACATATTTAGAGCTTTTGGCCGTAGACCGGATTCATAGGCATTCGTACGACTTGAGATGAATTCTATATCATTTTCTTTTGTTAAGGTTCGAGCTTGCTACATTGATCGAAGGAGGCGGCCTTCGAGTGTGTTGAGATCATTGGAGTGTTTAGTTCTTGCCATCTTCGAGGCAAGTGTCGTAATGTGTTAATATTGGTATTTTGAGCATGCATGTGGTTTATTAATGTTGTTGAACATGGAATTTATTTCGTTAAATTGTCATGATATTCGTTATCTAGTGTTTCTATGTTCATGTTGATGGACATAATGATTTGGCATATATGTATGCATGAGTTATATTTGTATATGTTGTACGATCTATGCTGAGGGCGCTGGATCGGATGTCCACCTCGTGTTGGTCCGACGGGATCATCTTGGGATCTAGGCTAAGGGCGCTGGATCATTGGATGGGTTTTTCCACCTCGTGTTGGTCCGACGGGATCATCTTGGGATCTATGCTGAGGGCGCTGGATCATTGGAATACCCATGCTGTGTTAATGGAATCTTGTGGATTCGCATTGTCGGATTCCGGTAGCGGAAGTCCGTGTGGTGTATCTTGTTATGTATTGTTGATGCATATTCGATTTGTTTAAATGATACTTGTACTAGCATCATTTTGCTAACCCCTTCGGGGGTGGACATTTGTTTTGATGTTCAAGTAGCCGAGAGCGGGGAAACAACCACAGTACCGATGTGACGACGAAGGGGTTCAGTGATGTTTGTTGTGATTTGTGATTTGTCTTCTTGGTTCAATTTCAGTACTCGAGTACGCGTGTCTTATTAATATCATTTCGATATGGTTGTATTAATTAACTCGTTGGATCAGTTGGGACGGGTTTTGTAATTTGAATTTCTGTGGTATTGTTGGATTATATTTACAATTCTTTTAGTTAGACTTGTAAATCCTTACTTAAAGGGTTTACGGTGATGTAATTATTCCGAATATCTCGGTGTGTTACAATTCTTCAACAATATTAAGTAATATTTTGAAGGATGTTTTGATCATGATTTGGGATTATCTATTCTGTTAAATTCGTATGTAGTCGAACATCATGTTGTTAGAAGGATATTTTCGATGTTTCGGTACTTCTTCATCGTATAAACCATTGAACCTTTTAGTGTTTGAACTCATAGCATATTCATGAAGCTTCAAAACCGATTATGACCAGTTTATGGAGATTATCAAGTTCTTATCTCTTTACATAATGGAATCATACGTTTTGGGACATAGAATGGATGGAACTTAGGATACTTTCTTGATGATCAAGATGAATTATGGTGTTGTGATGATTATACGTATCCTTGTATCTCGAAGTCGTTTAATCCGTAAAGATCTTTCACAAACCGTATCAGCATGATATGCATGGAGATGACATGTATTAACACTGAAGATTTCATGAGTTTCATCACTATTAGATCAAGTCTACTGCCCAGTAGTAAACTGCCATGCACTATTGGACCGGTTTTTCCACCTCGTGTTGGTCCGACAGGATCATCTTGGGATCTATGCTGAGGGCGCTGGATCATTGGAATACCCATACTATGTTAATGGAATATTGTGGATTCGCATTGTTGGTTTCCGGTAGCGGAAATCCGTGTTGTGTATTTTGTTATGCATTGTTGTTGCATATCCGATTCGTTTAATATGATACTTGTACTAGCATCATTTTGCTAACCCCTTCGGGGGTGGACATTTGTTTTGATGTTCAGGTAGCCGAGGATCGGGGAAACAGCCACAGTACCGACGTGACGACGAAGGGGCTCAGTGATGTTTGTTGTTTTTGTGATTTGTCTTCTTGGTTCATTTTCAGTACTCGAGTACGCGTGTCTTATTAATATCATTTCGATATGGTTGTATTAATTAACTCAATGGATCGGTTGGAACCGGTTTTGTAATTTGAATTTCTGTGGTATTGTTGGATTATATTCACATTTCTTTTAATTAGACTTGTAAATCCTTACTTAAAGGGTTTACGGCACTGTAATTATTCCGAATATCTCGGGGTGTTACAGAATATGGTATTGGAGCAAGGTTCATGGATATCTTGGTAGTTGGGTTTTAGTTGGGTCTATTTCCGTTATTTGATTTACGGGTCGTTCGTAACATCACTGTTCAGCCAAAGTCGTCATGTGCACCGTGGTTGTAAGTCTCCTAATCTCTTATACTACTGTTTTACTTAATTTCTGTTTTGTGAATATTGACGGACTTTATTTTTGAAAATTTTGTCCTGGATATTGAGTAATTGTGTTTACAGTATGTTGAGGGGATGACGTGGACGCGGACGCGGTCGTGGACGCGGACGTAGTCATGTGAGACAGGAGGATTCCGCAACTACCCCAGAATTATCGGCTAGTCGAACTGATTCCCATTCTGGAGGACAATAGGGATCAGCGAATGACGACACGAATCCTAACATGTCGGGAGTAATTCAACAGGTGGTGGCTCAGATAAACCAGTTTGCTGAGGTAGTTTACCGCATGCAGACGGCGATGGGACAGCAGCACCACGAGGATAACCGGGGAGACAGATGGCTTGCTGAGGTGGTCAAATTGCACCCGCCAAAATTTGACGGATCTGCTGAGGCACTTACTTGGGATCATTGGCTAAAGGAATTAGAGAAGATATTCGCGGGTATTAACTGTCCCGAGGACCGGAAAGTTCCTATTGCCCGATATTTTCTGACTGGGGAGGCTTTTGACTGGTGGGAAGCTATTCGACCTGAGAATCATAATGCTGACAAGACGGAATTCAAACAAATGATGGAAGCACAATATTGTCCTCGTCCAGTTAGAGAGGCAAAAATCCGAGAGTTTTTCTCACCACGGAGTGCGGAAGCATCTGTGACAGACTTAATCAAAACTTTTAATCATCAGCTGACTTGTGTGCGACACTTGGTCATAACGGAGGCAGAAAAGATTTTTCATTTCGATATGCGGATGAAGCCGGAGATTCAGCAGTACATGTCCGGATTCGAGTGTACTACGTTGCGACAGAATCAAGACAAAGCGTTGGCCTACGACATGAAAGAAGCAGCGGTGGAGAAATCGATGGAGGCAAAGAAGCAGAAAGTGACCGGCAACTTCTCGAAAAACAAGAGTGGTGGGCCCCGCAAAGGCCAGTCCTAATTTTATTCATCTAGGAAACCTCCACATCCTTCTAGAGGTGGAAAGAAGTTCCGGACAACATCAGCAGTTTCGTACGCATCAAAGAAATGCTATAATTGTGGTCGAGCAGGGCATATTCGACGTGATTGCCCCACATCTTCTGTGACTTGTTTAGATTGTGGGCAAGAAGGGCACCGTGCGGCTTTCTGTGGAGTTGCGACTAGATCACTTGGTACTCGCACTCCAGCGCCAGTTCCGAAGAATATAAGTGTGAACCAGACGTAGCAGAGTGGATTTCAGCAGCAGAATGTTGGGAAGAGAGAGACATCCAGTGCTGGGTCCGTTCCTCTGCGCCTGTACGAGATGAGGAAATCTGACGATCAGAACACTGCTGTTGCATCAGGTACGATTCAGATCCTTTTGCAACCAGATAGTGTCTAATTCAATTCCGGAGCTACACATTCTTTCATATCATTGAACTGTGTTAATCGTTTGAAAATCTCGTGTTTATTTGATTGTGAACCATATGTTGTGGGTTTGCCGAGCGGAGAGAGAATTGTGGGAACCCTAGAAACTAGAGATTTTCCAGTGTCTATAAGAGGGAGAGATTGGCCATCGAATCTTATTATAGTTGACATCCATGGTGACGATTTAATTCTCGGAGACGATTGGCTCAACCGTTATGGAGCTATTCTGAATTACCGAAAGAGGGTCATTTCTATCATTGCTGATGACGGATCTGAACACTTATTCAGAGGATGGAGACCGGGAAGCTTGGGAAAATTGATCAAAGCGATGAAAGCTGGGAAATTACTGAAGCAGGGTTGTTATGGATTTTGGTGCTACGCCATGAAGAAAGAAGAAGGAGTAGAGCTCTCATCTATTCCAGTTGTGAATGAATTCTCAGATGTATTCCCTGACGAACTACCTGGGTTACCTCCGCATAGAGAAGTGGAGTTCACTATCGAATTAGAGCCTGGAGCTGCTCCTATTTCCAGAGCACCATACCGCATGGCGCCAACCGAGATGTATGAACTAAACAAGCAACTGGAGGAATTATTGCAGAAGGGTTACATTCAACCTAGCGTTTCTCCTTGGGGAGCACCCGTTCTCTTTGTCCAGAAGAAAGATGGATCCCTCTGATTATGTATTGATTACAGGGAGCTAAACAAGGTGACGATCAAGAACAAGTATCCTATACCTTAGATCGATGACTTGTTTGATCAACTGCAAGGGGCAAGGGTATTCTCGAAGATTGACTTGCGATCAGGATATCATTAGTTGAGAATTAAGGAATTGGATATACCGAAATCTACTTTCAGATCCCAGTACGGGCACTATGCATTCGTGGTGATGCCATTCGGACTTACCGATGCTCCTGCGGTATTTATGCAATTGTTGAATCGGGTATTCTTAGAATACCTAGATAAGTTTGTGGTCATTTTCATTGACGACATCTTGATCTATTCTAAAGACACAGAGGAGCATGCCGAGCATTTGCGTGTGGTTTTGAGCACCTTGAGGAATGAACAGCTTAATGCGAAGCTTTCCAAATGCGAGTTCTGGCTTAGGGAAGTAACTTTCCTTGGGCATGTGATATCAGCTGACGGAGTTCAGGTAGACCCGAAGAAAGTCGAAGCAATCTTGGGATGGGAAGCTCCTAATAATGTGAAGGAAGTCCGAAGCTTCTTAGGACTTGCTGGATATTATCGCCGTTTTGTAGAGGGATTTTCCAAAATTGCTCGTCCACTCACTCAGCTGTTATAGAAAACTCAAAAGTTCACGTAGGATGAGAAATGCCAGGCTGGTTTTGATGAACTTAAGAAGAGACTGACGACAGCACCTATATTAGCATTACAGATGGAACTGATGGATTCATGGTATACAGCGACGCTTCAAATCAGGGTCTGTGATGTGTGTTGATGCAAAAGGATAAGGTGATTGCCTATGCTTCTTGGCAGTTGAAACCGTACGAAGTTAATTACCCGACTCATGATCTGGAGTTAGCATCTGTGGTCTTTGCCTTTAAAATTTGGCGACATTATTTATACGTCACTCATTGTTAGATCTTTACAGATCATAAAAGCCTCAAGTACATTTTCAGTCAGAAAGAATTAAATATGAGGACGAGAAGGTGGCTGGAATTGATCAAGGATTACGACTTGGAAATTCTCTATCATCCGGGTAAAGCAAACGTAGTAGCCGATGCATTGAGCCGTAAACCTGTTTCTATTCGAGTGTTAGAAGCACTTACGTCCCAAACCAGCATTCAAATAGAATTGATTCGTGAAGGGATTGAAGTATGGGCACCAGGAATCCAAGGGCATGTGATGGAACTGACTTCGCCACTAGTCGATGAAATCAAATATAAGCAGCTAAACGATTCTCTGATCCTTCGGTTATGTGACGAAGTAAAGAAAGGAAAGGCCCCAGGATTCTTGATACAAGATGATGGAGTTCTGAGATTTCAGAGTCGACTTTGCGTTCCCGATGATGATGATTTGAGACAGACAATTCTGAAGGAAGCTCACAGCGCGCCCTATTCTATTCACCCGGGCAGCAGTAAGATGTATAAGGATCTAAAACAAAACTTCTGGTGGGGAAATATGAAGAAGGACGTAGGAGAGTACGTTTCGAAGTGTTTGACTTGTCAGAAGGTTAAGATTGAACATCAGCGACCTGCCGAAATGTTAAAGCCGCTTCCGATCCCTGAGTGGAAGTGGGAGGATATCTCGATGGATTTCATCACCAATATGCCAAGGACCAAGACGGGAATGAACATGATTTGGGTTATAGTTGATCGACTAACCAAGTCAGCTCATTTCCTAGGAATTAAAGACATATGGGGACCCGAGATGTTGGCACGAGTATTTATTGCAGGGATAGTCAGATTGCATGGGACACCAAAGACCATTATTTCAGATCGAGATGGTCGCTTCGTGTCGCACTTCTGGAGGGCAATTCACAGGGCTTTGGGGACCGAGATAAACTTTAGCACCGCTTATCATCCTCAAACGGACGGTCAGTCCGAAAGGACTATACAAACAGTAGAAGACAAGCTTAGAGCTTGTGCTTTGGATTGGTCAACTGATTGGGAAGTTCACTTGTCGTTGATTGAATTCACCTACAACAATACTTGGCATACTTCTATTAAAATGGCACCATTTGAAGCTTTGTACGGGAGAAGATGCCAATCACCCCTGTGCTGGGATGATTCTTCGGACTTGATCGGGACGGAACCAGAATTGATAGTTCAGACCCAAGAGAATATAGCCTTGATTCGGGAAAGACTGTTGACTGCCCAGAGTCGACAGAAGTCTTATGCAGACGTGCGTCGTCGCCCGCTAGAGTTCAACATTGGGGACCACGTACTATTGAAGGTGTCTCCTACACGAGGAATTTTCCGTTTTGGGAGGAAAGGTAAGCTAAGTCCGAGATATATCGGACCATTTGAGATCCTCGAGAGAGTTGGGGATTTAGCATACAGGTTGGCCTTACCGCCATCGCTGAGTCACGTTCACAATGTGTTTCACGTATCCCAATTGCGGAAGTATGTACTAGATCCCAGTCATATTATTGAGTTCGATGAGATCGAGATAGCTAATGACGGCACCTTCGAAGAGAGACCAATCAAGATACTTGAGACTCGGATCAAACAATTGAGGAATATACCCTTGGTTAAAGTACAATGGTCACGACACGGAGTTGAAGAGGCCACTTGGGAAATGGAGGACAATATGAAGACTAGATATCCGGAGCTGTTTTCATCTTAAGTTTCGGGACGAAACTTCTTTTTAGGGAGAGAGGATGTAATACCGGAGATTTCTGATGTGTAATTGAACCTCGTGATATTGTATTTGTTGCATGTTGATCTCAGTATTATTCTCCGTATTTCATGATCCGGTATTGTTGAGCGCATGATTGCATGAATGTGTTCTAAGTGGTGATTTTTGCACATGTAGTGCACGCTATCGACTTAGCGTAGCGTATGCTAAATTGGGTTCGTAGCGTACGCTATGTAAGAACCTTAGCGCATGCTATACGTAGTCAGCATGATTAAGACAGGGTGGTAGGTGAGATCAGCCGCGGATCTTGGTCGGATCATGTCGGGATGAACCTGGACGGCTTTCGGGAAAAGCCAAGTCAACGCTGTAGCGCACGCTACTGGTATAGGGATAGCGCAAGCTAAATGCTGAGTACAATGAAGTTAGTCAGCTTCGTATGTCCCTTAGCGCATGCTATGGATATGGACTAGCGCACGCTAATAACCATTTTCTATATATAGGACAGCATCCTTTTTCATATTTTCAGACTTTTCACTTCCCAAATCCAAATTCTTGGACTTAGAGAGTTACTTCCTCCATCCTCAACCTCTCATATCATCATCCTAGCACGAGTTGGAAGATTGTATATCATTGGAGATTGGTGTTCAAGCCTTCGGCATTGGATTTCTTCAAGTTCCTCCTTGTTCTTCACTACTTTGAGGTAGGTGATTCTTCACCAATATTAAGTAATATTCTGAAGGACGTTTTGATCATGATTTGGGATTATCTAGTCAGTTAAATTCGTACGTAGTCGAATATCATGTTGTTAGAAGGATATTTTCGATGTTTCGGTACTTCTTCATCGTATAAACCATTGAACCTTTTAGTGTTTGAACTCATAGCATATTCATGAAGCTTCAAAACCGATTATGACCAGTTTATGGAGATTATCAAGTTCTTATGTCTTTACATAATGGAATCATACGTTTTGGGACATAGAATGGATGGAACTTAGGATACTTTCTTGAAGATCAAGATGAATTATGGTGTTGTGATGATTATACGTATCCTTGTATCTCGAAGTCGTTTAATTCGTAAAGATCTTTCACAAACCATATGAGCATGATATGCATTGAGATGACATGTATTAACACTGAAGATTTCATGAGTTTCATCACTATTAGATCAAGTCTACTGCCCAGTAGTAAACTGTCATGCACGGTTAGCGCACGCTAAGATATGTATATTAACGTGCGCTATCGGGAATGAGTAACGTACGCTACGTTTGGTACGTAACGTACATTATGTCATTAGGCGAATCAGTCGGCTGATCAGAGAGAACTGTCAGTACATAGTTAGCGCACGCTAGACTTCGTCGTTTACATACGATAATAGGCAGGCTTAGCACACGTTACGTAGAGTACTTAGCGTACGCTAAGTAGTTCAGGCAGATTACATTTTTTTAGAGCTTTCAGCCATATATCGGATTGTTAGACATTCGTACGACATGAGATGAATTCTATATTATTTCTTTTGTTAAGGTTCGAGCTTGCTACGTTGATCGAAGGAGGCGGCCTTCGAGTGTGTTGAGATCATTGGAGTGATTAGTTCTTGCCATCTTTGAGGCAAGTATCGTAATTTGTTAATGTTGGTATTTTGAGCATACATGTGGTTTATTCATGTTGTTGAACATGGGATTTATTTCATTGAATTGTCATGATATTCGTTATCTAGTGTCTGTAAGTTCATGTTGATGGGCGTAGCGATTTAGCATATATATATATATATATGAATGAGTTGTGTTTGTGTATGTTGTACGATCTATGCTGAGGGTGCTGGATCGTATGTCCACCTCGTGTTGGTCCGACGGGATCATCTTGGGATCTAGGCTGAGGGCGCTGGATCATTGGACGGGTTTTTCCACCTCGTGTTGGTCCGACGGGATCATCTTGGGATCTATGCTGAGGGCGCTGAATCATTGTAATACCCATATTATGTTAATGGAATATTGTGGATTCGCATTGTTGGATTCCGGTAGCGGAAATCCGTGTTGTGTATTTTGTTATGCATTGTTGTTGCATATCCAATTCGTTTAATTTGATACTTGTACTAGCATCGTTTTGCTAACCCCTTCGGGGGTGGACATTTGTTTTGATGTTCAGGTTGCCGAGGATCGGGGAAACAGGCACAGTACCGACGTGACGACGAAGGGGCTCAGTGATGTTTGTTGTTTTTGTGATTTGTCTTCTTGGTTCATTTTCAGTACTCGAGTACGCGTGTCTTATTAATATCATTTCGAAATGGTTGTATTAATTAACTCAATGGATCAGTTGGAACCGGTTTTGTAATTTGAATTTCTGTGGTATTGTTGGATTATATTCACATTTCTTTTAATTAGCCTTCTAAATCCTTACTTAAAGGGTTTACGGCGCTGTAATTATTCCGAATATCTCGGGGTGTTACAGATTATATACTTTATGGTATTCCTAATCCAATCCTATTTTTTTGTTCTATTTATAGATTTCTTCTCAAAATACAATTCAGAAATACAATATCAAAATGCAACAAAAAGAAAGTCTAGAAGTGTATCTACCTCTAGAAGTTCTAGTTTCTGTTGAAGCACATAACTGCAAGGGAGACAGTTGTGCGTTCAATCTTTGACAAGTTTCATGCACTTAAGGAACACAATATCAGGAGTACTAGTAAAGAGGTTGTGTTACAACATTCATTGGTATCAACAGCATTACAGCATCTCAAATTGCTGACATCCATTCGTTGAATAAAACGACAATGTATTGATGGTATAAACAAGTTTGTCCATATCCTTGGAGGAGGAAGTTGTTGAACCTCAATTCTTCCTATTGTTCTACAAACCACTTACATGCCAAAATGAACTTTTTCAAATTTTCAATATTCAAATTAACCAAACAACCTTGCAGAGAAGTGATTCTACTATCAGCAAAAGGAAACACAAAATATTTTACTCTTATATAAAAGAAAATATATAATCCAATCCTCCTAATTGTAAATTGTATACTCTAACACATGTATGCCTTGTCCCTCCCCTTCCCTTACAATTATAAGGATACATCTATAAAATTTTGAAGGATATAAACAAAGGTCACCGGGTGCGAAAGAGAAAAAGAAGAATCATATAAAGGTTACTATAAAACTAACTTCAAACTAAGCATACTTGGAAAATTTACATAGGCTAAAAACAAAAGATTTAGACTGAAGAAAACTGATTTTGTACCTTCATTCTATCCAAGAATAACGAGCACAATCAACAACTAGATAGTATCCCCAAATATCTTTCGCCACATGAATCTCATTGTCAAGGTAGACAGTGTCAAACCTATATAAATGAAATGCAACATCATTCTAAATGACATGAAAAATATATAAATGAAATGCAACATCATTCCAAATAAACAATATCTTGCAGCAGTCATCATAAAAAAAAAACTCACTATTGAACAATGTTGCAAACTAACGAAAAGGAAAAAAGGAGACGAGAATTGAACGATAAGATGCAAACTAAGCCATAGAATTAGTATTGTCCAAGTTTTAATCAAACACAATTTCAACCAATGACCCATTACGTAAGTACAGATTCTATATTACAAGCAATTCTAAGAACATAAGTTTGTAGGAGATAGTTCCTACTCTATTACACCCGCTTCCCTCACGGTTAAGAATGTCACAGGGATGAAGTACATGCTAATATATCAAAAACGGACAAGGTTGAAATGATCCATACTGTTAAAGCTTAGCCAAGGTTAACTTCACATTGTAAGGATAAGATTGCTACATGAGCACAACAAGAGCTAATAATAGATATTCACCTCCAGTTCTTAGTTTGAGCATTTCAACACAAGCCTCATGAAGAAAAAAAGGAAAAAAAATACAGGATCATCTAACTTAATCAAACCAATAAATGGTCATGGTACTTATTCAACTTTGTGATAAATCATAAACACGATAGTAAAGTACACGACTGCAAGGTCTGATAGATTACTCATACGTACTCAATAATACTGACGAAAACTCTTGTAGTTCATCTTAGCCCTCAAAACTCAAAATCTATTTTTCAGAAATTGGAACCTTTACCTGAATTCCAAAAATCATCTCCAGACATGAGGTCGGAGCGCCGCCGCGTAACAAATTGCCGTCTCTCCTGAAGCTGAGGTTGCCGCCAACTCTGCGAATCCAGACCGCATTGCCATGTTATACGAGTTGGAGTCCACCGTCTCGGTACCCCACGAGCTACTGGAAATCGCCATCGCCACAACCTGTAGCCGCGGCTGGTTAATCCGAGTTTAGGCGAGCCGGAGTGTGTGTGTTTTTGCTGCCCGCCACTCGTTGATGATTCATCTTCACCGGTGTATGTATGTCTTTACTCCGGCGTATGGTGTATAATTCAACAGGAGTCAGCCGAGATGGAGGTGGGATGAATTTTGCTTCCCCTTTTTGCATCTTGCTTCAACCAAAATCTAGAGAGAGAATTTGAGAGAGAGTGAAGAACAGGCGAGAAGTGAGAATGATTTCTGCCGACTGTGAGGAAGGAATAGGGGTTTTATACCTTTAGTTTTTAGGATTATGCAATTTAACCCCAGATTTCTGATTACTTCGATTTTTACCCCGGTCAGTTTTCAATTGTTTTTCAATCGATCCCAACAGCTCTCAATATTCCCTTCCAGTCCTATTTTGACCAAACCATTATTAATGTTGACTCTTCAATTAATATTAATAATCAGTTTCAATTTTATGCATCATATTCTATTTCCAGTCCTTATATCATACTATTTTATATTGATTACAATTATTATTATATGTAGATATTAACAAGGAATTACGGGCTTACGACTGTGAGTCGAGCATCTTCATATTCAAGTTCAAGCAGTATCATTTTATTCAGGTGGGAATTCACTATCACTTTAATTGCTTTAATTATAATGTTATGTGATATTATATTTATGTTTAAAACTGATGGTACATGTTGTAAATCAGGCTCATCTGTGTACGTGTAAAGAGGTTGTCTTAAGATATATATTGTCTGGGCAACCCTACATAACCTCAATATTCACATGCGTGTTCGATTTGTGTTATATGTGATATTGTGTGTATGTATTCATGTTGAGGAAAATATTATGGATAGAATAATCATTTAATTGCTTTCCATGAGATTGTATATTATTGTGATATGTGTGATTTCCACTATTATTGTATATTAATAGTCTAAGGCAACACATGCATAGTGTTGCAGTGTGTAACACCTATTTATAGCTACAGCAACACAGATTTATGTCTACGGTAACACCAAGGTTACAAGGTTGCAATAGGGCAAAAATTTCATAGCTACTACAACACCTGAGAAGGCAACACCATGCCCATGAGGTGGCGATAGGCCATCTACGGCGTAGTGTTTATAGCAATTACTCCATGATAAACTCTAGCTGGGAAAATGTTGCTATATTGAAGAATACTCGTACAACATGCATGCCAATCTCATTTCCACGAAGCACTATATTGATTCAATTTTAACTGTATAAACTTAATTTTACCATATGCCATTAACTCTTATATAAGTTATTTACGTCATATATTTACTTCTAATGACACAAGAATTAGAATACATATATCTAAGCTCCAATTTCCAGCCATGCACATGACTTTGACATTAAACAGTATATTGAATCTAATACCTGAATAATTTTGTTTTTTAAGGACAAACAAGATATGAAACATCTATACATGAAATTTAAGTGAGAAATCAAGGATTACATACCTTGTATGCGAAAACCGAGGTGCGCGGCGACGAGAAAATCTAATGCAACGGTGGGGGAGCGACCTAACTGAACTTAAGAAAGTATGGGTAGGTCGGAAATCGTCGCTCGAAGGCCACGTCCAGCTAGAATCTTGGGCAAGCTTTGATGCAACGGCGAAGGCCAATCGTCCGGCGAGAGATTCGTCGTAGGTCGGGGCGACTGGACCAGGGGTTATTGCGTGCACAACCAGAACAGGAGTAGGGACGCAACGGCGAGAAAATTGAGGTACGCGAAGGTGCGCGGCGATGGAAATGACGATGGCACCGGAGAAGGGGGATGGGAAAATTCGGAGGTTTTTGTTGCGCATTATAGAGTGCTACTTTGGGAAAAAGGCAGAGGACGAGAAAATAATAGAATATGTGACAACAACCTTTTTTTAATGTTCAAACAACAGCAGTTGTATAGACAATCGTTGTTAAACTGATGCATGTAACAGCAGTTACTACTCAAAAACTACTGTCGATTCTATTTTAACATTTGACAATGGTTATACAAAATAACCGTTGTTTATTTTCTAAAATTTAACAACGGTTATTTCAAACAACTGTTGTTACGTTTTTTTTTTTGGAAATATTTAACAGCGGTTATCTTAATAACCGCTGTAAATGTTTCTTTTAACAGTGGTTATTGACAACCGCTGTTAAAGTGCTATTTTAATAGTGGTTTTTTTTAGAAACTGATGTTAATATAGTACATAATGTTTACAGGTATGCCACCGCATCATTTTAACTGCTGTTTTCGAACAACCAAAGGCCAGTTTTGTAGTAGTGTGGACTGATCTGAACAATTGTTAACGTACGCTATATGCTTAGATTACGTATGCTAAATGTGAATAGCGCACGCTAATAATGCAGCAGGACCCAATGGCTAGTTGAGGCTTTATGCCTATAAATACCAAGGCATTTGGTGATATTGCACACAACAACTCCAAGAAAATCATATATACTTCACATATTGTTATATTCATTATTGTTTTTGTTATCGAGCTTAATTGTTAAGAGTTCGAGTGTTCGATAAACTCAACCGATACACAAGAGGATAGAAAGGATTGTAGATTTGATTCGGTGTTATAAGGATCGTGGATTCGGCATTATTAGAATCAATATCTAAATCCAAGTGAGGTTTGTCTAGTACCAATCGAAAGCTAGATAGGTTGATTCCTTGTCCGATATAAAAGTAAACGGTTTATATTGGACCAACAAAAAGACCAGAGTGTAACGGTTTACCTCAGACCGATAAAAGACAAGGCGCAAAAGTTTATCTTAAGCCTATAGAAAAAGATACGAAGAGAGGACGTAGGCATATTTGGCCGAACCTCTATAAATATTGTGTCGTTTATCTTCCGCAATTTAATTACGCTTCTGCAAATCCAAAAGAGTTTGAAAACTCTACTCCGCACAACCTACAAGTGGTGGTACGAAACCCAACAATTGGTATCAGAGCGGTATCTCTAAAAGTCAGCTTTACATCAAAGGAGAAAAAGATTAAATGGTACTCCATTTTACACCAGCCGAAGGTCTCACCTTAAACTGATCCATTCGTTGATGGATCGAATTTTATGACGTGGAAAAAGAAGATGTCTATTTTCATTCGAGCCTATGATATTGAGCTCTGGAAAGTTATATGTCTTGGTCCAAAAATTCCCATGAATTCCAACGGAACTCTCAAAAGCTTTGGAGAGTATGATGATATAGATTGGAAGAACGACCACTATAATTATAAAGCAACACAAATACTTTGTTGTGCTTTAAATCCAGAAGAACACAACTGAATATCATCATGTGATAGTGCCAAAGAAATTTGAAAAATGCTTGAGGTAACTCATGAAAGAACATCATGAGTCAAGGAGATGAAGATTCATATGCTTCTCCATGACTATGAGCTCTTTATGATGAAGAATGAAGAGTCCATAACGAACATGCTCGACCGATTTTCGGTCATTACAAATGGACTGGCTTGTTTTGGGAAACCATTAACAAGTAGTGAAAAAGTAAAGAAAATCTTACGTTCACGACCTGTTGAATGGGATCGAACGGTTACATCTATAATGGAATCTAAAGATCTCAACACTCTCGATTTTAGCGACCTTATCAGTTCGCTAATAAACTATGGGATAGTCTTTAAATCAAGGAACGCCAAGCCGAAACCCAAGGAGAAAACAATAGCTTTAAAATTTAAGATGTCAAGAAATGAAGAAATCATCACGGTAGATGATAATGATGAAGAATCAACATATTATGCCAAATATATCAATAAATATCAAAAATTATTAAACTTGAGAAAAAGAGACATCTCGCAGGACCGGTACGAGTCAACGAAATTCGACAATAATTGTTGAAACTGTGGAAAACCAGGCCATTTTGCTAAAAATTGCCGAGGCTCGACTTCCAAGAAGGAAGTGCTTATAGCCACATGGAGTTCATACGATGACAGTGACAATGAAAGTCAGGTAAGTACCTCGTCTCACGAAGAGCTTTTTAATGCTTTCTAGTTATTACACACGGACTTTCAAAATTCTTTAAAAGATAATAAATCCCTCAAAGCGAAAAATAAATTGTTGAAAATCGAAATTTCCAAAATGAAAGAAAAAGGGGAAGTTTTTTAAAACGATCATTCTATGTGCCTTGACAAGGAAAATAAATTAAAGAATGATTTATTAAAAGTTCAAAACAAACTTAAAGATCTGACGAACAAATTTTCTTGTGAAAATGAAAAATCTGAAAAATTGCTTTCAGTTTAAAGCTTTTCGTTAAACACGCAAGGGTTAGGATTCGAACCAGCGATAAAAATGAATCCTTAAATTTGAAAATACCCCAATGTAAATATTTAAAAATCGGGCATCATATTTCGATTTGTAAAAGCCTAAGATGAACGATAAAAATTAAGAAAATATGGATTCCAAACGGAACCCTAATACCAAATATCATCTATTTATCAAATGAAAAATGACCAAGAGTCGGTTGGATCTCCAAAATTCAAAATTAATATATTTCATAAATTGGTATTTTTATAATTGGTATTTGACTTAGGGGGTTATTTTTTAAAACGGGAGATATATTTTTGTAGGGGAGTTGTACCCATTTCTTCGTATATTTAATTGTTCATTGATTTTATGATTATTATGCACTTTTTGCTAATGACAAAAAGTGGGAGAAGAATGACGAGAAAAATAAATAAAAAATATTTATGTTTCCGAAACTAATAGTTAGCAAGTCATTTCATCCTTCAACTCCAAGTTCGAAAGTGAGAGCTGTAGGTTTTCTTGTTTAAAAGTCTCATGGGCTTGTTGAATAGTTCTAAACTAATTCATCATTTTTCGAAAGTATGAGATGTCTTAATAGGATTATTAGAGATTGAGCTTACCTCGTCATCCCTTTCATCATCCACATCATCATTGGACATCATGCGCATATAGGCCTTGTCTTCTATTTCACCATCAGTGGAATCGCTTTCGGTGATAGCCTATAGACATTCTTCTGTCATGCTTGCTGTAGGCGGTGCACCTGATTCCCTAGTCTGGGCATTTAGCTTACTTCTATATTCATGTCTATTGTTGTGACTTCCTGACGTTATAACACAAATTAGAGTTTACTGTGGAAGGTGACTTAGAGAACTTACCTTGTTTAAAGGTTCTGGTCTGTAGGGAGCCTTTCTGAACTTTTTGATGAGCTTCCGAAACTTATGCATGAGCAGTGCGATCTCGTCTTGTGACAGCACATCTTTATCATCATCACTACGGGAGCAGAGCTCTATCTTCTGTCGAATACAACAGCACGTGTTGTAGCCTTGGAAGGGGACTCTTTAGTGTTCTCTCTCCTGTCAATATCATACTCGAAAGTCTTGAGGTTAGAGAAACCCGCACCGAAACAGTACATTATCCCAAGTCAAAAGTAGATATGTCATTAAGATTATAAGACACATGCATAGTTGTGGTTTTCATGTCCCATCGGGCAGGGAGTAATCTAAAGATTTTAAGATTATTTTCCTTTTAAGAGCACATTTTACCCAGTGCTTCAAGTTCACCGGCAATGCCAGTGAATATGAGGTCAAGATCCTCAAGGGTATCATAATGTTTTATTTTGAAAGACTCAAATTGCTGGGTGAGTTTTGAAACTTTATTTTCCTTCAAGAGATTAATGGCCTCGCATATCATATTGAGTTTATACCAGATCTCCTTCGCTGTCTTACAGACTTGACCTTTGAGAATGTGCCTTTGTCAAGAGTCAAAAACAGCACTATCTTAGCAACATTGTCAAGGTTTGCTTGTTTTCACTCGTTAGTGGTCCACTGATCACGATACTTCTCGAGCATCTCTCAATAGGGTTGATATTTCACTCAGGCTGTTGCATTAACCTTCATGTGTAATATCCGCAATTCCGATTTCCGGTAATTTTCTTTTTTGGTGGAAGTCCATCTTAGCGACTCTTTTATGACCGATTCGTCATTCTAAGAATGATTAATTCTACACTTTTTGTCATCCGAGTTCGTTTCGGCGTCGTTTTGTTGAGTTCCGTGTTCCTAAGCGACTTTTCCGCACTTGAGTTTGACTTTGTAAAATCACCATAAATTCTTGGAAACTCCAAAAGATCTGAATCTCTTCAGTATTATATATCATCAAGTTATCTTTCCAATGGTTCAAATGGTGAGTCAATCGGAGTCCGGACGAAGGAGTTATGGTCGAAATAGCTAAGACTGCACCGTGTGCCTTATGATGCTGCAGCCGGCTGTACCGCGGGCCGCGGCCCTCTGCTGGCCGGTCCGAGGCACTAAACCATGCTGGACGTTATTTCTGGCCATGGGCCGCGGCACACTCAGTCCGGGCTGCGGCACGCGAGTCTTTTCTGCACTATTTCAGCAGGGAATCGGGAGAGGACTTCATTTCCTCTCCCTTCTTCATCTTCCACACGAATAGAGAGATTTAGGGGCGACTTTTGGGCGATTTATCTCAGGGAATTCATCCTCGTCAAGTTCTTGGTGTGAATTAACAGCATCAATTCGTGTTCTTCGTCATTAATCCGAGGTATTTTCTTGATTCTCAAGAGTTGACCTTTTTGGGAGTTTTATTCTTGATTTTGTTTTCCATCTGATTTTGATAAATCGATTGGTGTTAGATGTTGTTATTAAACATGTTTTATTGATTTTATATCCATATCTTTGGTTCGTTTCAACCCGAAGGGTGATTTGAGTATTCTTGAGGTGTAGTGAACATTTGATGTTCGATCAAATGTTCGAATGAACTTTCCGTCGATAGTTGTTGCAATCTCCATTGTTTTTGGTCTTGATTCTCATTGTAATCGTATCTTCGTTGTTTTTGTCCAGGGGATTATAGGGTTCGGGGGTTTCCGATCGAGCTTTCCCTTTACTTCACGTGCTTTGGATTTGAGGCAAGTACCTTGATATACGAATTGTAACTACGTGAAATCATTGCTGTCGAAGTGTATGAATTTATACGGATGTATATATATATATATATATATATATATATATATGTTAAACATATGTATGTATATACGTATATTGATATATATGTCTATGTCGGTGAATGCCGAGTGATGAACGCTACACTAGTTGACGTACTCAACTTGGATTGATGTATGAACTATACTTATAGATATAATATAGTAAGGTTATATATATATATATATTCGGTTGAGTTGCAATATAGGGATATATGTGCGGCGTTGGTTGGTTATGCCTGAAGGCTTATTGTGATTGAGTTTTGATTGATAATGTGCGTGATATTGTTTAGATGTGTGGTTATGGACTGACGGATAATTTGTGTGAATTGGTGTACTGAGTTGATAATTGTTGCAACGATTGACTGTGTGCTTCATATTTGTAACAATGTGAATACTTGTTGTGAGAGACGTCATATCCGGGAGCCTCTGAGGGCGGGGAGTGTACTCCGTCCTGGTGTACGGTGCAATGAGCGGCTCTATATGGTTGGTGAACACCGGTGTTACCTAATGCGCGTGCAAGGGGCGGCTCTTGCGGAAGTGATCACCGGCGCAGTGACATGTCCAAGGGGCGGCCAACATAGTGGAGTGAACGCCGATGCACAGGTGTGCAAGGGAGGCGTTTGGCAGGCTTATTGGTAATGGATATTCGAGTGATAGTCAAGACCCCGTTACCAAACAAATTTTCGTATTTGAAAGTTCTTCCAACTCACTTTAAAATGTTGGTCTTGATATAGACCGCGATTCGTGTTTTCTGAAAGTTTGTTTCAACTTGTTTTAAACGTTGGTATCAGGATTAATTAACCAAGGATATTCAACGAGATCTCCGAGGGTTAATTAATCAAGAGTCTTGAGCAGGATTCGTCGAATGAGAGGTTGTATCTTTGATCTTGTGATGTTATTCTGTGTATTGGGTCGAGGACCCCGTGAGATATTGAGATCTTTGATCTTGTGGTGTTATTCTGTGTATTGGGTCGAGGACCCCGTGAGATGTTGAGATCTTTTATCTTGTGGTGTTATTCTGTGTATTGGGCCGAGGACCCCGTGATATGCTGTAATGATTCGCTTGTGATAATGTTCTATAAATTGGGTCGAGGACCCCGAATAACGTTGAAATGGTTTTCTTGTAAATTGTTTTACATATGCTGTGTCAAGGACCTGAGAGCTTTTGAAGTTATTTTCCAAAAGTATTCCTATTCGATTTTCAAAACCTCAAGACAGCCCAAGTCAATAATTACGTTTCAATACTATCTTATCAAAATATTTTCCTTAAAAAAAGGGGGTTTTCAAACTAGATCTTTTGACTCATTGGGCATGTTTAAATTTTCTTTGGTATCGTGACCCATAAAGAGAATATGGCAATGCGATTATATTTCACCTTGTTGTAAATGAGTGTTTTTCTATGTTGACTATGGGAATGCGTGGTTTGTGTTAATGCTTCGCGGCTGTTGAGTTTTGTGTTGATATTTTTCGTATATCTTGTATATTATGTGCTTGCACTAGCAAAATTCCAGTTTGCTAACCCCCGAGTTTCGGGGGGTGGGTACCTGTTATGCGCTCAGGTTTTGGCAACTCAGGAGCTGTAATATCCGGATTTATTACAGTGTATTTCATCTGTATTCAAATCATGTATTATTCGGATTGGTGGTTTTGATTATTGGAGTATGATATTTCGTGCATTGACATCATTGTACATAAGTATAGAAACTTACAAAATTGTTCAAGCAACCTCGTGATAGCGCACGCTAAGAATGTATCTTAACGCGCGCTATCGGGCCATTATTAGCGCACGCTATGCAGGTAGGAGTAACGTGCGCTAAGGACTCAATTATTGAGCGGGACGGCTAACACATGCGCCAGCCGGGACATGGGTCCGGATAAGATTCCCGCTGACGCACCCGGACAAATTCTGAAGTCAACCATTATTAGCGCACGCTAAGTGATGCTTAGTAGCGTGCGCTAACTTGTCAATAATGCAGAATATTATAAATAGGACATCAACCGTTTTGGCTTTCATTTCTTTCGCCCTTTCTTCATCCTTGAGAGTTCAGAGAGCTTTAGTGACACTTCTATACACTTAGAACACATATTGTTGGTGTTTATACATTGGTTATCACGTGGGAATGTTCATGGAAGTGGAATAGCACCTTGGAGTGGCATACAACCAACCGGAGTGGGATTCTACCTTACGGTTCAGTGATTTTCGTCATTTTAAGGTATGTTCAATCTATCTCAAGACTTAGAATTGGATTCTAACGATTTGGATGATCATGTTAACAAGATATGGATTTTCATGGATGAATTATCCAAGTATATCATGTTTGGAATAGTGAGTTGAATAAGCCTTAAATACCTTGATTATAATCATCATGATTCGAATCTTAGTACACTGAATATGTGAAGAGAAGCTTCTATCATTGGTAAACCGAATCTAATAGATGATTTCATAGTAATCTTGGGCTAGACGTTAACATCCTTATTGTTAGATAAATCTAAAGGTTTGATCATGGAAGGATTTATCTAATATATATAGGACGTTTATCAACTTCAGTATGATAATACGGATTGATATAGAGGTGTTGATATCAACCGTTAAGCTTTTCGAATTGTCGTATGAAGATTTGAAGTTGGAATGGAATATGGTTTTATATTGGTATGCATATCCTTGAATCCGAAGTTGTCTTTATTCGTAAAATCATTCATAAGAGTATGAACTTGGTATTCATGGAAGTAACATGAATTATCACGAAGGATTTCATTGTTTCGTTCATGGCAAGAACAGTTTACTGCTCAACAGTAAACTGCCATGGAGAGATAGCGCACGCTATGCTATGCAGTTTAACGTGCGCTATCGAGCACTAGTTAGCGTGCGCTACGTTTGGTACGTAACGTACGCTAGACCATCAGACGAGTCAGTTGGCTGGTCAGTGAAGTACTGACCATGCATCGTTAGCGTGCGCTAGGCTTTGTTGTTTGTGTGCGCTATCGGGCAGACTTAACGCACGCTACACAGAGTACTTAGCGTGCGCTAAGCAGTTCGGGCAGATTGTATTTAATGAACTTTTGGTCGTGAATCGAATTGTTAAACATCCATACGACGTGAGATAAATCCTATATTATTTCTTTTGTTAAGGTTTGGTCTCGTTACGTGATTGATTGAGGAGGACGACCGTCGAGTGTTCATTCCCGTGGAAGTGTTGTTATTATCTTCAAATCGAGGCAAGTACCTTAATTGTTTTATGTATTGTTGTTATACATATTGTCGTGCATGTATGTCGTTATTGTATGTCCACCTCGTGTTGGTCCGACGGGATCATCGGGGGATCTATGCTAGCGTGCGCTGGATCATCGGATGGGTTTTTCCACCACGGGTTGGTCTGACGGGATCATCATGGGTTCTAGGCGATGAAGCTTGGATCGATGGAATTACCATGTGTATGTATTGATATCATGTTGTGATTATCAGTTGTGTATGTTATGTTTGAGTTTCTCGTAGGAGAAGACTCGTTGGTATTTTGTCGTTTACGTTATTATTATTCTTCGTGAGACATGAATAATATGTTGTGGTACTTGTACTAGCATCGTTGTGCTAACCCCTTCGGGGGTGAACATTTTGTTTGTGTTCAGGATCCAGGAGAGCGGGGAAACAACCACCGGAACCGTATGACGACGAGGGTGCGAGTGATGTCCCGACCGGGTTTATTTATCTGTTGTTTATTCGTTATTTCAATAAGTACTCGAGTACGAAGTCGTTAGTGATGATTTGAATTTGGTGATGTATTATTGAGTTCTGTTGAACAATTGTACTATTTCCGTATTTGGTCAGAACTGATGTACTGTAATTCCGTTATTTCCATTCGTCAGTACCCTTTTATACTTGTTCAATTCTTCAGCCTTGTAAATCCTTATGTAAAGGATTTACGGCGCTGTAATATTCCCGAATATATCGGGGGTGTTACAGAATATGGTATCGGAGCTAAGATTATGGATATCTTGGCCGTTGGGTTAAAATAGGGGTCATTTATGTCTTTTGGGATAACCGGCCGTGAAAGACATCACTGCACTACCTACGTCTTCATGCGAACAGTGGTTGTAAGTTCCTAAACTCTATCTCGTTCTTTGCATATTGTATCTCTTTATACTCGAATATTAGAACGATGTTGTTTCCTGTATATTGAGTATTTATGCTTACAGTATGTTGAGAGGCGGACGTGGACGTGGTCGCGGTCGTGGACGCGGACGGAGAAATGCCGAAAGGGAAGCGTCGCTTCTAACCGAGCCGATCATAGCTCAAAGTAGCCGCAATGTCTATTAATAATGAACCAGATCCTGTTGCAGAGATATCCTTCGTCAAGTGGTGAACCAGATGACTCGGTTCGCCTGTGTCGTGGACCGAATGCAAGTGGCGGTGGGACTACGGCAGGGAGAGAGACGACAAGGGATCCCGGATATGGGAAATCGAGGTGACCGGTGGTCGCAAGAAGTGGCGAAGATGCAACCACCCAAATTCGACGGTATTTCCGAGACTCCCACAGGATCATTGGTTGAAAGAACTGGAGAAAATCTTTGCCGAATTAATCGCCTGCAGACGGAGAGCCTCTATCGCTCAATATTTTCTCGATAGGGAAGCGTCCGAATGGTGGGAAGCCATCCGCCTGTAGACCATGATGCCGATTGGACGAGTTTAGATTGATGATGGAAGCTCGATTGCCCTCGTCCGTGAGGGAAGCCAAAGTTCGGGAGTTTTTCTCCGCTCGGCCTTCCGATGTGCGAGTATCCTGTGCGATCAAGACGTTTAACCAAGAATGGCATTTGTTCAACATCCGGTCGTAATGTATGCGTAAATGATGATCCATTTCGATATGAGGATGAAACCAGAAGTTCAGAAGTACATGTCCGGATTCGAATGTACCACACTCCGCCAATACCAGGATAAGGCGTTGGCATATGAGATCAAGGAACACTACGCCATAAGTGCTCATAGGCAATGCTTTTACCTAGTGTTGCCACCAAAGCGTTTCAATAGATTGCTGATTTTTGATCTTTTGAAACACTACTGAAATATTATTGCACTATATATACATTTGGTGTTGCAAGATAAAAATGGTGTTGCGCGACGTGCAACACCTGTGATGGTGTTGCATTATATCTAATTTTTTAATAAATTTTTCAAGTTATTGTCAAAAACAAATACAATGAAATGAAATTTAAATTTTGATAATTTTTTACTCTTAAAGTTTGATATATAACATATGATAAATTTGATTTAAATTATTTATATTTAATATAAATACTTATCATTTTTTTAATATTGTAATTAAAAATTATAAATATTTTTTATAATTTTAAAGTTTAATATATTATCAATATATATAATGAAATTTAAATTACGATATCTGTTTTATTTTCAAAGGTTGATATATAATATAATATAAATTATAACTTATATATATATATATATATTAAATTATATAATATAAATACACATTATAAATTTTAATAATAAAATTTCAAAATTTTAAATTATAAAAAATACTACAATCCCTTTTAAAAATACTTATATAGCGTTTAGTTAAGAAGCGGTATGTAAGTGTACACTTACATAGTGTTTTTAGAAAACGCTGTGGTAGGTTCCGTATTTTAAGTAATATTTCTTTAATTCTCGATCCATCAATTAAAAAGGTATTTTGAACTTTTTATTTTGAATTTGATTTGAAGGATTAAATTCTTTTTTGTTTAGATCTGAATGATTGCTCAAGGGTTTCCTAGTTTTTTTCCCTATTTGATTGATTGCTAAATGTGGTTATATTATGTTATATATTTTGTTATAATATTTTGGCCCAACCCTACTGCTATAACATTTTATTTCCACCGAACCCGATCCAAAGCCCATAGCACTTTTTTAGTGGGAGCCGTCCGATTGAGATTATTAATTTTCCCTTCATCAGACCGTCCGAACTCCCCTCATAACTCCCTAACCCTACTCCCTCTTCTCACCGCCTCCCTCATTCTCTCCTCTTCTCTCTTCTCGCGTTCCTCTTCTCCTCTTCTTTTCTCTCTCCACGACCACCACGATGATGCTTCATCGAAGACAAGGTTTCGTGATGCTTAATCCCGATTCAATACATAAAGTAGTGGCGGTGATCAAGTTAGGTTGTTGGCGACGCTGAAACAGGAGGTTTGATTCGGCAGCTGAACCGAAGAACACGGCGGCAGCGGAGAAACTTGGTACGGACAGCGGCTCGTAGGTAGGATTCAGCTGAAGTGAATTCGTTCTTTTTTTTTCGATTTATTTTTTCTTTCTCTTTCCTGCTTGTTTTTCTTACCTTAGGCAATAATCGACATGCTGATAACTTGTACAAGTAAAGATAATTGGGACTTCATTATAGTTTATGTTGTGTGGAAGGGCAACAAAACTCGAAGTTAGTTGAGACTTGAAAGATTAGGCTAATTCCCAAACAGGCAAACAGAGTAAAGGTCAATAACATCGAGTTTTTTGGGTGTAAAAATGAAAACTTCTTTTGTGTAGTTTCGAAAACAGAATTGATGGGCCGAGTTACCAACATTAATGGGGAAAAATGACGATAAAAGGGCCTTTTTAGGTAGAAAGAAGCGTCTGATTAGAATATTCTCGCATAGTTTTGATTGTGTGAGGGAAGATGTTAGAATTTTCGTCACATAATTGATTGGGTGATGCTAGTTGTTTGTGTGAGAATATGACCGGGCTTTCTTTCCAATATTAAACAATTCACCTAATTGATTGGGTGATGCTAGTTTGTGTGAGAATATGGCCGGGCTTTCTTTCCAATATTAAACAATTCACCTAATTGTGGTCAATTTGAAAGATTATAAAGCGATCAGTTACCTTTTCGAAGATTTCTGCAATTAAGGCCTAGGCGCTTCGTAAGAGTTTCCTGTCGATCCTCTTCATTTTTCCTTAGGCTAGCCCCTTGGGGGACGTTGATTGGTAGCCCCTGACTGCATTCCCCGAACAATTTATGCACTTTTAAAAAAATAAATTTGCTCATTTTTCTATCTCTTCTGCTTTCTTGATATTTATGCCATTTAACATATTCTACTTATAGTTGGTTATATCAGATCCTTTATAGAATTATTAAACTAACCTCGACTTGAAAGATTTAAGCAACCTTATTGCTTTTGGGCAGGAAAATAGATTTTTGTTGATGGTCATTCGTGATTTATTGAACCTCTGCGAAATCAGCAAGGGGAAAGACAACAAAACTGTCACTGCTAGTAATATCATGTGACGATTAAACCATTTTGTAATTTATTATTTTATAATGTCCTGTTATCGTTCTGGTTCTTATTTTTTGGTTGATCTTCTAACTTTTCTGATTGTCGGGTTTGAATTCATGCACGAAACTCATCCGTAAGTTCAGGTTAATTTCCTTATTGCATAATTGTAGTAGTGTGATTTACGCGTTCATGTCATTTTAGTATGCTTATAGTGTGTGTTGTCCACAAATGAACAAATTATTTATTTTGTGAAAATGTTTAATTATGCGAAGCATATGCCATGAAGCTTGATATCTTGCTCTCTTTTGAATGTCACGTTGTTGTTAGTGCAGCATCACTAACAAGATGATATTGGTAGCATGACTTCAGGTGTTTGTATCTTCATGGTTTTGAAATGCATGTCGACAATACTTGATAGCATTACCCTCTTTCTGGTACATTGCAAAATTGGACAACTCTAAATATTACCCTTTTTCTATTGATTTTCTGTGAAATGAAGATTTCCAAGTAAAAAAAAAGAACAAGAATAGGAAGTGGAGAGATTTGGAATTTAAGAGATATTTCTCAAAAAATTTTCTTGTAAAATGTGTGCAGTAGACATTTGAAGTATAAATTGTTCTTGCAGTCAACACGTTTTAGAGTCTTGATTGGTTGTTGAGAAATCAAAGGCGTGAGTAGTTTGAAACCTTTTGTTGATTTTTATCAATGGCCATTTTATACTTTTATGCTGATAATATCAAATTTCTTGAACGCAATTCATTGTTTCAGATAGAACGTTGCAGCAAAATCATGTTTGAGTTGGGAGTTTGAGATGCGATTCTTGAGCTTTTTGCACTTTTGATTTTTTCGAGATGTGGACATGTCATATGTAGCAGCTAAAGTTGGTTTCTGATGTTGCAGGAAATAACATAATGAAGGTATCCGCACTAAGGACCCCTTAGTGCAGCATCACTTGGTTGTTAGTGCAGCTCTCTTTTGAATGTCACTTGGTTGTTAGTGCAGCATACAAGATTATAATGGTACTCTGGCAGCATCACTTATCAGTAATTTCAATATGTAACTTTCGATCACTTGTATTTAGACTTAGTAATTTTGTACTTTTTAAGTTAGATTGGTGGTGTTGCTTGGTTTTGGTACTTTTGAAGTTAAATTGGTGGTTTGTTGCTTTGTATGAATTTAGGACTTTGTATTTTGTATTGGCATCCTTGTTGGTTTTTGGATGCCTTGGTTTATTTTGGATGGTTTGATGTAAAAATAAATGGTTATTTCAAAATATTTGTATGAAGTGTTGCATTTTACTTTAGTCTTGTTGTATTTTATAAAAGTAGTATTATAAAAAAAACTGCTGATGTGGCATAGATGTGGGGCCCATTCCTGACCTTGCACAAATGTAGAGCCTATTGCTGATGTGGCATAAATGTGGGACCCGTTGCTGATGTGGCATAAATGTTGGTGTCATTGCTGACGTGGCATAAATGTGGGCCCCACTTGTGGCATGACATAGAAGTGGGACCCACTGATGACGTGGCACATGTGGAACCTATGTTTTTTTTTTTTTTGAAATCTTAGGCAACATCGTTTGTTGTTGCCTTACTTAGTTATGTTGTTGCATTAGAGGCGTAATGCAATACTTTTTCGTTGTTGCAGTAGAGACTAAAAATGTTGCCTTAGCTGTCAAAGGCAACGGCCGTATTGGCAACAAGAGTTTGGCGTTGCCTTTGGCCTAAGGCAACACTTTTTGTGTCTTCTGCAACAATAAACAGGCATTGCCTATGAGCACTTATGGCGTAGTGGAAGCAGCCATGGAGAAATTTGCGGAAACCAAGAAACAGAAAGTCTCTGGTACTTTTACAGAGCACAAGAGCAGCGGGCCCTGTAAGGCCCAGTCATCCTTTCACTCTTTCAAGAAACCTCCGCACCCAGCTAGGAGCGGAAAGAACTTCGGGGCGACATCGACTATTACTGATGTTACCAGGAAATGCTTTAACTGCGCCCAGACGGGGCACTATCGACGGAATTGCCCCCTTCCTGCCGTGACTTGTTTTGATTGTGGACGAGAGGGACATCGGGCGGTGTTTTGTGAAGAGGCTGCAAAGTCTTTTAGAGCCCGTACACCACATCCAGTCGTAAGGAGGCCAAGATTCCACGACGCAGCAAAGTGTTCGGATGCCTCGGGAATTTTGGCCGCGGGCGAGGCAGAGGACAATGGGACCGAAAGGGGACATCGAGTGCCGGATCTGCTCCCCCACGTCTGTACGAGATGAGGAGGACAGACGATCAAGATGTCATTGCCGGATCGTGCATCGTCCGGATCCTTTCCCGCTAGCGTTTTATTCGATACAGGAGCTACACATTCTTTCATATCTTTGTCTTGTGTAAATCGTTTGAATATTTCCGGTTTTCATGCTTGTGAACCTTATGTTGTTGGTTTACCGAGTGGGGAGAGGATTGTCGGAAATTTAGAAACTAGAAATTTCCCTGTATCATTTGGAGGCAGAGAGTGGCTCTCAAATCTGATCGTGATAGAAATGCAAGGAGACGACCTGATACTCGGAGACGATTGGCTTAATCGATATGGAGCAATTGTGAACTACCGAAGGAGGAATATCTCGCTGATCGCTGACGATGGTTCCGAAATTTTGTTTGAGGGATGGAAACCGGGAAGCTCAGGGAAATTGATCAAGGCGATGAAAGCTATCAAATTGTTGAAACAGGGCTGTACTGGGTACTGGTGTTACGCAATGAAGAAAGAAGACGAAATTGTGGAACTTTCATCCATTCCTATTGTGAACGAATTTCCAGATGTGTTTCCTGACGAGTTACCTAGACTACCTCCACGAAGGGATGTGGAATTTACCATTAAGCTGGAACCCGGAGCTACACCAATTTCCAAGGCGCCGTATCGTATGGCACCTACTGAGATGTACGAACTGAAGAAGCAGCTGGAGGAGTTACTGGACAAGGGCTATATTCAGCCAAGCATTTCACCCTGGGGAGCGCCAGTTCTTTTTGTCCGAAAGAAGGATAAATCGCTCCGACTGTGTATTGACTATCGAGAGCTGAACAAGATGACGATTAAGAACAAGTATCCGTTGCCACGGATTGATGATTTGTTTGACCAGTTGCAAGGGGCAACAGTATTTTCTAAGATCGATCTGAGATCAGGATATCATCAACTGAGGATTAAGGAATCTGATGTTCCGAAATCAGCGTTCAGAACTCGTTACGGGCATTATGAGTTTGTAGTAATGCCGTTTGGTCTCACTAACGCACCTGCTGTATTTATGCAATTGATGAACCGTGTGTTCATTGAATTTTTGGATAAATTTGTGGTCGTGTTTATTGATGACATTCTAGTGTATTCTAAGAGTCCGGAAGAACATGCGCAGCATTTGCGGATTGTATTGGGACTTTTGAGAAACGAACAATTGTACGCCAAACTTTCTAAGTGTGAATTCTGGCTAAAGGAAGTAATGTTCCTCGGCCATGTGGTGTCAGCTAGAGGAGTCCGAGTAGATCCTCAGAAGATAGAAGCAATATTGGATTGGAAGCCTCCAAAGAACGTGAAAGAGGTCCGAAGCTTCTTAGGACTTGCTGGATACTATCGTCGATTCGTGGAAGGGTTTTCTAAAATCTCCGACCCACTTACTCGACTCCTGCAGAAAACTCAAAAGTTTGAGTGGAATGAATTATGTCAGATTAGCTTTGATGAATTGAAGAAGAGATTAACGACGGCACCGATTCTATCACTTCCGCAGGGAACTGAAGGATTCATAGTTTACAGTGATGCTTCGAACCAAGGACTTGGGTGCGTGTTGATGCAGAATGATAATGTGATCGCTTATGCGTCGCGACAACTGAAACCTTATGAAGTGAATTACACGACAAATTATTTGTAGCTAGCGGCGGTGGTTTTTGCCTTGAAGATCTGGAGGCATTATCTCAGACGGACTCACCGCCGATCTTTACGGATCATAAGAGTATCAAGTACATATTTAGTCAGAAAGAGTTGAACATGCGGCAAAGAAGATGGTTAGAACTGATTAAGGACTATGACTTGGAGATTTTATATCATCCAGGCAAAGCGAATGTAGTGGCCGATGCACTTAGCCGCAAGCCTGTCTCTATTCAGATGCTGGAGACACTGACCTCCCAACTTAGCCTTCAGCGAGAGATGATTCGTGAAGGGATTGAAGTGTGGTTACATAGAGTCCAGGGACAACTGTGCGTGATGGAGATAACTTCATCTTTAACCAAAGAAATCAAATCTAGACAGGCAGATGATCCTCTGATGATTCGGTTACATGATGAAGTGATCCAAGGAAAGGCCCCCGGATTCATAATTTGTGACGATGGAGTTTTGAGATTTCAGAACCGACTCTGCGTTCCCGATATTGATGTTCTGAAACAGACGATTATGAAGGAAGCTCATAGTTCGCCCTATTCTATCCACCCGGGCACCAGTAAAATGTATAAGGACTTGAAGCAGAATTTCTGGTGGGGCAACATGAAGAAAGACGTAGCGGACTATGTTTCGAAATGCTTGACTTGTCAGCAGGTTAAGATCGAGCATCAACGGCCTGCTGGAATGTTGAAGCCGCTCCCGATTCCTGAATGGAAGTGGGAGGACATATCGATGGACTTCATCACTAATATGCCGAAAACCGTGACAGAATGAACATGATTTGGTTGATAGTTGATCGTTTAACCAAATCGGCTCATTTTCTAGTCATTAAGTATACGTGGGGACCAGAGAGGTTGGCACGAGTATTTATTTCTGAGATAGTTCGTTTGCATGGTACGCCGATGACCAGTGTTTCTGATCGAGACGTCCGTTTGTGTCTCGATTTGGAAAGCGATTCATAAGGCCTTGGGGACCGAATTGAACTTCAAGATGACTTATCACCCGCAGACTGACGGACAATCTGAGAGAACTATACAAACGGTGGAAGACATGCTAAGGGCCTGTGCCTTAGATTGGTCAAACGATTGGGAAGTTCATCTACCGTTGATTGAATTTACCTACAACAATAGTTGGCATGCTTCTATTAAGATGGCACCGTTTGAGGCATTATACGGAAGGAGATGCAGATCGCCCTATCTTTGGGATGATTCGCCGACTTGATCGGAATGTAACTGAGTTGATCGAGCAGACTCGAGAGAAGATAGCCTTAATTCGTGAAAGGCTGTTGACTGCTCAGAGTCGCCAGAAATCCTATGCGGACATACGCCGTCGCCCATTGGAGTTCAATACTGGAGACCATGTACTTTTGAAGGTTTCTCCTACCCGGGGAATCTTTCGTTTCGGAAGGAAAGGAAAGCTGAGTCCGAGATATATTGGACCATTTGAGATCCTCGAGAGAGTTGGGGAGTTGGCATACAGATTAGCATTGCCGCCGTCATTGTGCCATGTTCATAACGTGTTCCACGTATCCCAGTTACGGAAGTATATACCAGATCCCAGTCATATCATTGATTTCGGCGAGATCGAAGTCTAGCGGGATGGGACGTTTGAAGAAAGACCAGTCAAGATACTCGAGAGTCGAGTTAAGCAACTGAGGAACAAGTCAATTGTTTTGGTCAAAGTTCAGTGGTCACGTCACGGAATGGAAGAAGCCACCTGGGAAACGGAAGCTGATATGAAGTCTAGATATCCCGAGTTATTTTCGTCTTGAGTTTCGGGACGAAACTCCTTTTTAGTAGGAGAGTATGTAATATCCGGATTTATTACAGTGTATTTCATCTGTATTCAAATCATGTAGTATTCGGATTGGTGGTTTTGATTATTGGAGTATGATATTTCGTGCATTGACATCATTGTACATAAGTATAGAAACTTACAAAATTGTTCAAGCAACCTCGTGATAGCGCACGCTAAGAATGTATCTTAACACGCGCTATCGGGCCATTATTAGCGCACGCTATGCAGGTAGGAGTAACGTGCGCTAAGGACTCAATTATTGAGCGGGACAGCTAACACATGCGCCAGCCGGGACATGGGTCCGGATAAGATTCCCGCTGACGCACCCGGACAAATTCTGAAGTCAACCATTATTAGCGCACGCTAAGTGATGCTTAGTAGCGTGCGCTAACTTGTCAATAATGCAGAATATTATAAATAGGACATCAACTGTTTTGGCTTTCATTTCTTTCGCCCTTTCTTCATCCTTGAGAGTTCAGAGAGCTTTAGTGACACTTCTATACACTTAGAACACATATTGTTGGTGTTTATACATTGGTTATCACGTGGGAATGTTCATGGAAGTGGAATAGCACCTTGGAGTGGCATACAACCAACCGGAGTGGGATTCTACCTTACGGTTCAGTGATTTTCGTCATTTTAAGGTATGTTCGATCTATCTCAAGACTTAGAATTGGATTCTAACGATTTGGATGATCATGTTAACAAGATATGGATTTTCGTGGATGAATTATCCAAGTATATCATGTTTGGAATAGTGAGTTGAATAAGCCTTAAATACCTTGATTATAATCATCATGATTCAAATCTTAGTACACTGAATATGTGAAGAGAAGCTTCTATCATTGGTAAACCGAATCTAATAGATGATTTCATAGTAATCTTGGGCTAGACGTTAACATCCTTATTGTTAGATAAATCTAAAGGTTTGATCATGGAAGGATTTATCTAATATATATAGGACGTTTATCAACTTCAGTATGATAATATGGATTGATATAGAGGTGTTGATATCAACCGTTAAGCTTTTCGAATTGTCGTATGAAGATTTGAAGTCGGAATGGAATATGGTTTTATATTGGTATGCATATCCTTGAATCCGAAGTTGTCTTTATTCGTAAAATCATTCATAAGAGTATGAACTTGGTATTCATGGAAGTAACATGAATTATCACGAAGGATTTCATTGTTTCATTCATGGCAAGAACAGTTTACTGCTCAACAGTAAACTGCCATGCAGAGATAGCGCACGCTATGCTATGCAGTTTAACGTGCGCTATCGAGCACTAGTTAGCGTGCGCTACGTTTGGTAGTTAACGTACGCTAGACCATCAGACGAGTCAGTTGGCTGGTCAGTGAAGTACTGACCATGCATCGTTAGCGTGCGCTAGGCTTTGTTGTTTGCGTGCGCTATCGGGCAGACTTAACGCACGCTACACAGAGTACTTAGCGTGCGCTAAGCAGTTCAGGCAGATTGTATTTTATGAACTTTTGGCCGTGAATCGAATTGTTAAACATCCATACGACGTGAGATAAATCCTATATTATTTCTTTTGTTAAGGTTTGGTCTCATTACGTGATTGATTGAGCAGGACGACCGTCGAGTGTTCATTTCCGTGGAAGTGTTGTTATTATCTTCAAATCGAGGCAAGTACCTTAATTGTTTTATGTATTGTTGTTATACATATTGTCGTGCATGTATGTCGTTATTGTATGTCCACCTCGTGTTGGTCCGACGGGATCATCGGGGGATCTATGCTAGCGTACCGGATCATCGGACGGGTTTTTCCACCACGGGTTGGTCTGACGGGATCATCGTGGGTTCTAGGCAGTGAACGCTGGATCGATGGAATTACCATGTGTATGTATTGATATCATGTTGTGATTATCAGTTGTGTATGTTATGTTTGAGTTTCTCGTAGGAGAAGACTCGTTGGTATTTTGTCGTTTACGTTATTATTATTCTTCGTGAGACATGAATAATATGTTGTGGTACTTGTACTAGCATCGTTGTGCTAACCCCTTCGGGGGTGAACATTTTGTTTGTGTTCAGGATCCAGGAGAGCGGGGAAACAACCACTGGAACTGTATGACGACGAGGGTGCAGAGTGATGTCCCGACCGGGTTTATTTATCTGTTGTTTATTCGTTATTTCAATAAGTACTCGAGTACGAAGTCGTTAGTGATGATTTGAATTTGGTGATGTATTATTGAGTTCTGTTGAACAATTGTACTATTTCCGTATTTGGTCAGAACTGATGTACTGTAATTCCGTTATTTCCACTCGTCAGTACCCTTTTATACTTGTTCAATTCTTCAGCCTTGTAAATCCTTATGTAAAGGATTTACGGCGCTGTAATATTCCCGAATATATCGGGGGTGTTACAGGAGCAGTCACGGGATTGGCTTGAAAGGAGATGGAAGACGATGATGCTAATCACACAAGATTCGGAGTTTTTTCTTTTGTCAGTATTTCTCTTGTGATCGAGTACACACCCTTGCACGGGTTTGATTTCCATTTATTAAATTGAGTTGTCATTCTTTTCTGTATTCAAGTTTATTATTTTCTTTGAACTGTGAACTACATTGGTTTTTGAATTGTTTAATGACCTTGTCGATCTGTTGTAATTAGATTGACCCCGGTCGATCAATCATTGAGTAGTCTTTTGGAATTTAGCCTCGTAGATCCTTGTGAGAAAGGTCTACGGCGTGTGACATTCCCGGACGTATTTTGGGGGTGTTACATATATGGTATCGGAGCTTAGGTTTGCGATAAACATAGGCCGTTGGGTCAAGTCCATGTCCTGTGTAAGTCGCGTGCATCAGAGTTGTGATTAGTATCGTGGTTCCGACATCATCTTCAGGCAATCCGTGATGGTAAGTCTCCCGATTGTAAGTCCCGTTATATGTGCGTTTGATTATATTGTATTAATGTGTTTGATGTTGAACAAGGGGTCGGAACTTGTTTGTGATATTATTGTTTTATGATATAACATACATATATGGTCCGAGTGATAATGGTTATGTATTATGCTTCGGAAGTCGGGCATATTTATCGGTTTCTATATTTCAGTAGAATAAATCTTTGAGTGTTAATTTTATCCACTGCATGAGTATTTTGAAATGGCTTTTGGTATCTTGTAAACTGAGTTTTATTTCGTAAAACCGATTCCCTAAGCCGAGTTTTTGTAACACCCCCAGATTTAACCGGAAATATTACAGCGCCGTGGGCCCCGAGATGGAACCCACAAGGCTAAAAGAATTTTCGCAAACATTAACAAATTCCCAAGAGGCCAACGACGGTACTATCTTTAAAAATTCACAAAGACTTATAAAATCCATTTATCGAAAACCGTCGTAAAAACTCATTTGAAATCGCAAGGCCAAACTGCCGACACTCAAAAGTTTAGAAAATGATTTCCAAAGTAACCTCAGTTACCAGATACCAAAAGAGCGTTTCAAAATACTCACGCAGCGGAAAAAGACCAACCATAAAGATACTCTAGCAGCGGAATACAAGAACCAATCAAGAAACGCAATGCACAAAACATGTCCTAGCCAGTATCCTTCGGGAAGCTCATCTCTTCACGACCGCTACAAGCTCGATACTCCGAGAACCTAAAAAGAAATCCCACGACGGGGTCAGCCATAATATCCAACAATGATAGCTGTCACATCACTTTAATAATTACATACCAATGAGAATACAACATAAGAATACGACCAACGAATTCTTACCGCCATAACTTTACTTATTCAAGTAATTCTCATCAGAATAACCATTATGACATTTCACATCCTGTACTTGATTAACCAATAAACTCGAACATAATATCTGTATTGTACCTCAAACAATACTCAAGATTCTCAAACTATCATAACCAACTCACGACACGGAATTATACCATTACTGACCAATACGATCCATCGAATAACATCATCAAATCCCAAAACGATAACCGATTGTCCATCAAAAACAAATACCGAAGGAAAATACGAAACATACCTCGAGATATGAAGTGCCACGACAATCATATCAGTCTAATCCGAGATCAGATCAATGCAATACGGACACGGTCCTAACACAAGACCTACAAATGCATACTCATATGACCACGTCAATATGATCACAACAATAACAATCATGTATACTCAATGGAAATCCGACGATCCAGCTTCTCAAAGATAGATCCCTTTGTTGATCCTATCAGATCAACATAAGGTGGATAACCAACAATACACATATGAACAATAGCACATGATAAAATCAATGATGCGAATTCACAAGATTCCATCAACACAATACTGGTAATCCAACGATCCAGCGCCCTCAGCATAGATCCCCATGATGATCCCGTCGAACCAACGCATGGTGGAAAACATGTCCAATGATCCAGCGCCCTCAGCATAGATCCCCATGATGATCCCGTCGAACCAACGCATGATGGACATTCGATCCAGCGCCCTCAGCATGGATCCTCATAATCCCATCGGATTATTTACACAACATAAACAACACAATATGCATACACATATGCAAATCAACACGTTCATCAACATGAACAACATAACATGCACGACAACATGACAATTTACTAGGACAACTTCATGTTCAACAACATGAAAGAAAAATGTAGGAGACCAAAATAAATAACATTAAACCATAATCAATATGGAATACTTGCCCTGAGTCCTTCGGGAGCAACCTCGATGTCCAATCATCACCGACGATTATCCTCAATGCTCGGCGATCCAAACGTACAATGAACTATAGATACTCATATCCTCGTCTTTACCATAATGTAACCTCGATACTCGAACATACCAATAACTGAGATAAAGCATATACATTATGATTTACCTCCCAGAATCGAAGGAACGATATGCGATCCGAATACCCAGAGTTCACAATAATAATCATCGCTATATACATTATAAACAAAATGAAACTGAAACCATTCATTAAATATTATAACTGAGCAAGTAATAACTTGCCTCGATACCGATACGATGATAATGAAGCCGCTACCAGTCACAATGCCTTCGTCTATGAGCTCCTCGGCCCTGAACATGCAATTCACGAACACGCTCGAACACGACCGCAAAATCCGGTTATAATCGCCGATCAATAATCTCAACCTATCGAAGTAATCAAATAACATACATATGATAACAATCAACAACCGACAAAACTAACCAATCGAACTCAACGGTTCAACACAACCTCGAATAAACGCAGTCAGAACAAACCAAACCAAACCATCACGAATTCATAACCGAAACAGAATATATTACCCTGCCTGTTGACTTAGCGCACGTTAATCTCTTACCATAGCGTGCGCTAAGTTGTTCCCGATAGCGTGCGCTAGCCAGTAGGCTTAGCATGCGCTAATGACGTGCAGTTACATGCATTCCAAAGATCGACTCACATCTTGCGACTACGAATCCGAATGAAGGGAGACATAAATCTCCATATCTCTTGAAGATAAACGACCCCATAATTATCACAATGATCATGTCAATGTCCATATATCAATAACAACATCAACAATCAAACCGACTCGATAACAAGGATCATATCATGCTAAATCTGGAATTCAACCTAGTATCATGATTCATCTCATCTAAATCGACCAATATAATTACCAAGATTCAGAAATCCCTCTTAGATCGGGTTAAATGAATCAACATCCTTACAGTATGAAGAAACATAACTAACATCCGAAACTCTTATCAAAATTCCATTAAATCTCATATAACATCATCATATGATTATCCAACATGCTCCTTACATGAAATCATCCAAGAAAAATGAACCATTAACAAAGGAATACGAAGATTACCTGGTTTAGACGAACCAAAAAGAAGAACACTAGAACTCCATCCAAAGAATCATGAACAACTTGAAGAACAAGGCTTGAGTCCAAGCTCTCAATCTAATGTTGTTAAAGATTATCATTATACAAAGGTGGGAACCTCAAATATATCCCAACTCTCTCTCTCTCGATCGAAAGAAGAAAAAATGACGAAATGCTTCTCGGCACCCTTCGTCCCCTTTTATAATATTCATTATTAGCGTGCGCTTACATCTCATGTTTAGCGTGCGCTACCGCCTTAGAGTGCGCTAATCGACTTTGTTAGCGTGCGCTGTCGAAGCCTGCAGGCTACCGCTTCGTAAACTAGCTTACGTATGTAATGCCCATGCATTAACGCACGTAAAACATCTCGCTTAGCGTACGCAAGCCATTTACCTTAGCGTGCGCTATCCGAAGTTGACTTGCTACAAGACACACCTACCACTCGTGCCCCACATGCCGAAAGCATCCGCGATTATCGGGATTCCTTCGACCGATCCGAATTAGCGTGCGCTAACCATACGGTTTAGCGTGCGCTAGCCCTACAAGACAAACACCCGCTAACCTTATCTCGACACGCGCCGCAAGTGGCCGTCCACCAACAAAGCTAAGATTCCATTATTGGCGATCTGATGTTAGCGTGCGCTAACCAACATACGTTAGCGTGCGCTAACTGAATATAAAATCAACCTGGGCCTACCTATAGGCCACCTTCCGGAACTAACCCAGCAAGTCATTACGTACGTTAGGGGTCCTCCTTAGCGTACGTAACCGAACCTCTTAGCGTACGCTATCAATACTTCGTAGCGTGCGCTACCTGTACCCAGTAGCGTGCGCTAATGAACACTTAGCCATTTTCCGCAATTTATGTCCAACATCTTGACGTACCAAAAACGAACATAAGACACACTGAACATAAACACTGAATCCAATAATATTCTTATACGATATACTCTATATCGAAAGTACAATAACCTGATACACGATATCCTCAAATGTAACTGTCGACCAGATACAACAATTATACCGATACTGACATCTCAGTCCTTTATTTATTTTATCCCTACCGCATGCATTCCACGCTGCATAATATAACTCGGATAAAATAATATCAAACAATGAGTAGAAATTCCGGATATTACATTCTACACCACTTAAAATAAGTTTCGTCCTCGAAACTTGCAATCCGTCATAAAACAAACAAACATACCTTTCAACCCAAAATATCCCAAAACCATCACGACAACGATCAATTATCGTCATCACCGAATAACCAAACGAGCATACTTATAAATACGCAGGTCAACGATCTCCTGAGATACTAGCAAGCGATCTCACTATACAGTCTAAATACGCTTACGATCACAATTCCCTGAGTCTCAACAAAATATATCATCTTCGGATGAAACAATATGCCCGAATCAAATCCTGTCTGCCTGATTACATAATCAAGTCCCAATTCCGATAAGACGAATAATACACAATACATCTGCAAAACAACTGCCCAAAACAACGACACGAATCACGAAACATCAACACAAACTCCGAACGCTCAGATGATCACCAACAATGATCAACAATCAACCGAATTTATCATCGACATGATAAATTCCAATATGACCAACCAGAGGTCAAAACACAATCGAGAATATCATCAACGTGATAAACTCCAATATTACCAACGAACGATCAACGAAAATCGAGAATACCTTCACACGGTAAACTCCAACACGATCAACACGTAACCACGTAAATGTATATACGAAAGAATAACATTCTCAAAACGACAAATCAATCACGCATGGTAGATCTCAATAAACATACCCAATCGCGAACATTTCCTCGGCATACGAACGACGAATCGCAAATCGACGAACATACCAATTCATACAAGGAGTGGGAACGACCACTCAATATCCAAAACAACAAAGATGGGGTCACCATCCCCAAATTTACACTTACAAAGAAATCATTCAAAGATCACTATGGTAAGATTGCGCTACTACCACACCAATGGACTCACATAGCACACATGTCCCGGTTTTACAAAGTCCAAAGTTCCAAATTTACATCCTGCACATAAATCTACAACACGCAGTATATTTCTCTTATCTGATCAAACAACCGATCATCCTTGCATAACCAATCTACCATACTAAACTTTGAATCTCTTTTCCTTGTACCATCGATATGATATGCCCGATGCACTAAATGCATATGTACATCAATCACATTTTTAAAACCAGTTTGAAATCATATATTCTTGTCACGAAGACAATTTTCGAAAGTTCTTTCAAGAGTTTGAAAACTCAAAACATAAATTTTCGTAAGACCACGAAACCAATTTTAAAAATTAAATCGGCTCGCTGGTGCCAAGTTCTCGATAAAAATTCTTTTCGAATAGACACGATTAAATAAAATGGAATTTATGCAAATGCTTGTGTATATCCATACTCCTGTATACCACTTCGGCTCGTCACCAATATCCACTGATATTCCATCAGAAAACCACACGAAAGAGTTCCAAAATCTCAAATATATAGACTCTGATAAAAACTCCTCTCTACATACTACTCGCAACGTCAATCCTTAATCCATCCTGGATCACCTCAAATATGATATGACAAAACATTGAAACAAATCAACAAATCAAACACAACGAAAGACTTCCCGAGAAGTTCCATTTGAACAAGTGAACCAAAAACCTCAAAAGGTACGAACAAAATAAATAAACGATTGATAAAGAGTTTTACAAATCTCGGGAGTTTTAGAAAACAGAAAAGCTTTCTTTTGAAATATTAGGGTCTCAGCCCGTATCTTGTTCCGCATTACAAGAAGTTTAAAAAGTAGAAAACTCTTTTCGGACTCCAAGTCCTGAGTTACAAAACTACTTCAAAATCGATTGGGTCTCGGCCCAAAAATCATTTTCCGTAAAACATTCATTTTGAAAGGTATCATTTTCAAATGATCAAAAGCAGTTCATATATCTCAAAATGAATTAACATGCTACATGTTCTTCTCAACCATGCACAATATTTCTCCCCAAATGCACAATTCCGTTCCAAAATCTAACCAACATACTGATTTCCAAAATCATAGTTTCTCAAGATCATCAATCCTGTCCCACTCTGACATCTCATACTGTAACGCATGATATCTGCTGAATCTCAAAACATATCAACTTAAAACGGCAATAAATCTCAATGAAATTCAAAAATCCAAATATTTACAGATCGTGAAGCCGACGATTCCCCGTGATACTGGCACATGTCTCGATTCTAGAAAATACTCGACATGGATATTTTCAAAACACACGTTTGCCAAATCAGTTCGACTCAAGAACACAATACATCTCATTCCATAGAATCTCGTTAACACCATTTGGAAAATTTATAACAAGCCCAGTACGATACTGGCAAATCCGATAACGCACAAGCCTGAGTGAACAACAAGACTAACGGCTCTAATATTTGTCAATCGACAACTCGAATGACGCAACAAAAACACGACCCAACTCGACCCAAATGCCTATGTTTTCTCAACCTAAGCTCCGATACCATATTCTGTAACACCCCCAGATTTAACCGGAAATATTACAGCGCCGTGGGCCCCGAGATGGAACCCACAAGGCTAAAAGAATTTTCGCAAACATTAACAAATGCCCAAGAGGCCAACGACGGTACTATCTTTAAAAATTCACAAAGACTTATAAAATCCATTTATCGAAAACCGTCGTAAAAACTCATTTGAAATCGCAAGGCCAAACTGCCGACACTCAAAAGTTTAGAAAATGATTTCCAAAGTAACCTCAGTTACCAGATACCAAAAGAGCGTTTCAAAATACTCACGCAGCGGAAAAAGACCAACCATAAAGATACCTTAGCAGCGGAATACAAGAACCAATCAAGAAACGCAATGCACAAAACATGTCCTAGCCAGTATCCTTCGGGAAGCTCATCTCTTCACGACCGCTACAAGATCGATACTCCGAGAACCTAAAAAGAAATCCCACGACGGGGTCAGCCATAATATCCAACAATGATAGCTGTCACATCACATTAATAATTACATACCAATGAGAATACAACATAAGAATACGACCAACGAATTCTTACCGCCATAACTTTACTTATTCAAGTAATTCTCATCAGAATAACCATTATGACATTTCACATCCTGTACTTTATTAACCAATAAACTCGAACATAATATCTGTATTGTACCTCAAACAATACTCAAGATTCTCAAACTATCATAACCAACTCACGACACGGAATTATACCATTACTGACCAATACGATCCATCGAATAACATCATCAAATCCCAAAACGATAACCGATTGTCCATCAAAAACAAATACCGAAGGAAAATACGAAACATACCTCGAGATATGAAGTGCCACGACAATCATATCAGTCTAATCCGAGATCAGATCAATGCAATATGGACATGGTCCTAACATAAGACCTACAAATGCATACTCATATGACCACGTCAATATGATCACACCAATAACAATCATGTATACTCAATGGAAATCCGACGATCCAGCGCCCTCAGCATAGATCCCTTTGTTGATCCTATCAGATCAACATAAGGTGGATAACCAACAATACACATATGAACAATGGCACATGATAAAATCAATGATGCGAATTCACAAGATTCCATCAACACAATACTGGTAATCCAACCATCCAGCGCCCTCAGCATAGATCCCCATGATGATCCCGTCGAACCAACGCATGGTGGAAAACATGTCCAACGATCCAGCGCCCTTAGCATAGATCCCCATGATGATCCCGTCGAACCAACGCATGGTGGACATTCGATCCAGCGCCCTCAGCATAGATCCTCATAATCCCATCGGATTATTTACACAACATAAACAACACAATATGCATACACATATGCAAATCAACACGTTCATCAACATGAACAACATAACATGCACGACAACATGACAATTTACTAGGACAACTTCATGTTCAACAACATGAAAGAAAAATGTACGAGACCAAAATAAATAACATTAAACCATAATCAATATGGAATACTTGCCCTGAGTCCTTCGGGAGCAACCTCGATGTCCAATCATCACCGACGATTATCCTCAATGCTCGGCGATCCAAACGTACAATGAACTATAGACACTCATATCCTCGTCTTTACCATAATGTAACCTCGATACTCGAACATACCAATAACTGAGATAAAGCATATACATTATGATTTACCTCCCAGAATCGAAGGAACGATATGCGATCCGAATACCCAGAGTTCACAATAATAATCATCGTTATATACATTATAAACAAAATGAAACTGAAACCATTCATTAAATATTATAACTGAGCAAGTAATAACTTGCCTCGATACCGATACGATGATGATGAAGCCGCTACCAGTCACAATGCCTTCGTCTACGAGCTCCTCGGCCCTGAACATGCAATTCACAAACACGCTCGAACACGACCGCAAAATCCGGTTATAATCGCCGATCAATAATCTCAACCTATCGAAGTAATCAAATAACATACATCTGATAACAATCAGCAACCGACAAAACTAACCAATCGAACTCAACGGTTCAACACAACCTCGAATAAACGCAGTCAGAACAAACCAAACCAAACCATCACGAATTCATAACCGAAACAGAATATATTACCCTGCCTGTTGACTTAGCGCACGTTAATCTCTTACCATAGCGTGCGCTAAGTTGTTCCCGATAGCGTGCGCTAGCCAGTAGGCTTAGCGTGCGCTAATGACGTGCAGTTACATGCATTCCAAAGATCGACTCACATCTTGCGACTACGAATCCGAATGAAGGGAGACATAAATCTCCATATCTCTTGAAGATAAACGACCCCATAATTATCAAAATGATCATGTCAATGTCCATATATCAATAACAACATCAACAATCAAACCGACTCGATAACAAGGATCATATCATGCTAAATCTGGAATTCAACCTAGTATCATGATTCATCTCATCTAAATCGACCAATATAATTACCAAGATTCAGAAATCCCTCTTAGATCGGGTTAAATGAATCAACATCCTTACAGTATGAAGAAACATAACTAACATCCGAAACTCTTATCAAAATTCCATTGAATCTCATATAACATCATCATATGATTATCCAACATGCTCCTTACATGAAATCATCCAAGAAAAACGAACCATTAACAAAGGAATACGAAGATTACCTGGTTTAGACGAACCAAAAAGAAGAACACTAGAACTCCATCCAAAGAATCATGAACAACTTGAAGAACAAGGCTTGAGTCCAAGCTCTCAATCTAATGTTGTTCAAGATTATCATTATACAGTGTTTGGGAACCTCAAATATATCCCAACTCTCTCTCTCTCTCTCGACTGAAAGAAGAAAAAAATGACGAAATGCTTCTCAGCACCCTTCTGTCCCCTTTTATAATATTCATTATTAGCGTGCGCTTACATCTCATGTTTAGCGTGCGCTACCGCCTTAGAGTGCGCTAACTGACTTTGTTAGCGTGCGCTATCGAAGCCCAGAGGCTACTGCCTCGCTTCGTAAACTAGCTTACGTATGTAATGCCCATGCATTAACGTACGTAAAACATCCTGCTTAGCGTACGCAAGCCATTTACCTTAGCGTGCGCTATCCGAAGTTGACTTGCTACAGTACACACCTACCACTCGTGCCCCCACATGCCGAAAGCATCCGCGATTATCGGGATTCCTTTGACCGATCTGGAATTAGCGTGCGCTAACCATACGGTTTAGCGTGCGCTAGCCCTACAAGACAAACACCCGCTAACCTTATCTGGACACGCGTCGCAAGTGGCCGGGTCCACCCGCTGAAAGCTAAGATTCCATTATTGGCGATCTGATGTTAGCGTGCGCTAACCAACATACGTTAGCGTGCGCTAACTGAATATAAAATCAACTCCAGGCCTACCTCGCCGCCACCTTCCTAACTAACCCGGAAGTCATTACGTACGTTAGGGGTCCTCCTTAGCGTACGTAACCGAACCTCTTAGCGTACGCTATCAATACTTCGTAGCGTGCGCTACCTGTACCCAGTAGCGTGCGCTAATGAACACTTAGCCATTTTCCGCAATTTATGTCCAACATCTTGACGTACCAAAAATGAACATAAGACACACTGAACATAAACACTGAATCCAATAATATTCTTATATGATATACTCTATATCGAAAGTACAATAACCTGATACACGATATCCTCAAATGTAACTGTCGACCAGATACAACAATTATACCGATACTGACATCTCAGTCCTTTATTTATTTTATCCCTACCGCATGCATTCCACGCTGTACAATATAACTCGGATAAAATAATATCAAACAACAGTAGTAGAAATTCCGGATATTACATTCTACACCACTTAAAATAAGTTTCGTCCTCGAAACTTGCAATCCGTCATAAAACAAACAAACATACCTTTCAACCCAAAATATCCCAAAACCATCACGACAACGATCAATTATCGTCATCACCGAATAACCAAACGAGCATACTTATAAATACGCAGGTCGACGATCTCCTGAGATACTAGCAAGCGATCTCACTGTACAGTCTCAATACGCTTACGATCACAATTCCCTGAGTCTCAACAAAATATATCATCTTCGGATGAAACAATCTGCCCGAATCAAATCCTGTCTGCCTGATTACATAATCAAGTCCCAATTTCGATAAGACGAATAATACACAATACATCTGCAAAACAACTGCCCAAAACAATGACACGAATCACGAAACATCAACACAAACTCCGAACGCTCAAATGATCACCAACAATGATCAACAATCAACCGAATTTATCATCGACATGATAAATTCCAATATGACCAACCAGAGGTCAAAACACAATCGAGAATATCATCAACGTGATAAACTCCAATATTACCAACGAACGATCAACGAAAATCGAGAATACCTTCACACGGTAAACTCCAACACGATCAACACAGAACCACAGAAACAGATATACGAAAGAATAACATTCTCAAAATGACAAATCAATCACGCATGAGATCTCAATAAACATACCCAATCGCGAACATTTCCCTCGGCATACGAACAACGAATCGCAAATCGACGAACATACCAATTCATACAAGGAGTGGGAACGACCACTCAATATCCAAAATGTACAAAGATGGGGTCACCATCCCCAAATTTACACTTACAAAGAAATCATTCAAAGATCACTATGGTAAGATTGCGCTACTACCACACCAATGGACTCACATAGCACACATGTCCCGGTTTTACAAAGTCCAAAGTTCCAAATTTACATCCTGCACATAAATCTACAACACGCAGTATATTTCTCTTATCTGATCAAACAACCGATCATCCTTGCATAACCAATCTACCATACTAAACTTTGAATCTCTTTTCCTTGTACCATCGATATGATATGCCCGATGCACTAAATGCATATGTACATCAATCACATTTTCAAAACCAGTTTGAAATCATATATTCTTGTCACGAAGACAATTTTCGAAAGTTCTTTCAAGAGTTTGAAAACTCAAAACATAAATTTTCGTAAGACCACGAAATCAATTTTAAAAATTAAATCGGCTCGCTGGTGCCAAGTTCTCGATAAAAATTCTTTTCGAATAGACACGATTAAATAAAATGGAATTTATGCAAATGCTTGTGTATATCCATACTCCTGTATACCACTTCGGCTCGTCACCAATATCCACTGATATTCCATCAGAAAACCACACGATAGAGTTCCAAAATCTCAAATATATAGACTCTGATAAAAACTCCTCTCTACATACTACTCGCAACGTCAATCCTTAATCCATCCTGGATCACCTCAAATATGATATGACAAAACATTGAAACAAATCAACAAATCAAACACAACGAAAGACTTCCCGAGAAGTTCCATTTGAACAAGTGAACCAAAAACCTCAAAAGGTACGAACAAAATAAATAAACGATTGATAAAGAGTTTTACAAATCTCGGAGTTTTAGAAAAAGAAAAGCTTTCTTTTGAAACATTAGGGTCTCAGCCGTATCTTGTTCCGCATTACAAGAAGTTTAAAAAGTAGAAAACTCTTTCGGACTCCAAGTCCCGAGTTACAAAACTATTTCAAAATCGATTGGGTCTCGCCCAAAATCATTTTCCGTAAAACATTCATTTTGAAAGGTATCATTTTCAAATGATCAAAAGCGATTCATATATCTCAAAATGAATTAACATGCTACATGTTCTTCTCAACCATGCACAATATTTCTCCCCAAATGCACAATTCCGTTCCAAAATCTAACCAACATACTGATTTCCAAAATCATAGTTTCTCAAGATCATCAATCATGTCCCACTCTGACATCTCATACTGTAACGCATGATATCTGCTGAATCTCAAAACATATCAACTTAGAACGGCAATAAATCTCAATGAAATTCAAAAATCCAAATACTTACAGATCGTGAAGCCGACGATTCCCCGTGATACTGGCACATGTCTCGACTCTAGAAAATACTCGACATGGATATTTTCAAAACACACGTTTGCCAAATCAGTTCGACTCAAGAACACAATACATCTCATTCCAGAGAATCTCGTTAACACCATTTGGAAAATTTATAACAAGCCCAGTACGATACTGGCAAATCCGATAACGCACAAGCCTGAGTGAACAACAAGACTAACGGCTCTAATATTTGTCAATCGACAACTCGAATGACGCAACAAAAACACGACCCAACTCGACCCAAATGCCTAGGTTTTCTCAACCTAAGCTCCGATACCATATTCTGTAACACCCCCAGATTTAACCGAAAATATTACAGCGCCGTGGGCCCCGAGATGGAACCTACAAGGCTAAAAGAATTTTCGCAAACATTAACAAATGCCCAAGAGGCCAACGACGGTACTATCTTTAAAAATTCACAAAGACTTATAAAATCCATTTATCGAAAACCGTCATAAAAACTCATTTGAAATCGCAAGGCCAAACTGCCGACACTCAAAAGTTTAGAAAATGATTTCCAAAGTAACCTCAGTTACCAGATACCAAAAGAGCGTTTCAAAATACTCACGCAGCGGAAAAAGACCAACCATAAAGATACTCTAGCAGCGGAATACAAGAACCAATCAAGAAACGCAATGCACAAAACATGTCCTAGCCAGTATCCTTCGGGAAGCTCATCTCTTCACGACCGCTACAAGCTCGATACTCCGAGAACCTAAAAAGAAATCCCACGACGGGGTCAGCCATAATATCCAACAATGATAGCTGTCACATCACATTAATAATTACATACCAATGAGAATACAACATAAGACGATCAACGAATTCTTACCGCCATAACTTTACTTATTCAAGTAATTCTCATCAGAATAACCATTATGACATTTCACATCCTGTACTTGATTAACCAATAAACTCGAACATAATATCTGTATTGTACCTCAAACAATACTCAAGATTCTCAAACTATCATAACCAACTCACGACACGGAATTATACCATTACTGACCAATACGATCCATCGAATAACATCATCAAATCCCAAAACGATAGCCGATTGTCCATCAAAGACAAATACCGAAGGAAAATACGAAACATACCTCGAGATATGAAGTGCCACGACAATCATATCAGTCTAATCCGAGATTAGATCAATGCAATACGGACACGGTCGTAACACAAGACCTACAAATGCATACTCATATGACCACATCAATATGATCACAACAATAACAATCATGTATACTCAATGGAAATCCGACGATCCAAATACTTCTCAAAGATAGATCCCTTTGTTGATCCTATCAGATCAGCATAAGGTGGATAACCAACAATACACATATGAACAATAGCACATGATAAAATCAATGATGCGAATTCACAAGATTCCATCAATACAATACTGGTAATCCAACGATCCAGCGCCCTCAGCATAGATCCCCATGATGATCCCGTCGAACCAATGCATGGTGGAAAACATGTCCAACGATCCAGCGCCCTCAGCATAGATCCCCATGATGATCCCGTCGAACCAACGCATGGTGGACATTCGATCCAGCGCCCTCAGCATAGATCCTCATAATCCCATCGGATTATTTACACAACATAAACAACACAATATGCATACACATATGCAAATCAACATGTTCATCATGAACAACATAACATGCACGACAACATGACAATTTACTAGGACAACTTCATGTTCAACAACATGAAAGAAAAATGTACGAGACCAAAATAAATAACATTAAACCATAATCAATATGGAATACTTGCCTCGAGTCCTTCGAGAGCAACCTCGATGTCCAATCATCACCGACGATTATCCTCAATGCTCGCGATCCAAACGCATAATGAACTATAGATACTCATATCCTCGTCTTTACCATAATGTAACCTCGATACTCGAACATACCAATAATCGAGATAAAGCATATACATTATGATTTACCTCCGTAATCGAAGGAACGATATGCGATCCGAATACCTGATTTCACAATAATAATCATCGCTATATGCATTATAAACGAAATGAAATCAAAACCATTAATTAAATATTATAACCGAGCAAGTAATAACTTGCCTCGATATCGATACGATGATATGAAGCCGCTACGACCACAATGCCTTCGTCTACGAGCCTCGGCCCGACCATGCACTCACGAACACGCCGAACACGACCGCAACATCCGGTTATAATCGCCGATCAATAATCTCAACCTATCAAGTAATCAAATAACATACATCCGATAACAATCAACAACCGAAAACTAACCAATCGAACTCAACGGTTCAACACAACCTCGAATAAACGCAATGTAACAAACCAAATCAAACCATCACGAATTCATAACCGAAACAATATATTACCTCGCTCGTTGACTTAGCGCACGTTAATCTCTTACCATAGCGTGCGCTAAGTTGTTCCCGATAGCGTGCGCTAGCCAGTAGGCTTAGCGTGCGCTAATGACGTGCAGTTACATGCATTCCAAAGATCGACTCACATTTTGCGACTACGAATCCGAATGAAGGGAGACATAAATCTCCATATCTCTTGAACATAAATGACCCCATAATTATCACAATGATCATGTCAATGTCCATATATCAATAACAACATCAACAATCAAACCGACTCGATAACAATGATCATATCATGCTAAATCTGGAATTCAACCTAGTATCATGATTCATCTCATCTAAATCGACCAATATAATTACCAAGATTAAGAAATCCCTCTTAGATCGGGTTAAATGAATCAACATCCTTACAGTATGAAGAATCTTAACTAACATCTGAAACTCTTATCAAAATTCCATTGAATCTCATATAACATCATCATATGATTATCCAACATGCTCCTTACATGAAATCATCCAAGAAAAATGAACCATTAACAAAGGAATACGAAGATTACCTGGTTTAAACGAACCAAAAAGAAGAACACTAGAACTCCATCCAAAGAATCATGAACAACTTGAAGAACAAGGCTTGAGTCCAAGCTCTCAATCTAATGTTGTTAAAGATTATCATTATACAGTGTTTGGGAACCTCAAATATATCCCAACTCTCTCTCTCTCTCTCTCTCTCTCTCGACTGAAAGAAGAAAAAATGACGAAATGCTTCTCAGCACCCTTCTGTCCCCTTTTATAATATTCATTATTAGCGTGCGCTAACATCTCATGTTTAGCGTGCGCTACCGCCTTAGCGTGCGCTAACTGACTTTGTTAGCGTGCGCTATCGGGCCTGCAGGCTACCGCCGCCAGAACTAGCTTACGTACGTAATGCCCATGCATTAACGTACGTAAAACATCCTGCTTAGCGTACGCAAGCCATTTACCTTAGCGTGCGCTATCCGAAGTTAACTTGCTACAGTACACACCTACCACACGTGCCCCCACATGCCGAAAGCATCCGCTATTATCGGGATTCCTTTGACCGATCTGGAATTAGCGTGCGCTAACCATACGGTTTAGCGTGCGCTAGCCCTACATGACAAACACCCGCCGACCTTATCTCGACACGCTGCCGCAAGTGGCCGGGTCCACCCGCCAAAGCTAAGATTCCATTATTGGCGATTCGATGTTAGCGTGCGCTAACCAACATACGTTAGCGTGCGCTAATCGAATATAAAAATCAACTGGGCCTACTCGTCGCCACCTTCCGGAACTAACCCAGCAAGTCGTTACGTACGTTAGGGGTCCTCCTTAGCGTACGTAACCGAACCTCTTAGCGTACGCTATCAATACTTCGTAGCGTGCGCTACCTGTACCCAGTAGCGTGCGCTAATGAACACTTAGCCATTTTCCGCAATTTCTGTCCAACATCTTGACGTACCAAAAATGAACATAAGACACACTGAACACAAACACTGAATCCAATAATATTCTTATACGATATACTCTATATCGAAAGTACAATAACCTGATACACGATATCCTCAAATGTAATTGTCGACCAGATATAACAATTATACCGATACTGACATCTCAGTCCTTTATTTATTTTATCCCTACTGTACAAATTCCACGCTGTACAATACAACTCGGATAAAATAATATCAAACAACAGTAGTAGAAATTCCGGATATTACAGTTTTGGCATTTCGGTCTTGCACGTTTTAACGATGTTTTTATGACGGTATTTGATATTTTATAAATGACTTTTGTGATTATTTGAAAATATTACCGTCATCGGCCTTTTTGGTGTTTTGAACGTTTTAAAATGGTTTTTAGCCTGGTGGGTTCCGGCGTGGGGCTTACGGCACTGTAATATCACGAACATTTTAAGTGGTGCTTCGAAATTTTCTAACATTGTGAAAACCCATGATTTAATGTCGTCATGTCCAATGGCCACGTATCTCGGTGAAAAAATCCTTTCGATTAAGCATTTTGGTAGAAGAGGAAAGGTTTTCAAATTGTGGTATTTGGAACTCAACACTTTTGAAATATTTCAAATTAGTTACGATTCATAAACAAATTTCTTTTATACTTTATTCGAAAATAATTTTTAAAGTCGATGTATAAACTTCCTCTTCCAAAATAAAAGACAGTATTTAAAAGTTTTGGGCGTAACGTGACTCGCCCTCTTTTTCAAAAATTTGTGTTCCTTAAGTGCATACATATAATGATCGTCCTCGTCGAAGGACTCGAAATTTACTTCAGAAAACTTTGTGCTTTACAATATTACCATCGTTCTTAAGATGTTAACTAAACCTTATGTTGATAATTGTGGTATATTGTATGACTGATTATTTGATAATGCTAAACGGTACTATCTACATTAGCATGTCGAGCCTTGGCGGACGTAGGTGTGATGATGGAAGTGGAAGCGGCGAGGTGGTTCGTACGACAACTATTCATGCTACGGTGAAGGAATATCAAGATCAAATGATATCCTATGAAATCTCCTCATTGATCAAGCACACGAGCGAAGCAAAGAGACCGAGGACATTTGGAAATTTCTGGGCAGTGAAGAGACTAAGGCTCCCAAACCCCCACGTCGTTCGAACACATCGTCTTCGCGGTCGAGAGTGAGCGCTGGGAATCCCAAGCCATCATCAATGACACTCGATAAGAAGAGAGTGTGCTTCAAGTGTAACTGTCAGGGACATGTACGTGCAAATTGTCCCTCTCCACTTTTGACTTGTTACCGGTGCGGGTGTGAAGGTCATCGGGAGAAACACTGTGAGGTAGTTTTCGAATTTGCAAAGAATGCTACCCTATTGGAGAGCAGAGAAAGTGACCAGGGAGTGTCCTGAAACCCTATGTCTCCTTCTGAAGAACCCAGCATAACGGAAGGAAGATTTTGTACTATGTCAATCGTGACTCTGATCGCTTTCCATTTCATTGCTTTATGTTTCCAACTCTTGTTGTTCTAAGTCGGGATAGAAATGTCCTCTTAGTATGGGGGAACGTATTACCTGTACTCTTCTTAGTATTTTCAGTGTGGGATGACTTTTATTTATATATCTTTGGTTGAAGTGTGAACTTCGGAGTCGTTGTTCGACCGTTGTTATTCGATCATTGTTGTTCAATCGTGGTTGTCCGGTTGTTGTTGTCTAATCTCATACTGTGAAGAATTATCGTTCACCGTTGGTCAGCTGTTTCGATTGCAGTCATTTGGGACACCGAGCCATGCATTGCGAGTCAATAGCTGAGAGGTTTGGGGATCGAGTTGTGTCTCTGCTTGTGACTTTGTGATGGTCGTCGTGGAGCGTGATTTCACGCCGTATGCTTCTTTGCGTTGCTTGTAACATTTTGCCGTTGGACGTGAGTTTTCAGTTCTTGTGTATCTCGTTGAGTTTTTCAGGCGGGATATTGCTTCTCCCTACTTGTTTTAAGATTCGGGACGAAACTTCTTTTAAGGAGGGTAGTATGTAATATCCGCAATTTCGATTTCTGGTAATTTTCTGTTTTTGGCAGAAGTCCATCTTAGAGACTTTTTTGTGACCATTTCGTCATTCTAAGAATGATTAATTCTATACTTTTTGTAATCGGAGTTCGTTTCAGTGTCGTTTTGTTGAGTTCCGTGTTCCTAAGCGACTTTTCCGCACTTTAGTTTGACTCTGTAAAATCACCATCAATTCTTGGAAACTCCAGAGTTCTGAATCATTTCAGTATTATAGAGCATCAAGTTAGATTTCCAATGGTTCAAACAGTGAGTCAATCGGAGTCCGGGCGAAGGAGTTATGGTCGAAATAGCTAAGACTGCACCGTGTGCCTTACGATGCTGGAGCCGGCTGTACCGCGGGCCGCGGCCCTCTGCTGGCCGGGCCATGGCACTAAACCATGCTGGGCGTTATTTTTGGCCTCGGTCCGCGGCACACTCGGGCCTCGGCCGTGGCCGCGCACACTGGGCCCGGTCGCGCACGCGCCTTTTCTCGCACTATTTCAAAGAGGAATCGAGAGAGGACTTCATTTCCTCTCCCTTCTTTATCTTCCACGTGAATAGAGCGATTTAGGGGCGATTTTTGGGCGATTTATCTCAGGGAATTCATCCTCCTCAAGTTTTTGGTGTGGATTAACAACATCAATTCGTGTTCTTCGTCATTAATCCGAGGTACTTTTTTAATTCTCGAGAGTTGACCTTTTTGGGAGTTTTATTCTTGATTTCATTTTCCATCCGATTTTGATAAATCGATTGGTGTTAGATGTTGTTATTAAACATGTTTTATGGATTTTATATCCATAACTTCGGTTCGTATCAACTCGAAGGGTGATTTGAGTGTTCTTGAGGTGTAGTCAAATGTTCGAATAAACTTTCCTTCGATAGTTGTTGCAATCTCCTTTGCTTTTGGTCTTGATTCTCGTTGTAATCATATCTTCGTTGTTTTTGGCCGGGGGATTATAGGGTTCGGGGGTTTCCGATCGAGCTTTCTCATTGCTTCGTGTGCTTTGGAATTGAGGCAAGTGCCTTGATATACGAATTGTAACTACGTGAAATCATTGTTGTTGAATTGTAACTACCTTGATATACGAAATTATACGGATGTATATATATATATATATATATATATATATGTGTGTGTGTGTGTGTGTGTGTATATATATATGTGTGTGTGTGTGTGTTAAACATATGTATGTATATACGTATATTGATATATATGTCTATGTCGGTGAATGCCGAGTGATGAATGCTAACACTAGTTGAAGTACTCAACTTGGATTAATGTATGAACTATACTTATAGATATAATATAGTAAGGTTATATATATATATATTCGGTTGAGTTGAAATATAGGGATATATGTGCGGCGTTGGTTGGTTATGCCTGAAGGCTTATTGTGATTGAGTTTTGATTGATAACGAGCGTGATATTGTTTAGATGTGTGGTTATGGACTGGCGGATAATTTGTGTGAATTGGTGTACTGAGTTGATAATTGTTGCAACGATTGACTGTGTGCTTCATATTTGTAACAATATGAATACTTGTTGTGAGAGACGTCATATCCGGGAGCCTCTGAGTGCGGGGCGTGTACTCCGACCTGGTGTACGCTGCAATGAGTGGCTCCATATGGTTGTTGAACACCGGTGTTACCTAATACGTGTGCAAGGGGCGGATCTTGCGGGAGTGATCGCCGGTGTGGTGACATGTCCAAGGGGCGGCCAACATAGTGGAGTGAACGCCGGTGCAGAGGTGTGCAAGGGAGGCGTCTGGAAGGCTTATTCGTAATGGATATTCGAGTGATTGTCAAGACCCCGTTACCAAACAAATTTTCGTATTTCAAAGTTCTTCCAACTCGCTTTAAAATGTTGGTCTTGATATAAACCGTGATTCGTGTTTTTTGAAAGTTTGTTTCGACTTGATTTAAACGTTGGTATCAGGGTTAATTAACCAAGGATATTTGACAAGATCTCCGAGGGTTAATTAATCAAGGGTCTTGAGCAGGATTTGTAGAATGAGAGGTTGTGTGGTGTTATTCTGTGTATTGGGTCGAGGACCCCGTGAGATATTGAGATCTTTGATCTTGTGGTTTTATTCTGTGTATTGGGTCGAGGACCCCGTAGGATGTTGAGATCTTTGATCTTGTGGTGTTATTCTGTGTATTGGGTCGAGGACCCCGTGATATGTTGTAATGATTCGCTTGTGATATTGTTCTATAAATTGGGTCGAGGACCCCGAATAACGTTGAAATGGTTTTCTTGTAAATTGTTTTCCATATGCTGGGTCAAGGACCCGAGAGCTTTCGAAGTTATTTTCCAAAAGTATTCCCATTCGAATAATTACGTTTACGTTTCAATAATTACATTCCAAAACCCGAAGACAACCCGAGTCAATAATTACGTTTCAAAACTATCTTATCAAAATATTTTCCTTAAAAAAAGGGGGGGGGTTTCAAACTAGATCTTTTGACTCATTGGGCTTGTTTAAAGTTTCTTTAGTGTTGTGACCCGTATAAAGAGAATATGGCAATGTGATTATCTTTCACCTTGTTGTAAATGAGTGCTTTTTTGTGTTGACTATGGGAATGCGCGGTTTGTGTTAAGGCTTCGCGGCTATTGAGTTTTGTGTTGGTATTTTTCGTATATCTTGTATATTATGTACTTACACTATAAAAATTCCAGTTTGCTAACCCCCGAGTTTTCGGGGGGTGGGTGCCTGTTATGCGCTCAGGTTTTGGCAGCTCAGGAGCAGTCACGGGATTGGCTTGAAAGGAGATGGAAGACGATGATGCTAATCACATAAGATTTGGAGTCTTTTCTTTTGTCAGTATTTCTCTTGTGATCGAGTACACACCCTTGCACGGGGTTGATTTCCATTTATTAAATTGAGTTGTCATTCTTTTCTGTATTCAAGTTTATTATTGTCGTTGAACTGTGAACTACGTTTGTTTTTTAATTGTTTAATGACCTTGTCGGTCTGTTGTAATTAGATTGACCCCAGTCGGTCATTCATTGAGTAGTCTTTTGGAATTTAGCCTGGTAAATCCTTGTGAGAAAGGTCTACGGCGTGTGACATTCCCGGACGTATTTTGGGGGTGTTACATCATGACGGTGATAGGTCCTTTCTGTATCATGAAGAGCATCTCTTTGTGCATGGCAGTTAAATGTGCTCCCATTCTGATTCTCCAGTCATCAAATTTTTTAATGGAGAACATAGGAATTTTATTAATCATAGAGGAATCCATAAAGAGAATATGGGATGAATATGAAACACAAAAGTATGCAGTTCTAAAAACTTGTGATTATGGATAAGGTTAAAAATATACTGAGTTTTTGTAGAACCAATCCCTCTGATATCAGTTGTTGGTCATTGTATACTTAAATAACAATTTAGAGCGGACATGAATAAATTGTTCTTCTTTTCGAAGTTGAATGTGCAGCGGAAGACTATATGCAAGTTGATGTGACTAGAGCAACTAAATGATCTCCTTTTAGCTTAGTGCTTATAGAGTTTTCAAATAAGTATATTAAAATTACAAGCAGTAAGCAAGAAGTAAAGCAAGTGATGATACATAATTTAATGTGGTTCGAGGCAATGTCCTCTATGTCCACATGTTCTCTACACATATAACGCCCCGACTTTCTAGGGATAATTATTGGGGAAATTAATAAAAATATGAATTTTGACGAATAATAAATTTCTTTGAGAATAATAAAATTTTCGCCTACAAAGTTGAGTCGCTACACTCACTAAAATAAATACCCATTAATTAAGACAATGACATAACATAAATAAGAGATAATAATTGCGGCAGAAGAAAAATTTATAAATTATTATTCTTAATAAAAAGTTTTCGGGATCAATATAGGTGGAGGTGAACTTCCTTCAGATCGTGGAAATCACACATATCATAGTAATATACAATCTCATGGAAAGCATAATATGAATAATCTATCGTATGAATACATACACACAATATTACGTATAGCATGAATCTAGCACGCATAACATGAATATTGAGGTTGTGCATGTGTCCCTCCAACAACATGAAACATACACACAATACCACGTATAACATTAATCTATCATGCATAACATGAATATTGAGGTTGAGCAGGTGTCCCCACACAAAATATATCTTAAGATAGTCACTTTTCATTTACACATGTGAGCCTGATTTACAACATGTATCCTCAACTTTAAACATAAATCGAATATCACATAGCAGTCCAAGTAAAGCAATTAAAGTGATAGTGAAAATTCCCACCTGAATAAAATGATGCTGCTTGAACTTATATATGAAGATGCTCGACTCACAGTCATAAGCCCGTATATCCTTCTTAATGTCTACATATAATAATAATTTTAATCATTATACAATATTATAATATAATGACTGAAGTAAAATATAATGCATAAAATCGAACTGATTATTAATGTTAATTGGATAGTCAACATTTTATGACTTGGATTAAAATCGGACTGAATCTTAATTACTGAAAAGTTGATTGGATTAAATATGTACGAATTAGAAACTTGAAATTAAATGAGATGAAAAACTTATTGGGGTCAATTGAAGGAATTATATATCAGATCTAAGCTAAATTGGAAAAATCTAGAAATGTGAAACTCAATTGAATTAACCTAAAACTAATGGGTATAAGAACCCTCAACAACGATCGGCCGCCTCATCTATTTATCACTCCCTACCTCTCGCCTCATCCATTTATCACTCCCTACCTCTCTCTCTGTCCTAATCTCTGCCTCTCTCTAACATCTCCTCTCTCTCTCAAATTTCTTCTCGACCGATGACAAATCTTGCAGAACATCACACACACAAAACATTATACACACACAAACCCTCGGTCCGATGCACGCACCCATCATGCGACCGGCGAAATCCAGAATAGGAGGCAGTGGCGGCGGACCTAGGCGGCGATTTGCGATTTCAGCGACGATGATGTGCTTACAGCTCGGAACAAAATCTGGGCTGCTAAGTTCGGGCCGTGGGGCTAGGTTCCGTAACTATCATGTTGATTTTCAATGAATTCAAGGCTGGAACGGATCGAAACTCTGGTTGTAAGGGTAAGTCGAACCTGAGTTCGTTTCCTTGGTTTGTTGATCTATTTGTTGGTCCGATTACTCAGGCCATGGTGTTTGGGTTCGACCGCTGGTCATAATTTATCGGAAACAGACGTTCTAAATATTTCTGGATGATGATTATGGGTTTCTGTATTCGGGTTAGAGTTTAAATTCGGTCCGAACATTAGGTTTACAGTCGGTTTGAGGAGTTGAAAGGTCAATTGAGAGATCCTGATTTTGTTGTTTCATGAGTCTTATCTTGCCTTTTACGTTTATCATAAATATTGAATTTGATAGATCTCAAGGGTTAGATGAAATATCAAGTTATCAACAGACAAAATACATAAAGATGAAGAGATTTTTTTTGTTTACCTTGCTGGGAAGAGTTGGAGAACCATATGTAAGGTTTGCTGGAAAGAAAAGTTGAGAACATGAAGTTGCAAATTCGGTAGAAAAAGTTGTTCGTGTGCAGATGTCTTCTTCTTTTGGATTTTTGTCTATAGAATTATGTATTGTTTTTTTTTTTAGGGTTGTACTGTAGAATGTATTTATACTGTATAAAAATTAGGGTTAGGGTAATTTATGGGTTTAATTATTAATTTGGGTCATTACAATATATTTGGGCCAGTGATAATAATAATAATAATAATAATAATAACAATAATATTAATAATACCGATAGTAATAATAATAATATCGAGAATAATATAAATGATGATATAGAAATGGTAAAGATAAAAATATTAATACTGTTAATATTAATATTGTTCCTATTATAAATATTATTAATAATAATAATACCTTTAATAATTATAATATTAATAATAATGACTAATATTAAATGTTTCTGAAATTAAATTGAGAAATTGTCTTGAGCTTAGAACATATGAGATATCATGAAAATATCTATGATCTTATTATATGAGATTACATGAATTTGGCTTGTACGTGTAGTGAAAGTAATTGTACAACAATTACCCACTCGTTAATAAAATGAGATTAAATGAAATAAAATGTATTATTAATATTATTATAAATAATAATAATATTCTATAAAAATGGTGGATATTACGACACATGAGTGAAAGTTAAATAAAATCAAGGCGTAAACAACTAGATAATTTTAACTAAATAAGTTACTGTATCTTTCACACAGATCGATACACCTGACTGTACCTTAAGTCGTTCACACAGATTGGTCATAGGCTTTCTTGAATTGACTACTTCTCACATAGATTGAGCTTCATTCTTAACTCTCTTCGTCCCACACAAGGCTAAGTTACTCACATCAAAGTAGGGTAGTTCAATCATACTAATAGCAGTTGTGGTCAATTTTTAGATCCTTGCTGAACTATGTTGTTCACTTGTTGAGGAATGACTAACTCTTCAATAAGAATCATTGTAGGCTTCAAGAGAGGGTTTGCTCTTATATGATATTGCAAGTATTTTAATTTCTCAGTAAGTCAATAAGTGAGCAACTCCTCGGGATTGAGATATTTATAACCTCGCCTATTATAAATATAGTCATTGGCCGGTTGGTGAAATATGTACCCTTTAGATTGGTGGCTATTGAATGTTAAAATTAAAGTGTCCACATTAAATGCTTCTTACATTCTTTCGGACTTCATTAAGTGCTCTTCAGTCCACAGTTTTTGGCTGCATTAATGTTGTCTCCATCAGCATTAAGTACACTTTTAAAAATCATGAATTCTTTGTGAATAAAGAATTACTTATCTACAACGATTTAAATTCCAAGTGTTATCCAGTTGGTTTTGCATTTTACTTACTGTACCCACCAAGTTTCATTTGTTGTAAGATGTGTTTTCAATACTTTGTAGGATGAATGTCTTTTGAGTGCTATATGAAGATAGTTGTAATACTGGCTATAGGATGTTGTATTTATCAAAACACAATGAGAATTTACCCCAACATTAAGGTATATAAATTGGACAATGGTTGCTTCAAGCATGTTATTTGGATTTTCTTCCAATAGCATTTATGATACTGTCCTCGAACTGGACTTCTGGATGAACCCGAGTTTATCCCCAAAAGAGATAAATCATAGTAAAATATTTGAGAGAATCAGAGAGATCTTATATATATATATATAAATATATATATATATATAGGGAGAGTGAGAGAGAGAGAGAGAGAGAGGGAGAGAGAGAGAGAGGGAGAGAGAGAACATGGATCAAATCAAAATGACCCTTTTAATGAGAAATAAGAATAAATCTGAACAATTGATCTTTGTGTGATCAACGATCCAGACCAACGTATGCATAAAATATATATATTTGATGTATCAGAATGTCAATGCATTAAAATTATGCATTATATGCATAAGAATATTGATGCATTAAAATAATGCATTCCCTGCATACCTTTCTTGAAAATAAATCTTGGTAATTCATTTAATAAAGATCTATGGACCAAATTCACTCATATTTCTAAACTTATACCAAATTCTCACCGGAACCACTCATATATATATATATATATGTGTGTGTGTGTGTGTATATATATTGAATATTAAAAATGGGGACCTTTTTTCCTATAAGGACCCCATTTTTTGAGTGGTCATTCTTCCTCTCTGTCCCAACTACTCAAGAACAGAGAAGTATGATACTTGAAAGCTGATTATAGAACACGACAAATGGTACGTGTTAAAGCATTAATCCCATATCGGGTAATTACATACTTCGTCTTCAATAAATAAAGATTATGGACTACTCCTCTCTTTGCCGTTTATTTTTGTGACAGAACTCCAGACTTTAATATGGTACAGAGCAGGCTCTCTACATGTGCGCACAGACCACGATGTCTAGCTTCGTGTTACCCGAGATAAAGAGTCCACAATGCAAGTCTTAAGATCGGCTACTCGTGAGGGGGCGAGCTGAAGTATTAATTCCACATCGAGAAATTATTAGTCTTGCCTTCAATGTGTAATGAATTTGAACTACTCCTCTTATCGCCGATTAGTTTTTAGATGGAACTCCAAGATTTAACATGGTATCAGAACATGCTTTCTACATGTGCGAGCCAAATGGCTCACAATGTTCTAACTATGTACCATTCAAAATAAAATATCTACAATATTCTACCTGTGCATAGGGCGGTAAATGAACCCAAAGGTTCGAAATGTCTCGGTATATTCGGCTCAAAAAAGATTGGTTCGAGGCTCGGATCGGAGGTTCAAACGTAGAGCCGAACCTTTAATATTGATATATTCCTAACCGAGCTGAACGGTTCGGAAAAGCTCAGATCAGTTGTTTAGATGAGTTGGGTCCAATATAAAACCCCTTAATTAGTCCCCGGCCCAACTATTTCATAAATAAAACCCCTTCCCCATAGCCCTTTTAAAGTGTTCGGTTGGTGATGAACCCAAACTGATCAGTCACCAAGAACCGGGTTGATCTTAGAAGTTTATCTGAAACAACCCCAAGTATATAAAATGTCATTTTCCCTCTAAGGTGTTTCTCTCTATCTCTCTAGAATATTTCTCTCTCTATTATATTTCTCTCTCTATTATATTAGAATACTTTCCCTAAGAGGAAAGGAGGAACCGCCTTTTCTTTGAGGCCTTTTTCTGATTTTAGGGAAGATCACCATCCCTGGATATCCGGGATTTGGGTTGCAGCTTATCCACCCCTGGATTTCTGGGATTCTGTCAGGTAGGTCAAAACCTAACCTTTTGGGAGCCTGATCTTCATGAGACCGGACGCTCCTGACCTCGGGTCTGTAGGTCGGTATATTCTATGAGGGCCCCCCCTAGGTCGGTACATTCCTCTCTTGTCAAGTAGGTCGGCAAGTTTGTTGATCTTTATGGGTATTCTAGTTTACTGACCTCATGATGGGGTCAGCCGGGTCGGACTAACTTTGCCCGGGCCTCTCCTTTTTACCCGGAGGTCAGTATGTCGGTTCATTTTTGGGCTTCTTTAGACCGGGCGTTTGGGAGGTCTACATTTGTCGTCCTATCAACCAGTCCCCCCAACTCTAGTCGAGCTTGTTGATCCTGAGGCTTCCTCCTCATCTCCTCCCTGATCTCCCGAGCTGCAGCCTGTAATTTAGTTTCATTTGTATTTGTACTTTACCTTTTTCGTTCATTATATTGACGCTGATGTTCTTTAGTGAATATGTGCAATTTTGATAGCCTCTTCTCTCTTTATTTTTTATCGAGATGACTTGGCTGCTTCTAGCAACTCTTAGTTCGGATATTCTAGACAACCTTTTAAAATTTAATCTTAACATAGCTCGACTAAACAACTCCTCGAGGTAATTAATCCTTAAAGTTAATATAGCTCGTCATCTTCAAACGACTCTTTGAAGTAAACAATCCTTCAAATTTAATATAGCTCGGGTACTTCAAACAGCTCTTTGAAGTTGACGTTGTTAGGAGTATGCTCTCGAATGCCACTCAGAGGTTGTTGAGTGAGGGCATTGTACTTGTAATTATGTAAACCATTTATATAAGGCAAATGAATGTTTCTTTATTTACCGTAGTTACCGCATTCCTAACTCGTAAATAAACATATAGAAACTAGTCCGTGTATTTGAGAGCAAAACGTTCCACTCCTTATTGGATAAGGGGGTCGGCACTGGAAAGGTTATAGCTCAAATACTTAATCGTTCGCAAGTCGATGAAACTTGACTGGGCGTTAAGTTTATGTGAAGACTTGTATGACGTGTTCTTTGACATGGAGAGTGCCTGTCGAACACTAATGGTTAGTGGGAGCACACGTTATAGGTATGCTAATTGGATTAGTATACTCGAACCGACTCACCCTCGATTCGTCACACGGATTTCACTCCGGAGATCAATGACGGAATCGAAAGGTTGTGATAGGTATTCGTGAACCTTCGACTTGAGGATTTAGTAGGGATGTGCTTGTGACGTCTAGATTTTCATTAGAGTAGTTCGACCCTGTAAACCGGAAGGCGGGGGTCAACCTCGACGTGCATCTTGACGGGCAAGTAGCAGGTCCTGCTGAATACCAAGATGGAATTCTTTCTCCCGTTAGTGAGCGGGTTATATGTCCTATGCGGTTATTGGCAGATGAGATCATAAGTCTTTGGCCAAAGCATTGGAGCTAGCTGTATTAGATACACGAGAGCTCGATGATCTTGATTTGCATTAACGTATGCATAGCGTCAAGTACATATAGGGTTTGACTGACCGTGACCCTATAACTTGATCGGGACATTTGAAAGAAGGGTTTATACGTATACTGGTATTCACGACAGAATGGTTCTTGAATGATCCCAATCATTCGTTCTCAGTTGGGGCAGATGCAGTGTGGCCAGTCCAGGTGGTGCTACTACTCTTTGGTTCCTCCCATTGCTGACTGAGACGGACCTACCGAGTCGCGCAATAGGATTGACGACGGAATAAATAAAGCTAACTCTCTCATTATGAATATTAGATATTGGATATCTAATTGGGACATTGGATGTCTGAATCGATTTATTAGATAAATTGATTTACGGCCTAATGAATTAAATAAATTACTGGGTGATTAATTTAATTCATAAATATAATTATTTCTTGGAGAAATTAATTATGTTATTTTGTATTTGATATGTTTAATTAATTGGATTAATTAAACGACACAAATATATCGGAACGGAATAGGAGTTTATCTGTTTGGACTCACGGGAGTCCGAAACGAACCGAACTCATCCCGGCTCCTTCTAGATGGCCATTCCAATTTCCCTCCTCTTTCCTTTGGTCATAGTCTCCACCTTAGTTGGTGGATGACTTGAATAATCAAGGGAACAAGATCTCTTAATTAATTCATTTTAATTATTTGGTCTTGATTTGGGAGGATTTTATGGGGAATAAAATGAAGACTCTCCTCACTTGTATTGTACAAGTTTTGAACGTGAGAATAGAGAGAGAGAGAGAGAGAGAGAGAGAGAGATAGACTTTGAGTTTAACACTCATCTTCATCTTCTTCATTCACTTCCTCTTCATTTTTCTTGGAGAAAAATTGAGAGAAAATTATTGAGAGATATATTATACACTTAGAGTGTAATAATAAAAGCTTCATCATTTGATTCTAGCCGTAACCTTAGAGGTTAATCAAGTGTTGTTATTCCTGGTCGTTTTTCCGCGTGGCAAGTAGAGACGCGGTGTTTTCGGCGTTGGATCGTTCAAGGGCTTGGAGCGGATCGGATACGTAGAGATCAACTAAAGCTTGGGAATAGCTCAAGAGAAGGTTTCCATTTAATCAACGGACTTCGAGGGTTAGTTTCTTACGACTCTTGCTTTTCGTTTATATATTCGTATATACGTAGCTCGATCGATCCTCGTAGGGATTCGGATCGAATTAATTTTCGCTTACTGGCCGCCGTTTTAGGCACCGAACCCAACAGTGGTATCGGAGCGTAGGTCTTGCGATCGTATATACGATATTGGCATTTGGAATGCTTGATTAGATGGTGAATGATTTGGAATCATTTTAGTCATAATCGTGGTATATATTTTTACGTTCGTTGTAGTTATATTTTTCGTAAGTTTATGTCTAAATATAAATCTTATTTTCTTGGAAATATGATTTATATTGAAGATATGAATGTTGAAAAATATTGATATCGATATCCTGAAAATCGAGCTCGAATCATCGTCGGACGACTTTTCGGACAAAGGGCGAGAAGTCGCCAGGTGACTCGGCGTGTCCGGTGACACGGGCCGTGTCGAGCGCCTCAAAGCCATCGCCAGTGCACTGACCGTGTCGAGACACGGCCGTGCCCGGCCAGTGCCGATCGTGATCGGCCATGCCAGACATGTCTGCGGCATCTTTGCCGGCAGCGACTCGGCCATGGCAGCCAATTTCGCCCGCCGATTTTTTCGTGTATTCTTGAAAATTAATCTCCCGCATGTTAAATTGGATTTAATATGATTAAAATGATTTATGGTATTTCATTTTATAAGGGAAATTTGATTAATTGGAATATTTATGGTCGACCGAATTATTTTGAACGTTATTAAATTACCGATTGTGTGAATCGATTGGATCGGTTCGAATTGTTGATTGGATCAATGTATCTCTACGCTTTCCATTTATATAGTATTTATTGGATGAATGTTTTTTGAATGGGGATGTGGTTCGTGGACTTAGATTTGAATCGTTCGTTTTATTCGATTGGGTTGTAAAGGCCGTTTTGAGCCTATTTATTTTACTAGAAATGTTTGTATCTAGGATGCAATTTTCAATGTAAAATTTATATGTAATGATGAAGACCGGAGGAAGATCCATTTCGAGAAGACGAAGATTCAAGACGGAGACTTGTAATTAGATTACGAAGTTTTTGTTTTCTAGGAACGGTCCATGAACCACATGTTGGTAGCAACTAGGTTGTGAATGGTTGTTTCATATTGTATGAATGCCACAAACGCGCTAATATGATTAATGTGCAAAGTGTAACGTTAATCGCAAAAATTCTCCCACTATAAATAATTAAGTTTATAAGGTTTCAAAGTTTTTCCTTCCCTCCATCGAGTTTTCGGGAAATTGAAATCCAAACCGGATGTGCTATGCTTCCGAGTTATCGGGGTAGTCGTTCGGGGAGGACGGATAAATTACAGGAGCGCATTGGATGCCTTCGGTTGGAGCAAATTTTATCCCTAGAAACCCGATAGGTTGCTTAGGATAAGATTCAATTGTGAAACCGATTTGCGTCGATGGTATAAACTTAACTTGTTCACGAACCATAGAAACCGTATAGGTTGAGGGGAGTGAAAAAGGGGAAAAGAAGATCGAATCATCCATTAGATGGGTTGGTGTTGGACACCACTTTATGAAAATTAATAGACTAGAAACCTGTTCGGTTGCCCTCTATTAAGATTTATAAAGAACTCGATCACCACTATGAAGTAGAGCGACGATACTTAGGATTTCACATGGGAGTGTGTTATTAGATAAAAATAGTGGGAGCCGGGTAACAAGAATAGAAAAGACCTTAATTCTACACTCGAACATAATTGAACGAGTCACTAATTAATGCTATACTTAATGCAGACAAATCTCAATATGACAATGAATCCACTCGCAATTCTACTCGAAAAGAACACCTTAATGGGACCTAACTTTGTGGATTGGCTCGCAATCGATGATTGTCCTCGGTATAGAGGCACGGGATACGTCTTGGAGACGGACATTCGGCGCCTCTGTGCGGACTCCGAGCCAATCAGAAGAGATTGAAAACCACGAAAAGTGGGTTAAGGATGACGTGAAAGTCCGTGCTTATATGATGGCTTCCATGTCTAATGAGCTTCAGAGAGCTCATGAGAAAATGACTTCGCCAGGCGATTCTGCCTCACTTAACCGAGCTTTATGGTGAGCACAGAATCGCTAGATATGAGATATCCAAGCAATCGGTGCAAGGATGAAGGAAGGTGAGAAGGTTGGGGAACACGTCCTCAAAATGATATCCATGATCGAGAGATTGGAGGCTCTTGATTTTAAAATGGATACTTCTCTCCAAACCGACCTTATCCTACGCCTCTCCCCGATTCCTTCTCACGATTTGTTATGAACTTCAATCGCAATGAGATTGCATGTAATTTAGCCGGCTAATGAACAAACTTGTGACCGCTCGCCTCGGATGAAGACTCCGCGGATGAAGGAGTCTGCTCTTGTGATTTCTTACGGACCTCGGAGGTCTAAGAACAAGAAGAAAAGGACCAAGAAGCAAACTGGACCACAAGCTAAGGACCTTAAGGGTAAGGGCAAGGCCCCGATGGTTAGAAGAACAAGAAGAAGAAGGATGCTTGTCTCAAGTGCGGTGAGTCACACCTGGGCTAGAGACTGTCCGATTCTTCATGGCACTTGTGTACGTAACTTTTAGTTTTGGAAACAAATTGTTCTCTTGTATTTTCTACTTCTGGATCTTTGGATTAAGTGCTAGTTCTCATATTTGTACCGTGAATCGGGATGCGGAACAAAGTAGGAAGCTTGGAGCCGAGAAGTTATGATCACGGTCGGAGCGGGCATAGTGTCGAGGCGACCACATAGGATCACTTCTTTTGGGTTTAGAATCCGGCTTTGTTTTGACTTTAGAAGATGTACTTGTTTTGCCCAAGGCACAAAAACATTGTATCCATTCGGTCATGGACCGAAAAGGCTTTTCATTTTTCATTGGTGATGGTTCTGCAAAATTTATTTTAGAAATAAACTAGTGGATGCTGCTACATTGTTGAATGGATTGTATCATCTAAATCTCAAAGAACAAAGTAGTTGTGAATACTATGACTAGAAAACGTGGGAGCGAAGAAACCAATCAAGTTAAGAAAAGGCATCTAACACTATGTCATGTTGGTCAGACCAAGGATTACAAGAACCAAAAAGATGTACTAAAGTGTCTATTGGGATCGGATCCAATTCCTACTTGTGAATCTTGCCTTAAAGGCAAAATGACCAAGTCCCCCTTCACAGGGACTTTTGAAAGAGCCGCTGATAAACTGGGATTAATCCATACTGACGTTTGTGGTGCTTTGGAAGCAGCACGTGACGGATATCAATATTTCATTACGTTTACAGATGATCATAGTAGGTATGGTTATGTATACTTAATGAAACATAAATTCGAGGCCTTTGAGAAATTCCAGGAATTCAAGGCCCTAGTCGAGAAACAAACTGGTAATCATATCAAAGCACTTCGGTCGGACCGAGGTGGCGAATATATGAGTACGGAGTTTGACGAGGAATAGTTTCACAACTAACACCTCCAGGTACTCCTCAGTTAAATGGTGTGTCATAAAGAAGGAACCGGACCCTGTTGAACATGGTCCGTTCCATGCTGGGCTATACTGACTTGCCGATTTACCTGTGGGGGTATGCACTGATCGCCGTATATCTTGAACAGATGTCCTTCCAAATCCATTCCTAAAACTCCACATGAGATGTGGGAAGGAAGGAAACCAAGTCTTAATCATATTAGGATTTGGGGATGTCCCGCTTATGTCAAGAAGACTAAGGTGGAAAAGTTGGAAGCTAGGTTTGCGAAGGGACGTTTCATTGGATTCCCGTCTGGGACGATGGGATATCTATTCTACATGCCCGAAGATCGAAGGATCATTGTTGCTTTACAAGCACACTTCCTGGAAGATGAGCTCATTCAGGAAGGCGGAGCAGGTAGAAGTATTTCTTTAGAAGAATACAATGAAACTGGGGCGTCAGGGGTCCTTCGAGGAGCTTCCCTTTTCACCCCTGAAACTCTTGGGAGTACGAGTGGCTTCTTTCGACCTCTATTTCTTTGTTGTTATGTGAACTCAATTAGATGTCCTGCTTGGACCAACCTCTCAATCTCATCCTTGAGATGCTTACACTCATCCGTTTTATGCCCATAATCGCTGTGGAATCGGCAATAAAGTTCTGACTTTAGTTGGGTGGGTCGACTAATATGGGATGTGGGCCAGTCAATAACCCGACCTATCTTGCCTTAGACTGCCTCTAGGACCTGTTCTCTTCTCATTGTCAGTGGGATATATTGGTCGAACCTTGGTCGCCTTAGGTTAATATCTCCCTTCCTCCTATCCGCGCTTCAATCTGCCTTCCCACGGGGCATTTCTCCCTAAGGGAGATTTCCTCGGAAGGTATACACCTCGTGCTGCACCACCCTACCAGTTCCTCCTTCCCCTTCCTCGGGCTTTTTCTATAATTCCTCCATGTCTTTTTCGTTGATGTATTTGGAACATCGAGCTAGGTCTTCGTCATATGTTCGGGCCGGCTCTTTGGAGAGAGACGTATGAAGTAGTCCTGGTTGTAGCCCTTGTGTAGGGCGCTTGCTTTCACCTACTCAGATGACGAGGGTACTTCTAGACATGCCTTTGTGAACCGAGTTACATAAGATCTTAATGCCTCTCCAGGGTACTGCTTGATGCTGAAAAAGGACATGAATGTTTTTTGATGCGCTCTAGCGCTCGCAAAGTGGGTCAGGAATGCCAAGCTGAAAGCCTTGAAGCTAGTAATCGTCCCTGGTGGTATCTGGTGGAACCTGTAATATCTGGATTTATTATTGTGTATTTGATCTGTATTTGAACCCTGTATTATTCGGAATTGTGATCTCGATAATTGGAGTATGATATTTCTCACATTTGTATCATTGTACATAAGTATAACAACATGCAAAATTTCTCATGCAAACTCGTGATAGCGCACGCTAAGAATGTAGCTTAACGTGCGTTATCGGCTACAAATAGCGCACGCTACAAATGAAGAATTGCGTGCGCTAGGCAGTGAATTATTGAGCTAGACGGATAGCACATGCGCCAGCCGGACATGGGTCCGAATAAGATTCCCGCCGGCGGAACTGGACAGTTTTGGAGTCAACGCTTATTAGCGTGCGCTAAGGAAAGTAGGATAGCGTGCGCTAATCGGCTAATGGGCAGAAATGTTATAAATGGGACAACAACCCATTTTACTTGATTTACATTTCCTTCAATTATCCCTCGTTCTTGAGAGACCAGAGAGCATTATATCCTCCTTAAACACTTAGACCACCTCTACTTGATTCATTAAAGATTGGATATCACTTGTGATTGATCATTGAAGTGGAGTAGCACCTTGGATTGGCACACAAACAACCGGAGTTGGATTCTACCTTTTTGGCTCAGTGATTTCTTCATCTTAAGGTTCGAGCTTAGCAACGTGATTGATCGAAGGGGACGACCTTCGAGTATTTTGATATTCGTGGAAGTTTTATTCTTGTCATCGAACCGAGGCAACTACTCTAATGAGAATTGTTTATATTATGACAGTTATATTGTGATTGTATTGTGTATATGTGTTGTGATTAAATGTCCACCATGCGTTGATCCGACGAGAATCATCATGGGAATCTATACCTATGTGCGCTGGATCGTTGGACAGGTAGTTCCACCATGCGTTGGTCCGACAGGATCATCATGGGAATCTATAGCTGTGTGCGCTGGATCGTTGGAATACCATCAGTATGTTGAGACTGTTGTGATGTGATAAGTGTTGTTGTTATTTCTCGTTGGAGAAACTTGTTTTGATGATTGTTGATTACACCACTGTTGTATGATTATTGTATTTGTACTAGCATTGTTGTACTAACCCATTCGGGGGTGAATATTTGTTTATGTTCAGGATCCAGGAGAGCGGGAAAACAACCACTGGAGCTGCATGACGACGAGGGTGCAGAGTGATGTTCCGGCCGGGTTTATTGTCTGTTGTTGGTTATTTTAATAAGTACTCGAGTACGTCGTAATTTGTGATGTTTGGATTTCAGTGGTGTATTAATATTCTCCTTTTGGATATTTGTATTTTCGGTATCGAACCAGAACTGTCGTAATGTATTTTCAGTGATTTAATAATTTGGTATCTGTCTTTGTCTTTTCATTTATTTAGCCTTGTAAATTCTTATGTAAATGATTTACGGCGCTGTAATATTCCTGAATATATCGGGGGTGTTACAGAATATGGTATCAGAGCTAAGATTATGGATATCTTGGCCATTGGGTTAAAATAGGGGTCGTATACGACTTTTGAGATAACCGTCCGTGAATAACATCACTGTACTGCCTACCTCTTCGTGCGAATGGTGGTTGTAAGTTCCTAAACTCTATCTCCTCCTTTACATGTTGTATCTCTTTATACTTGAATATTAGAACGATATTATTTCCTATATATTGAGTATTTATGCTTTTAGTATGTTGAGAGGTGGACGTGGACATGGTCGCGGTCGCAGACGCGGACGAAGGAATGCCAAAAGAGAAGCTTTGCCTTCTAATCAGGATAGCCACAGCTCAGGCGAGCCACAGAGATCTATTAATAATGAACCGGAACCTGCTGTGCCCGAAATCTTTCGTCAAGTGGTGAACCAGAAGACTCAGTTTGCCCAGGTCGTGGATCGAATGCAGATGGCGGTGAGATTACAGCAGGGAGATAGACAACAAGGGATCCCAGACATGGGAAATCGAGGTGACCGATGGCTGCAAGAGGTGGCGAAGATGCGACCACCCAAATTCAACGGCTTTTCTGAGACTCCCACATGGGACCATTGGTTGAAGGAATTGGAGAAAATTTTTGCCGGAATTAATTGTCCAGACGACCGGAGAGCCTCTATTGCTCAGTACTTTCTGATAGGGGAAGCATCCGAGTGGTGGGAGGCCATCCGGCCTGCAGATCATGATGCTGACTGGACATAATTTAAATTGATGATGGAAGCTCAGTACTGCACTCGTCCTGTGAGGGAAGCTAAAGTTCGGGAGTTTTTATCCGCTCAGACGTCAGACGAACCTGTATCCCAGACAATAACACGTTTAACCAGCAGTTGGCATTCGTTCGACATCTGGTCAGAACAGATGCAGAAATGATGATCCATTTTGATATGAGAATGAAACCAGAAATCCAGAGGTACATGTCCGGTTTTGAATGTACCACTCTCCGTCAATACCTGGATAAGGCGTTGGCGTATGAGATCAAGGAAGCAGCAATGGAGAAGTTTGCAGAATCCAAGAAGCAGAAAGTCTCTGGTAGTTTCACAGAGCACAAGAGCAGTGGGCCCCGCAACGCCCATTCATCCTTTCACCCTTTCAAGAAACCTCCGCACCCATCTAAGAGCGGAAAGAATTTCGGAACAATGTCAGCCACGACGGATACAACTAGGAGGTGCTTTAATTGTGGTCGCCCAGGCCACCTTTGGCGTGATTGTTTGCGCACTCCAGTTACATGTTTTGATTGCGGACAGAAAGGGCACCGTGCGACGTTTTGAAAGGATGCCACCAAGTTCAATGGAACCCGTACATCACAGCCAGTTCAGAAGGAAGCTACTATCCAACAGACGCAGCAAAGTGTTCAGATGCCTCAGAATTTTGGCCGCGGACGAGGCATAGGACAGTGGGACCGAAAGGGTACATCGAGTGCCAGATCTATTCCCCCACGTCTGTACGAGATGAGGAGAACATACGATCAGGATCTTCTTTGTCGCGCCAGTCGTTCGAATCCTTTCCCAACCAGTTAGCATTTTATTCGATACAGGAGCTACGCATTCATTTATATCCTCATCTTGTGTAAATCGTTTGAATATTTCTGGTTTTCATAAATGTGAACCTTATGTTGTTGGTTTACCGAGTGGAGAGAGAATTGTTGGAAACTTAGAAACTAGAGATTTCCCTGTATCGTTTGGAGGCAGAGAGTGGCCCTCAAATCTGATTGTGATAGAAATGCAAGGAGACGACCTGATACTCGGAGATGATTAGATTAATCGATATGGAGTTATTGTAAACTACCTAAGGAGGAATATCTCGCTGATCGCTGACGATGGTTCCGAAATATTGTTTGAAGGATGGAAACCAGGAAGCTCAGGAAAGTTGATCAAGGCGATGAAAGCTGTCAAATTATTGAAACAGGGCTGTAACGGATACTGGTGCTATGCAATGAAGAAAGAAGACGAAATTGTGGAACTTTCATCCATTCTTGTTGTGAACCAATTTCTGGATGTATTTCCTGACGAGATACCTGGACTACCTCCACGACGGGATGTAGAATTCACCATTGAGCTGGAACCCGGAGCTACACCAATTTCTAAGGCGCCGTATCGTATGGCACCTACTGACATGTACGAACTGAAAAAGCAGCTGGAGGAGTTACTGGACAAAGGCTATATCCAGCCAAGTGTTTCGCCCTGGGGAGCGCTAGTTCTTTTTGTCCGGAAGAAGGATGGATCGTTTCGACTGTGTATTGACTGTCGAGAGCTGAACAAAATGACGATTAAGAACAAGTATCCGTTGCCACATATTGATGATTTGTTTGACCAGTTACAAGGAGCAACATTATTTTCTAAAATCGATCTGAGATCAGGATATCATCAGCTGAGGATTAAGGAATCTGATGTTCCGAAATCAGCGTTCAGAACTCGCTACGGACACTATGAGTTTGTAGTGATGCCGTTTGGTCTCACTAATGCACCTGCTGTATTCATGCAATTGATGAACCGAGTGTTCATCGAATATTTGGATAAATTTGTGGTTATGTTCATTGATGACATTCTAGTTTATTCCAAGAGCACGGAAGAACATGCGCAGCATTTGCGGATTGTATTAGAACTTTTGAGAAGCGAGCAATTGTACGCCAAACTTTCTAAGTGTGAATTCTGGCTAAAGGAAGTAATGTTCCTCGGCCATGTGGTATCAGCTGAAGGAGTCCGAGTAGATCCTCAGAAGATCGAAGCGGTTATGGATTGGAAGCCTCCAAAGAACGTGAAAGAAGTCCGGAGTTTGTTAGGACTTGCTGGGTATTATCATCGGTTCGTGGAAGGGTTTTCCAAAATTTCCCGCCCACTTACTCGACTACTGCATAAAACACAAAAGTTTGATTGGAACGAGTTGTGCCAGAATAGCTTTGATGAATTGAAGAAGAGATTGACGACAACACCAATTTTAATACTTCCACAGGGAACTGGAGGATTCATAGTTTACATTGATGCTTCGAACCAAGGACTCGGATGTGTATTAATGTAGAATGATAAGGTGATTGTTTATGCATCGCGACAGGTGAAAGCTTATGAAGTGAATTACCCAACGCATGATTTGGAGCTATCAGCAGTAGTTTTTCCTTTGAAAATCTGGAGGCATTACCTGTTCGGGACTCACTGTCAGATCTTTACGGATTACAAGAGTCTCAAATATATCATCAGTCAGAAAGAGTTGAACATGCGGCAAAGGAGATGGCTAGAACTTATTAAGTATTATGACTTGGAGATTCTTTATCATCCAGGCAAAGCAAATGTAGTGGCCGATGCACTTAGCCGCAAGCCTACTTCCATCCAGATGCTGGAGACTCTGACCTCCCAGCTCAGCATTCAATGAGAGATGATTCGAGAAGGAATTGAAGAGTGGTAACAAAGAGTCCAAGGACAGCCGTGCGTGATGGAAATAACTTCATCATTAACCGAAGAAATCAAATCTATGCAGGCAGATGATCGTATGATGATTTGGTTACGTGATGAAGTGATCAAGGGAAAGGCCACCGGATTCATAACTCATGATGATGGAGTTTTGAGATTTCAGAACCAACTCTGCGTTCCTGATGTCGATGTTCTGAAACAGTCTATTATGAAGGAAGCTCACAGCTCGCCCTATTCTATCCACCCGGGCACCAGTAAGATGTACAAGGACTTGAAGCAGAATTTCTGGTGGGGCAACATGAAGAAAGATGTAGCGGACTATGTTTCGAAATGCTTGACTTGTCAGCAGGTTAAGATCGAGCATCAACGACCTGTCGGGATGTTGAAGCCGCTCCCGATTCCTGAATAGAAGTGGGAGGACATATCGATGGACTTTATCACTAGTATGCCGAGAACCAAGACATGAATGAACATGATTTGGGTGATAGGTGATCGTTTAACCAAATCAGCTCATTTTCTTGCTCATTTCCGATTGAATGGTATGCCGAAGACCATTATCTATGACCGAGATGGTCGCTTTGTATCACATTTTTGGAAAGCAGTTCATAAGGCCTTGGGAACCGAATTGAACTTCAGTAAAGCATATCACCCGCAGACTGATGGACAATCCGAGAGGACTATTCAAACGGTGGAAGATATGCTAAGGGCTTGTGCCTTAGATTGGTCAACCGACTGGGAAATTCATCTACCATTGATTGAATTTACCTACAACAATAGTTGGCATGCTTCCATTAAGATGGCACCATTTGAGGCCTTGTACGGGAGAAGATGCAGATCGCCCCTATGTTGGGACGATTCATCAGACTTGATCAGGACAGAACCAGAGTTGATCGTGCAGACACGAGAGAAGATAGCCTTGATTCGTGAATGGCTGTTGACCACCCAGAGTCGACAGAAATCTTATGCAGACGTACGCCGTCGCCCATCGGAGTTCAGTAATGGAGACCACGTACTTTTAAAAGTTTCTCCTACTCGGGGAATCTTTCGTTTTGGGAGAAAAGGTAAGCTGAGTCCAAGATATATTGGACCATTCGAGATCCTCGAGAGAGTTGGAGAGTTGGCATTCAGATTGGCATTACCGCCGTCATTGAGCCATGTTCATAATGTGTTCCACGTATCCCAGTTATGGAGATATATACCGGATCCTAGTCATGTCATTGATTTCGGCGAAATCGAAGTCGCTCAGGATGGAACATTTGAAGAAAGACCGGTCAAGATACTCGAGAGTCGATTTAAGCAATTGAGGAACAAACCAATCGTTTTGATCAAAGTTCAGTGGTCACGCCACGGAGTGGAAGAAGCCACTTGGGAAACGGAAGATAGCATGAAGTCCAGATATCCAGAATTATTTTCGTCTTGAGTTTCGGGACGAAACTCCTTTTTAATAGGAGAGTATGTAATATCCAGATTTATTATTGCGTATTTGATCTGTATTTGAACCCTCTATTATTCGAAATTGTGATCTCGATAATTGGAGTATGATATTTCTCACATTTGTATCCTTGTACATAAGTATAACAACATACAAAATTTCTCATGCAAACTCGTGATAGCACAGCTAAGAATGTAGCTTAACGTGCGTTATCGGCTACAACTAGCGCACGCTACGAATGAAGAATTGCGTGAGCTAGGCAGTCAATAATTGAACTAGACGGCTAGCACATGCGCCAGCCGGACATGGGTCCGGATAAGATTCCCGCGGGCGGAACTGGACAGTTTTGGAGTCAACGCTTATTAGCGTGCGCTACGGAAAGTAGGATAGCATGCGCTAATCGGCTAATGTGCAGAAATGTTATAAATGGGACAGCAACCCATTTTACTTGGTTTACATTTCCTTCGATTATCCTTCGTTCTTGAGAGACCAGAGAGCATTATATCCTACTTAAACACTTAGAACACCTCTACTTGATTCATTAAAGATTGGATATCACTTGTGATTGATCATTGAAGTGGAGTAGCACCTTGGATTGGCACACAAACAACCGGAGTTGGATTCTACCTTTTTGGCTCAGTGATTTCTTCATCTTAAGGTTCGAGCTTAGCAACGTGATTGATCGAAGGGGACGACCTTTGAGTATTTTGATATTCGTGGAAGTTTTATTCTTGTCATCGAACCGAGGCAACTACTCTAATGAGAATTGTTTATATTATGACAGTTATATTGTGATTGTATTGTGTATATGTGTTGTGATTAAATGTCCACCATGCGTTGATCCGACGGGAATCATCATGGGAATCTATAGCTGTGTGCGCTGGATCGTTGGACAGGTAGTTCCACCCTGCGTTGGTCCGACGGGATCATCATGGGAATCTATAGCTGTGTGCGCTAGATCGTTGGAATACCATCAGTATGTTGAGACTGTTGTGATGTGATAAGTGTTGTTGTTATTTCTCGTTGGAGAAACTTGTTATGATGATTGTTGATTACACCACTGTTGTATAATTATTGTACTTGTACTAGCATCGTTGTGCTAACCCCTTCGGGGGTGAACATTTGTTTATGTTCAGGATCCAGGAGAGCGAGGAAACAACCACTGGAGCTGCATGATGACGAGGGTGCAGAGTGATGTTCCGGCCAGGTTTATTGTCTGTTGTTGGTTATTTTATTAAGTACTCGAGTACGTCGTAATTTGTGATGTTTGGATTTCAGTGGTGTATTAATATTCTCCTTTTGGATATTTGTATTTTTGGTATCGAACCAGAACTATCGTAATGTATTTTCAGTGATTTCATAATTTGGTATCTGTCTTTTTATTTATTTAGCCTTGTAAATTCTTATGTAAAGGATTTATGGCGTTGTAATATTCCTGAATATATCGGGGGTGTTACAGAACCAACCCTGAGCTGATTCCGTCAATGTAGCCAAAAATGCTCTGCAGCTCACCGGGTCCGAGTATCGGAGGAGTACCTCCAAATTTTTTAATAGATACAGATGTCGGGTAGGGTCCGAGAGTCCGTCGTAAGTAAAGGTGACCGCCCTAAATCCGTACGGAAGTTCGGCCTGCAATATCTCCTTAGAGAAGAGATGGTGTAACACCCCCAAGTTATTGAGGGAATATTACAGCGCCGTAAGCCCCACCGTGGGACCCACAAGTCTAAACATACGCGGAACTATAAATTTTGACCGAGAAGGTCTACATACAATGGAATGAAGATCAATACCAAAGGTACTCAAAACATATCCAATGTATCCAAAGACATCACAACACAAATCGATACCTCGGCAAACACAGGCCGGAACATCAAGGAAAATGGAAAACAATACTCGAGTATTCTATAACCATTCCAGTACATCAACACTGACTGGGGAAACTAAAAACATAACCGGAGGAAAGACACAGTATCACACTTGACCACCATCTTAATGTCGACCCGATACTTTCCTGTCCGCTCTCCTGGAATCTGAAATACATAAAAAGTATTTCCCCCATAAAGGGGTTAGCCGTCGAATAGCTAGTGCAAGTATATCAAGTATGAAATACAATACTCCTCGACAATAAAGTATATGTAACCGTCAATTCATCAATTCAAGACTAGTATTCCGGAATAACTAAATCTCATAGCATCACATCAATACATATATGAATACCGTGGAACCGCACCAGAGGCTACGGAACCCTCAGAGGACTCGTCGGTCCATCCCAAAGTGGTTCGTTCATATCATTCGTGGAATCGCACCAAGAGGCTACGAAACCCTCAGGGGACCCGTCGACCCACCCCAGAGTGGATATAAATAATCATGCCATTAATATATCTTACTTTCAAGGTCGAGAACGTACAATCATAAATATATACTTGCCTTTGAGACATCGAGAAATTGAACGGAAAAAGGGTATGAGTTCGGTAGGTCCGAGAACGCGCTTCCGGAACCTAAACGATTCACAAGGAATATGATAATCAATTATCCATACTCAAATTACACGAAGAAACTCTCGAAACCCATCTACGATTCATGAAAATACACGGATAAACAACTAGAGGTTGGAAAATCGTCCAAACCCTCACAAGTCCGAAAACGGCACAATCCAATCCGTAAAATCGTAGGAAAAGCATGCATACGGAATAGATACATCATAATCTCAAGGTTCTCAAGGTTCAAAACGAATAAATCGGACGAATCTACGAAAACCCCAAAATTCCCAAAAAATAGGGTTCTAATGATTTATACCTTGATTTGGACGTTAGGATGGATTAGATGTTGTATAGTCCTTGTTCTCCAACCAAAGATGTTGATGTTAGAAGAAAAATCGCTTCCGATCGCCAAAATCGTCTCTCTCGAGCTGCTCCCGTCGGAAATGAGTGAAGAGGATGAAAAATGACGAAATGGAAGTCAACTGTCCAATATATATCCGCCCAGTCTAGCGCACGTTACGCCTCCTTCATTAGCGTGCGCTAGCGAGGTCACCGGGTAGTCCAGTGGCTTCGGCCGGCCCCGTTAGCGTGCGCTAATCGCCTTTCTCTAGCGTGCGCTAGCCAAAAAGTGGCATCCAGTAACTGGAGTCCAGAACCTACTGTCCTATTCCCTGCTCAAGCCTTAGCATGCACTGCCGCTATGTCTTAGCGTGTGTTATGCGACAGCTTTAGCGTGCACTAGCCGAAGCCTAGCGTACGTTACCTGATAGTCCAGAAAACCTGACAACCTCACTGCCTCTGCCGACCAGCCCGTTAGCGTGCGCTACGGACGGATGTTAGCGTACGCTACTGACCACGAATAGCATGCGCTAACAAACTCCTAGCGCGCGTTAACCGCCAGTCCAGAGGGCAGTCCGTGTTACTGGTTCTGACCTGACTGGTCCCTTAGCGCGCACTACGGCGCAAAGCTAGCGTGCGCTACTCAGACAAAATTAGCGTGCGTTAGCCCAGGCCTAGCGTACGCTATTTCTCTGGCCCAGAACACTTCCGCAAGGTCTAAACGACACGCTCGTGACCCAAACAAGATACGAAACTCAGTAACAATATCAACAACATCACCAAGATTTTACAGAGCGACAAAATAAGAAGAACGGCAAGGTCAAACAGTCAATAAAAAGTACGGGTATTACATTCTCTCCTTATAAAAAGAATTTTCGTCCCAAAACTTAAGAAATAAAAAGTTTGGGGTACTCCGACCGTATCTTCTCTTCTGTTTCCCAAGTCGCCTCCTCGACTCGATGTCTCGACCATTGCACTTTAATCAGTGGGATGGTCTTATGCCGAAGTTGTTTCTCGCGACGCTCAAGGATCTTCACAAAGCACAAGAGCAGTGGGCCCCGCAAGGCCCATTCATCCTTTCACCCTTTCAAGAAACCTCCGCACCCATCTAAGAGCGGAAAGAATTTCGGAACAATGTCAGCCACGACGGATACAGCTAGGAGGTGCTTTAATTGTGGTCGCCCAGGCCACCTTTGGCGTGATTGTTTGCGCACTCCAGTTACATGTTTTGATTGCGGACATGAAGGGCACCGTGTGACGTTTTGAAAGGATGCCACCAAGTTCAATGGAACCCGTACATCACAGCCAGTTCAGAAGGAATCTAGTATCCAACAGACGTAGCAAAGTGTTCAGATGCCTCAGAATTTTGGCCACGGATGAGGCAGAGGACAGTGGGACCGAAATGGTACATCGAGTGCCAGATCTATTCCCCCACGTCTGTACGAGATGAGGAGAACATACGATCAGGATGCTGCTGTCGCATCAGGTACTGTTCAGATCCTTTCCCAACCAGTTAGCATTTTATTCGATACAGGAGCTACGCATTCATTTATATCCTCATCTTGTGTAAATCGTTTGAATATTTCTCATAATTGTGAACCTTATGTTGTTGGTTTACCGAGTGGAGAGAGAATTGTTGGAAACTTAGAAACTAGAGATTTCCCTGTATCGTTTGGAGGCAGAGAGTGGCCCTCAAATCTGATTGTGATAGAAATGCAAGGAGACGACCTGATACTCAGAGATGATTAGATTAATCGATATGGAGTTATTGTAAACTACCGAAGGAGGAATATCTCGCTGATCGCTGACGATGGTTCCGAAATATTGTTTGAAGGATGGAAACCAGGAAGCTCAGGAAAGTTGATCAAGGCGATGAAAGCTGTCAAATTGTTGAAACAGGGCTGTACCGGATACTGGTGCTATGCAATGTAGAAAGAAGACGAAATTGTGGAACTTTCATCCATTCTTGTTGTGAACGAATTTCCGGATGTATTTCCTGACGAGATACCTGGACTACCTCCACGACGGGATGTAGAATTCACCATTGAGCTGGAACCCGGAGCTACACCAATTTCTAAGGCGCCGTATCGTATGGCACCTACTGAGATGTACGAACTGAAAAAGCAGCTGGAGGAGTTACTGGACAAAGGCTATATCCAGCCAAGCGTTTCACCCTGGGGAGCGCCAGTTCTTTTAAAAAAAAATGGTTTTAGCCGACCGTCTCGTTAAGGTCGTCGGCTAAATGTTTTTTTTTTCCAACAGGTTTAGCCGACGACCGTGTACTAGTGGTCGGCTAATGGTTGAACTTTAGCCGACGACTGCACAAAGGTCGTCGGCTAAACCTTGGCCGACGAATATCGGCCGACGGTTTTTTAGCCGACGGCTGGCATGATTAGCCGACGACTTTGGGGTTTAGCCGACCACTTTAAGTCGTCGGCTAAAGTCTGATTTTGGTAGTGCTACCTCAAAGTAGTGAAGAACAAGAAGGAATTTGAAGAAATCCAACGCCGAAGGCTTGAACACCAATCTCCAATGATCTATAATCTTCCAACTCGTGCTAGGATGATGATATGAGAGGTTGAGGATGGAGGAAGTAACTCTCTAAGTCCAAGAATTTGGATTTGGGAAGTGAAAAGTCTAAAAAAATGAAAAAGGATGCTGTCCTATATATAGAAAATGGTTATTAGCGTGCGCTAGTCCATATCCATAGCGTGCGCTAACGGCCATACGAAGCTTACTGACTTCACTGTACTCAGCATTTAGCGTGCGCTATCCCTATACCAGTAGCGTGCGCTACAGCGTTGACTTGGATTTTCCCGAAATCCGTCCAGGTTCATCCCGACATGATCCGACCAAGATCCGCGACTGATCTCACCTACCACCCTGTCTTAATCATGTTGACTACGTATAGCGTGCGCTAAGGTTCTTACATAGCGTATGCTACGAACCCAATTTAGCGTACGCTACGCTAAGTCGATAGCGTGCGCTACATGTGCAAAAATCACCACTTAGAACACATTCATGCAATCATGCGCTCAACAACACCGGATCATGAAATACGGAGAATAATACTCAGATCAACATGCAACAAATACAATATCAAAATGTTCAATTACACATCAGAAGTCTCGGGTATTACATAATCCTTTGATTAATAAGTATATAAATAGAACATAAGGACTGATTTGATTCGTTTTGGACAATCCTTTGTGTAGACATTAAATTCTACAGTATGAAAAAAGTTAGGTGTTTTGGTGTATATTTGTACAACATACTTTATTAATTTGTGGATACAACTGTTGCAGGTTCTACCATTGTTTCTTATATCCAGTTTGATAGTGAAATGTATACTGGTCTTTGATTGACTAGTAGGGTCATGTTCGTTTAGAAAAACACTTTTGTGGTGTCTGGTTTATATTTAGTAATTCACATTGTGTCTATACAGTTGTTTCAGGACATGGCAGGGTCAATGAAGAAATGGATGCCAAGGTGAATCAAAAGGTCCAGCACAACCTCATATGGATTCTGAAAAAATTAGGTGAAGCCAACCCTGACTTGAAAATTGATATTGGTGCAACACTTTCTGGTGACACACGAGAAGATGGCACTCCAATTATGCGAGAAGATGGCACTCCAATTACGCAAGAATATGTCACTCCAGTTACAGGAGGCCCTAGCTCTTAGATGTCATCCATTTGTTCTTCTCTTTTGAACAATTTTCATCCATTTGTCTATTTGGTTGATGTTGTTGGTTGATGTTTTTGGTGGATTGATGTACTTGTTATATCTAGGTTAATGATGCAGCTTTTTTTTATGGGAAATGCAATATTTAAATGCTATATTTTTATTTTGTTCATTTGAGGTGTTGAAATAGGTAGCTAGTATGTTGAAATTGGTTAATATTTTGAAATACACATTGGGTTTCAGTTGTTATTATCTGGTGTTGCATTATATAGAACCACGTTTCCACAATATGGGCCCACAGATGGGCCCCAGAGGTGTGACCCACACAATCTGATATATATTTTGTTAAATTATAACATCTATTGCAACACAGATAAAATGTTGCAATAGGGTGCCAAGTATGTTGCCATAGGCTCCTATAGTAACATGATAACAGGGTGTTACCCTACGCAGTTCACATATTGCCTTTGTGGTCAAAGGCAACTGCTAAGAACACAACACACTTTTGGTGTTACCTTTGCCCTTTTCTGTAATATCCGAATTTATTATTGTGTATTTCATCTGTATTTGAACCCTATATTCGGAATTGTGATCTCGATAATTGGAGTATGATATTTCTCACATTTGTATCCTTGTACATAAGTATAACATCATGCAAAATTTCTCATGCAAACTCGTGATAGCGCATGCTAAGAATGTAGCTTAACGTGCGTTATCGGGCTACAACTAGCGCACACTATTAATGAAGAATTGCGTGCGCTAGGCAATCAATTATTGAGCTGGGCGGCTAGTAAATGCGCCATCCGGACGTAGGTATGGATAAGATTCCCGCAGACGAACCTGGACAGCTTTGGAGTCAACGATTATTAGCGTGCGCTAAGGATTGTATGATAGCGTGCGCTAATCAGCTAATGTGCAGAACTTTTATATAAGGGTCAGCACTCCATTTCTTCTTGTTCCCTTCACTCGTCTTCATTTTTTGATAGTCCAGAGAACCTTCCCTCCTTCTTAAACACACTTAGAACACCTCTACTTGATCATTGGAGATTGAATGTTACTTGTGATTGATTGCTGAATTGGAGAAACACCTTGGATTGGCATACAAACAACCGGAGCTGGATTCTACCTTGTTGTCTCGGTGTTTTTCTTCATATTAAGGTATGTTATACTACTTTCAACCTTGAATTCGTGTTCTTAAGGATATCAGGATTATGCTATCAAGATATTGAGTTTCATTGGTGATTTATCCAAACCACATCATGTTTAGGAGAGTGAGATTGATTATGTTTTTATATCGTCGTTGAAACATCGTAGTTGGAATTGTTAGTTCACCTTCAAGATGAAGTCTAAATGTGATAATGATAATGGAACTTAGTGCATCAACCTGAGAGCACCGAACTTCACATGAGAATGATAATCAAGTTGGATATAAGAGTGGTGATGATATTCATTTCCTTGAATTCAAAGATGATTGAATCCGTAAGATCATTCATAAGTTTATGAACATTACATGTAGATGGATAACGTACGTTAATCACTGAGAAATTCATAAGTTTCATCACCGTTAGAACAAGTCTGCTGCCCAGTAGTGTACTGTCATGCACGTTTAGCGCACGCTAAGCTATGTAGATTAACGTGCGCTATCGGGCATAAGTTAACGTACTCTACGTTTGGTACGTAATGTACGTTAGGTCATCAGGCGAGTCGATCGGCGGTCGGTGAGTCTTGCGACCGTGCATAGTTAGCGTACGCTAGGCTTCGTTGTTTACGTGCGCTAACGAGCAGGCTTAACGCACGCTACGTAGAATACGTAGCGTACACTAAGCAGTCCAGGCAGATTACGTTTTATGAACTTTCGGCCGTAAATTGGATTGTTAGACATTCGTACGATGTGAGATGAATTCCATATTATTTCTTTTGTTAAGGTTCGAGCTTGCTACATGATTGATCGAAGAGGCGACCTTTGAGTGTTTTGTTTTTCGTGGAAGTAGTATTCTTGTCTTCAAATCGAGGCAAGTACCTTAATTGTTTTATATATTAATGTTATACATATTGTCGTGCATATATGTCGTGTTGTATGTCCACCGCGTGTTGGTCCGACGGGATCATCTTGGGATCTATGCTAGCGTGCGCTGGATCATTGATGGGTTTTTCCACCACGTGTTGGTCCGACGGGATCATCTTGGGGTCTAGGCAGTGAACGCTGGATCATTGGAATTACCATGTGTATATTGTGATATCATGTTGTGATGTTAATGTGTGTATGATATTATTGAGTTTCTCGCAGGAGAAGACTCGTGGATTCTTTTGTCATTTATGTTATTATAATTCTTCGTGAAATGTTGAATAATATGTTGTGGTACTTGTACTAGCATCGTTGTGCTAACCCCTTCGGGGGTGAACATTTGTTTATGTTCAGGATCCAGGAGCAGGAAACAACCACCGGAGTTGCATGACGACGAGGGTGCGAGTGATGTTAGGCCGAGGTTTCTTTATGCATTGTTTGTTGGTTATTTCAATAAGTACTCGAGTACGTAGTCGTTTATGATGATTTGGATTTGGTGATGTATTAATACTTTCCCGTTGAACATTCGTACTTTCAGTATTGGTCAGAACCGTTGTACCTTATTTTTGTTATTTTCATATGTTGGTATATGATAATGTCTTTTTAGTTCTTCAGCCTTGTAAATTCTTATGTAAAGGATTTACGGCGCTATAATATTCCTGACTATATCGGGGGTGTTACAGAATATGGTATCAGAGCTAAGATTATGGATATATTGGCCATTGGGTTATAATAGGGGTCATATACGTCTTTTGAGCTAACCGGTCGTGAATAACATCACTGTACTGCCTACGTCTTCATGCGAACGGTGTTTGTAAGTTCCTAAACTCTATCTTATCCTTTACGTGTTGTATCTCTTTATACTTGAACATTAGAAACGATATTGTTTCCTGTATATTGAGTATTTATGATTACAGTATGTTGAGAGGTGGATGTGGACGTGGTCGCAGTCGCGGACGTGGACGAAGGAATGCCGAAAGAGAGGCTTCGCCTTCTAATCAGGCCATCCACAGCTCAGGCGAGCCACAAAGGTCTATTAATAATGAACCAGAACCTGCTGTGCCCGAAATCCTTCGCCAGGTGGTGAACCAGATGACTCAGTTCGCCCAGGTGGTGGACCGAATGCAGGTGGCGGTGGGATTACAGCAGGGAGATAGACAGCAAGGGATCCCAGACATGGGAAATCGAGGTGACCGATGGATGCAAGAGGTAGCGAAGATGCAGCCACCCAAATTCGACTTCTTTTCTGAGACTCCCACATGGGACCATTGGTTGAAGGAATTGGAGAAAATTTTTGCCGGAATCAATTACCCAGACGAACGAAGAGCCTCTATTGCTCAGTACTTTCTGATAGGGGAAGCATCTGAGTGGTGGGAAGCCATCCGGCCTGCAGATCATGATGCTGATTGGACAGAATTTAAATTGATGATGGAAGCTCAGTACTGCCCTCGTCCTGTGAGGGAAGCCAACGTTCGGGAATTTTTCTCTGCACAGCCATCAGACGAACCTGTATCCCATACAATTAAAATGTTTAACCAGCAGCTAGCATTTGTTCGACATCTGGTCAGAACAGATGTAGAAATGATCCATTTTGATATGACAATGAAACCAGAAATCCAAAGGTACATATCCGGTTTTGAATGTACCACTCTCCGTCAATACCAGGATAAAGTATTGGGGAAAGCAGCAATGGAGAAGTTTACCGAATCCAAGAAGCAGAAAGTCTCTGGCAGTTTTACAGAGCACAAGAGTAGTGGGCCACGCAAAGCCCAGTCACCCTTTCATTCGTTCAAGAAACCTCCGCACCCATCCAAGAGCGGGAAGAACTCTGGAGCAGTATTAGTCACGACAGATGTGACAAGGAGGTGCTTTAAGTGTGGCCGAACAGGACATTATCGACGAGATTGCTCATTTCCTACCGTGACTTGTTTTGACTGTGGTCGAGAGGGACATCGTGCGGTGTTCTGTGAGGAGGCTGCGAAAGCTTTTAGATCCCGTACATCACAACCAGCCCAGAAAGAATCAAGTAATCAGCAGACGCAACAGAGTGTACAAATTCCCCAGAATATTGGTCGTGGACGAGGCAGATGACAGTTTGACCGAAAGGGTACATCGAGTGCCGGATCTGTTCCCCCACGTCTGTACGAGATGAGGAGAAAAGACGATCAGGATGCTCCTGTCGCATCAGGTACTGTTCAACTCCTTTCCCAGCCAGTTAGCATTTTATTCGATACAGGAGCTACACATTCATTTATATCCTTATCTTGTGTAAATCGTTTGAATATTTCTGGTTTTCATAATTGTGAATCTTATGTTATTGGCTTACCGAGTGGAGAGAGGATTGTTGGAAACTTAGAAACTAGAGATTTCCCTGTATCACTTGGAGGCAGAGAGTGGCTCTCAGATCTGATTGTGATAGAAATGCAAGGAGACGACCTGATACTCGGAGACGATTAACTTAATCGATATGGAGCTATTGTAAACTACCGAAGGAGGAATATTTCACTGATCGCTGACGATGGTTCCGAAATACTGTTTGAAGGCTGGAAACCAGGAAGCTCAGGAAGGTTGATCAAAGCGATGAAAACTGTCAAATTGTTGAAACAGGGCTGTACCGGATACTGGTGCTATGCAATGAAGAAAAAAGACGAAATTGTGGAACTTTCATTCATTCCTGTTGTGAACGAGTTTCTGGATGTATTTCCTGACGAGTTACCTGGATTACCTCCACGACGGGATGTAGAATTCACCATTGAGCTGGAACCCAGAGCTACACCAATTTCTAAGGCGCCGTATCGTATGGAACCTACTGAGATGTACGAACTGAAAAAGCAGCTGGAGGAGTTACTGGACAAAGGCTATATCCAGCCAAGCGTTTCACCCTGGGGAGCGCCAGTTCTTTTTGTCCGGAAGAAGGATGGATCGTTTCGAGCGTGCATTGACTATCGAGAGCTGAACAAGATGACGATTAAGAACAAGTATCCGTTGCCACGGATTGATGATTTGTTTGACCAGTTACAAGGAGCAACAGTATTTTCTAAAATCGATCTGAGATCAGGATATCATCAGCTGAGGATTAAGGAATCTGATGTTCCGAAATTAGCGTTCAGAACTCGCTACGGACACTATGAGTTTGTAGTGATGCCGTTTGGTCTCACTAATGCACCTGCTGTTTTCATGCAATTGATGAACCGAGTGTTCATTGAATATTTGGATAAATTTGTGGTTATGTTCATTGATGACATTCTAGTTTATTCCAAGAGCACGGAAGAACATGCGCAGCATTTGCGGATTGTATTAGAACTTTTGAGAAGCGAGCAATTGTACGCCAAACTTTCTAAGTGTGAATTCTGGCTAAAGGAAGTAATGTTCCTCGGACATGTGGTATCAGCTGAAGGAGTCCGAGTAGATCCTCAGAAGATCGAAGCGGTTATGGATTGGAAGCCTCCAAAGAACGTGAAAGAAGTCCGGAGTTTCTTAGGACTTGCTGGGTATTATCGTCGGTTCGTGGAAGGGTTTTCCAAAATTTCCCGCCCACTTACTCGACTACTGCATAAAACACAAAAGTTTGATTGGAACGAGTTGTTCCAGAATAGCTTTGATGAATTGAAGAAGAGATTGACGACAGCACCAATTTTAACACTTCCACAGGGAACTGGAGGATTCATAGTTTACATTGATGGTTCGAACCAAGGACTCGGATGTGTATTAATGTAGAATGATAAGGTGATTGTTTATGCGTCGCGACAGGTGAAACCTTATGAAGTGAATTACCCAATGCATGATTTGGAGCTATCAGCAGTAGTTTTTCCTTTGAAAATCTGGAGGCATTACCTGTTCGGGACTCACTGTCAGATCTTTACGAATCACAAGAGTCTCAAATATATCATCAGTCAGAAAGAGTTGAACATGCGGCAAAGGAGATGGCTAGAACTTATTAAGTATTATGACTTGGAGATTTTTTATCATCCAGGCAAAGCAAATGTAGTGGCCGATGCACTTAGCCGCAAGCCTATTTCCATCTAGATGCTGGAGACTCTGACCTCCCAGCTCAGCAGTCAACGAGAGATGATTCGAGAAGGAATTGAAGTGTGGTTACAAAGAGTCCAAGGACATCTGTGCGTGATGGAAATAACTTCATCATTAACCGAAGAAATCAAATCTATGCAGGCAGATGATCCTATGATGATGCGGTTACGTGATGAAGTCATCAAGGGAAAGGCCCCCGGATTCATAACTCATGATGATGGAGTTTTGAGATTTCAGAACTGACTCTGCGTTCCTGATGTTGATGTTCTGAAACAGACTATTATGAAGGAAGCTCACAGCTCGCCCTATTCTATCCACCCGGGCACCAGTAAGATGTACAAGGACTTGAAGCAGAATTTATGGTGGGGCAACATGAAGAAAGATTTAGCGGACTATGTTTCGAAATGCTTGACTTGTCAGCAGGTTAAGATCGAGCATCAACAACCTGTCGGGATGTTGAAGCCGCTCCCGATTCCTGAATAGAAGTGGGAGGACATATCGATGGACTTTATCACTAGTATGCCGAGAACCAAGACATGAATGAACATGATTTGGGTGATAGTTGATCCTTTAACCAAATCAGCTCATTTTCTAGGCATTAAGGACACGTGGGGACCAGAGAGGTTGGCACGAGTATTTATTTCAGATATAATCCGATTGCATGGTACGCCGAAGACCATTATCTATGACCGAGACGGTCGCTTTGTATCGCATTTTTGGAAAGCAGTTCATAAGGCCCTGGGAACCGAATTGAACTTCAGTACAGCATATCACCCGCAGACTGATGGACAATCCGATAGGACTATTCAAACGGTGGAAGATATGCTAAGGGCTTGTGCCTTAGATTGGTCAACCGACTGGGAAATTTATCTACCGTTGATTGAATTTACCTACAACAATAGTTGGCATGCTTCCATTAAGATGGCACCATTTGAGGCCTTGTATGGGAGAAGATGCAAATCGCCCGTATGTTGGGACGATTCATCAGACTTGATCAGGACAAAACCAGAGTTGATCGTGCATACACGAGAGAAGATAGCCTTGATTCGTGAAAGGCTGTTGACCACCCAGAGTCGACAGAAATCTTATGCAGACATGCGCCGTCGCCCATTGGAGTTCAGTAATGGAGACCACGTACTTTTAAAAGTTTCTCCTACTCGGGGAATCTTTCGTTTTGGGAGAAAAGGTAAGCTGAGTCCAAGATATATTGGACCATTCGAGATCCTCAAGAGAGTTGGAGAGTTGGCATACAGATTGGCATTACCGCCGTCATTGAGCCATGTTCATAATGTGTTCCACGTATCCCAGTTACGGAGATATATACCGGATCCTAGTCATGTCATTGATTTCGGCGAAATCGAATTCGCTCAGGATGGAACATTTGAAGAAAGACCGGTCAAGATACTCGAGAGTCGAGTTAAGCAATTGAGGAACAAACCAATCGTTTTGATCAAAGTTCAGTGGTCACGCCACGGAGTGGAAGAAGCCACTTGGGAAACGGAAGATAGCATGAAGTCCAGATATCCAGAATTATTTTCGTCTTGAGTTTCAGGACGAAACTCCTTTTTAATAGGAGAGTATGTAATATCCGGATTTATTATTGTGTATTTGATCTGTATTTGAACCCTCTATTATTCGGAATTGTGATCTCGATAATTGGAGTATGATATTTCTCACATTTGTATCCTTGTACATAAGTATAACAACATGCAAAATTTCTAATGCAAACTCGTGATAGCACACACTAAGAATGTAGCTTAACGTGCGTTATCGGCTACAACTAGCGCACGCTACGAATGAAGAATTACGTGAGCTAGGCAGTCAATAATTGAGCTATACGGCTAGCACATGCGCCAGCCGGACATGGGTCCGGATAAGATTCCCGCGGGCGGAACTAGACAGTTTTGGAGTCAACGCTTATTAGCGTGCGCTACGGAAAGTAGGATAGCATGCGCTAATCGGCTAATGTGCAGAAATGTTATAAATGAGACAGCAACCCATTTTACTTGGTTTACATTTCCTTCGATTATCCTTCGTTCTTGAGAGACCAGAGAGCATTATATCCTCCTTAAACACTTAGAACACCTCTACTTGATTCATTAAAGATTGGATATCACTTGTGATTGATCATTGAAGTGGAGTAGCACCTTGGATTGGCACACAAACAACCGGAGTTGGATTCTACCTTTTTGGCTCAGTGATTTCTTCATCTTAAGGTTCGAGCTTAGCAACGTGATTGATCGAAGGGGACGATCTTCGAGTATTTTGATATTCGTGGAAGTTTTATTCTTGTCATCGAACCGAGGCAACTACTCTAATGAGAATTGTTTATATTATGACAGTTATATTGTGATTGTATTGTGTATATGTGTTGTGATTAAATGTCCACCATGCGTTGATCCGACGGGAATCATCATGGGAATCTATAGCTGTGTGCGCTGGATCGTTGGATAGGTAGTTCCACCATGCGTTGGTCCGATGGGATCATCATGGGAATCTATAGCTGTGTGTGCTAGATCGTTGGAATACCATCAGTATGTTGAGACTGTTGTGATGTGATAAGTGTTGTTGTTATTTCTCGTTGGAGAAACTTGTTATGATGATTGTTGATTGCACCACTATTGTATAATTATTGTACTTGTACTAGCATCGTTGTGCTAACCCCTTCGGGGGTGAACATTTGTTTATGTTCAGGATCCAGGAGAGCGGGGAAACAACCACTGGAGCTGCATGACAACGAAGTTGCAGAGTGATGTTCCGGCCAGGTTTATTGTCTGTTGTTGGTTATGTAACACCCCCAAGTTATTCAGGGTATATTACAGCGCCGTGAGCCCCGCCGTGGGACCCACAAGGCTAAACATACGCGGAACTATACACTTGACCGATAAGGTCTACATACAATAGAATGAAAGACGATACAAATGGTATTCAAAACCATAACCAATGAAACCATATACATCACTACACAAATCAATACCTCGGCAACACAGGCCGGAACATCAAGGAAACTGAAATGCAATACTCGAGTATTTAAAAATCCATTCCAGTACAACAACACTGAATGGAGGAATCCAAGAAAATAACCGGAGACCAGACACAGTATCACACTTGCCCATCATCTTCATGCCGACCCGGTACCCGTCTGTCCGCTCTCCTGGAACCTGAAATACATGAAACGTATTTCCCCCATAAAGGGGTTAGCCGTCGAATAGCTAGTGCAAGTATAACAATATGAACATAATACTCCTCGACAATAAAGTAAATGTAATCCTTCAATTCATCAATATCCGTCAATTCATCAATATCCGTCAATTCATCAATTTAAGACTAGTATTCCAGAATAACTAAATCTCATAAGACGTATGTGAATGCCGTAGAAACGGTTCGTTCACCTCATACGCCGTTACGTATGTGAATGCCGTCAAAACGGTTCGTTCACCTCATACGCCGATACATGTAGGAATGCCGTCAAAACGGTTCGTTCATTACATGCCAATCAATATATCTATGAATGCCGTAAAAACGGTTCGTTCATGATATGCCATCAATATTTCTATGAATGCCGTAAAAACGGTTCGTTCATATCATACCATCAATTCCTCTTACTTTCAAAGTCGAGAACGTACAATCATAAATGTATACTTGCCTTAATAAACGTTACCGAAGATCCCGAAGAACACGGTTCGACCGGGAAGCTTGAACCACGAAGGAGACAACGAACGGAAGGGTTCCGACTTGAGTTCTTCACAAGGATTTCGTCCCTAAGTCATATCAATGATAAATCAACAATCGTACGATGAATAATAATCGTACAACGCACAAAACCCCCCCTCTTAGACCTTTTGTCGGACACCTTCAAGGCGTCGACTAATAACTCAACCGAAACGACGAATCAATACACTCCAACCGTGAAATAACGATGGAAATGATAGAATACACCTAAATCATCATCAATCCATCACTAATCTAAATTACTACGGATTAAAAGGATGAAGTCAAACAAAATCCCCAATTTCCAACATAAAATTCGAAGTGTTCTTGAAAAATCTTTCAATAATCCGATGAATACTCCAACAAGTCCATAATCATGCGTATATCACTTCATACCCCATGATTTTAACATCCAAAACATCATTACCCAATACAAAATCGAAATCCAAGATGTTGAAGAAATTACCTCTTGAAGATCCAAGCACTATGATTCGAAGAGCACGCGATAGAACGATGATCCGGGCTTCACAATCGAAAAGAGATGAAGAGGAATCACACCCTCAAGTGATAGGTGAAGAAACCTCCCTCTCTCAAGCCTTTCCTCTCGTGTGATGGTGAAGAAATGAGAGTTATCGGTTGAAACGCGCAGAAAAACGCAGATATAGGGGTAATCTGTCATGTGTGTCGCGGCTCAGTATATGTGTGCCGCGGCACAGGCCCAAAATTCACTCCCAGGTCTCGGCAGTGTGCCGCGGCTCAGCCCAGGTGTGCCGCGGCACCGAGTACAGGCGGTTTTGGCCAAATCTGGAAAATGAGAGTGACCTAGCTATTTCGACCATAACTCCCTCGTCTGGACTCCGATTGACTCACCGTTTGAACCATTGGAAAGCTAACTCGATGCTTTATAATATTGCAAAGATTCAGAATTTTTGGAGTTTCCAAGAATTTATGGTGATTTAACAAAGTCGAACTCAAACGTAGAAAAGTCGCTAAAGAACACGGAATTCAACAGAACGATACCGAAACGAACTCGGATGACAAAAAGTGTAGAATTAATCATTCTCAGGATGACGAAACGGTCCCAAGCAAGTTGTCAAAAACGGACTTCCGCCAAAAATAGAAAATTTCCAGGAAACAAAATTACGGGTATTACATTCTACCCTCCTTAAAAGAAGTTTCGTCCCGAAACTTAAAACAGGTAGGGAGAAGAAATATTTCACCAGGAAAACTCAACGAGATACACAAGAACCGAAACTTACGCCCAAACGGCGAATCATCAATATAGAACACCACAATACATTACCCGAAGGTAAACCAACCCAATGCCGAAAAAGATATGAATTCACAATGCCCGAAGGCTCCAACGGAAATACCGATACATCACAATGGAAGCCGAACCCCAAAGTCAAATCATCACAAAATAGATCTCAAAGAAAACAACCTGACTGTCGGACATACCCCTCGGCGTATGAACAACCAGTCGCAAATCGTCGGACATATCCAATACAACATGGACTACGAACGATCAATCAATAAAGCTCAAGAGGGACATCACAGTATGCCCGATCCGGAAATGTGTCCCTGCACATGTCCACCCCGTATACGGAATCCAGAATATACGTGTGACAATGTACCTAATTAGCCTCAAGAACTACGTCTCGTGTGTACGGTCCAATGCGGAAACATCCACGCATGACCATCGAGTGCCTGGCTAAAAATCCTACACATAACCAATCGGCACGCAGACATGATTCCAGATATGCCACGATACAACATGACAACGAAACTCAAGGGATAAAACATCCAATACGGATCATACGACTCACCAAGTGAACGATGACACATGAATAATGAAAGATCGACACGACCAACGATATTCAAAACAACCATCCTGGAATCAGAATTCCCTAAGGACCGATTAACACGGCAATAATCACAACACCACAATTCGGGAAATCCACAACCCTCAACGATCACAAAATTATCGAATTCACAAGAATAATAGTGTGCTGCCTTGAGTCGGCCAACACGACAATAATAACTCAACGGATGGGAACTCTCCTCGACAGTTCCAATTCAATACTTCGATTACCGTAGAATGGCCAATCGATAACAATGATACAATGGATAAGAATACCTTTGACAACGGATGGGAATTATCTTCGATAATCCCAATTCAATACCTCGATTACCTTGGAACGGTCAATTGATAATCAATGATACGATAGAATAGATGTCCCGGTGCCTTAAACCGACCACCGAAACGGAGATGACAAAAGGATATATCAAACGTCCCAATTCGGTTAACGCAACATCATAGCAACAGTTCCAATTCGACAACAAAGATTCAACGATGTCTCAGGACGACATTAATCGCGAACAATAATAATCGATACATCGATACCGCGAACCGGCTATCGACAGCAACTTTACCAACCAGTATCGTAATGCCTTGAACCGGCCGTTTACAAACAACAGTAACATTTGGCATAATTTGCCGACGGTGTCGTGTCAACCAATCCCTTGATATCAATATAATCATAAAGAGAACAAGTCTCGAAATGATACACACATTCGTACACATACACGATAACATTAATCTCATTGACCAGTACAAGTATAAAACTTGCCTCGATATCAATACAACGTACTGTTACCAATTCAGTTGATTTCGTCTTACGAATTCCCTCAGTCTCGACCAAGTTAATCTACGAACCCTTCAACCTTAACCGCAACACAACAGTCATAATTCACGATCAAACATCATACCTTATTGTAAAACGAAGGATTGATAATCAACCGGTTCGATGACGACCAATATCAATACCACCAAACCACGAACTCAATCGTTTTACCATATCTCGACTAATTCCAGTCTGAACAATCCAACTCAGACACTTACAAATCCTGTCCACAATACGAGTCGAAATATGATGATCATATCATCAACCAATTCGGACCAATAATAAGGGTCTAAATGTTCCAAACTCAATTCTTAAATACGAATTGACAAGGTTCCCTTCTCATAAATCCATCGTTAAAATTTACTTATGACCGTTATCAATTCGAATCATCCGACTGGTTCAAAACAATAGATAATCATATTAAAAAGGTTATCAAACAATCCAATCATTCGATTTGAATATTTGCTCCATCCGTATGGGCTTCCAAATTCAGAGATGAATAATAGTCTCATCAAGCTCATAATCACATTCGTATTTCCTATACGAATATTATTTCCAACACATAGTTTAGCTCTAGATATGAATATTCCATATTCATATTCAAAACATCAACACTTCTTAAAAATTTCATCACCTCAGATAATTCATGAGTTCTGTAAGAACATGAAATATCCGAAATCACGTTCAGAACAACATATCCGAGGTATATATCTCCATGTTACCATTTCCTTCATCATGTCATTCATACAACCTCAAGAATCACAACAAAACCCTTATCGTCATATGAAGAAAATCTCAATAATCATATCAACATCCGAAATCTCTTATTACAATTCCAATAAATCTCGTATAACATTATCACATGATACCATAATTGTAACACCCCAGATCCTCCTGGGAATATTACACGCCGTAAACCTTTCTCACAAGGATTTACCAGGCTAAGCACAATTTTCCACGTCATTTCAAAAATGCCAAAAAGACCGATGACGGTAATATTTTTCAAATACAAAAAAAAATCATTTCCCAAATACCGTCAAAACGATCAAGGTTAAAATGCCAAAAACTCAGTTTAGGGAATCGGTTTTACAAAATAAAATTTCAGTTGGCAACATACCAAAATCCATTTCAAAAATACTCACGCAGCGGATAAAAGTACAGTCCAATTTATGCATTTTCATTGAAATAAGCCGAACATCAAAATACACGATTCCCAACATACTCCCTCCAAGTAGTAATCCAAAAAGAAAAAAATGAGCCACTATCAAAGGGATACGAGGATTACCTTGTATGGACGAACCACGAAGAAAGAATAATTGAACTCCGTTCCAAGAATCATTAAATCATCATAGTCATCATATGGCCTCAAAAACATCTAGATCTCTATGATTCCATAATCATAATCAACATATTCAAAGCATATCATTATCTTCCTTCAATATAAACCTCATAGAATATGGATAACACAAGAAATCACTTCAAGAATCAACAATAGTTCCATAACCAAGCTCTAATTCCATGATTCCAAGCTCACAATCATGTTAAAAGTGTTTAGAACACTCTTAAAAGTGAAGAGGGATGAGTTTTGGAGAGAAAAATCTCAAAGGATCGCGAGAGAAATGAAAGGCAACACTTCAATATATAAATTGCACCCTCATCACGTACGTAAGTGTCCTTTCTTAACGTGCGTAACAACTTTAACGTACGTAATCCAATATCCATAATGTACGTGACCAACTCACTGTCTCATTCCGTGCAGTCCATTACGTACGTAACCCATACCATAAAACGTACGTAATATACCAGTTGACTTGCTACGGTACAATGGTTGTGTTACGTACGTAACACGTCCTGTATAACGTACGTAACACGTCCTGTATAACGTACGTAACGCGTACGTTGACTCACCTGTCAACATCCTCCGCCGAAAGTTGCCGAAACAAGGTCTCATCGGCCGATCAGGACTCGGTTCTGTCCGATGTCTTCGTTACGTACATAATACCTTAGCCTTAACGTACGTAACCATGCCAATCTTACGTACGTAATCTCACCTTATTAACGTACGTAATAATTCCATACTTAGCCAATTTCAACAATTCCTGTCCAAAGTCATGACATACCAAATACGAGCATACGGCAAAATCAATACATATACTCAATTCAATAACATTTTCAAACGTTCACAACGTCCTCGAGCATGATTAACCATCCACGATATCCAATATATAAATGAAAAAAAAAATATATATCCGAAAAAATCGGGGTATTACACTCTACCCCCCTTACAAATAAGTTTCGTCCTCGAAACTTACAATCACTCGTACAAACAACATTTCAACGGAAAATCTAAAATCACCAAGATAACCAAGAATTATCGAATAATCCGAACAACATACTTACAGGTCAGTGAAGTCGAAGATCTCCCGTGATACTAGCATGCGACTCCTAAACAAAGTCTCAACATAATACCGATACACACCACTATCGCAATTAACAACTTAACAAAATCTCAAGGAAGAGTTCACGTCCATGACCACGGCCACGATTCTTTCTACTTTCAGCCAACATTCTGAAGGGTACATCCGTGCGTAAGTATAATCCGAATCGCACATTCTCGAAGTGACCAATTCCCAAGAATACCAAGCTATAAACGAAACGATTAAGAAGAATACAAGAAGAGTGAGAGGACTTACAAGTACCGGTCGCACTGTGATGATGGCAGAGTAGTGATACTGTGGGCAAATGCCGACTCAATCGACCCAAAAGACCGACAGCCTAGGTATCCATAAACCTAAGCTCCGATACCATATTCTGTAACACCCCCAAGTTATTCAGGGTATATTACAGCGCCGTGAGCCCCGCCGTGGGACCCACAAGGCTAAACATACGCGGAACTATACACTTGACCGATAAGGTCTACATACAATAGAATGAAAGACGATACAAATGGTATTCAAAACCATAACCAATGAAACCATATACATCACTACACAAATCAATACCTCGGCAACACAGGCCGGAACATCAAGGAAACTGAAATGCAATACTCGAGTATTTAAAAATCCATTCCAGTACAACAACACTGAATGGAGGAATCCAAGAAAATAACCGGAGACCAGACACAGTATCACACTTGCCCATCATCTTCATGCCGACCTGCACTCCGCCTCTGTCCGCTCTCCCGGAACTCCGAAATACATGAAACGTATTTCCCCCATAAAGGGGTTAGCCGTCGAATAGCTAGTGCAAGTATAACAATATGAACATAATACTCCTCGACAATAAAGTAAATGTAATCCGTCAATTCATCAATATCCGTCAATTCATCAATATCCGTCAATTCATCAATTTAAGACTAGTATTCCAGAATAACTAAATCTCATAAGACGTATGTGAATGCCGTAGAAACGGTTCGTTCACCTCATACGCCGTTACGTATGTGAATGCCGTCAAAACGGTTCGTTCACCTCATACGCCGATACATGTAGGAATGCCGTCAAAACGGTTCGTTCATTACATGCCAATCAATATATCTATGAATGCCGTAAAACGGGTTCGCTCATGATATGCCATCAATATTTCTATGAATGCCGTAAACGGTTCGTTCATATCATACCATCAATTCCTCTTACTTTCAAAGTCGAGAACGTAATCATAAATGTATACTTGCCTTAATAAACGTTATCAAGATCCCGAAGAACACGGTTCGACCGGGAAGCTTGAACCACGAAGGAGACAACGAACGGAAGGGTTCCGACTTGAGTTCTTCACAAGGATTTCGCCCCTAAGTCATATCAATGATAAATCAACAATCGACGATGAATAATAATCGTAACGCACAAAACCCCCTCTTAGACCTTTTGTCGGACACCTTCAAGGCGTCGACTAATAACTCAACCGAAACGACGAATCAATACACTCCAACCGTGAAATAACGATGGAAATGATAGAATACACCTAAATCATCATCAATCCATCACTAATCTAAATTACTACGGATTAAAAGGATGAAGTCAAACAAAATCCCCAATTTCCAACATAAAATTCGAAGTGTTCTTGAAAAATCTTTCAATAATCCGATGAATACTCCAACAAGTCCATAATCATGCGTATATCACTTCATACCCCATGATTTTAACATCCAAAACATCATTACCCAATACAAAATCGAAATCCAAGATGTTGAAGAAATTACCTCTTGAAGATCCAAGCACTATGATTCGAAGAGCACGCGATAGAACGATGATCCGGGCTTCACAATCGAAAAGAGATGAAGAGGAATCACACCTCAAGTGATAGGTGAAGAAACCTCCCTCTCTCAAGCCTTTCCTCTCGTGTGATGGTGAAGAAATGAGAGTTATCGGTTGAAACGCGCGTAAAAACGCAGATATAGGGGTAATGTCATGTGTGCCGCGGCTCAAGATATGTGTGCCGCGGCACAGCCCAAAATTCGCTCCTGTGTCTCGGCGGTGCCGCGGCTCAGCCCAGGTGTGCCGCGGCACCGGGTACAGGCGGTTTTGGCCAAATCTGGAAAATGAGAGTGACCTAGCTATTTCGACCATAACTCCCTCGTCTGGACTCCGATTGACTCACCGTTTGAACCATCGGAAAGCTAACTCGATGCTTTATAATATTGCAAAGAATCAGAATTTTTGGAGTTTCCAAGAATTTATGGTGATTTAACAAAGTCGAACTCAAACGTAGAAAAGTCGCTAAAGAACACGGAATTCAACAGAACGATACCGAAACGAACTCGGATGACAAAAAGTGTAGAATTAATCATTCTCAGGATGATGAAACGGTCCCAAGCAAGTTGTCAAAAACGGACTTCCGCCAAAAATAGAAAATTTCCGGGAAACAAAATTACGGGTATTACAGGTTATTTTAATAAGTACTCGAGTACGTCGTAATTTGTGATGTTTGGATTTCAGTGGTGTATTAATATTCTCCTTTTGGATATTTGTATTTTCGGTATCGAACCAGAACTGTCGTAATGTATTTTCATTGATTTCATAATTTGGTATTTGTCTTTTCATTTATTTAGCCTTGTAAATTCTTATGTAAAGGATTTACGGCGTTGTAATATTCCTGAATATATCGGGGGTGTTACAGAACCAACCCTGAGCTGATTCCGTCAATGTAGCCTAAAATGCTCTGCAGCTCACCGGGTCCGAGTATCGTAGGAGTACCTCCAAATCTTTTAATAGATACAGATGTCGGGTAGGGTCGGAGAGTCCGTCGTAAGTAAAGGTGACCGCCCTAAATCCGTACGGAAGTTCGGCCTGCAATATGTCCTTGGATAAGGGATGGTGTAACACCCCCAAGTTATTGAGGGAATATTACAGTGCCGTAAGCCCCACCGTGGGACCCACAAGTCTAAACATACGCGGAACTATAAATTTTGACCGAGAAGGTCTACATACAATGGAATGAAGATCAATACCAAAGGTACTCAAAACAAATCCAATGTATCCAAAGACATCACAACACAAATCGATACCTCGGCAAACACAGGCCGGAACATCAAGGAAAATGGAAAACAATACTCGAGTATTCAGTAACCATTCCAGTACATCAACACTGAATGGGGAAACTCAAAACATAACTGGAGGAAAGACACAGTATCACACTTGACCACCATCTTAATGTCGACCCGATACTTGCCTGTCCGCTCTCCTGGAATCTGAAATACATAAAAAGTATTTCCCCCATAAAGGGGTTAGCCGTCGAATAGTTAGTACAAGTATATCAAGTATGAAATACAATACTCCTCGACAATAAAGTATATGTAACCGTCAATTCATCAATTCAAGACTAGTATTCCGGAATAACTAAATCTCATAGCATCACATCAATACATATATGAATACCGTGGAACCGCACCAGAGGCTACGGAACCCTCAGAGGACTCATTGGTCCATCCCAGAGTGGTTCGTTCATATCATTCGTGGAATCGCACCAAGAGGATACGAAACCCTCAGGGGACCCATTGACCCGCCCCAGAGTGGATATAAATAATAATGCCATTAATATATCTTACTTTCAAGGTCGAGAACGTACAATCATAAATATATACTTGCCTTTCAGACATCGAGAAATTGAACGAAAAAAGGGTATGAGTTCGGTAGGTCCGAGAACGCGCTTCCGTCACCTAAACGATTCGCAAGGAATATGATAATCAATTATCCATACTCAAATTACACGAAGAAACTCTCGAAACCCATCTATGATTCATGAAAATACACGGATAAAGAACTAGAGGTTGGAAAATCGTCCAAACCCTCACAAGTCCGAAAACGGCACAATCCAATCCATAAAATCGTAGGAAAAGCATGCATACGGAATAGATACATCATAATCTCAAGGTTCTCAAGGTTCAAAACGAATAAATCGGACGAATCTACGAAAACCCCAAAATTCCCAAAAAATAAGGTTCTAATGATTTTTACCTTGATTTGGACGTTAGGATGGATTAGATGTTGTATAGTCCTTGTTCTCCAACCAAAGGTGTTGATGTTAGAAGAAAAATTGCTTCCGATCGCCCAAAATCGTCTCTCTCGAGCTGCTCCCGTCGGAAATGAGTGAAGAGGATGAAAAATGACGAAATGGAAGTCAACTGTCCAATATATATCCGCCCAGTCTAGCGCACGCTACGCCTCCTTCATTAGCGTGCGCTAGCGAGGTCACCGGGTAGTCCAGTGGCTTCGGCCGGCCCCGTTAGCGTGCGCTAATCGCCTTTCTCTAGCGTGCGCTAGCCAAAAAGTGGCATCCAGTAACTGGAGTCCAGAACCTACTGTCCTATTCCCTGCTCAAGCCTTAGCATGCGCTACCGCTATGTCTTAGCGTGTGTTATGCGACAGCTTTAGCGTGCACTAGCCGAAGCCTAGCGTACGTTACCTGATAGTCCAGAAAACCTGACAACCTCACTGCCTCTGCCGACCAGCCTGTTAGCGTGCGCTACGGACGGATGTTAGCGTACGCTACTAACCACGAATAGCATGCGCTAACAAACTCCTAGCGCGCGTTAACCGCCAGTCCAGAGGGCAGTCCGTGTTACTGGTTCTGACCTGACTGGTCCCTTAGCGCGCACTACGGCGCAAAGCTAGCGTGCGCTACTCAGACAAAATTAGCGTGCGTTAGCCCAGGCCTAGCGTACGCTATTTCTCTGGCCCAGAACACTTCCGCAAGGTCTAAACGACACGCTCGTGACCCAAACAAGATACGAAACTCAGTAACAATATCAACAACATCACCAAGAGTTTACAGAGCGACAAAATAAGAAGAACGGCAAGGTCAAACAGTCAATAAAAAGTACGAGTATTACATTCTCTCCTTCTAAAAAGAATTTTCGTCCTGAAACTTAAGAAATAAAAAGTTTGGGGTACTCCGACCGTATCTTCTCTTCTGTTTCCCAAGTCGCCTCCTCGACTCGATGTCTCGACCATTGGACTTTAATCTGTGGAATGGTCTTATGCCGAAGTTGTTTCTCGCGACGCTCAAGGATCTTCACGGGTCTCTCAGGAAAGGTAATATCCTCGGCTACGTCAATATCATTGTAGTCGATAACGTGACTCGGATCCAGCACGTATTTTCTCAACTGAGACACATGAAAAACACTATGGACGTGACTCAAAGCTGGAGGCAACGCCAAGCGATAAGCTAAATCTCCAACTCTGTCCAAAATCTCGAAAGGTCCGATATACCTCGGACTAAGTTTCCCCTTTTTTCCGAAGCGGAAAACTCCTCTAGTCGGCGACACCTTGAGTAAGACATGATCCCCCACTTCGAACTCCAAGGGTCGACGACGAGTATCAGCATAAGATTTCTGAAGACTCTGGGCAGTCAGCAATCGGTCCCGGATAATAGAAATCTTTTCCTTACTCTCTATCAACATATCCGGTTCTGTTCAAATTAGCTCAGAAGCCTCATCCCAACATAATGGCTACCTACATCGCCTACCATAAAGTGCCTCGAATGGTGCCATTTTGATCGACGCAAGCCAACTATTATTGTAAGCAAACTCGATCAACGGTAAGTGAAGCTCCCAATCATTACTCCAGTCTAAGGCACAAGCCCGCAACATATCTTCCAACATCTGAATCGTCCTCTCTGTCTGACCGTCCGACTGAGGATGAAAGGAAGTGCTCAATCTCAACTCAGTACCCAAAGCCTGATGAACGGCCTGCCAAAAATGCGATACGAAACGGCCGTCTCGATCAGAAACAATGGTCTTGGGGGCACTGTGCAACCTTATGATCTCAGCTATAAAAGTTCGATCCAATCTATCCGGTCCCCAAGTATCCTTAATACCCAAGAAGTGTGCAGACTTGGTCAACCGATCGACAATTACCCAAATCATATTCATTCCAGTCCGGGTTCTCGGCATGCCAGTGATGAAATCCATAGAGATGTCTTCCCACTTCCACTCGGGAACGGGAAGCGGTTTCAACAAAACCGCTGGTGATTGACAGTCAAGCACCGTAGTACAAACTCCGTGACATCCTTCTTCATGTTATTCCACCAAAAATTGCGCTTCAAATCTTTGTACATCTTACTCGTACCGGGGGTGGATTGAGTAAGGCGTAGAATGAGCTTCTCGGAGAATTCTCTGCCTCAACTCTAAATCGTTCGGAACACAAAGCCTGCCCTGAAATCTCAGAATACTATCCTCGTGAACCATAAATCCAGGAGCTTTTTCTTTAATTACATCTTCCTTCAGTTGAGAAATCATCGGGTCACTCCACTGCTTCCCTTTATGGTCGTCAACCAAGGACGAAGTAATTTCGAGAGTACACAACTGTCCCTATACTCGTTGAAGCCAAACTTCTATCCCCTGCTCAAATAAATCCTGACGAATTTTCATCTGAGATGTAAGAACCTCGAGCATTCTAAGTGATGCCGATTTGCGGCTCAAAGCATCCGCGATGACATTGGCTTTTCCGGGGTGGTAAAGAATTTCCAAATCGTTATCCTTTATCAACTCTAACCAATGTCTCTGTCTCATATTCAGCTCCTTCTTGACTGAAAATATACTTCAGGCTCTTGTGATCTTTATAAATCTGACACGGAGAACCATACAAATAATGCCGCCAAATCTTGAGTGCAAAGACAATTGCGGCTAATTCCAAATCGTGAGTAGGATAATTCATCTCATACGGCTTTAGTTGACGTGACGCAAAAGCTATCGTCTTATCATGTTGCATAAGTACACAGCCAAGGCCTTGACCCGAAGCATCACTATAAACTGCAAAGCCCTCACTACCATGTGGTAAAGTTAAAATCGGCGCTGAAGCCAAACGTCTCTTCAGTTTATCGAAGCTCTGTTGTCTCTCATCCGTCCAAATAAACTTTTCGGTCTTCTAGAGTAATTTTGTAAGCGGCTGAGCGAGTTTCGAGAACCCCTCGACAAATCGACGGTAATACCCAGCAAGACCCAAAAAGCTACGGACTTCCTTAACATTTTTAGGCGGTGCCCAATCTAGCACTGCCTCAATCTTCTGCGGGTCTACACGAACCCCTTCGGCCGAAATCACATGGCCGAGAAACATAACTTCTTCTAACGAGAATTCACATTTCGAGAATTTTGCATAGAGGCTCGGTTCTCAAAATATCTAGTATCAAACGCAAGTGTCGGGCATGTTCCTCTTTATCTCGAGAATAGATCAAAATGTCGTCAATAAAGACGACTACACACCTGTCGAGATACTCGATGAAAATTTTATTCATTAACTGCATGAATACTGCCGGCGCATTAGTCAACCCAAAAGGCATAACTACAAATTCATAATGCCCATATCTCCTCCGAAATGCCGTCTTCGGAACATCGGACTCTCTCACCCTGAGTTGATAATACCCTGATCTTAAATCAATTTTCGAGAAAACTGCAGCCCCTTGCAATTGATCAAATAAATCGTCTATACGAGGCAAATGATATTTGTTCTTGATGGTCACTTTGTTTAGCTCACGGTAGTCGATGCACAAACGTAGTGAACCATCTTTCTTTCTCACAAAAAGGACGGGTGCGCCCCAAGGCGAAGCGCTCGGCCTGATGTACCCTTTCTCTAGGAGTTCTCCTAATTGATTCTTCAATTCTTGCATCTCAGGAGGTGCCATCCGATAATGTGCTTTAGAAATCGGAGCCGCATATGGCTCTAAGTCCACAGAAAATACTATCTCCCGATCTGGCGGTAATCTCGGGAGATCGTCCAGAAAAACATCGGAATACTCATTAACAACCAGAATCGAAGAGAAATCGAATTCGTTCCCTTCCGTTTCCAAGGCATAACACCAATAGCCCATACAACCTTTATTCAAAAGTTTTACGGCCTTCATGGCACTGATAAGTAACTTAGATTGGCCCGACTTACGTCCCAAAAATGAGTACTCATATCCGTCTTTAGTCATCATGGTCATAACCTTAGTACGGTAATTCATAATCGCTTGATGGCTATCAAGCCAATCCTCGCCGAGGATCACGTACTCGCCTACCATATCAACTACAATCAGGTTCGATAACCATTCCATACCGGCTATAATCACCAGAAAACCTCAAATCTCCCGGTTCCGCACAATTCTATCCTCGCTAGATAGTTTCACATTGAAGGGATCACAAGCAATCATACAAGTTATATTCAAACGGCGTACACACTCCAAGGAAATAAAAGAATGTGTAGCACCCATATCAAAAAGCACACGGACTGGATGAGATAAAATATGAATGGTACCTAAAGCCACTGCCGCGTCGGGTTCGTCTGTTCGACGCATCTCATAAACCCATGGTTGTTCCGAACTGACGCTAGAGTTTCCCCCTCCAGCATTCTGACCCCGTCCCTGGCCCCTGCCGAAATTCTGCTGAGGTTGACCAAAAGATTGCCGCTGATTTATGCCTTGGTCAAGTGGTGCTGGGGCAGAAGCCCGAGTGTCCAAAGACTGATTTGGCTTGGAACAATAAGCCGCTCTATGTCCCGACTGTCCGCACGTGTGACACTTCAATGGCGTAAAATTGCATTCCAAATTAATGTGGCCTCTACGACCACAATTATAGCAAGTCACCATGCGATTTGTGGTACCCGGAGTAGAACGATAACCCCTCTTTCCCTTATTAGAACGCGACGAGTGTCTGGTAGAACGGTTAGTCATCTATGACCTCTGAAAGTTGCCGCTCTTAGAGCTGTAAAAATTTCCCGCGACCTTCTGCTTCTTCGATTCTTCAATGGCATCGTTGTCGGGGCTTAACATATCATGGGCTAAAGCTCTGTCCTGATATTCCTTCAGTGTGGTACAAGCAAAATCCAGCCATGTACCTCCGTAAGTCCATATTCATCCGCATATCAAAGTAACGGATCTTATCACGCTCGTTATGCACTTGATCCTTCACGTGGATCAATTGCTGGTTGTATTCCACGATCGCCTGCGAAACGGGAATATCCTGTGGTTTAGCCTCGAAAAAGGCTCGGATTCGGCCTTCTCGAACCGGACAAGGACAAAACTCGGCCTCCAAAAGCTCTTTAAATTCATTCCACGTGGAAACAAGATCCTGTGGCTTGATGACCTTCCACCACGTAGCGGCCTCGTTGGTAAGGAAATACTGAGCAATCGGTACTTTCCTCACTTCGGGGCAATCAACCGCTTCGAAAATATTTTCCAATTCCGCTAGCCAATCTTCCCAACCTAACGGGTCTGTGGCACCGCAAAACTGTGGAGGGTGCATACGGATTATATTCTGAAGCAAGGCATCCGTGTTCGGGTTCGGATTATTCAGCTGAACAGTTTGGGCTAAAATGGTCATCTGGGTAGCCAATTGTTGAAGTACATTCGCAACTCCAACGTCCGCGCTGTTCCCCTGGCCATTCGACTGGTCGTGCTGACTTTCGGTATCAGGATGCACCGAGTTCGACAAACTGGGGTTGGTTCACCCCGCAACAGAACTGAGGGAAACGGCCGCGCCTCGTACTCGTCCACGTCCACGGCCACAACCACGGCCTCGTCCCCTACCAGCTAACATACTGAAGAACATACAAGGCACGTAAGTACAATTCAATCACACGTCATCGAAGTAACCGATTCTCAAGAATAACAAAAATAGAAGCAAAATGAATAAGGAAGCACCAGAAGAGTAAGAGGTCTTACAAGTACCGGTCGCACTGTGATGATGGCAAAGTAGTGATACTGTGGGCAAATGACGACTCAATCAAACTAAAAGACCGACAGCCTAGGTATCCATAGACATAAAGCTCTGATACCACATATTTTGTAACACCCCCAAGTTATTCAGGGAATATTACAGCGCCGTAAGCCCCACTGTGGGACCCACAAGGCTAAACATATGCGGAACTATAAATTTTGACCGAGAAGGTCTACATACAATGGAATGAAGATCAATACAAAAGGTACTCAAAACATATCCAATGTATCCAAAGACATCACAACTACCTGGGTTACCTCCGCAGAGAGAAGTGGAGTTCACTATCGAATTAGAGCCTGGAGCAGCTCCTATTTCCAGAGCACCATACCGCATGGCGCCAACCGAGATGTATGAACTCAAGAAGTAACTGGAGGAATTGTTACAGAAGGGTTATATTCAGCCTAGCGTTTCTCCTTGGGGAGCGCCCGTTCTCTTTGTCCAGAAGAAAGACGGATCCCTCCGATTGTGTATTGATTACAGGGAGCTCAATAAGATGACGATCAAGAATAAGTATCCTATACCTCGGATCGACGACTTGTTTGATCAACTGCAAGGGGCAAGGGTATTCTCGAAGATTGACTTGCGATCAGGACACCATCAGTTGAGAATTAAGGAATCGGATATACCAAAGTCTGCTTTGAGGTCCCGATACGGGCATTATGAATTTGTAGTGATGCCATTTGGACTTACCAATGTTCCTGCGGTTTTCATGCAATTGATGAATCGGGTATTCTTAGAATACTTAGATAAATTTGTGGTCGTCTTCATTGATGACATCCTGATATATTCGAAGGACACAGAGGAGCATGCCGAACATTTGCGTGTGGTTTTGAGCACCTTGAGGAAGGAACAGCTGTATGCAAAGCTTTCCAAATGCGAGTTCTGGTTTAGGGAAGTAACTTTCCTTGGGCATGTGATATCAGCTGACGGAGTTCAGGTGGACCCGAAGAAAGTCGAAGCAATCTTGGAATGGGAAGTTCCTAATCACGTGAAAGAAGTCCGGAGTTTCCTAGGACTTGCTGGATATTATCAACTCCTACATATGTAGCGTGCGCTAGTAGTAGCCTATAGCGCGCGTTAAGCTACATTCTTAGCGTGCGCTATCACGAGTTTGCATGAGAAATTTTGCATGTTGTTATACATATGTACAAAGATACCAATGCAAGAAATATCATACTCCATTTATCAAGACTACAAATCCGAATAATACAGGGTTCGAATACAGATGAAATACACAGTAATAAATGCAGATATTACAAAATTCACGCTTGTTAATCTTTGAGCTTGATTTTCTTTATAAACGATTGATTAGCACTAAAAATGGTTACTTTGTGGAATCAGTGTCCTTGATGTGACTCACTATTATGATACTCGTATTATTTTTTGAGATTTTTAGGGTAGTATTGATTAAGTTGAGCACTATGTATTTGCACGATCATTCACGATATTTTTTTATTTGAAATTGATTCTTTTTGCTTGAGGACAAGCAAAGGCTCAAGTTTGGGGGTATTTGTTAGGCGTATTTTTATACGCTTATTTATCATTATTTCATATCCATTATACGTTTAAACTTGCATAAATGAGCTTTTAATGCACTATCTTTATATGTTTTGTAGGAAATTGGAGTCCGGAAGCTCGAACGGCGAAAAACGGGCCAAAACGACTATTTTTGATCATCCACCATAGGATTATCCCTATGAAACATCCCGAGATCCGAACCTAGTGGTTAACTCGAATCTTTATTATGATCATACATAAGGGAATGCTATCCGAGGAGTAATTTTGATGATTAAACTCTTGAATTTTGCCACTTGACTGTGGGACTGGGCGAGTTGGCTTGTTTACTCTAACCCTTTGTATTGGCGGTCGGTTAAATTCACGCTTGTTAATCTTTGAGCTTGATTTTCTTTATAAACGATTGATTAGCACTAAAAATGGTTACTTTGTGAAATCAGTGTCCTTGATGTGACTCACTATTACGATACTCATATTATTCTTTGAGATTTTCAGGGTAGTATTGATTAAGTTGAGCACTATGGATTTGCAGGATCATTCACGATATTTTTTTTTGAAATTGATTCTTTTTGCTTGAGGACAAGCAAAGGCTCAAGTTTGGGGGGTATTTGTTAGGCGTATTTTTATACGCTTATTTATCATTATTTCATATCTATTATACATCTAAACTTGCATAAATGAGCTTTTAATGCACTATCTTTATATGTTTTGTAGGAAATTGGAGTCCGGAAGCTCGAACGGCGAAAAACGGGCCAAAACGACTATTTTTGGCCTAGGGCCGCGGCACCCATATGCTGAGCCGCGGCACACGCATGGCACAGAGAACGCCGAGCGAACTGGGAGGAATATATCACAGAAGAAGCTTCCATATATGCAAAGGAGTATATTCCCAACCCAGGTAATGAAATACGGGAATGTTTTGTTGATGAATCAGATGGTTTTGCTGATGAGGAGGCTCTGGGGAATGGAAAGTTAGTGACACTAACAAGTGTCCAGTACGAACAAGTAGCTCGATATGTTTTTGAAACGCATGAAGATATAGACCACTGCAAAGAGTGAGAATTTCTGACTTTATCTAAAATTAATAATGTTAATTATTATATGATCGTTGTCATAATTGACTTATTTATCGTATAGGAAATTTGATCAATCCGATCCAGGAAGAAAAAGAAAAAGAACACGGAATATATGCATTGAATTCAGGTATTGGGTAGCAAAAGAGGTATGCTAACAATAAGTTCAGTCTAGCTTTATAAATGATAATAGTATTATAGCTTGACTAATTAGTATGCACGCCCTTTAATTTCAGTTGTTGAAAATTAAGGATGTGTCGTCGAATCTTGCACGCTATGCCACCGGCCCCAACTTTGTGGCTAAGGAATATAAGAGATATCGTCTTAATGGCTACATGTTCTCAACTAGTGCACATGATTCAAATCTTGTGGCTAAACAAAACAGCGGTGTTGCAATTACTGCTTTAACGCACTTCAGGGCTAGCTCGAAGGACAAAAACTTGGTTGAGGCTGAGATTACTTATTATGGTATTATAAGACAAATTCTTGTATTAGACTATGTAAGTGAGAATGTAACAACATTTTGCTGTGACTGGGTTAGAGTATAAGACAAGATAACTTGTACAGTCGATGCAGACACTAACTTGGTCATGGTAAATTTAGATAAGATCAAGAGCAAAGACCATATAAATGACGAACCATTTATTTGTGCATTCCAGAATCTAAAGCAAGTATTCTATGCAAAGAGCCCGAAGGATGGACCGTGATCTGTTGTTCTATTTCCCCCCAAACGTTTGACTACATCTGTGGATGACTTGGAGGCACCAACTTATTATCAATCTGCTTTAGATGACAATCCAGAATTGAAGAAATTTCTTGATTTTCTAGATGAATAAATGTCTAATTTTGTTAGTACGCTATATGAATTTTTGTAATATTTATTCGAACTTTGTACTACTGTAAAGCACTCATTATTGTTCTATTCCGCATTTTGAAATTAACTCTATGGGCTGTTTAAGTTTGTGAGAGAAGCGAGTTAGTATATTATTTATTAATAAACTGATATTGAGCCCCAATGTTATTCTGAAAAATGCAGTTTAGTCCTCTATTATTAAAATGCAGTTTTAGTCCTCTATGTTATATGCATTTTTGGTATATTATTTATTAATAAACTGATATTGAGCCCCAATGTTATTCTGAAAAATGCAGTTTAGTCCTCTATTATTAAAATGCAGTTTTCGTCCTCTATCTTATATGCATTTTTGGTATATTATTTATTAGCAACTGATATTGCAATGGTGGATTTTTCTTTCTTAAGTTCCTCCTGAAGGGCTTGGTTTTGTTTCACAAGTTCGGTGTTTTGAATTTGAAGTGTGACATTTTCTAGTTTAGCTTGTTTTAGAACAAGTAATTCATCTCTACACTTATTTAATTCAGAAACAAGCTTGTTATATTTTGAAAACAGATTTAACCTTTGCTCTTCAACAAACTTAAGATCTACATTGATATAATTCAAATAAGATTGCCAATCAGAGTCGTCATCCATAGACAGTAAGATATTTACCTTCCTCATGGTGATGTTGACCCATTCTCCATTTCTTGCATGGCTTTTACCCACTGCTAGCTTGTCATCTTCTGAAAGAGCCATCAGTGCACTGACCCTTACTTCATCATCATTAGAAGAGACAGCTTCCTCATCCCAGTCGAAGGCTTCATCCATAAGTACTTTGTTCTTTGCTTGAATAGGTTTGGTGATTGCAGCCAGAGGTACTGAGGGTGTGGCTTCAAGGAGAGCAAGTTTATCTTTAGCTTTTCTATACTTAGCTTCAAAATCTTTTTGATTATTTTGAACAGTTTTCGTTTGAAAATGTTGAGTAGACTGAAGCATTTTTGGTTGAAACTTGCTAAATCCTGATGAAGAACTACTACCTGAGAATTTGTATGAGGGTTCTGATGTTGTTTTAGAAAAACAGTCTTTTGCAAAATGACCTTTTTTACCACACTTGAAACATTCAGTGGTTTCATTTGCTGATATTTATTAATAAACTGATATTTATATCCCTCTTGAGGGTGAACTTTTTTCTTGCTAATTTCAATCATGAATCATTTCTTACAGATAATGGCAGCTTCATCAAGTCATCAAGAAAGTGAAAATGAAACTCAACCCAACTCGGAAGAATCTGCCGTTGAGAGGCAATTAGTTGTAGATAAACGACCTCTCGTTACCTTTAATAGCACAGGACAGATAGTTGGAAATAAGGATAAGTTCAAGGCTCGATCTTTAGTCCTATTAAAAATACAAGTAGGATTGGAGTATGATGATTGGAGGCAAGTTGATCAAGCCATTAAGGACGATATGTGGACGACTCTCTACAGAGAATTTAATATCCCTTTTCTTAGGAAAGAAGATGTTCTGAAAGAGATGGGTGGACAACTAAAAACATGGAGATGGAACATGCGACATAAGCATTTAAAGGATTTGGATGCTACGGGAATAATGGCTTTGAAGGACCACGTACCTCCGAAAGAGAATATTCGCACCAGCCAATGGAATGCATTTATTGAACATGAAGCAACTGCCAAAAAGCGTCAACAAAGAAGTGTTTTAAAAGCTAACACGGCTAATAAAAATGATGTCCACTGTCTTGGTAGGACATCCTACGCCGAGAAAGCTATGAAAATGGTATGTACACGAGCATTTAATATAAACACACACACACACACACACGCGCACACACACACACACACACACACATATATATATATATATATATATATATATATATATATATAATGTACTAGGAAAGATCTTGTTTTCAGCTTATATATGTATTGATTTGGCTATATTTTTTATGTGTAGAAAGCAACGGATCCAGACCGGCGATCGCCCACTCGTTCCGAGGTGTACTTAGAGTCGCGAAAACAGCGAAAAACTAGGGAATTACACCCAAAAGTTGCTGAAGCATGTGTAAGTTTTGAAATGTGATTTTTAAGTCATGTTATTATCAGTCATATATCTCTGATCTATTGAGAATTATGTAATTTACAGCAGAAAGTTAAATAGTTCAGTAGTAGTGAGGACTCGTCAAGCCAGGCTTCTTTGGAAGATGATGCACTTACACAGATTTTGGAAAGGATTCTAGAGGAAGGACCCGTGGTGTCGGTCGAGTCTCTAAGGGTACAGTGAAGGCTATTCAACCTATTAAGTCAAACATTGACATGGTCCTTAACAGTAATCAACACTTAGAGAAGGTTGTTTACAACATGCAAGATCAGCTTAGTACGTTTATAGCAGCATTCAACCATTCTCAAAAGTTATCTTCGCCACAAACTTCTGCGCCCTTACCTTGATCAACATTTCATGTACCAACTCCAACTGAAACAAGAACGCCACAATCATCCCGAGTTCTTATTAAAGATGTTATTTCAACCAAGGTCATTGCTAAAGGAGATGTAGTTCCAACTCTCAAAGGTGAAAAAGTACATGGGCGCAACATTCTGGACCATGAAAGCAAGGTTAGTGTTATAAGTGTGGAGCATGATGCCAATGACACTCTGTTGTATCTAGGTATCCAAGGTTATGCCACGACTATTGGGGAAGTTGTTGGTGGGTTCGTGGTGTGGCCTAAATGTTTCCTCGAAGAAATGTAATTTAATTTGGGGACTTGTATTAATTTTTGTACTTGGTAGTACTTTGGGTTTTTGTATGTACTTGTAGTAAGTCGTGGACTTGATAGTACTTTGGATTATATATGAAACTTTTAGTATATTGTGGACTTGGTGGTACTGGGAGTTTAAGCTATTCTGGTTGCATTTTGGAGCAGTTCCAAATTATGGATGTATCTCTTGCTGGGTTTTTAACAGGCTGTGATTGATTGAACAGGCTGTATCTCTTGGTGGACTTGTGTGTTTTTAACAGGCTGTATCTATTGCTGTGTTTTTGGCTATTCTGATTGATTCTGTTTGTGATTGTCTTTAACAGTCACAAACATTGGAGATTTCTTACTGTCAACGACAGTAACAAAATCGCAAATTTGTGACCGTCCTGATGCAGACACTAAAGTCGTGTTTGTGATCGTTTAATAAATACAAACATCAGATTTCTTATCACAACGATAACAAAATCACAAATTTGTGATCATTCCGACAAATACTAAAAGCCTTTGTGACTGCCATAAAAAGTGGGATTATAAAGTCAGAAAATCAAGTTCTTGTGACTTTTTTGTTACTGTTTTTGACAGTCACAAAATAAATTGTGACTATTGTTTATGTGACAATCATTCGTGACTTTTTGTGCCTTTTGTGACTGTTTTTGGCAATCACAAATCCCTAGTTTTGGTGTAGTGGTTGCTGAGATTTAGATGATACAATCCATTTAACAATGTAGCAGTACCCACTAGTTTATTTCTGAAATAAATTTTGCAGGAACCATCACCAATGAAAAATGAAAAGCCTTTTCGGTACATGACCGGAATGGATACAATGTTTTTATGCCCCTTGGGCAAAACAAGTACATCTTCTAAAGTCAAAACAAAGCCGGATTCTAAACCCAAAAGAAGTGATCCTATGTCGGTTGCCTCGACACTATGCCCGCTTCCGACTGTGATCATAACTTCTCCAGCTCCAAGCTTCCTACTTTGTTCCAGATCCTGACTCACGGTACAAATATGAGAACTAGCACCGTAATCCAAGATTCAGAAGTAGAAAATACAGTAGCAGAACAATTTGTTTCCAAAACTAAAAGTTCTGTACCTGAAGCGCCATGAAGAATCGGACAGTCTCTAGCCCAGTGGCCCAGCTCACCACACTTGAGACAAGCGTCCTTCTTCTTCTTACCTTTTGGAACCATTGGGGCCTTTCCCTTTCCTTAAAAGTCCTTAGCTTGTGGTCCATTCCGCTTCTTGGTCTTTTTCTTCTTATTCTTAGACTTCCGAAGTCCAGAAGAAATCACAAGGGCAGGCTCCTTCATCCGCAGAGTCTTCATATGAGACTGAGCGGTCACCAGTTTGTTCATTAGCCCAGCTAAGTTACATGCAATCTCATTGCAGTTGAAGTTCATAACAAACTGTGAGAAGGATTCAGGGAGAGATTGTAGGATAAGGTCAGTTTGGAGAGAAGTATCCATCTTAAAATCAAGAGCTTCCAATCTCTCGATCATGGATATTATTTTGAGGACATGTTCCCCAACCTTCTCACCTTCCTTCATCTTTGCACCGAACAGTTGCTTGGATATCTCATGTCTAGCAGTTCTGATGTGCTCACCATAAAGTTCGGTTAAGTGAGATAGAATCTGCCTAGCAGAAGTCATTTTCTCATGAGTTCTCAGAAGCTCATTAGACATGGAAGCCATCATATAAGCACGTACTTTCACGTCATCTTTAACCCACTTTTCGTTGTTTTCAATCTCTTCCTGATTGGCTCTGGTCCGCACAGGAGGCGCCGGAATGTCCGTCTCCAAGACGTATCCCAGTGCCTCTATACTGAGGACGATCATCAGATTGCGGAGCCAATCCACAAAGTTAGGTCCGATTAAGGTGTTCTTTTCGAGTAGAATTACGAGTGGGTTTATTGTCATATTGAGAGTTATGTCTGCATTAAGTACAACAGATTAATTAGTGACTCGTTCAATTATGTTCTGAGTATAGAATTAAGGTCTTTTCTATTCTTGTTACCCATCTCCCACTATTTTTATCGGAACAACACACTCCCATGTGAAATCCGGAAGTATCGTCGCACTACTTCATAGTGGTGATCGAGTTCTTTATAAATCTTAATAGAGGGCAACCGAACAGGTTTCTAGTCTATTAATTTCATAAAGTGGTGTCCAACACCAACCCATCTAATGGATGATTCGATCTTCTTTTTCCCCTTGTTCACTTCCCTCAACCCATACGGTTTCTATGGTTCGTTAACAAGTTAAGTTTATACCATCGACGCAAATCAGTTTCACAATTGAATCTTATCCGGCAACCTATTAGGTTTCTAGGGATAAAATTTGCTCCAACCGAAGGCATCCAATGCGCTCCCGGTAATTTATCCATCCTCCCCGAACGACTACCCCGATAACTCGGAAGCATAGCACATCCGGTTTGGATTTCAATTTCCCGAAAGCTCGATGGAGGGAAGGAAAACCTTGAAACCTTATAAACTTAATAATTTGTCGTGGGAGAATTTTTGCGATTAACGTTACACTTTGCACATTAATCAGTTAAGCGCGTTTGTGGCATTCATACAATATGAAACAACTATTCACAACCTAGTTGCTACCAACATGTGGTTCATGGACCGTTCCTAGAAAACAAAAACTTCGTAATCTAATTACAAGTCTTCCTCTTGAATCTTCGTCTTCTCGAAACGGATATTCCTCTGGTCTTCGTCATTACATATAAATTTTACATCGAAAATTGCATCCTAGATACAAACATTTCTAGTAAAATAAATAGGCTTAAAACGGCCTTTACAACCCAATCGAATAAAACGAACGATTCAAAACTAAGTCCGCGAACCACATCCATGTAACACCCCCAAAATATCTCGAGGTATTACAGTGCCGTGAATCCCACGTGGGACCCACAAGGCTAGTTAGAAAAATAGGCATTTTAAGAAAATCGCGATAAAACATTAAATTCAAGGCTTACATAACGTGAGTCGAAAGATTCAAGGAAAAATGTAATTTGAAGTCCAATTATTACACAACAAAAGTTTTTCCAAAGAAAACAATTTATTCCAATTTAAGCAGCGGCTAGAGATAATTCCAACACCGCTCAAGTTTGACCGAACCCCTCGGGAATGTCCTGCGCATGATGAACAATTTTACCTGGTACGACGAATCATACCAGGTAACCAGGGTGTTGCGATATTTCTTGAACGCAAGTGCACATTATCGTATACAAGTAATAAAGTGATGAGTGAGTATCGTTCCCACGAGGACTGAATCACTAACTACCGATTTTTGTGTATTCCAGTTTTATTTGAACAATCGAACTTTGGGTTTGCAATTAATTACTAAAAGAATTAATAAAAGGCTAAACAGTATAAATGGTCGCTTGAAGAAAGAGAATCAAATGATGAATAAGTCTAGGATTCTGAATCCACCTCGGTTTATCCGAATTTACTCTTGATTATCTGAAGTTAATAATTTTCCCAATTTATTGAAGGCGAAGATTGCTAATATACTCTACCGCCTCTCCCGAGGTCAATAGATTTTTCTAAATGGGAATAACGCACTCTATCCCTAGGTGAATTAATTCGTCAATAGGCAAAAAGCATAAAATCTCCAAAAGGCCACGTAGTTCCTATGAGTATATTCCTATCTCACAAGATAAAACGGTCCTCACCAATAGTTCCTCACCAACTCTCCTCTCCCGATTCGAATTGAATGATTAAAACAATACAACTATTGGCCAGATAATTGAAAGCATTAAACACGATTGGGAAAACTCAACAAAAAGGGAATTAAATAGATAGTCTCAAGCAAATCCGTCAAAACATAGGTTTCATCAAAATCCTAGATCAAGGGTTTTAGCCTGACATGCTAAATAATGAAAATACAGAATTAATAAATAAAAGCATGAAAATCAAACGCAGATGAAGAGCTCGGATTCCTCCGTTCTTCTGGCTTCCGCCCTCCGCCTTTGATCTCTTCTGCTTCTCTCGTCTGCGATAGTCTTCTGTGATCCTCCTTTTCCCAAGCCTACAAGATGATTAATTAGGGTCTTAAATCCTTATTTATAGCTCTCAACAGCCTCCAAATCGCGTCCGTGTGAGTAGGTCGAGAACTGGCTTCAAAACGGCCCAAATCCGCGCGGAGCACACCAAAACCGCCTTGTGGGCCGCGGCTCACTTAATCTGTGCCGCGGCACATGGCGTCGTGTTAAAATCAAGGCGCGTGATTTCTCTCGGGCCGCGGCTCACCTAGATCAGGCCGCGGCACAGTACATGATACTCGTGCCCGCTGGTTGCCTTCCTGTGCCGCGGCCCACTTGCCTTGTGCCGCGGCCCACGGCCAAAATTCGCCGTTTTCGCCCGTTTTGCCTTGTTTTAGCTTCCGGACTCCAATCTCCTGACAAACATACAAGATTAAGGCATAAAAGCTCATTTATGCAAATTTACTCGCCAAAATAATACAAAATAATGATAAATAAGCGTATAAAAATACGCCTAACAAATACCCCCAAACTTAAGCCTTTGCTTGTCCTCAAGCAAAAAGAATTAATTTCAACAAAAGAATATCATGAACAATCGTGCAACTCATAGTGCTCAACCTAATCAATACTATCCTGAAATTTTCTCTGAATAATACGAGTATCGTAATAGCGAGCTACACTAAGAACACTGATTCCACAAAGTAACCAAGTTCAGTCCTAATCACTCGTTTATGAAGAAAATCCAGCTCAAAGATTAACAAACGTGAATCTAATCGACCATCAATATGAAAGGTTAAAATAAACAAGCTAGTTCGCACCGTTCCACAGTCTAATGGCAAAATTTTCACGAGTTTCATCAAAAATAACCCTCGGACGGTATTCCCTTATATATATGCTCAAGAAATTGATTCGAGTTGACCACTAGGTTCGGATCTCGGGATGTTTCATCGGGATAATCCGAGGGTGGAACTTCCATTCTCATGTATTGGGAAACCATTTGACGTAAAAGACACTCATGGGGCACATGTATGCTTCTAGTTACTAAGTTCCCCTCCACAGCGGAGAAACAACTCTAACAGCTATTTCCGCATGTTCGAATCAAGGTCGCTGTTTTACGCGAGAGTAAACAACGGGTCACGCGAGTACCCCCGGTTACTAGGCTCCTTATCATAGGCACATGTAAAATTTCTAAATCACTAGTCTAATCAGGGTCGTCGTTTTACGCGAGAGTAAACAACGGGTCACATGAATACCCCCGGTTACTAGACTTCCCATCATAGAACAAAAATATCTCGACTTTTGGGAAAAAACTGACCGACTCTAAAACTCAAAGCAAGTGCCAACACAACTTATGTTACTGGACGACTAGCTAACCGAAAAATGTAACCAAACGTATCGACGGTGATTTTAAAACAAGTATGTGTCCTCTCTTATCCGCTAAGGTCTCTACAAAAAACGAAAAAATTTCGGACCTAAATAAAGACTTAGCAGAAACAGAAATCACTGACTACAACTCGTCTCAAACTCGCCCGTTTCTTCAGAGAGAAAAACAGTGTCGTAACATCAGTATTACACAAATAGAAGCACGAAAAATTCACGAATAGAGTAAAATCAAGACAAGCAAGGCTATCGACAAAAATAATGAAAAGTAATGAAAAGTGCTACGAAATAAGTACAACAATGAATGTAGCAACAGAAATTAAATCCCCCCCCAAACTTAGGACGTACATTGACCTCAATGGACAAAATATAATATGCAATCAAAGAAGAAGGTCAAGTACTCCCCTACAAACAGCTCACGAACTGGTGTCGGCGTCGTCCGGCGAGGAGGGTGGTGTGACAGGCCGAGCAGGTGGAATGAATGGCCCGTCTGGGTGCATGATATGGGCCGTCCATGTAGGTAGGTGCTCCTGGTGGTAGGCATCCCTCGCTTCTAGACGCCTCGCCTCTCGTCGGTTAGCCCGGCGGGCCTGCTCTCGCATCTCACCCCTGACAGCAGCAATAATGCTCTCTCTCTCCGTCCGCTGCTCCTCTCTCATGGCAGCCAGCATACTCTCCCTCTCTCTCCTCATCTCCTCTCTCTCTCTTCTCATATCCTCTCTCTCTCCTCATATCCTCCCTCAGCCCGTCGAACATCTCCTGCAAGCGCTCTCTGTCGGGCGGCGGTCCGGCATCTGCCTGCCCCTGTGTCAGTAGTAGAGGCTCGGGGGATCCCTCTTGGGCCTCATCCAGTAGAAATCCTCTCCCTCGAGCATGCGCCAGCGTTCCTCCCCACTGATCAAAATGTGCGATGATGTGGTGGTCGATCGGGGCCTGGGGAGCAAGCATCGGCTCGTCATCCGACCACGTCATCCCCGACTGCCAGCACAGAGCGCAGATAAGAGAGGGGTGCTTCAACCCCATCTTGGCCCCTCCCTGAATACACTAGAATATAGATCAGACCAAGAGAGGGGCCACATCGAATCGCAGCCTGGATGTGATAGCATATAATGTCTGGGCTCGGGAGAGAAAAACAGTGCGGATCTGAGAGGTGGGGTCTATACGAGCGCAGATAAAATATAGCCAGGCACGCCCGAGGCGACTAAGGCGCGAGCTCTTAAAGTGGAAAGTGGAAGAACCCGGTGTGCGCCGCTCCCAGTCGGAGTTGGGCTGCGTAAGAGTCTCGAGTAGAGACTCCTTCGTGAGGCTATCCATAACTCGTGCATAAGGCGTCTCATCGACCACTGGCAGCCCAAACAACCTCCGAATAGCAGCTACGGAAAAATCAACTGTAATACCTCGCACATCGACCTGAGTCCGAGTGTCTGACGGCTGCAACATCTGGCCTGCCCGAATGTGCTTCAATAACCCGCTGGCATAGAACTCCTGCACTATCGAGATCACTGCTGGCTCGGGGGGTGCAGCGAAACGGGCCCACCCCATCTCGTCTATCATGGTAAGCAGTTCCCCGTCTTGGGGGGCTGGAGTGAATCCCCTCTCCGGGATAAGAGGCCGCAGCCGAATCTTCTCGTTGAAGATTTTGTGGATCTACGGGTCAGAAAACTGGTGCGCCTCCGACTCGGCGCGACTACGAGAAGTTTCCCATCGAGTGGGGGACGACTGATTCCTGGCCCTCTTGCTCAGCTTTTTAGTCCTAGCCATAGCGAGTCCTGAAAAAATTAAACACCGGAGTTTACTTACTCAAACAATAACGAGAATAATCATCACTCGGCTAAGGATATTCGGCCGTAAATCAGAAATTTAACGAGATAGCACAGCCGTGAGAGAAAAATGAAATTGAACCATAACGTTTAAACTAGACGTACGGGTTGGGGTTGCTGTAATTCCAGAACGAATACGTTGCACATAGATTCAAAATATTGCCTTAACAAAGAAAATTTTTCATTCAGACATTTCATCAAACGCTTAAAGGGCATGAGTTCAATTGAAGAACAAATATGGCAATAGCTCGATTAAATCCCCAAGAACAAAAACACGACTCATTCGTCATGACAAACGACACATTCAACTCATTCATAATCGAAAATAATCATGAAAAATCAACCAAAAACTATCATATCCTCCACTTAACCATCATAGAACTTTTGAAAGAAGAAATAAACATATTCAACCATCAAATGCATAACACAACTTCACATTTAAATTCATAGAAAAATTTAAGATTAGAAATTTAGACTTACCTTGCTTGGATTGTGAAAAGTGCAAGAAAATTGCAAGAAGAAGAAGGGAGGTGAAGGTTGGCCGATCGCACGCGCAAGGGAGAGGGAAAGATTTTTACCTGGGGTGGCCGGCCGAATGAGAGTTATAAGATACCTGGGCTCTTCAAATTCCGCATGCTGTGCCGCGGCACAGCTCAAGTGAGTCGCGGCACCGAGTACAGTCCCTTTTACCTGCTCATTTGTTTTGTTGTGGGCCGCGGCTCAGCTTTCGTGTGCCGCGGCTCAGGGATATTATTGTGCCGCGGCTCAGAACATATGTGCCGCGGCCCATAGTACAGATTCCTGGCTCATGTTTTTGCCTATGGGTGCGCCGCGGCTCAGGAACAGCGTGCCGCGGCTCAGGACTCAAGTGTGCCGCGACTCAGTAATGTTGTGCCACGGCACATAGTATAGAAAGTTTAGCTCTCCCTTTCGATTTGTGTGTGCCGCGGCTCACAAGCCTTGTGCCACGACTCAAGCATAAATTTCTCCCCTGGGACTTTTCCTGCACAGAATTTTTAGAAGAACACGTCACGAACGAGGTGGACAGCAAATCAAAGCAAAAAATGATGAAAAATAAAAATTCAGGAATGCAAGAAAAATACAGAAACGCAACAATCTACAACTAAGAACTCGTGTTGCCTCCCGAGAAGTGCTAAGTTTATAGTCTTCAGCCAGACCTATTTAAAAATCAGTTCGCTTTTCGCAAACTCCATTTGATCTCCGCCCCGTTCATCGAACCGTTAATATGATTTTTAAAATTTTGACCATCGGTCATCAACGATTCGATTTTCGGTTCGGACACCCAATGTTGGTTGCGGAAAGGTTTTGACGAGAACAACTTTCCGAAACACCCGTTTTCTCATGACTATACATCCGTTTGACTTCCGGCTTATTTTCCTCTTTCACGAACGAACTTATGACAACAGCAGACTTTTCCGATTGTGGCTGGTCAGATGGTGATGATGGCATGTTCACATGCTTGAGAAATGCGACTCGTTCTACATCGTTCTTAAAAGTCGGATCATCTGAAACGGAATCTGAATTTTTCGACCGACGATTTTTTCGGTGTCTTTATTTCGCAACGGCCTCCACACTTTCACTTTGTGAGCTCTTATCAACACCTCCCGGCCATGAAAAGGATTTGAATACTTGGAACGTAACATGCTCGTCTTGAACCCGCAGAGTTAATTCCCCTTTTTCCACGTCTATAAGAGTTCTGCCGGTCGCTAAAAATGGTCGTCCCAAGATAATCGGGATATCTTGATCTTCCTCCATGTCGAGAACAATAAAATCCGCTCGAAAGATAAATTTATCCACTTTTACTAACACGTCCTCAATCACTCCCCTCGGATACTTAATAGATCGATCCGCTAATTGCAAGGAGACCGTCGTCGGCTTTGCTTCTCCAACTCCCAGCTTTTTGAAAATAGACAGAGGCATGAGGTTAACGCTAGCACCGAGATCGCACAACGCCTTATTAAAAGAGAGATTTCCCATGGTGCACGATATGTTGAAACTTCCCGGATCTTTCAATTTTGGTGGAAGATTCTTCTGAAGAATAGCGCTGCACTCCTCCGTCAAGGCGACTGTCTCAAACTCCTCGAGTTTTCTTTTATTTAACAAGATCTCTTTCATGAATTTAACGTAGCTTGGCATTTGTTCCAACGCATCGGCAAATGGAATGTTAATATGAAGCTTCTTGAACACGTCGAGGAACTTAGAGAATTGCTTGTCCGCCTTTTTCTGCTGTAATCTCTGCGGAAATGGGACGGGTGGCACATATGCCTTCGGGTTATCCGGAAACGTTATCGAGGGTCTCCAATCTTGTGATTCCTCCGTCGCTAAATTTTTCTTCTCCTCAATTTCACTTATCTTTTCACTTCTCTCGGGCTGGTCACACACCTCCTTCCCGCTTCTCAAACTGATCGCATTTAGACTTTCTCTAGGATTTGTCTCGGTCGTACTTGGCAATGCTCCCTCCGGGCGGGCTGTCAACACGTTAGCAATCTGGCCCAGTTGAACTTCCAAGTTGCGAATGGAGGCGGAATGATTTTGCAATGTTGCTTCAGTACGGGTCAGGAATTGACTCGTATTCGCTGCCAATTTCGCAATTGCTTCCTCGAGAGAAACTTTTGGAGCGGGAGGAGGCTGCTGTTGGTTTTGAGCGAACGGAGGCTGGTTCGAGTTCTGTCCGTTTCTCCATGAGAAGTTGGGATGATTACGCCACCCCGGGTTATACGTGTTGGAGTACGGATTATTTTGCCGGTTTCCGTTTGCTACGAACTGAGCTTGTTTAATTGGGAGCTACTCGAACGGGTTTCCGACTTGGCACTCCGCGCTAGGGTGAGATCCGTTACACCAATTGCAAGACTCAATGGTAACGGGGGAAGGAGCATGCAAAAATGCTTGAAGCTGCTGCGTTAATGCTGCGACTTGGGCTGACAATGTAGAGATTGGATCATTATTTGAAATTTCCATAACTCGCTTCGGCGTTATTCGTTCGGATGGCCATTGATAAGCATTAGCGGCCATAGCTTCCAACAACGAGTGTGCTTCAGCCATCTTCTTTCCCATCAAAGCTCCACCGGTGGCTGCATCCACGAGAGTGCGTGTGGAAGCACTCAAACCATTGTAGAACGTCTGAATCTGAAGCTAGTCCGGAAGTCCGTGATGTGGGCATCTCCGTAACAAATCTTTGTATCGCTCCCATGCCTCGTGAAGCAATTCCATGTCATACTGACCAAAAGTAGTGATCTCGTTTCTCAGTCTTGCCGTCTTAGAAGGTGGGAAGAATTTAGCAAGGAAGGCTTGCGCTAACTCTGCCCATGTCGTGATCGAGCCCGGCGGTAAGGAATTCAGCCAAAATTTCGCTTTATCCCTCAAAGAGAAAGGGAAAAGCCGTAATCGGATAGCATCGTCGGTGACACCATTGTTCTTGAACGTGTCACAAATCTCGAGAAAAGAAGCAATATGTGCGTTGGGGTCATCTTCGGTAATCCACAAAACTGGCTAGATTGTACCATCTGAATAATTGCAGGCTTGATTTCGAAGTTGTTCGCCTGAATGGTGGGACGCCAAATCCCCGAAAAGTTTGCGTTGATTTGCGGCATAGCATAATCTCGAAGTGCCATTTCCGGTTGAGCTTGCTGCACAATGTTATTTCCTCCGTGATTTTCGATATTTTCGGCCATGGTCACTGTCGTCTATAACTCTCGTTTCTCCTTCTTGTTCCTTCGAAGAGTGCGCTCGAGTTCAGTATCCAAAGGTAGTAGGCCTTCGTTACCAAATTTTCTCATGCACTACGCGAAAGATCCTGAAAGCACAAACAAATAAATAAATAAAATTAAATACACGAAAATAAGTAAATAAAAACGTTCAAACTAAGACTAGAAATACTGAAATCGATATTAGCAAAAATTTAAGTCCCCGGCAACGGCGCCAAAAACTTGTTGCGATATTTCTTGAACGCAAGTGCACGTTATCGTATACAAGTAATAAAGTGATGAGTGAGTATCGTTCCCACGAGGACTGAATCACTAACTACCGATTTTTGTGTATTCCAGTTTTATTTGAACAATCGAACTTTGGGTTTGCAATTAATTACTAAAAGAATTAATAAAAGGCTAAACAGTATAAACGGTCGCTTGAAGAAAGAGAATCAAATGATGAATAAGTCTAGGATTCTGAATCCACCTCGGTTTATCCGAATTTACTCTCTATTATCTGAAGTTAATGATTTTCCCAATTTATTGAAGGCGAAGATTGCTAATATACTCTACCGCCGCTCCCGAGGTCAATAGATTTTTCTAAAGGCGAATAACGCACTCTATCCCTAGGTGAATTAATTCGTCAATAGGCAAAAAGCATAAAATCTCCAAAAGGCCACATAGTTCCTATGAGTATATTCCTATCTCACAAGATAAAACGGTCCTCACCAATAGTTCCTCACCAACTCTCCTCTCCCGATTCAAATTGAATGATTAAAACAATACAACTATTGGCCAGATAATTGAAAGCATTAAACACGATTGGGAAAACTCAACAAAAAGGGAATTAAATAGATAATCTCAAGCAAATCCGTTAAAACATAGGTTTCATCAAAATCCTAGATCAAGGGTTTTAGCCTGACATGCTAAATAATGAAAATACAGAATTAATAAATAAAAGCATGAAAATCAAACGCAGATGAAGAGCTCGGATTCCTCTGTTCTTCTGGCTTCCGCCCTCCGCCTTTGATCTCTTCTGCTTCTCTCGTCTGCGATAGTCTTCTGTGATCCTCCTTTTCCCAAGCCTCCAATATGATTAATTAAGGTCTTAAACCCTTATTTATAGCTCTCAACAGTCTCCAAATCGCGTCCGTGTGAGTAGGTCGAGAACTGGCTTCAAAACGGCCCAAATCCACGCGGAGCACACCAAAACCGCCTTGTGTGCCGCGGCTCACTTAATCTGTGCCACGGCACATGGCGTCCAAGTTAAAAACTGGGCGCTGTGACTTTCTTCTGGGCCGCGGCTCACCTGGACTGTGCCGCGGCACAGAGTACAGATTACTCTGGTGCCCGCTGGTTGCCTTCCTATGCCGTGGCCTACTTGTCTTGTGCCGCGGCCCACGACCAAAATTTGCCGTTTTCGCCCGTTTCGCCTCGTTTTAGCTTCCGGACTCCAATCTCCTGACAAACATACAAGTTTAAGGCATTAAAAGCTCATTTATGCAAATTTACTCGCCAAAATAATACAAAATAATGATAAATAAGCGTATAAAAATACGCCTAACACAGGGTCAGAGAATGCATACCAAATAACAGCTACTAACAACGATATACGTCATTTTTACAATCACAGTATCTAGTAATCACAGGGAATATTTCATCACTCAACCGATGTTGTCTCTCTCTTTTATCACATAAGCCCCAAGGTCGCAACCAAGGGTCACGGAAGTATCCACACGGGAATACCCCGGAACATAGGCGCCCAATTCGGGTCTTACCCCCTAACACATTTCCACATGGGACCATACAGGTTTTATCCCCAACACATCGGCCCATTTATAACATTTTTAGAGAAAGACAAACGTCGGCATTTATCAAAATGGCACATACGCACATACGGTATAACATTGATATTAGAAAATTCTCGAGAAAGATTTCACTTGCCTGTGATCCGATAGTAGGTGCTTTGTGATAACGGAGTCCCCACGCCCGCTCGAGCTTGACCTAGCCACGTAATATCCGATTAACACCTCGTACGGATTATGATGAATAAAACTAGTCTCCCTTTCCTAATCGGATTCCTAGTGTAGTTTTGATTGTCGATATAAGTATTGTTTCTAAGTTTTTAAGTATTGTGTACCATTATCCCATTCAATCCTATAATTAACTTTAGGTATATCGATTTACTCAAGAAGATAATCCTATCATTTTTTGGTTGTCAACAAATTATTATGGCGTAATCGAATCTCATGCTTTCTAATTCAATTCTATATTCCGAATACTACAATCGACGGATTATATTGCACAATAACTTTGGTGGTTTGATAGCCAATATTGATTATACTATCGAATTATTTTCCTTAGTTTGCTAAGTGTCAAAAATCACAAGGTAAGGGTGGCTACGAACAATGGAACATACGGTGACGGATTACTACGAATTCTCCCATAATTGATTCGTCAAATTTTACATTCCCAGCGATGATTTGAAATGAAATTTCGTATGATAGGTATGATTTGCATGAAACGAAACATATGAGAAACGATAATTCCGGTTACTACAATTCCATCTGACAAGATTGTCTACGAAGTTTAGCAAAAAACTATCCAATACCCGCAATCTAATAAGTATAAATAAGAAAACATCGAAGATATAACTCCAGGGATTGGTGGCTTACCTTATTGGAAGAATAATAATGAAGATAGTTGGCGGATTCACAAGAACTACGAGGAGAACGAGAAGTGACTTGAACGACTTGGATAATCTTCACCGGAGCTCAAGAATCCACCTCCTCAATATTAATTCAAGTGTATAAGAGGCTTAAGAACCGGGTATAGGGCTAGGAATTTCTACAAGGGTGATAGCTTGTAATGTTGGGTCGTGCAAATGAAGAAGGGAATTGCCATTTTATAAAACTTGGTTTTGGTAACGTACGTTAATGATAAGAGTGTTACGTACGTAAGGTGTATTACATACGTAATAGTGTAATGACAACGTACGTAAAGAACTCACTGCCCGAAATGTGCCCAAGTGTTACGTACGTTAAATTTGGGACATAACGTACGTTACGAATAGTTGACTCATTTGTCCTCTAGACCGCCGAAAGTAGCTCTGTCCGTGTCAAAAGAAAGATTCTAGTCGGGAGACCGACCCACCCGTTACATACGTAATATATCTACCCTAACATACGTAACAATCGAAATATAGTGTACGTTAGGCATGAGTTATAGCGCGCGTTAGACAGAACTTTAACGTGCGTTAGACATAAACTCTTTCGCCTCATACCACATCCTAACCATCTCGGGGTGACCATCCCTTCCACTCGTCAACAATTATCGGGGAACAAGACATTGACCACCGTCATATTCGCACCAACGATCGTCCCACGGAGTCAAGGCGTGTCACCCCCGTTTCATTCACATCGTACAATTATATAGCACTCAATGGAATACATAAATAGAAATGAAGTCACATTACCAAACATTCACACAGTACAAAGTAATCAAGCATGGAATACCGGAGGTATTACATATCATCCCTCTTAAAAATAGTTTCATCACGATACTTAAGAAAATAACTCGGGATGACTCTCCTTCATGCTCGACTCGGTTTTCCAAGTCGCTTCTTCTGTGCCGTGGTGCGACCACTGAATCTTCACGAGGGGTATGGCTTTATTTCTTAACAACTTCACACGCCGATCCAAAATGGCGGTCGGTATCTCTCTAAAGGTAGCGTCATCGGAAATTTCCACTTCTTCGAAATTGAGCTTGTGACTCGGGTCATAGACATACTTCCTTAACTGGGAGACGTGAAAAACATTATGCACTCCATCCAGATGCGGCGGTAGAGCTAACCGATACGCGAGTTTCCCTACCCGGTCCAATATCTCAAACGGACCTATAAATCTCGGGCTTAACTTGCCCTTCTGGCCGAAACGCCGGATACCTCGCATAGGTGATACTTTGACCCAAACATGATCCCCGACCGTAAATTCTAACGGTCGCTGTCGGTTTTCGGCATAAGATTTCTGCTGGCTCTGTGCGGCTAGCATGTGTTTCCGAACGATAGAGATCTTCTTAATGGACTCCTGGATAAGATCCAACTTGGTAACCGTGGTGTCGGAGGCATCATCCCAGCATAACGGTGACTTGCATCTTCGCCCATACAGGGCTTCAAATGGTGCCATACCAATGCTTGCATGCCAGCTGTTGTTGTACGAGAACTCCACTAATCACAAATGTCTAGCCCAATCCTTTCCCCAATCGAGCACGCATGCCCTCAACATATCTTCCAAGGTTTGAATAGTACGCTCGGTCTGTCCATCTGTCTGAGGATGATAAGCCATGATAAAGTGTATTTGGGTCCCCATAGCTTTATGGACGGCTTTCCAAAAACGAGACACATATCTGGTGTCCCTATCCGAAATGATGGATGAGGGAACACCATGTAGCCTTACGATCTCTCTGATGAAAATGACGGCCAGCTGCTCTGTCCCGGTTGTCTCTTGAATAGGAATGAAATGTGCTGATTTTGTCAATCGATCAACAATGACCCAAACTGTATCCTTTCCTCCCACCGCCGTAGGTAGCTTAGTGACAAAGTCCATTGATATGCTCTCCCATTTCCACTACGGGATGCGTAGGGGTTGCATAATTCTGGCTGGTCTGTGGTGTTTAATTTTCACTTGTTGGCACGTCATACATCGGGCGACGAACCTAGCAACTTCCCATTTCATATTCTTCCACCAAAAACTGTCGCAAATCTTTGTACATCTTACTTGATCCGGGGTGAATATAATAAGGAGTGGAGTGCGCCTCCTTCAGTATAGTTTGCCTCAGTCCATCATTCGGTGGAATACATATCCTGTTCTTGAACCTCACCAAATCACCCTGAATCTTATAGTCGGAAACATCTCCTTCCTCGATTCTTGCACCAATCGCACGTAATTCAGGATCTTCCATCTGTGCTAGACGTATCTCGTCTAGTAAGGACGAAAGTATATTGATTGAGCATAATTGTCCTTGCCTACGTTGTACCCATACTTCTGTGTTGCTTCTCCTAATATCTTGCTGCAGTTTGGGCTGAACTGTTATGCTGGATACCATTACCTCTTGTATAGTTTTCCGACTAAGAGCATCAGCTACCACGTTGGATTTTCCGGGATGATAGGAGATTTCCACATCGTAGTCCTTGATTAGCTCCAACCAACGCCTCTGTCTCATGTTTAATTCTCTCTGCGTGAAGATATATTTTAAACTCTTATGATCCGTGAAAACTTTGCAAGTAACTCCGTAAAGATAGTGCCTCCAAATCTTGAGGGCATGCACCACCGCGGCTAGCTCCAAGTCATGTGTCGGGTAATTTACTTCGTACGGCTTCAATTGTCGGGATGCGTACGCAACGACTCTGCCATTCTGCATGAAGACACACCCTAGTCCATGCTTGGATGCATCCGTGTATATAATGAATCCTTCTGTACCCAGTGGTAACACTAGTACTGGGGCAGTAGTTAGCCTACTCTTGAGCTCGTCGAAGCTCTTCTGGAAGTCTGCAGTCCATACAAATTTGGTGCTCTTTCTCAGTAGGTTCGTTAACGGTCGGGCGATATAGGAAAATGCCTCGACGAATCTTCGATAGTAACCTGCCAGTCCTAAGAAGCTCCTAACCTCCTTGACATTTTTCGGCGGTTCCCAACTCGTTATTGTCTCGATCTTTTGTGGGTCGACCTTGACACCTTCTGCCGAGACAACATGTCCGAGAAAAATTACCTCCGGCATCCAGAATTCGCACTTGGATAGTTTTGCGTAAAGTTGGTGTTGCCTTAACACGCTCAGCACTTGCCTCAAATGTTCCTCGTGTTCCTGTTGGCTTTGAGAATATATCAGGATGTCGTCGATAAAAACCACCACGCATTTATCGAGGAAATCAATCAAAACTCTATTCTTCAGTTCTTTGAAAATGGCTGGGGTATTAGTCAACCCGAATCATACCACGATATACTCGTAATGCCCATACCTCGACCGAAATGCAGTCTTGGGTATATCTTCCTCCCGAATCCTCAATTGGTGATATCCGGACCGTAAATCGATCTTTGAAAACACGACTGCCCCTTGTAACTGATCCAAGAGGTCATCAGTTCTTGGTAGTGGATAACGATTCTTGATAGTAACCTTATTCAGCTCCCTGTAGTCGATGCACAAGCGTAGAGAGTTGTATTTCTTCTTAACGAAAAGTACCGGCGCGCCCCACAGCGAGGTGCTTGGGCGGATCAACCCTTTCTCCAATAGATCTTCGAGCTGTATCTTTAATTCCTTCATCTCGGCCGGTGCCATCCTGTAAGGAGCTTTGGAAATAAGTCTCGTCCCCGGCTCGAGTTCAATGGAAAGGTCAACTTCTCAGTGCGGTGGCAGCCCTGGTAGTTCATCAGGAAAAACGTCTGGAAACTCATTCACCACCGGAATGTTTGTGATTGTAAGTTGTGAAGTGTCCTCTCGAAGAACATAACACCAATAGTACTCACTTCGAGAGATGCAGGAGGCTTCTGATGCAATAATGCTGAGAGACCCTTTTGTACTAAAGTGTTCACGTCCGCTGATGACATGTGTGGTACCGTCATGAGCCGAAATGGAAATAGTCAAGTGGTAGGTATCCAAGATCGTTCTGTGCAATGGCATCCAGTCCATACCTAATATGATATCTTCATTCTGGAGCGGAAAGACCATAAGATTAGCGGTCCAACTATGATTGTTGATGCAGATCCGACAGTCTCGAACCTTTTGATCGCCGCTTAATCTACTACCCTCGGGTAGTTTAACAGTAAAGGGCTCACAAGGTACACAAACAAGATTTAAGCGTTCAACACATTTCACAGATATAAACGAATGGGTGGCTCCGGTATCAAATAGTACATCTACTGGCTGAGAGTTAACAAGAAGAGTACCTGAGATAGCTGGTGCAGACTGACCATCCGTAGCCCTCAGCTCAAATACACGAGACGGCACTGACTCCGAAAAGGACGAGGTACCTACGCCGCGCCCACGGCCTCGTCCGGCACCGTGTAGTGGTGGTTGGTTCTGGTGGGATGGAGCTCGGTAGTTGGAAACAGTAGGCGTCCTAGGGGATTGCACAGAGCCTTGTTGACTCGGTTGGGAAGCTGGGCTCTGAGTGGAATTGGCCCGCCAACAGTAATGAGACATGTCTCCACTCTTTCCGCAAGTGAAACATTTGGTAGCCGTCTTCTGACACCGATCCTTAGTATGCCCGGTCATGCCACAATTGAAACAGTCCCTACGGTAAGGCCGATCAGATACACCCTTCTGTTGGTACGAAACCGCCGACTTAAAAGAAGATGCGGGCCCCGAATTTGTTTTGTTGTTGCTCCCAGGCTGAACTGATGTCTTCTGCTTCTTCGAGTAATGCCCGATATTGGTATTAACAACTGCACTGGCATATGCTGTGACTACGTCTTCGTATGCTCTGAGGGTCGTGCAGTGAAATCCGGCGGCATAGCGTTGTACATCCTCCGGTAACCTCTGTGCAAGATGGCATATTCATTGATCTTCTGATGGTGTAATATCCGAATTTTTCTTTCCTTTGAATTTTTATTTTCGATGTATTTTTCGGTCGTAGAGACCCTCGTGTATCTTTCAGTGTATCTTTCCCGTCATCTATTGATCTGATTCTCGTTATTGTTACGCGGAACCGCTGTTTTGGGGTTGTCGTGGATCCATCCTATGTTTTGATGTGTCTTGAGATGTTTCGTTTGACGTTTCGTTCGTATTCCGGAGTGTTGGACCGTTTATATTCGGTATCTAGCGCACGCTAAATTTTCTGCATAGCGCACGCTAGAGGTCCCTTAGTAGCGCACGCTACGTTTACTTCAGAGCGCGCCAGCAGTTAGCCACAGGAGTGGCGCCTGTTCCCAACCCTCTGGACTATCGGATTAGCGCACGCTACTTTGTCTAGCGCATGCTAATGTCGGGAGACTAGCGCACGTTAAGTTGTTCGTTAGCACGCGCTAGCGTGACTGTCCAGTGCTGGACAGTTTACTACTGAACTCGGTCAGGTGCCATGTAGCGCACGCTACGTTTGTACGATAGCGCATGCTAACGGGTCAGGTGAGTTCTGGACAGTTTGCCACTGGACTCGACTGATGCCCAGGTAGCGCACGCTATTGGTCGATAGCGCGCGGTACCGATAGGTTATTAGCGCACGCTACATTTGGAGTAGCGTACGCTAACGGCCAGAAATCTGGCTACTCGACTGGGACGCTAACTGTATGGATTGGAATTTTATCCCGCTAGCGCACGCTAACCTTGAGGAGTTAGCGCGCGCTAACACTCCCTGGCTATATAAACCAGGGAGTTGACCGAGATAATCATAATTTCTCATTTCTTCCTCCTCTCCGCGGCTAAGGCGATTCCGGGCGATTTTCTTGGCGATCTCTTCCTCTAATCATCTCATCCAACATCTTTCTTGAGTTCTTGGTGTATTATAACAACATCAACACGAATCTTTCATCCTAATCCAAGGTAAATCTCTTAGAACCCTACTTTTGGATAATTTGGGGGTTTTGGGATTTTCTTCCGATTCGTTCCGTTTTATTGGTGGATTCATGATGAATATGATTAAACTTGTCAATATCATTAGTTTCCATATGGATTCATGGTATATTTTCATGGTTTTGCGAAATCGAGAGGGTTTGGTTGTGGTCCGCCCTCGTTGTTATTTTTTGTACGAATATACATGAATCGTAGGCGGGTTTGCGGGCGTATTCCATTTCCGTATTCATTTAGAATTGGTTGTGATTATGTTCTTCAAATCGTTAGGTTCGGTTCCGTTGATTCCTAGCGTTCGTTGGTGATTATCCTTTCCGTTCGTTGTGTCATCAATTATTCAAGGCAAGTATTTTTTGGGAACCTTTATGCTTAACATGTAATAGTAATGTATGTTGTGTGTGCTTTACTCACCCTGGGAGGGTCCGGCGGGGCCTCGGGGGAATCTATGACTTCACTCTGGATTCACGAGTTTGTTTCGCTAGCCAGCTCGGGAGGGTCCTTAGAGGCCTCGGGTGGGATTCATGGTGGCGTCCTGGTCCTAGGCGATGCCTGTGCGGGACTTGTTTTATAAGTGGCCAGCTCGGGAGGGTCCTTATAGGCCTCGGGTGGGATTCATGGTGGCGTCCTGGTCCTAGGCAATTTGATTATTTGACTGTTTGTTTCCGGAAAAGACATGTCTGGTTTTGGTTTTTGAAATGATATTGGTTCATGTACTATGAAATGTGTAAGCGATTGGTTTGCCTTGATTACTTGTACTAGCGTAATTGCTAACTCCTTTGGGGACCCGTTGTGGGGAAATTCTTGTTATGGATTTTAGGTTATAATCATCCGGATGAGCAAGCGCTGGGACAGTACGAGGATGTTGGCCAGGGTCGTTGACATATGCATTTGAGTCCTTTTATTTCCGTTATTCCATTCGATATGGTTGTTGTCCATTTTTGAAACTTATAGATTGTACTCGCGAGTACTTAGGCTTTTCTCTTCAGATTAAGATTTATATTCGTCAAGTTCTTTATGTTGTCATTGTGGATTATTCCGCCGGTTGTACCGGATGTGTGATTTGGTTTTAAATTGGATAATGTGTATATTTACTGTGGTAAATTGTGTCTAGCCTGGTGGGTCCCATGTAGGGGTCTACGGCACTGTAATATACCCTGAATATATCGGGGGTGTTACAGAAAATGGTATCGGAACTCAAGGTTTATGGATACCTAGGCTTGTCGGTTATTTGGGTCTAGTGTGTTTTGTATTGCATATTGTCACACCGCGGCCAGCATCTCGGTACTTCCAGCGCTAGTAAGTTTTCTTATTCGGTCCTTTGTTTTCTTGCAATGTAGTTCCGCTTCTTGAATCGTAGTTGCTTTTCCTCCTTGACTCATCATCAATATACTTCTGTTATCTCTTAACACCAGTATGGATGCCGGAGGAAACCGTGGTCGGGGTCGGGGTCGGGGTCGTGGTCGTGGATGCGGCCGAGGACGTGGAGCAGCCGGTGGGGTGGCCACATCGCATTCTTCGGGAGCCAGCAGCACCGGTGACCAACATAGCCATGCTTCTTCTCAAGGTGGCGCTGACCTTGGTGTTGCGGCTGTTATGCAACAGATGGTAAACCAGATGGCGGCGATTACCCAGGCGGTCCAGAATCCGACCCATGCTGCTCGGGACGGAGCTGGCCGTTGGCTCCAGGATGTCATCAATATGCATCCTCCTCAGTTCACGGGAGCCTCTGACCCGATTGGCTGGGAAGGGTGGATCAAGGAGATATCCAAAGTCTTTGTTGCCACCAACTGTCCCGAGGACCGTAAGGTCCCTATTGCCCAGTACTTTCTCACTGGGGACGCTATGGATTGGTGGGAGGCCGTGGGGCCCAAAGATCATGTTGCTTCATGGGCCGAATTTCAGGAACTAATGGAGACTGAATATTGCCCGTGGCCAGTTAGACAGGCTCGAGTCCATGCTTTCTACGATGATCAACCTCGGGATATTCCCGTGTCCCAAGCCATTGCCGATTTTAACAAGGATTTGGGTTATGTGAAGACCCAAGTTGTCGAGGAGAACGACAATTTTTCATTTCTCTAGGCGTATGAAACTGTCGATTCGGGACTACATGTCTGGACTTGTCTGCACTACCCTGAAGGATTATCAGAGTCGAGCTCTTGCCTATGATATGTCGGTGACGGCCAGTGCGGCGGTTCGGGAGAGTAAGAAGCAGAAATCCACCGGAAATTTCTCGAGTCACAAGGGTGGAGGTCAGCACAAGTCTCAGTCTGCGAATACTCCTGGTGGTAATTCGGCTCGTTTCTCTGGGGGCTATCGAGGTACTTCCTGTGCCTTCGTTCGGGATACCAAATGCTTTAACTGTGGCGAGCCAAGCCATCGGAACCGGGAGTGTCCTCGTCCGCCTCTGATTTGTCATACATGCGGTCAGTCGGGCCACAAGGCTTTCTTTTGTGAGCGGGCAAGGCGGCTTCTTGGTGCTCAGACTTCTTTTCCAGCACCTATGGAGCCGAGTGTGAATCAGGGCTCTTTTTCTCCGCAGCCTCCGCCGGGTGCTGGTCGAGGGAGAGGTCGGGGTCAGCCTGCTAGAGGGGGAGCTTCTAGTGTTGGCTCCGCCCCTCCACGTGTCTATGAGATGAGAAGGGCCGACGATCCAGCGGCCACTATGGCGACAGGTACCGTTCATATCCATTCACATCCTGTCAGTGTGCTTTTTGATTCGGGTGCTACGCATTCATTCATTTCTCTAGAGTGTGTACGCCGTTTGAGTCTCGACTGCTTATCACCTTGCGAGCGTTTCATCATTAAACTTCCTAGCGGTGATAGAATTGTCGGTGATCGAGAGGTCTGGGACTGTTCTGTGTTTATTTGTGAGAGAGCTTGGCTCTCTAATCTTATTGTCATGGGTATCGAGGGTGAGGATTTGATTCTCGGGGATGATTGGCTCGAGCGGCATGGTGCAATCATGAACTACCGCACGAGGATCATTACCATGCTAGCCGAGGACGGCACTGAACACTCTTTCGCGGGGCGAAAGAGAAACCAGAAGTTTGTTATTAACGCCTTGAAGGCGATGAGACTCCTGCGAAAAGGGTGTGCTGGTTATTGGTGCTATGCCTTGAAGGCGGAGGATGGTGGAGTCAAGCTTTCGTCGATTCCAGTCGTTAGTGAGTTTCCTGATGTATTTCCTGACGAGTTACCGGGATTGCCACCGAACCGTGAGGTTGAGTTTGCTATAGAGTTAGAGATGGGTGCGGCTCCGATTTCGAAGGCGCCGTATCGCATGGCACCTTCAGAGATGTCAGAGTTGAAGAATCAATTGAGTGAGCTTCTTGAGTCGGGGTATATTCGACCGAGCGCCTCGCCTTGGGGCGCACCGGTCCTGTTTGTGCGGAAGAAGGATGGTTCACTGCGTTTGTGTATCGACTATCGCGAACTAAACAAGGTGACCATCAAGAACAAGTATCCCCTGCCGAGGATTGATGACTTGTTCGATCAGTTGCAGGGAGCTGCGGTATTCTCGAAGATCGACTTGAGATCGGGTTACTATCAGCTTCGGGTGAGGGAGTCCAACGTGCCGAAAACAGCTTTTCGGACGAGATACGGACATTATGAGTTCGTAGTTATGCCTTTCGGATTAACTAATGCGCCGGTGGTGTTCATGAGTCTTTATTGAGTATTTGGATAAGTGTGTCGTCGTCTTCATTGACGATATTCTTATCTATTCGAGGAATGAGGATGAACATACCCATCATTTGCGGATAGTGTTAGACATTTTGAGGACCGAGCAACTCTATGCGAAGTTCTCGAAATGTGAGTTCTGGCTGAAAGAAGTGATGTTTTTGGGTCACGTGATTTCAACCGAGGGAGTCCTAGTGGATCCGCTGAAGATTGAGGCAGTGTTGGATTGGGCGCTGCCCACGAATGTGAAGGAGGTCCGTAGTTTCTTGGGTTTGGCTGGCTACTACCGTTGCTCCTGAAGTCCGAGAAGTTCGTCTGGAATGATGAGAGACAGTAGAGTTTTGAGGAACAGAAGAGGCGTTTGACTTCAGCCCCAGTTTTAGCATTACCATGTGGAAACGAGGGTTTTGCTGTTTATAGCGATGCTTTGGGACAGGGTCTTGGGTGCGTGTTGATGCAGCACGGCAAGACCATTGCCTATGCGTCGAGACAGTTGAGGCCATATGAGCTTAACTACCCTACTCACGATTTGGAATTAGCGGCAGTTGTCTTTGCGCTCAAGATTTGGCGTCACTATCTTTTCGGCTCTGCATGTCAGATTTTTACCGATCATAAAAGTCTGAAATACATATTTACTCAGCGGGAGTTGAATATGAGGCAGAGAAGGTGGTTAGAGCTGATTAAGGATTATGACCTCGAAATCCTTTATCATCCGGGCAAGGCGAACGTCGTGGCCGACGCCTTGAGTCGGAAACCGATTGCGTTGCGAACACTTGAGATTCTTACGTCTCAGTCTGAGCTTCGGCGGGCTTTGATTGAGTTAGATGTTGAGGTTTTGTTGCCTGGAGCTGCTGGGAAACTTTGTGCTTTAGAGATTTCGTCGTCTTTGATCGATGAAATTAAGCTCAAACAATTAGAGGATCCGATGATTACTCAAATCCGAGAGAACGTTCTTAAGGGAAAGTCTCCTGGGTTTGTGATTCACGAGGATGGTATTTTGAGATTCCAGAGTCGGCTTTGTGTGCCGAACGACTCAGAGTTGAGACAGAGTATTTTGCGTGAGGCCCATGCTACACCTTACTCCATTCATCCTGGTTCGAGTAAGATGTACAAGGACCTGAGGAGGAACTTCTGGTGGAATGATATGAAGGAAGAGGTCGCGCAGTTTGTAGCGAAGTGCTTGACTTGTCAGCAGGTCAAAATCGAGCATCAGCGACCGGCCGGGTTATTGCAGTCACTTTCCGTTCCGGGATGGAAATGGGAAGACATATCGATGGATTTCGTTATGAGTTTGCCGAGATCGAGGTCGGGCATGAATATGGTATGGGTGATTGTTGATCGTCTGACCAAGTCGGCACATTTTCTAGGCATCAAGGACACTTGGGGCCCGGAGAAGTTAGCTCGTGTGTTTATCGCGCAGATTGTGAGGCTTCACGGTACTTCGAAGTCTATTGTTTCGGATCGTGATGGCCGATTTGTATCGCACTTTTGGCAGGCGGTGCATAAAGCGTTGGGTACTCGTTTGCGTTTGAGTACCTCTTTTCATCCTCGCCGATGGATACGAACGCACTATCCGTGACGCTCGAGGATATGTTGCGGCGTGCGCCTCGATTGAGCAATGATCGGGAGGAGCATTTGCCATTGATCGAATTCACGTACAACAATAGTTGGCATGCGTCGATTCGGATGGCACCGTATGAGGCACTTTATGGGCGGCGATGCCGATCACCAATTTGTTGGAATGAGGCGTCCGATTTAATCAGGACCGAGCCGGATGTCGTTTTAGAGACGAGGCGGAAGATAGAATTAATTCGGGAACGGATGTTGACTGCCCAGAGTCGACAGAAGTCCTATGCCGATGTCCGTCGTCGACCTTTATAATTCGAGGTGGGAGACCACATTTTGCTGAAGGTGTCACCGACGAGGGGAATTTTCCATTTCGGGAAAAAGGGGAAGTTGAGACCGAGATTTATTGGACCCTTCGAGATTCTCGAGCGAGTCGGTGGGTTGGCATACCGTTTGGCGTTGCCCCCGGCCCTGAGTCATGTTCATAGCATTTTTCATGTTTCCCAGCTGAGGAAATATGTCCCGGATCCTAGTCACATCATCGACTATGGGGAGATTGATGTCGCCGAGGATATTACTTTTGAAGAACGTCCCTTGAAGATTTTGGAGCATCGCGAGAAACGACTGAGGCGTAAGACCATCCCTTTGGTCAAAGTGCAGTGGTCGAAACATGGTGTCGAGGAGGCAACTTGGGAAACCGAGGATAGCATACGTGCTAGGTACCCCGAGTTGTTTGTCTCTTAATTTTCAGGACGAAACTTGTTTTTAGAGGGGTAGAATGTAATATCCGCATTTTTCTTTCCTTTGAATTTTTATTTTCGATGTATTTTTCGGTCGTAGAGACCCTCGTGTATCTTTCAGTGTATCTTTCCCGTCATCTATTGATCTGATTCTCGTTATTGTTACGCGGAACCGCTGTTTCGGGGTTGCCGTGGATCCATCCTATGTTTTGATGTGTATTGAGATGTTTCGTTTGACGTTTCGTTCGTATTCCGGAGTTTTGGACCGTTTATATTCGGTATTTAGCGCACGCTAAATTTTCTGCATAGCGCACGCTAGAGGTCCCTTAGTAGCGCACGCTACATTTACTTCGTAGCGCGCGCTAGCGAGTTAGCCCTGGGAGTGGCAGTTCTATTCCCAACCCTCTGGACTATCAGATTAGCGCACGCTACTTTGTCTAGCGCACGCTAATGTCGGGAGACTAGCGCACGTTAAGTTGTTCGTTAGCGCGCTAGCGTGATCGATCTTGGGCCGATGTTTACTATCGAACTCGGTCAGGTGCCAGGTAGCGCACGCTACGTTTGTACGATAGCGCACGCTAACGGGTCAGGTGAGTTCTGGACAGTTTGCCACTGGACTCGACTGATGCCCAGGTAGCGCACGCTATTGGTCGATAGCGCGCGCTACCGATAAGTTATTAGCGCACGCTACATTTGGAGTAGTGCACGCTAACGGCCAGAAATCTGGCTACTGGACTGGGACTCTAACTGTATGGATTGGAATTTTATCCCGCTAGCGCACGCTAACCTTGAGGAGTTAGCGCGCGCTAACACTCTCTGGCTATATAAACCAGGGAGTTGACCGAGATAATCATAATTTCTCATTTCTTCCTCCTCTCCGCGGCTAAGGCAATTCCGGGCGATTTTCTTGGCGATCTCTTCCTCCAATCATCTCATCCAACATCTTTCTTGAGTTCTTGGTGTATTATAACAACATCAACACGAATCTTTCATCCTAATCCAAGGTAAATCTCTTAGAACCCTACTTTTGAATAATTTGGGGGTTTTGGGATTTTCTTCCGATTTGATCCGTTTTGTTGGTGGATTCATGATGAATATGATTAAACTTGTCAATATCATTAGTTTCCCTATGGATTCATGGTATATTTTCATGGTTTTGTGAAATCGAGAGGGTTTGGTTGTGATCCGCCCTCGTTGTTATTTTTTGTACGAATATACATGAATCGTAGGAGGGTTTGCGGGCGTATTCCATTTCCGTATTCGTTTAGAATTAGTTGTGATTATGTTCTTCAAATCATTAGGTTCGGTTCCGTTGATTCCTAGCGTTCGTCGGTGATTATCCTTTCCGTTCATTGTGTCATCAATTATTCAAGGCAAGTATTTTTTGGGAACCTTTATGCTTAACATGTAATAGTAATGTATGTTGTGTGTGCTTTACTCACCCTGGGAGAGTCCGACGGGGCCTCGGGGGAATCTATGACTTCACTTTGGATTCACGAGTTTGTTTCGCTTGCCAGCTCAGGAGGGTCCTTAGAGGCCTCGGGTGGGATTCATGGTGGCGTCCTGGTCCTAGGCGATGCCTGCGCGTGACTTATTTTATAAGTGGCCAGCTCGGGAGGGTCCTTAGAGGCCTCGGGTGGGATTCATGGTGGCGTCCTGGTCCTAGGCAATTTGATTATTTGACTGTTTGTTTCCGGAAAAGACATGTCTGGTTTTGGTTTTTGAAATGATATTGGTGCATGTACTATGAAATGTGTAAACGATTGGTTTGCCTTGATTACTTATACTAGCGTAACTGCTAACCCCTTTGGGGACCCGTTGTGGGGAAATTCTTGTTATGGATTTCAGGTTATAATCATCCGGATGAGCAAGCGCTGGGACAGTACGAGGATGTTGGCCATGGTCGTTGACATATGCGTTTGAGTCCTTTTATTTCCGTTATTCCATTCGATATGGTTGTTGTCCACTTTTGAAACTTATACATTGTACTCGCGAGTACTTAGGCTTTTCTCTTCGGATTAAGATTTATATTCGTCAAGTTCTTTATGTTGTCAATGTGGATTATTCCGCCGGTTGTACCGGACGTGTGATTTGGTTTTAAATTGGATAATGTGTATATTTACTGTGGTAAATTGTGTCTAGCCTGGTGGGTCCCATGTAGGGGTCTACGGCACTGTAATATACCCTGAATATATCGGGGGTGTTACAGATGGAACCATGTGGGAGATGTAACTTAGCTCGGTTCAGTAGGCCCGAATGATCTCTGGTGCTGGCATGTTCTGAGGCCCGGCACTGAAAAAGTCTCGTGCGCGAGCGGTTCGGGCTGATCTGGGACAGTACTCGCTCCGTAGTAGTCGGGCAAATTCGGTCCACCCGACCACTCGGTCCTCTGGCCTGTAAGTCCTCCACCAACGTGCAGCAGTGTGACGAAGTTGATTAATTCCGAGCGGCACCTTTCTGTTCTCTGGGCATCCGATTACTTCGAAGGCAGTCTCCATTTCAGAAATTCAGTCGTCCAAGTGTTTCTCTCCTGTTCCGTCAAATAATGGAGGCCTAGCCTTCAGCATCTCTCCCAACCATCGATCTCTTCATGCGTTTTCTTCCACATTGATGACCGGTATCCGTTCCGCCTGATTGACCTGAGCAATTCCCATGGCGATAGCCGGGGCAAGGGCCTGAACAAAAGCTGGGTCCATGCCTCCCGGGTTGTTATTCTGGCGTTCTGCCTCCTTATCGTTTTGATTAACTGGTGGCGGCCGGCCCCCAGCAGGATGGGTCTCGGCAGTGTTCCCGTCCTCATTGTGGTTCGCGGCTGAACCCTGAGCGTCATTCACCACCCTCCTAGCTCCTCGGAATGCCATCACTAACGGTATTAATCTAAAGCCAGTTCCACGCACGGTTTACAATTAAATGTTGTACAAAAATATAAACACACACATATCACTTACTTGCATTCCCATGAGGAGTTTCGATCGCTTGGGGTGTTGGACTTTGAAAAAAAATAGGAGAAAGTTTATTCAAACCAGGAGTTTCGCTCTGATACCATTTTCTGTAACACCCCCAAAATATCTCAAGGTATTACAGTGCCGTGAATCCCACGTGGGACCCACAAGGCTAGTTAGAAAAATAGGCATTTTAAGAAAATCGCGAAAAAACATTAAATTCAAGGCTTACATAACGTGAGTCGAAAGATTCAAGGAAAAATGTAATTTGAAGTCCAATTATTACACAACAAAAGTTTTTCCAAAGAAAACAATTTATTCCAATTTAAGCAGCGGCTAGAGATAATTTCAACACCGCTCAAGTCTGACCGGACCCCTCGGGAATGTCCTGCACATGATGAACAATTTTACCTAGTACGACGAATCATACCAGGTAACCAGGGTCAGAGACTGCATACCAAATAACAGCTACTAACAACGATATACGTCATTTTTACAATCACAGTATCTAGTAATCACAGGGAATATTTCATCACTCAACCGACGTTGTCTCTCTCTTTTATCACATAAGCCCCAAGGTCGCAACCAAGGGTCACAGAAGTATCCACACGGGAATACCCCGGAACATAGGCGCCCAATTCAGGTCTTACCCCCTAACACATTTCCACACGGGTACCATACAGGTTTTATCCCCAATACATCGGCCCATTTATAACATTTTTAGAGAAAGACAAACGTCGGCATTTATCAAAATGGCACATACGCACATACGGTATAACATTGATATTAGAAAATTCTAGAGCAAGATTTCACTTGCCTGTGATCCGATAGTAGGTGCTTTGTGATAACGGAGTCCCCACGCCCGCTCGAGCTTAACCTAGCCATGTAGTATCCGATTAACACCTCGTATGGATTATGATGAATAAAACTAGTCTCCCTTTCCTAATCGGATTCCTAGTGTAGTTTTGATTGTCGATATAAGTATCGTTTCTAAGTTTTTAAGTATTGTGTACCATTATCCCGTTCAATCCTATAATTAACATTAGGTATATCGATTTACTCAAGAAGATAATCCTATCATTTTTCGGCTGTCAACGAATTATTATGGCGTAATCGAATCTCATGCTTTCTAATTAAATTCTATATTCCGAATACTACAATCGACGGATTCTATTGCACAATAACTTTGGTGGTTTGATACCCAATATTGATTATACTATCGAATTATTTTCCTTAGTTTGCTAAGTGTCAAAAATCACAAGGTAAAGGTGGCTACGAACAATGGAACATACGGTGACGGATTACTACGAATTCTCCCACAATTGATTCGTCAAATTTTACATTCCTAGCGATGATTTGAAATGAAATTTCGTATGATAGGTATGATTTGCATGAAATGAAACATATGAGAAATGATAATTCCGGTTACTACAATTCCATCCGACAAGATTGTCTACGAAGTTTAGCAAAAATCTATCCAATACCCGTAATCTAATAAGTATAAATAAGAAAACATCGAAGATATAACTCCAGGGATTGGTGGCTTACCTTATTGGAAGAAGAATAATGAAGATAGTTGGCGGATTCACAATAACTAAGAGGAGAACGAGAAGTAACTTGAACGACTTGGATAATCTTCACCGGAGCTCAAGAATCCACCTCCTCAATGTTAATTCAAGTGTATAAGAGGCTTAAGAACCGGGTATAGGGCTAGGAATTTCTCCAAGGGTGATAGCTTGTAATGTTGGGTCGTGCAAATGAAGAAGGGAATTGCCATTTTATAAAACTTGGTTTTGGTAACGTACGTTAATGATAAGAGCATTACGTACATAAGGTGTATTACATACGTAACAGTGTAATGACAACGTACGTAAAGAACTCACTGCCCGAAATGTGCCCAAGTGTTACGTACGTTAAATTTGGGACATAACGCACGTTACGAATAGTTGACTCGTTTGTCCTCTAGCCCGCCAAAAGTAGCTCTGTCCGTGTCAAAAGAAAGATTCTGGTCGGGAGACCGACCCACCCGCTACGTACGTAATATAGCTACCCTAACGTACGTAACAATCGAAATATAGTGTACGTTAGGCATGAGTTATAGCGCGCGTTAGACAGAACTTTAACGTGCATTAGACATAAACTCTTTCGCCTCATACCACATTCTAACCATCTCGGGGTGACCATACCTTCCACTCGTCAACAATTATCGGGGAACAATATGTTGGCCACCGTCATATTTGCACCGACGATCGTCCCACGGCGTCAAGGCGTGTCACCCTCGTTTCATTCACATCGTACAATTATATAGCACTCAATGGAATACATAAATAGAAATGACGTCACATTACCAAACATTCACACAGTACAAAGTAATCAAGCATGGAATACCGGAGGTATTACAATCCCCATCCAAAAAGCATTCATCCAATAAATACTATATAAATGAAAAGCATAGAGATACATTGATCCAATCAACAATACGAACCGATCCAATCGATTCACACAATCGGTAATATGATAACGTTCAAAATAATTCGGTAGACCATAAATATTCCAATTAATCAAATTTCCCTTAGAAAATGAAATACCATAAATCATTTTAATCATATTAAATCCAATTTAATATGCGGGAGATTAATTTTTAAGAATACACGGAAAAATCGAGCCGGGGCGAAAATGGGCTGCCTGGCCGAGTCACCCTCGGCAGCTTTCCGGCAGACAGGCCTAGCATGGCCGAGTCACGCTCGGCAGCTGCCGGCCAGGCACGGCCCGTGTCTCCACACACGGTCAGGTCTGCCTGGCAGTGACTTGGCCAGACTGAGGGACACGACCGAGTCACCCAGGACACGGTCGAGTCTGCCTGGCAATGACTAGGCCAGACTGCCGGATACGACCGAGTCACCCAGGACACGGTCGATTCACTCTCGGCCAAATTACCCTTTTTGTCCAAAAAATCATCCGACGACGATTCGGGGCTAGATTTTCGACCGGATATCCAATATCTATATTTTTAGACTTTCATATCTTCAATATAAAACATATTTCCCAGAAATTTAAGATTTATACTTAGACATAAACTTACGAAAAATACAATTATTACGAACGAAAAACATATACCACGATTATGACTAAAATGATTCCAAATCATTCACCATCTAATCGAGCATTCCAAATGCCAATATCATATATACGATCGCAAGACCTACGCTCTGATACCACTGTTGGGATTCGGTGCCTAAAATGAAGGCCCAGCGGAAGCGGTAAAACGAAAATTAATTCGATCTGAATCCCTACGAGGATCGATCGAGCTATGTATATACGAATATATAAACGAAAAGAAAGAGTCGTAAGAAACTAACCCTCGAAGTCCGTTGATTAAATGGTAACCTTCTCTTGAGCTATTCCCCAAGATTTGCTTGATCTCTACGAATCCAATCCGCCCCAAGTCCTTGAACGATCCAACGCCGAAAGCACCGCGTCTCTACTTGCCACGCGCTGGAAAAACGACCGGAATGACAACACCCGATTAACCTCTAAGGTTACGGCTAGAATCAAGTGATGAAGCTTTGTATGTTAAGATTATTACACTCTGTTGTGCGGCGATTAATACGCATCGATAGGCGATCGGCATCACGATCAGAGAAGCCAACCATAGAAGACATACTTTGGGCAAACGCCCAGCGATCGGCACAATACGGCGACCGTCTTTTGGTACCCAGCGATCGCCTTTTGATATCTGGCGATCGTCTTTAATGAGCGAACCAAAGGCGATGGTCTCATGCCACGTATGGATCCAACATCCGTCAGAGTCGTCGAAGACCGAATCTTGAACGGTGGCCCACGTGCGGATCTTCAAAGGGCGCCTATAGATAGGACCTTTGACCCCAGCCTGTCACCTACCACACCTACCGACAGGGCCGCCGAAAGGTACAAAGTGGGTCCTCCCCGAACAGCGACCCAGGATGCGTGCTGGCTTCCCATTGGCTCGCACAGCTGGCCACCAGCAGCGGCCCCAGACTTTAAGGGAACAGCCCCACGTGACAGGACGATCGGCCATATTATTAAAATATAGAAAACGGCGGTTGCCCGCGATCGCCTGAGGGGTCCCAACTACCTTGTCCCCTATAAATAGAGAACTCACTACAGTGGCCAAAGGGATGCGATTTTATCGTGAATACAGTGCAAATACACACAGAAAGAGAATCAAAGACCCATCTGGCAATCACTTATACATTCATAGTGATATTCATATACATTTATCATACATCCCAAGCAAGAACTCACAGATCTACATATCTGGTTCTTCCGGCAATCTACACGCTCTACAGCTTAGATAACTAGAAGTCTTTACACTCATTGTAATAGATTCTAACATTAATATTTGTACTCGACAGTATATTTATTAATAGCATCTCGCGAGAGCATTCAAGCCCGGGATTAACAACCCCGGCAAATCTTGTGTTATCTATTTGTCTCACGGAAGTGTTCTCGCATTTGTTTGTTACTCGATCATTCCAGCAATACTATCTTCGGATAATATTTTGGGTAACAACAATTGGCACTAGAAGAAGGGGGGCGCGACTAAACCTTCATTTTTATTCCTACCGTCTCGAAGAACACTCACTGTTCTCCGGACATATACTTGAAGAAACACTCACTGTTCTTCAACAGAAAAGCCTTCAGAAAAATGACGTCTGCTACGACTTCCAAGAGAGCCACCCTAAGATCCGCCGAAAATCTCATTCCGGCTCAGACCGAATCCCAGCCCACGGCGGAAGGCGACCGAGGCGACGCTAGGCTCTCACTCCCGCCCCCGAGGGACGGTTCTAGCCTCTCACTCGATCAGTTCCAGACCGCGGAACAGAGTGAGGAGGCTATAGCCATCCTCAGGGAGCGACGGAAGGCCTACGACTCGCCCACCATCACTCCATCGGCCATCCACCGGGCAGGCAAGCGGAAGCTTAAGGGGATCTATGTTCAGAAATCGATAGAAAGCCCCGAGCTGCAGGGGAAGGCTCTCGTGAGGTGGGACGATTCCGTCTTCAGCCGCCTAGGGAGCGATCCCTCATGGCGACCCGGGCACTCAGGCCCCAGCCGGGAGACATTGGAATCCGAATCCTTTACCAGGAGTTCGGCATATCCGACTCCCAGGAGACAATCCGGTCAGCGAACCCCCGCTCGCCCAAGAAATGAACCCACTGGCAGGGAACTCGTCATTCACCACGGGGCCAGGGGATCAGTATACGATCGCCTTGGATCGTGCTCTGGGAGTCAATCGGCGAGCAGTCAGGCGACGGCGATGGCCGCCATGCAACGCCAGCTCGACGAGATGAAGGCGCTCCTGGAAACTGGGTCAGGCACCAGGAAATCGATCGCGGGGTTAAATGAACCACTCGCGGTTCAGATCGAGCTCGCCCCAGTTCAACCGAAGATCGCTCCCCCACAAACGCCTCTATATGAAGGGAGGTCAGATCCGGAGACCCACTTGAGCAAATTACGGATTTACATGACCGGATGCGGAGCATCAGATGCGACGAAATGTCGAATGTTCCCGTTAACTTTGGGCGACCTCGCCCACAGGTGGTACATCTCACTACCACCTCGCTCAATCAATTGCTTTGAGAAGCTGGCGAACGACTTCACATCGTACTTCACCGCCAAAGTCGCTCGCCTAGAAGGTCCCCACCGCATGATGAAAATCAGGCAGGGGAAGGACGAATCATATGAGGATTACATCGACCGGGTAGACGAGATAGTCCTCACCGGCGAGCCCATCAGCGACGAGCTCGCCCTCTACTCAGTCCTGGGGGGATTCTGCGGCCACTCACCCATGTTCAGGCACCTCACAATCGATATCCCCCCGACCTACACGGTTTTCCGCGTCAGAGCCACCGACTTCTTGGCCAGGCAGAGGATGCTTTCCCTCCGCTTAGGTGAGGGACCATCCGGGGAAGGAAATGCGCCATCCCATTTCTAGAAGAAGGCGGTCGCCAAGCCCAGAAAGGCGGTCGCCAAGCCGCCTGGCGAGTTCAAAGCCTTCGAGGATGTGGAGGTCCACCTTCTCCACAACCTCAACTTATCTCCGGCCCACATCTTCAATGCAATCAAGGGTCGCGAGTGGCTCTCCAAACCAAAGCCGATAAGGGACCACGGTCATCTAGACCGTAGCAAATTATGTGCCTACCACAAGAGTCCCGGCCACAACACCAGCCAATGCCGCGATCTCCTCAGACAGCTCTGGCGACTGTTTGAGGAAGGCAAACTGGACAACTTGGTCACCAAGCCAGAACCTAGGATGGAAAGGACCGGGGGGCGCGAGCGCCGGCAAAACAAAAGAACTCCTCCCAATCCGGTCGCCAGAATTGAGCATGAGCCGGAGTACTCTGATGAGTCGATCCCTCCGATCAACCCTGGCGGTCGGATCAACATGCTTCAAGCAGGAGATGGAAACCTCAGGGGCCTTTCCCCGGTTTCCACCATGTCAAACAGGAAGCGAAAGGCCGAGCTGAGGGCGTTCGGCGGGGTCCATACCATGGTACCTCCGGAGCCGACCATTTCTAAAGACGCACTCATCACCTTCTCCAACAAGGACAGGGAGGGAGTGCAATGCCCCAAAGAGGATGCACTGGTGATCTCTGCTTGTATCCTTGGGAAGATGGTCGATCGCGTGCTGGTCGACAATGGAAGTTTCTGCAACATCATATTCAAATCCGCCATGGACCAGCTCGGCAACTTGACCAAATTCATCAATCCGTTCGACACTGTGCTCCAAGGGTTCGGCGACAACACAGTCCAAGCCTACGGAAGGATCAAGCTCTCTGTCGAGCTAATATGCTTTCACGATCCCAAGGTTAGGATTACTAAGAACCTAAATTTTGTAATCATAGATAGGTCCAGCATCTATAATGGATTTCTAGGTCGCCCCTTTCTAGAAACCTTTGAGGCGGTCGCCTCGTCTTTCTTTTACTGTATCAAATTCTCCACTGCCGATGGAACGGTCGGTACTGTAAAAGGAGATCATCTAATGGCAAAAAGATGTTTGAATTACTCCTATGTCGTTACTTCGTTAAATACTTCCCATGCTATGTATAACATTGAAACGATCGACGACCAACCCATGGAGATCGACGAGCCAAGCACATCGTACCAACCCTACTCAGAGGACGCCATCTCGGTTCGATTAACGGACGACATCGAGCCAAAGATCGGTTTCGAGCCAAGTCTCGACATCGATCCAAGGATCGAGTCCGGAAATCGTTCCAAATGAGAGGCGACCGTCCCCATCGAAGAGTTGGAGAGTATAACGATAGATCTGGCTCATCCAGAATGGAAAGTACAGATCGGCGCAAGCATCAACCGCAAATGGGTCGCCAACACGGTACTCGTCAAAAAGCCAACTGGGTCCTGGAGGTTATGTATCGATTTCACCGATCTCAACGCGGCATGTCCAAAAGATCACTTTCCAATGCCTCATATTGATCACTTGGTCGATAGTACAGCAGGTTGCGAAATGATGTCATTTATGGATGCCTTCGCCGGATATCATCAAATCCCAATGGCGGAGAAAGACATAAAACACACATCTTCCCACACGGAAAAAGACATATACTTTTGGATCCGAATGCCATTCGGCTTGAAAAACGCAGGGGCAACCTACCAACGACTAGTCAACAGAATGTTCGCCAATCAGATCGGCAAAACCATGGAGGTCTACATTGACGACATCGTGGTCAAAAGACTCAAAAAGGAAGATCACCTCAATGATCTCGCCGAGACGTTCGACATCCTCGAGAAGTTCAACATGAAGCTGAACCCCAAGAAATGCAACTTCGGGGTGGGCTCCAGGAAATTCCTGGGGCACATCGTGAGTCAAAGGGGGATCGAGGCGAACCCCACCAAGATTCAGGCGATCCTTGACATGTAGGAGCCGCGGAACGTCAAGCAGGTGCAACGCCTCATAGGTTGTCTAGCCGCCCTCAACCGTTTCATATCTCGGCTCGGCGATAAAAGTAAGCCATTCTTCGCGACCATAAAGAACAAGAAGTTCGCATGGACGAAGGAGAGTCAGGTAGCGTTCGCCAAAATAAAGGAATATATATCCAACCCCCAGATCCTGGCAAAGCCGATCCCCGGTGAGAAACTATTCCTTTACCTGGCAGCCTCGGAGGTCGCACTGAGTGCCATTTTGGTACGAGCGGAGGGACAAGTCCACTTGTCGATCTACTATGTTAGTCAAGCGCTGCATGACGCAGAAACACGATATACACCATTGGAGAAGATCTCCTACGCCCTTGTCATGAGTGCTCGTAAGCTAAGGGCTTATTTCTTCGAACATCAAGTGGAAGTCCTGACAACTCTACCTTTAAGGCAAGTTCTACATCGACTAGACACCAACGGGCGACTCCTCAAGTGGTCACTGGAGATCGCCCAATACGGTATCACATACGCTCCTCGCACGGCGATCAAAGGCCAAGCTATGGAGGACTTCATGGTAGAACTAACGTTCCCTCACAGTTCAACCCAGATCGGCCGACCTACCTGGAAGCTATATGTGGACGGCTCGGCGACCAATTCGAGAGCAGGGGCAGGGATTGTCCTCATCAGTCCCGACGGACAAAGTTTCACTAATGATGTGCGTTTCAGTTTTCGAGCGACCAACAATGAAGCCGAATACGAAGCCTTGGTAGGCGGGCTCGATTTAGCCCTCGCCCTGGATGTTCTCCGCCTCCATATCTTCATGGACTCCCTCTTGGTCGTGAACCAAGTCAGGGGAAAATATGAGGCGCGCGGCGAACAAATGGTCAAATACCAAGAGTTGGTCGCCGAAATGTGCACAAAATTTGAAGAAGTGCTAATCGAACAAGTCCCGAGAGAGCACAACTCCCAGGCCGATGCCCTTTACAAACTAGCATCATCAGAGGGGGCAACCGACTTCTCTAATATCCAAATCACAAAGTCAGCAAGGCCGGCGATCAACAGAAGCCTGGTTACCACGGTTGCCATTGCCGAGGAAAACTGGATGACTCCGTTCATCAAATACTTAAAGGATGGAACGGTCCCCGATGATCGTATCAAAGCTCGCCAACTCCGGCTACGTGCGACCAGGTACACCCTATTGGACGACCGGCTTTACAAGCGAGCTTTCAGTCTTCCTCTCCTCAAGTGTATTACACCGGAGGAAGGTCGGCTCGTCTTAACCGAAATCCATGATGGGATCTGCGGAAACCATGCTGGCGGACGAGCTCTCATCCATAAAACAACTAGGCAAGGTTTTTTCTGGCCATCACTTCATAAGGATGCGATCGCTTATGCCAGATCGTGCTATTGGTGACAAGTAATGGGACCAAACATTAAACTCTCCCCCGAGCAGCTCACCTCAATGTACAGCCCATGGCCATTCGCGCAATGGGGCATCGACCTTATAGGTCCCTTAACGACGGCTCCAGGGGCTTTAAGTTCGCCATCGTAGGGGTCGACTATTTCACCAAATGGGCTGAGGCCGAACTGCTAAACAAGATCGGCCAAGAACAAGTGATAAAGTTTATCTGGAGAAACATCATATGCCGATTCGGTCTGCCCCAGGCCATCATCTCCGACAACGGAAAGCAGTTCGACGGCTTAGAAGTCATGCAATTCTGTGAGAAGTGGGGAATCAAAAGGTTGTTCTCGGCTCCCTACGAACGGGCAGATAGAGGCTGTAAACAAGATCCTCAAACACACAATTAAAGCGCGACTCGAATCCAGGGTAGGAGGATGGGCAAGCGAGCTCCCAGACGTTTTGTGGTCTTATCGAACGACGACCCGTAATTCAACCGGTGAAACCCCCTTCGCCCTCGCCTTCGGAACAGAAGCGGTGATTCCCTCAGAGATCGTCGTTCTCAGCCATCGAACCGAACAAGATATGACGACCGATAATGATGTAGCCCTACGGATCGACCTAGACATGCTCGAAGAACGACGACTGACCTCAGAAATGAAGAACACAATCCACAAAAGGAGAGCCGAGAAGTTCTTCAATTCAAAGGTCAAAGAAAGAAGGTTTCAACTGGGAGATCTCGTCCTCAAGAAGATCCAAACCCACACAGGCGTTTTTGGTCCGAACTGGGAAGGACCTTTCAGGATATCTAAATGGCTAACTAAGGGAGCCTACGAACTTGAACAGCCTGACGGCACTCTGGATCAATATCCCTGGAACGCCGTGCATCTGAAGAAATACTACCAGTGAAAAACTTTGTAGTCAGTTTCTACTATCCTATGTACAAGGAATATAATGAGATTTTTTTTCTATACCATCAATTTTGGCGGTCGCCCCACCGAGAACTTCGCGTACCGACGACGATCGTCATCCATACATGGCGATCCGAGGTAGAAGCAATGCAGCCATGGTCCTGGAGGTCGATGGAACCGACAGCTTCGCCCATGCAAGGTTCCTTTGGGCTGAGATCACCCGCCCTTCGTTTAAATACGAGTCCGGCGTAGCCATAGGACCCTCCAAAACTAATCAGTGGACACGATCGCCCGCCCTCAAAGGTTCATCATCTAACATGATGAACCCGGACAATGCGACGTGCCACTACCCCCGTCTCAACGTACACCGTCGAGGGTCGCCATCTTCATGGCTAGCCGAGGTAGAAGCAGAGATAACAAGCCACAGACGTGGAGTCGAACAAACCGACGACGCCCCGTGCAAGGACTCCTCCAGACCAAGATCGCCCGCCTTTCGTTTAAACACAAGACAGGCACAGCCTAATGGAGGACCCTCACAATAAAGTGAGTCGCGGGATAGACAATGTCCCTCGCACACAAAGACACGGTTGTGGAGGTCGGTCCATCGAACTCCGCGACCGTGCACGATTCCTCAAAGTCGGCAAAACTGAGGATAGCTCACCAAACATACTATTTTTTCTCCCTTACATACAATAAGTAAACAAAAACAAGGGGCAGAGAAGGGGATCTAATCCTAAATGCGATCGGAAGGAAGGAACCACACCCGATCGGCTTCGCTCAAACACACGCAGGACGATCGCAATTGTTCGACAAAATTTACAAGTAAGAATTTCGATCCGAAACATGTCAATACATTCAACATTCTGGAAACCGGCCGGATGAACAAGACGTCGGATGCAATCATACACATACTTGTAAAAAATTGCATGCAAACATTCAAAGGCGATCATACATAAAAAGACACAGTGTGAAAAAAGAGTAATTTATTCATAGCAAAGATGTCGTACATTGTGGAGCCCGAAGGCATTACAAAGAGAGCAGAAAAATTACAAGATACAAGGAAAACAAAAAACATCAATCAAGGTCCCACCGGCTGGTCTTCGCCCTCAGGTGGCGGATCGGCGTGCGCCTCCCCATCGACCTCAGGATGAATGAGTTTACCAGGATACCAACTCAAATCGATCCCAAAGTCGATGAGGTCAAGGATCGGCAAAGAGAACTCTGGGTGCAGAGGGTGCTCGAGTGCATAGGCTTTGAAGCTCTCCATCAAGGGACCGATCTCGATCCCTACCTTTTTGGCGGCTCGAACGGCGTCGGCGTAGGCCACATAATAAGCGAACTCGCCGACGAGCGCAACGTTGAGGTAGGGATCAGTCTCGATCGCTTTCAGCTGCCCCTTCAACTCCGCGGACGCTTTCTCAGCCTCCGCCAGCTCAACCACCTTGGCGGCGTTTTCCCCTTTGGCCTTCTCCAGCTCTCTCCTCGCCTCCTCCAGCTCGCTGCTGAGCTGATCTGCCGTCGCCTTCAGCCCGGCCACTTCCTCCTGCGAAGCCGCAAGCTTCTGGCGAGCCTCTTTCTCCTGTCGCGGAACCGATCGGCAGCCTCCTTGGAGCGGTTCAGCTCTTGCTTCAGTCGGTCGGTGTCTTGCTTAGCTCGTTTAGCCGCCTCCACATGCTCTTTCTCCATAGACTGGATCCGGTTAGCATACTCGATGTTGGAGTTTCGAGCGGCCTCAAGATCAGAATGAAGGCGAGTAGTGGAGGGTCGCCCCTCAAAATCCTTGGCAGCTTGGACGGCCATCGTCGCCGTCTGGAGAGCCAGGGCAATGGTCGTCTGCATAGTATCTCCGGATCGCCGACGAGCGATCGCATCAAGATCGGTCGTCCAAGCCTTGGGTAGTGAGGTGATGGCCTTCTGAACATAAGTAGGGACGCCGAGGGACTTTGCTGGAGCCTTACTCGACAAGAAGTCGAGCACCATGGGAGCGACGTCAGGTTCAGCAAGACGAATCCTGCAGCGCAAACAAAAATGATAAGGGAGTTAGTCTATATCTCACTCAAAATGCCTAACTTGGAAAGTTCGATCCAATCTTACCTGTTGACCAGCTTGGGATCGCGGCTGAAATAAGGCTTGACCCGAGAGGTTTCCACCTCGGCGATCGCCACCTTCTTTGAAAAGCCGCCCGATGACTTGGAGCCGGACGCCGAGGGCCTAGGGCCTGATCCCTCCGCCATCGGAATGGCAGAGATATGAGCCGCAGCAACCGGAGGCTCCAGAATAGACACGTCCGCCTCAGTGGTCGGCAGGGACTCCTCCGACCTCTGCCTCTTGCGGCGCTGGAGTTGTGCCTCTTCTTGAATTTCCAGCTCGGCGACCGGCACCCCAGCGGGCCTCACCACCGGAGCAGGGCGAGACGTCGTCACAGGAACGCGACCAGTCTTCCTACCCAGGTGAAGGCGACCGATGAGTCCTAGGTTAGACATGGCAATCTCTGGTGGTGGCTCGGTAAAGAGGGGAAAATGAGTCTCTGTCAAAGAAGAAATACAAACAAGTTAGACAACTACTTAAACACTGCGACCTCCTGGAGACGATCGTCAAGCAAGGAAGCACCACTTAAAGCTCATACTTGGAACTCTCAAGTGACGAGGGAAGCGAAACAATCGAGCCCCCAACCGGTGAAGTTCATTACCGAGCAAGCGAATGTCAATGAAGGAATCCGGCAAGGCACGAATCCGCTCCCAAACGATCAAGAAATCGAAAGGGAGATCGCCGATCGCTGGAACGAGAGGTCCTGCAAAAAGAAAACGAAATTAGATCAGTCCAAGACAAGCTCGATCAAAGGGAGAGTTAAAATCCTTACTCGGATTCCTCTCCCGAAAAAATTTGTAGGAATATCCAACTCCTCCTTCGGCCTGTCGCTCGATGACGATCGCCACGCTCCACCGACCCAGCACCATTTCGCCAGGTCGCCCCGGGACTTGTTCGGCACACCAAGGACCACTCTTCCCATTCGGCCTTGGATATGATTACCGCCAATCGACCCTTTCTGCGCAGACGGTTTAAACAAATAGTTCATCTCCATCGCAGAAAGGAGGCGGAACAACCGGTGACCGCCGAAGAGAGTCAAAGTGCAGATGACCTGTAGCCAGGCGTTCGGCGTCAGTTGGAGCGGCACCAAATTCCAGGCGATCAACAAATAGGAGACGGCGAACGGCAGAGGGAATCGCAAACCGGCCTCCATGATCATCTCACTAACGGCGACCATACCCTCGGGCGGTTGATCGGCATGCTCATTCTCCGAGGGCACGTTCAGGGAAACGTCAGAGGGGATATGATATTTTGCCCTCCAGCGGTCCAAGTCCATCCGGGTCGCCGAACTACGGATCTTACCAAGGGTCCACTGAGACGGGTCAGTGGCCCGAAACACCGTCCGTTTCACATGTTCATAAGGATGAGCGGCGGAGTAGGCTTCGAAGTCAAATTCCAGACAAGGTCTAGCGATTGCCTCCATAATCCTGGCGAAAGCCATATAGGCGGGGCCAAATGCACTCCGCCGTTCCCAAGTTATCTGCACCAGTTCGTCCTAATCCGCCGGCAAGCCCCCCTGCTCCGCCGTCACCGCCGTCCTCGCCACTTCGGCCTCGTTGAAGAGCTCTTCGAGTTCTGCGGGTGCAATCCCCGCACGAATGGCCTCAACGGCCGTTTCCATGTCAACTCCAACGGGAATCTCCTCCGGGTCAGGCGAAGCCGCGGCGGCGGAAGAACTTTCGGTCTCAAAGGTTCTGGATCCTCCCGACATATTATAGAAAGTAAAGGGAGAGAGAAGATTGATTTTTCTTACCTAGAGAAAGGAAGACGATCGGCACAAGAAGCTCCGGAAAATTCTGCAGAGTTTCGGCTAAAAATACAAGGATGCGTGAAGGGTGAAAATGAAGAAGCCCTAGCCCCTTTTATAGATGGAGGCGGGGGCCTCTGTGCAAATAGGTGAAAGTCCGAGGGCTGAATAGTAACCGTCGGTGAGGGGACACATTAAATGCTACCCTCGAACCCGCGCATGCGCGTCTTTTCGAGGGCACGCCAGGCGGCAAGTCTGACAAACCGTCGGACTCCCCCAACAATAGCGCGACGCGTGTCCTTGCAACGTTTCGAGAGCCCGCCTTCATTTCCCGCTACTCCCAGCGCAAAAGGAGATCGTCCAAAGTTGAAAGCAGATCGCCTGATCGTCTAAACATCGGCGATCGCCAACAGTGCCACCTCACCCCGTGTTTTCAACATCGAGGTGAGCTGGGGGGAATTGTTGTGCGGCGATTAATACGCCTCGATAGGCGATCGGCGTCACGATCAGACAAGCCAACCATAAAAGACATACTCTGGGCAAACGCCCAGCGATCGGCACAATACGGCGACCGTTTTTTGGTACCCAACGATCGTCTTTTGATGTCTGGCGATCGTCTTTAATGAGCGAACCAAAGGCGATCGTCTCATGCCACGTATGGATCCAATATCCATCAAAGTCGTCGAAGACCGAATCTTAGACGGTGGCCCACGTGTGGATCTTCAAAGGGCGCCGACAGATAGGACCTTTGACCCCAGCCTGTCACCTACCACACCTACCGACAGGGCCGCCGAAAGGTACAAAGTGGGTCCTCCCCGGACAGCGACCCAGGACGCGTGCTGGCTTCCCATTGGCTCGCACAGCTGGCCACCAGCAGCGGCCCCAGACTTTAAGGGAACAGCCCCACGTGACGGGACGATCGGCCATCTTATTATAATATAGAAAACGGCGGTCGCCCGCGATCACCTGAGGGGTCCCAACTACCTTGTCCCCTATAAATAGAGAACTCACTGCAGTGGCCAAAGGGATGCGATATTACCGTGAATACAGTGCAAATACACACAGAAAGAGAATCAAAGACCCATATGGCAATCACTTATACATTCATAGTGATATTCATATACATTTATCATACATCCCAAGCAAGAACTCACAGTTCTACATATCTGGTTCTTCCGGCAATCTACACGCTCTACAGCTTAGATAACTAGAAGTCTTTACACTCATTGTAATAGATTCTAACATTAATATTTGTACTCGACAATATATTTATTAATAGCATCTCGCAAGAGTATTCAAGCCCGGGATTAACAACCCCGGCAAATCTTGTGTTATCTATTTCTCTCACGGAAGTGTTCTCGCATTTGTTTGTTACTCGATTATTCCAGCAATAGTATCTTCGGATAATATTTTGGGTAACAACACACTCTAAGTGTTTTAATATTACTCTCTCAAATTTTTCTCTCAATTTTCTCCAAGAAAAATGAAAATGAATGAAGAAGATGAAGATGAGTGTTAAACTCAAAGTCTATCTCTCTCTCTCCTTTTTTTATTCACATATGAAATGCTCCAAAATGAAGACATGTGAGAGTTTGTCTTCTTCTCATTCTTTATACACTTTATAACCACCAAAACAACTCATCTCACATGAGAGGTCTTCCCCACAAGTCATTATCATCCATTATAAAATGGAAACCAAAGACCAAAGGGAAGGTTGGTGGAAGGGGGCGGCTATCAAGAAGAAATCGGACAAGTTCGGTTCGTTTCGGACTCCCGCGAGTCCAAACCGATAAACTCCGATTTCGTTCCAATGTATTTATATCAATTAATTAATCCAATTAATTAATCATATCAAACACATAATAACATAATTAATTTCTCCGAGAAATAATTATATTCATGAATTAAATTAATCACCCAGTGAAATATTTAATTCATTAGGCCGTAAATCGATTTATCTAATAAATCGATTTAGACATCCAATGTCCCAAATTAGATATACAATATCTAATATTCATAATGAGAGAATTAGCTTGATTCATTCCGTCGTCAATCCTAATGCGCGACTCGGTAGGTCCGTCTCAGTCAGCAATGGGAGGAACCAAAGAGTAGTAGCACCACCTAGCCAGCCTGGCGGCCTACACTGTACCCCAACTGAGAACGAATGATTGGGATCATTCAAGAACCATTCTGTCGTGAATACCAGTATACGTATAAACCCTTCTTTCAAATGTCCCGATCAAGTTATAGGGTCACGGTCAGTCAAACCCTATTTGTACTTGACGCTATGCATGCGTTAATGCAAATCGAGATCATCGAGCTGTCGTGTATCTAATACAACTAGCTCCAATGCTTTGGCCAAAGACTTATGATCTCATCTGCCAATAACCGCATAGGACATATAACCCGCTCACTAACGGGAGAAAGAATTCTATCTTGGTATTCAGTAGGACCTGCTACTTGCCCGTCAAGATGCACGTCGAGGTTGACCCCCGCCTTCCGGTTTACAGGGCCGAACTACTCTAATGAAAATCTTGACGTCACAAGCACATTCCTACTAAATCCTCAAGTCGAAGGTTAACGAATACCTATCACAACCTTTTGATTCCGTCATTGACTGTCCCAGAGTGAAATCCGTGTGACGAATCGAGGGTGAGTCGGTTCGAGTATACTAATCCAATTAGCATACATATAACGTGTGCTCCCACTAACCATTAGCGTTCGACAGGCACTCTCCATGTCAAAGAACACGTCATACAAGTCTTCACATAAACTTAACGCCCAGTCAAGTTTCATCGACTTGCGAACGATTAAGTATTTGAGCTATAAACCTTTCGATGCGACCCCTTATCCAATAAGAAGTGGAACGTTTTGCTCTCAAATACACGGACTAGTTTCTATATGTATATTTACGAGTCAGGAATGCCAGTAACTATCAGTAAATAAAGAAACATCCATTGCCTTATATTAGTGATTTACATAATTACAAGTACAATGCCCTCACTCAATCATCCTCTGAGTGGCATTCGAGGGCATACTCCCAACAGCGGATGCCTAGGCGGTTATACTTTTTTATTTTTTTTATTTTGTTCTAATAGTACTACAAATTCCTAAACTGAGATATTATGGATAATATGGACTCATTATCTATATCAGTATTTCAAATTTAATATATAATTGATTATATATATATGTTTAAATGGTTAAATTTTAATTATTTTTAATTATTTTACATATATATAATTTTTATATATAAAAATGATTAAAATAATAATAAAAAATAAAACCGCCTAGTCCGATTAATTCCCGATTAATCCCCCAGTAATCCTCTGGGCGCTAGGCGTTAGCAATCCGAACGCCTAGCGCCTAGGGTTTTTTAGAACCATGCAAGTAACCACCTCAAGAATCATCAATAGCTTCTCATCTCAAGCTCCAAATCGAAGCCCTTAAGCTCAAAGTCAACTTAGAAGAGCTAGGATTCATCTCTGAGTGTTGAAGGGCGAAAGAAATGAAATCAAATTCTGAAAAAGCGAAGTGACGGACATCTACTTATATAAACTTCTAACTGTTACGTACGTAACAAGCAACCATTGACGTACGTAAACACCCTTTACGTACGCTATCTAACTTTGGTAGCGTACGTAACGACAGTCCAGAGGTTACTGACTCATTTCGTTTAATGCCTTATGTACGTAACACTTTCTCCATAGCGTACGTAATACGTACGTTGACTTGCTACAGTAAAATACACAGTTAACATATGTACCTTACCAATCATAACGTATATTAACCAAGGGTTGACTCGCCCATGCACGTTCTCCACTGAAAGCTGCCGACCACGGGACCCACCTGTCGGTCATATCTCGGATGCTGCCTGATATGAACCTTACATAGGTTAGCTCATCCACTTAACGTACGTAATAGATGTGCACCTTACGTACGTTAACTATCCTTCTTAACATACGTAATCCTTATGCGTTAGCGTACGTTAAGTATACATCGTAGCGTGCGCTATCGTGGCTGTACTTAGCCAATTTTAGCTATTCTTTTCCAACGTCTCAACATACGGAATACGAACATACGGCATACTGAATACACATACTCCTCCCGAAATTATTCTCATACAATACCTCTGATACACGATATCCTCGTATACAATTGTTGACCAAGTACGAAAATTATACAAATACAGCTGTCTCAGTCTTCAATTTATTTTATTCATACTCTATAGTCACCAAGCTATAACGTATATCTCAGATAAAATAAGGCAAAAAATTTATACTAAAAAATCCGGGTATTACATACGACCCCCCTTAAAATAAATTTCGTCCTCGAAACTTGCAATCCTGCCACAAACAACAGATTAATCCAAAATTTCCAAATCCATCACAAAAGCAGTCAAGCGTCGCCACAAGCGAATAACCAAACCAATATACTTATAGGTGCCTGAAGCCGATGATCCCCTGTGATACTAGCACACGACTCCCATACGAAGTCTCAACACAACCAACACACACCAATATCACAACTAGAAATTTGAAAAGATCTCAAAAATTTTGGAATCTCCAAAAATCGGTCTGACTCAAAAGTGAGGAAAATAACTTTCAAAAGTCATACTACTACCATACTGGTAGAGCCACATAACACACACGCCCGGGTTTCACAAAATCTAAGCTCCAATACCATCTTCTATAACACCCCCAAAGCCATCCGGGATATTACAGCGCCGTGGGTCTCGCGCTAGAACCCACCAGGCTAAAACCCATTTCAAAAACGTTTAAAAACGCCAAAAGGCCAACGACGGTAATATTTTAAATACCCAAAATATTTACCAAAACATAGTTCTCAAATTCCATCGAAATGCCAAATCTCGACAGTTTTAAAATGTACGCTAAGCCACCACTTAAACGTACCGACAAAATAGTTTAGGAAAAGGGTTTAACGAAATAACCCATATTTATGAAATACCCAAAAAGGACATTTTGAAAGTTATACATGAGTTGGTAAAAATACCGGAAGGCCATTTTAAAATACCCACGCAGCGGATTAATAACAGTTCAAAATACACATTTGCGGCGGAATAAAACAACCAGTCAAAATACTCGGTTCTCCAAAACATGCCACAACTAGTATCACTCGGGAAGTTCATCCCTTCACGACCGCTACTAGCTCGATCTCCGAGTACCTAAAAATAAAGCCCACGATGGGGTCAGCCACAATACTCAATAATGATATCGATCACATCATCATAAATAATTATATACCAATGTAATAACAAAGTAAGAATACTACCAATGTAATCTTACCGACATAACCTTACCAACCCATAGCAATCCATACCAAATCAATCCTTAACATATTCCACATTTCGCATTCTCAAATGACAAAATGTACTCAACTACAACCATTTGTACTGTATTCAAACAATACCAAGAATCCTCAAAACATCATCATAACTCATAAGCATGAACTGATTCATCCGTTCCAAATCCTGTCCGTCAGATCACACAGTCAAATCTCAACCTGGATGAAAACCAATAACACACAACATATCTGTAGATAAACTACCACAAAACAATGAATACAAGTCCCGAAACATCAATGTACAGTTCGAATGCTCATACGATCAATAACAATGATCAACCAATACATCAACCGAGAATATCATCAACATGATAAACTGCAATACGACCAACAAAGGATCAACGATAATCGAGAATATCATCAACATGATAAACTCCGACACGATCAACAAAGGATCAACGATAACCGAGAATACCATCAACAAGGTAAACTCCGACACGATCAACAAAGGATCAATGATAACCGAGAATACCATTAACAAGGTAAACTCCAAACGATCAACAATAATGGATCTCAAAGAAATAACCCCGACTGTCGAACATACCCCTCGGGTTATGAACAACCAGTCGCAAACCGTCGAACATACCCAACCATAAATGGAGGATGAACGACCAAACAATATGGCTCAAAGATGGACGTCATAGTACACCCGATCCAGAAATGCGTCCGTGCACATGTCCACCCCGTATACGGAATCCAGGATATACGTGGGACATGTACCTAATTAGCCTCATGAACTACGTCTCGTGTGCACGGTTCAATGTGGAAATATCAACACATGACCTTAGTGTGCCCAGCTAAAAATCCTACAGAATAACCAATCGGCACGCAGATATGACTCCAGATATGTCACGATGCAACATGACAACGAAACTCAAAGAATCACATATCCAATAAAGATCCAAAAGACTCACCAAAGTGAACAATGACACACGGTTAATGAAAGATCGACACGACCGACAATATCCAAAACAAATATCCTGGGGTCACAATTCCCAAAGAATGATCAACGCGATCAACAATCTCAACACTACCGTCCTGGGATCAACATCCCTCAATGAACAACCAAATACGAACCTCATTATACGAAACCTCAACATATACAACTCAACATACTAATTATCCTCATAACTGAACAATGCTTAAATTACCTCAAAGTTGAAGACAACATCCTTTCCACGATCAAACCATCATCCCGACAATTTACATTTATAATATCATTGCTATATGAATTATAAATGAAATGAAAGCGAAACCATTCATTAAATATTATAAACTGAACAAGTATAAACTTGCCCCGATACCGATACGACAAAGCTGTTACCAATTCCATTGCCTTCATCTACGAGCTCCTCAGCCCCGACCAAAATCAATCTACGAACACTTCAGCCTCAACCGCAATACAATAATCATAATCCACGATCAATTATCACAACCTATTGTAATAATCGATTAACAACAAGTTTGATAACGATCAATAACCGACCTAGCCAACCAATCAAACTCAACTGCTCAACAATACCTCGATCATACACAAAATTGAACAATACAACTCAAACAATTACGAACTCATATCCACAATACAAGCTGCAACTCGATAATCAATATAACCGATCAATAAACCCAACGGTTCCATAATATCCTGATTAAACAAAAATCCAACAACCCAAATCAATCAATGATGAACTCAAAACCACAACACGATTCATAATCCGATAATCGTATCAATAATCGAACTAAACCACTAACAAGGGTCTGAACGTTATCGATTCCAAATTCATTCTTAAATACGAATACAAGTTTCCTCCTTGTAAATTTACAATAAAAACCAATTACCGATTATCATCATCAATCCGGTTAATCCAATTAGTTCAACATTATGAATAATCATATTCTAAGGGTTTCAAATAATTCAATCATTCGATTTGAGCACTTATGCGATATGTATGAACTTCCCAACTTAAAGATCAATAATAATCTCATCGAACTCGAAATCATATTCGTATTCCTATACGAATATTGTACCAAAACTCATAACTTAGCTCTAGATATAAATATTCCATATTCATATCCAAAACACCAACATCTCTTAAACACATTCATCATATCTATGATTAATTCATCTCGATATTAAAAAATTCATAACATGTTCGATTCCAACTACAACTTTAAACACGAATCAACAAGATTCCTTCTTGTTCATACCTGTAAGCAATATTATCGGCATAATAGACAATTCAAACTTCCCGAATAGTTCAATACCATTGATAATCTTATTCTAAGGTTAACCATAATCTTTCCGGATTCAAACTTGTCATCATGATTCATATTTCGTCAAGAACATACGAATTCTACCACTACAATCAACATAGTATTGGTTTTAATCATCAAATCCATGATTATACTTAAAACCATTATATATCCTATCACATATTCCTCTTTGATGTGATATATACCAAGAATACCAAAAACGTCAAGAACACCATGATTCCATAATCATGTTTATAACAAATAACATAATTGAAGATATAAACCATCGTATCCTTCAACATATAACTCATAACCTCAAGAATTGTAACAACAACACCATAATCATCTTCATACGAATCATTCATCAACAATCACATCAAAATCCTAATTCAAGGTGAGGATTATCCGACATACCTCTTAGAAGATGAAATACACAAGTAACCACCTCGAGAATCATCAATCGCTTCTCATCTCAAGCTCCAAATCCAAGCCCTTAAGCTCAAAGTCGACTTAGAAGAGCTAGCATTCTTCTCTGAGTGTTGAAGGGCGAAAGAAATGAAATGGAATTCTGAAAAAACAAAGTGACGGGCATCTACTTATATAAACGTATAACTGTTATGTACGTAACATGCAACCATTTACGTACGTAAACACCCTTTACATACGCTATCTGACTTTGGTAGCGTACGTACCTGTAACACCCCGAGATATTCGGAATAATTACAGCGCCGTAAACCCTTTAAGTAAGGATTTACAAGGCTAAATAAAAGAAATGTAAATATAATCCAACCGTACAACTGAAGTTCAAAATACAGAACTGATTCAACTGATCCAATGAGTTAACTGATACAACCATATCGAAAATGACATTAATAAAACACACGTACTCGAGTACTAAAGTGAACCAAGAACACAAATCACAATAACAATAAACCTCAACCACATCACTGAGCCATTTCATCGTCATGTCGGTACTGTGGTTGCCTCCCCGCTCCTCGGCTACCTGAACATCAAAACAATGTACACCCCCGAAGGGGTTAGCAAAACAATGCTAGTACAAGTATCATAATACATAAATCATCAGTGCATCATAAAACATGCAAAACGGACTTTCGTCATCGGAATCCAACGATGTGAACCCTAACGATTCCATCAACACAATACAGGGTAATCCAGCGATCCAGCGTCCTTGGTATAGATCCCCATGATGATCTCGTCGGACCAATGCATGGTGGAAAACCCGTCCAACGATCCAGCGCCCTCAGCATAGATCCCCATGATGATCCCGTCAGACCAACGCATGGTGGACATTCGATCCAGCGCCCTCAGCATAGATCCTCAAGACCCCCCTTCGGATCATTTACAATATAAACCATGCAATCGTGCATACATATATGCATTTCAATATGTCCATTCATACGAACAATTAATCACGAATACCACAAGAAATCAAAGAAATTAATCTCGTACTCGACAATACGAACAAAACCATATGCATGATCAAAGTTCCAATATAAACCAACTCAACTAATGATACTTGCCTCGAAAATGGCAAGAATTAAATACTCCAACAAATGGCACGCGTCTGTATGTCACCGCCCCTCGATCGAACCCTATGCAAGGCTCGGACCTAGTTCAAAAAGAGATACTAGGAACTTAACATACCATTCGATACTAGCGTACGATCACCGAATACTTATATTAGAATCTTAAAGTAGTGACGTAAGGTTGGTTCACGGTTAGAACACTAGGTAAGAACTGAACCGGGAACAATAAGGCACTTCATGAGAGGTGAACGATCATTTCGAAGGTGAAGTACCGATGTTTAAAAGTTCACTGTTTTGCAAGGTATTGAAGGTTTCGTGTTTTAATAAGGAAATAAATGCCAAATTCTCATATGATCGGCTATTATGATTCCTCCCCCAATATTACTCAAGATGACAAGCATGCTCGAATATTACGCAAGGAAAACGACACTATGGTGATTCGGTTTGAGTTCAAAGACTTGGTCGATATATTACCCTCAAGAACATGGAGAACATTGCCAAAACAAATTCTTCTAACATACATGAATTACACCGGTGGAACATAAAAAGGGTTCAGAAAATCTAGCGGAAATCATGCTTATTACTCCCACGAATTAAGGATACTTCATGTTAAGGTTTTCATCCACCGAGGCTAAATCAATACTCTAAGTAACGGAAGAAAGACAAGGTATAATCGAGTTCTAAACTCCAAAATATGGTGCTGGACTCAAAAGATCATTAACTAATCCAATGATTTCCAAAACAAGCTCAAAGTATAGCTAAGAATGTAAATTCTAGCTTGGTGAATCGTAACATACCTTAAGAGATGTAAGAATAAAGAAGATCTTCAATAAACTCTTCACCGGAAGCTTGATCACCAAATCACACGGTCTAGGCTTCCCAAAATCGGATGTAGATGATGATATGAGGGATATGAGGTGAAGGATAGTCTCAAGAACACAAAAATCGGCAAAGGCAAGAGTGGGAAATGAAGTGAGGGTCGGGTTCTATAAATAGATTTTAAACCATTACGTACGCTAAACACAGACTATTACGTACGTAAAATGGTTAACGTACGTTATACTCGAATGTTAGCGTGCGTAAATGCTCGGCCAGAGCTCACTGGACTGTTTCTGGCAAACGCTTACGTACGTTAGGCTATGGGTGTTACGTACGTAACACATAGGACCTTAGCGTACGTTAAAAATCTCTCTTAGCATACGCTAAGCCGTTGACTTGCACGAGCTGGAAAAATGTCCAGGTTCACGCTGGCAATCTCCACGAATCTTCATCCTGTCCCCATGCGCCGACCCTTGTCGGATATTGACTTGACTGAGCTTACGTACGTTAAGCTCAGCACATAACGTACGTTACACAGCAGACTTAGCGTACGTTAATCGCCAGTCCGTAGCGTACGTAAGTGTGTGCAGAATCATGCATGCAATGTTTGAAAATGTATAAAAACATAAGGGCACAAATACGGGAAACCAATCTACGATTTATAACATCATGAAGTCGAGATCATACAAGGTCGAGTACAAGGTAAATACACCATTTATCTGGGCATTACATACTACCCCTCTAAAAAGAAGTTTCGGCCCGAAACTTAAAATGAAAATAATTCCGGGTATCTCGACTTCATACTCTCCTCCGTCTCCCAAGTTGCTTCTTCGACTCCATGTCGAGACCACTGAACTTTTACCAAGGATATTGGTTTATTCCTCAACTGTTTGACTCGACTCTTGAGTATCTTGATTGGTCTCTCTTCGAAGATGCCGTCATTAGCTATCTCGATCTCGTCGAAATCAATAATATGACTGGGGTCTGGTATATATTTCCGCAAATGGGATACGTGAAACACGTTGTGAACATGACTCAGCGATGGTGGTAAGGCCACCCTGTATGCTAAATCCTCAACCCTCTCGAGGATCTCGAATGGTCCGATATATCTCGGACTTAGCTGACCCTTTCTCCCAAAACAGAAAATTCCTCGTGTAGGAGACACCTTCAATAGTACGTGGTCCCCAATGTCGAACTCTAGCGGGCGACGACGCGCATCTGCGTAAGACTTTTGTCGACTCTGGGCAGTCAACAGTCTTTCCCGAATTAAGGCTATCTTCTCTTGAGTCTGGACTATCAATTCCGGTTCCGTCCCAATCGAGTCCGAAGAATCATCCCAGCACAATGGTGATCGGCATCTCCTCCCGTACAAAGCTTCAAATGGTGCCATCTTAATAGAAGCATGCCAACTATTGTTGTAGGTGAATTCAATGAACGGCAAGTGAATTTCCCAATCAGTTGACCAATCCAAAGCACAAGCTCTAAACATGTCTTCTATTGTTTGTATAGTCCTTTCGGACTGACCGTCCGTCTGAGGATGATAAGACGTGCTAAAGTTTATCTCGGTCCCCAAAGCCCTGTGAACTGCCTTCCAGAATTGCAACACGAAATGGCCATCTCGATCTGAAATAATGGTCTTCGGCGTCCCATGCAATCTGACTATCTCTGCAATAAATACTCGCGCCAATATCTCGGGTCCCCGAGTGTCTTTAATTCCTAGGAAATGAGCCGACTTGGTTAGTCGATCAACTATAACCCAAATCATGTTCATTCCCGTCTTGGTCCTTGGCATATTGGTGATGAAATCCATCGAGATATCCTCCCACTTCCATTCAGGGATCGGAAGCGGTTTTAACATTCCGGCAGGTCGCTGATGTTCAATATTAACCTGTTGAAAAGTCAAACACTTCGAAACGTACTCTGCTACGTCCTTCTTCATGTTTCCCCACCAGAAGTTTTGTTTTAGATCCTTATACATCTTACTACTGCCCGGGTCAATAGAATAGGGCGCGCTGTGAGCTTCCTTCAGAATTGTCTGTCTCAGACCATCATCATTAGGAACGCAAAGTCGACTCTGAAATCTCAGAACTCCATCATCTTGTACCACGAATCCTGGGGCTTTCCTTCGTTCACTTCGTCACACAATCGAAGAATCAGAGAATCATCCAACTGCTTAGATTTGACTTCTTGAACCAACGACGAAGTTAGTTCCATCACACACAATTGCCCTTGGACTCCTTGCGACCACACTTCAATTCCTTCGCAGATTAGTTCTCGTTAAATGTTGGTTTGGGATGTAAATGCTTCCAATACTCGAAGAGAAACAGGTTTTCGGCTCAGTGCATCAGCTACCACGTTTTCTTTGCCTGGATGATAAAGGATTTCCAAATCGTAATCCTTGATCAATTCCAGCCACCTTCTCTGCCTCATATTTAATTCCTTCTGACTGAAAATATATTTGAGGCTCTTGTGATCGGTGAAGATCTGACAACGAGTGCCGTACAAGTAATGTCGCCAAATTTTTAGAGCAAAGATTACAGCTGCTAGCTCCAGATCATGAGTCGGGTAATTAACTTCGTACGGTTTCAACTGCCGAGAAGCATAGGCAATCACCTTATCCCTCTGCATCAACACACATCCCAGACCCTGATTTGAAGCATCGCTTTATACCATGAATCCATCAGTCCCATCTGGTAACGCTAATATAGGTGTTGTCGTCAGTCTCTTCTTAAGTTCATCAAAACCAGCCTGGCATTTCTCATCCCACGTGAACTTTTGAGTTTTCTGTAACAGCTGAGTGAGCGGACGAGCAATTTTGGAAAATCCCTCTACAAAACGGCGATAATATCCAGCAAGTCCTAAGAAGCTTCGGATTTCTTTCACGTTATTAGGAGCTTCCCATTCCAAGATTGCTTCGACTTTGTTCGGGTCCACCTGAACTCCGTCAGCTGATATCACATGCCCAAGGAAAGTTACTTCCCTAAGCCGGAACTCGCATTTGGAAAACTTTGCATACAGCTGTTCCTTCCTCAAGGTGCTCAAAACCACACGCAAATGCTCGGCATGCTCTTCTATGTCTTTCGAATATATCAAGATGTCATCGATGAAGACGACCACAAATTTATCCAAGTATTCTAAGAATACCCGATTCATCAATTGCATAAATACCGCAGGAGCATTGGTAAGTCCAAATGGCATCACTACAAATTCATAATGCCCGTACCGGGATCTGAAGGCAGACTTCGGTATATCCGATTTCTCAATTCTCAACTGATGGTATCCTGATCGTAAGTAAATCTTCGAGAATACCCTTACCCCTTGCAATTGATCAAACAAGTCGTCGATCCAAGGTATAAGATACTTGTTCTTGATCGTCACTTTGTTTAATTCCCTGTAATCAATACATAATCAGAGGGATCCATCTTTCTTCCGGACAAAGAGAACGGGTGCTCCCCAAGGAGAAACGCTAGGTTGAATGTAACCATTCTGCAATAATTCTTCCAGTTGCTTCTTTAGTTCATACATCTCGGTGGGCGCCATACGATATGGTGCTCTGGAAATAGGAGCAGCTCCAGGCTCTAATTCGATAGTGAACTCCATTTCTCTCTGCGGAGGTAATCCAGGTAGTTCGTCAGGGAATACATCTGAGAATTCATTCACAACTGGAATAGATGAGAGCTCTACTCCTTCTTCTTTCTTCATGGCATCACACCAGTATCCGTAACAACCCTGCTTTAGCAATCTCGCTGCTTTCATTGCTTTGATTAATTTTCCTGAGCTTCCCGGTCTCCACCCCTTAAATAAATGTTCAGACCCGTCATCGGAAATGATAGAAATGACTCTCTTTCGGTAATTCAAAATAGCTCCATAACGATTGAGCCAATCATCTCCGAGAATTAAATCGTCACCAAGGATGTCGACTACAATAAGATTTGATAGCCAATCTCTCCCTCCTATAGTCACTGGAAAATCTCTAGTTTCTAGGGTTCCCACAAGTTTCTCTCCGCTCGGTAATCCCACAACATAAGGTTCACAATCATACAAGCACGAGATTTTCAAACGATTAACACAGTTCAAAGATATGAAATAATGCGTAGCTCCTGAATCGAATAAGACACTAACTGGTTGCAAAAGGATCTGAATTGTACCTGATGCAACAGCCGTGTTCTGATCGTCTGACTTCTTCATCTCGTAAATATGCGGAGGAACGGACCCAGCGCTGGATGCCTCTCTTTTCCCAACATTCTGCTGCTGGAAACCACTTTGTTGCGTCTGGTTTACACTAGTGTCCTTCGGAACAGGTGCAGGAGTGCGAGTACCAAAAGATCGAGTCGCATTTCCACAAAATGTTGCGCGATGTCCTTCCTGTCCACACTCGAAACAGGTCACAGCAGGTGCGAAACAGTCACGTCGAACATGCCCCGCTTTGCCACAGTTATAACATTTCTTCCCTGCGTCTGAAACGGTCGGTGATGCTCGGAACTTCTTTCCACCACGCGAAGGATGCGGAGGCCTCCTAGATGAATGAAATGAGGACTGGCCATTGCGGGGCCCACTACTCTTATTCTCCGTGAAGTTGCCAGACACTTTCTGCTTCTTTGCTTCTATTGACTTTTCTACTGCCGCCTCTTTCATATCATAGGCTAGTGCTTTGTCTTGATACTGTCGCAAGGTGGTACATTCAAATCCGGACATATACTGCTGAATTTCCGGCTTCATCCGTATGTCGAAATGGAAAATCCTCTCTGCCTCGGTTCTGACCAAGTGGCGCACATAAGTCAACTGGTGATTAAAAGTCTTAATCACGTCTGTCACAGATGCCTCTTCATTTTGTGGTGAGAAAAACTCCCGGACTCGGGCCTCTCTAACTGGGCGAGGACAATATTGCGCTTCCATCATTAATTTGAACTTCGTCCAGTCAGCATTATGCTCCTCAGGTCGAATGGCATCCCACCAGTCGAAAGCCTCCCCAGTCAGAAGATACTGGGCGATCGGAACCTTTCTGTCGTTGGGACAGTGAATCCCTACAAAGATCTTCTCTAACTCCTTCAACCAGTGATCCCAAGAAAGCGTCTCAGCAGAACCGTCAAATTTTGGAGGATGCAATTTGACCACTTCAGTAAGCCATTTATCTCCCCGGTTATCCTCGTTATGCTGCTGTCCTATCGTCGTCTGCATGCGATCAACAACTTGAGCAAACTGGTTTATCTGGGCAACCACCTGTTAAAGCACTCCCGGCACGTTAGGATCTTCATTATTATTAGCTGATCCTTGTTGTCCTCCATAATGGGAATCGGTTCGACTAGCAGAAATTTCTGGGGTAGACGCCGAATCCTCCTGTCTCGCATTTCCACGTCCGCGTCCACGACCATGTCCGCGTCCACGACCTCCCCTCAACATACTGTAAACACAAATACTCAATATCCAGGGCAAACTTTCTAAAAGAAAATCCGTCAATATTCACAAAACAGGAATTAAATAAAACAGTAGTATTTGGGATTAGGAGACTTACAACCACGGTCCACACGACGATGCTGGCTCAGCAGTGATATTACAAACGACCAATAATCAAATAACATAAACAGACCCAACTAACCCGACTGCCAAGATATCCATGAGTCTTAGCTCCGATACCATATTCTGTAACACCCCGAGATATTCGGAATAATTACAGCGCCGTAAACCCTTTAAGTAAGTATATACAAGGCTAAATAAAAGAAATATAAATATAATCCAACCGTACAACTGAAGTTCAAAATACAGAACTGATTCAACTGATCCAATGAGTTAACTGATACAACCATATCGAAAATGACATTAATAAAACACACGTACTCGAGTACTAAAGTGAACCAAGAAGACAAATCACAATAACAATAAACCTCAACCACATCACTGAGCCATTTCATCGTCATGTCGGTACTGTGGTTGCCTCCCCGCTCCTCGGCTACCTGAACATCAAAACACTGTCCACCCCCGAAGGGGTTAGGAAAACAATGCTAGTACAAGTATCATAATACATAAATCATCAGTGCATCATAAAACATGCAAAACGGACTTCCGTCATCGGAATCCAACGATGTGAATCCTCACGATTCCATCAACACAATACAGGGTAATCCAGCGATCCAGCGCCCTTGGTATAGATCCCCATGATGATCCCGTCGGACCAACGCATGGTGGAAAACCCGTCCAACGATCCAGCACCCTCAGCATAGATCCCCATGATGATCCCGTCGGACCAACGCATGGTGGACATTCGATCCAGCGCCCTCAGCATAGATCCTCATGACCCCCCTTCGGATCATTTATAATATAAACCATGCAATCGTGCATACATATATGCATTTAAATATGTCCATTCATACGAACAATTAATCACGAATACCACAAGAAATCAAAGAAATTAATCTTATACTCGACAATACGAACAAAACCATATGCATGATCAAAGTTCCAATATAAACCAACTCAACATATGATACTTGCCTCGAAAATGGCAAGAATGAAATACTCCAACAAATGTCACGCGTCCGTATGTCACCGCCCCTCGATCGACCCCTATGCAAGGCTCGGACCTTGTTCAAAAAGAGATACAAGGAACTTAACATACCATTCGATACTAGCGTACGATCACCGAATACTTATATTAGAATCGTAAATTAGTGACGTAAGGTTGGTTCATGGTTAGAACACTAGGTAAGAACTGATCCGGGAACGATAAGGCACTTCATGAGAGCTGAACGATCATTTCGAAGGTGAAGTACCGATGTTTAAAAGTTCACTATTTTACAAGGTATTGAAGGTTTCGTGTTTTAATAAGGAAATAAATGCCAAATCCTCATATGATCGGCTATTATGATTCCAACCCCAATATTACTCAAGATGACAAGCATGCTCGAATATTACGCAAGGAAAACGACACTACGGTGATTCGGTTTGAGTTCAAAGACTTGGTCGATATATTACCCTCAAGAACATGGAGAACATTGTCAAAACAAATTCTTCTAACATACATGAATTACACTAGTGGAACATAAAAAGGGTTCAGAAAATCTAGCGGAAATCATGCTTATTACTCCCACGAATTAAGGATACTTCATGTTAAGGTTTTCATCCACAAAGGCTAAATCAATACTCTAAGTAACGGAAGAAAGACAAGGTATAATCGAGTTCTAAACTCCAAAATATGGTGCTGGACTCAAAAGATCATTAACTAATCCAATGATTTCCAAAACAAGCTCAAAGTATAGCTAAGAATGTAAATTCTAGCTTGGTGAATCGTAACATACCTTAAGAGATGTAAGAATAAAGAAGATCTTCAATAAACTCTTCACCGGAAGCTTGATCACCAAATCACACGGTCTAGGCTTCCCAAAATCGGATGTAGATGATGATATGAGGGATATGAGGTGAAGGATAGTCTAAAGAACACAAAAATCGGCAAAGGCAAGAGTGGGAAATGAAGTGAGGGTCGGGTTCTATAAATAGATTTTAAACCATTACGTACGCTAAACACAGACTATTACGTACGTAACATGGTTAACGTACGTTATACTCGAACATTAGCGTGCGTTAACGCTCGGCCAGAGCTCACTGGACTGTTTCTGGCAAACGCTTACGTACGTTAGGCTATGGGTGTTACGTACGTAACACATAGGACCTTATCGTACGTTAAAAATCTCTCTTAGCATACGTTAAGCCGTTGACTTGCATGAGCTGGAAAAATGTCCAGGTTCACGCTGGCAATCTCCATGAATCTTCATCCTGTCCCCATGCGCCGACCCTTGTCGGATATTGACTTGACTGAGCTTACGTACATTAAGCTCAGCACATAACGTACGTTACACGGCAGACTTAGCGTACGTTAATCGCAAGTCCGTAGCGTACGTAAGTACGTGCAGAATCATGCATGCAATGTTTGAAGATGTATAAAAACATAAGGGCACAAATAGGGAAACCAATCTACGATTTATAACATCATGAAGTCGAGATCATACAAGGTCGAGTACAACGTAAATACACCATTTATCCAGGCATTACAGTAACGACAGTCCAGAGGTTACTGACTCATTTCGTTTAATGCCTTATGTACGTAACACTTGCTCCATAGCGTACGTAATACGTACATTGGCTTGCTACAGTGAAATACACAGTTAACATACGTAACTTACCAATCATAACATACGTTAACCAAGGGTTGACTCACCCATGCACATTCTCCACCAAAAGCTACCTACCACGGGACCGACCTGTCGGCCATATCTCGGATCCTGCCTGATACGAACCTTACATACGTTAACTCATCCACTTAACGTACGTAATAGTTGTGCACCTTATGTACGTTAACTATCCTTCTTAACGTACGTAATCCTTATGCATTAGCGTACGTTAAGTATACATCGTAGCATGCGCTATCATGGCTGTACTTAGCCATTTTCAGCTATTCTTGTCCACCGTCTCGACATACAAAATACGAACATATGGCATACTGAATACACATAATCCTCCAGAAAATATTCTCATACAATACCTCTGATACACGATATCCTCGTATACAATTGTCGACCAAGTACGATAATTATACAAACACAGCTGTCTCAGTCTTCAATTTATTTTATCCATACTATATAGTCACAAAGCTATACAGTATATCTTAGATAAAATAACGCGAAAAATTTATACTGAAAAATCTAGGTATTACATGCACTAGGGCCGTCTTTAGTCTTCCCTTCCCAACATAACACTGTACCGACAACACTTTCCCAAACATTTTTTTCTATGTGCATCACATCTACGTAGTTCCTAATCAACAACTTAATCCAATAAGGTAGATACCAAAAAATACTCTTGGGGGACCAGTACTTATACCTGTTCGGTCTTTCAGGAGTTACCACTACTATATCAGGATGGTTGATCAACTGCCCATAATCATACTCATTCAGCACGACCAAATTTTCCTTACCGGTCCACTCCCGTGGTGGATCACCAACCTCTTCAGAAGGGTGTATCATAGTCTCCTCGTCATTGACGCGATGCTCGACATGTCATCTCATCGCCTTGGATGTGTGAGGAGACATGAAAAGCCTCTCCAATCTATCCTTCAGAGGAAAGTACCAAAGAACCTTCATAGCTTTCTCTTTAACAGAAGGAGTGAACTTATACTTCTCTGTGTCACATACCGGACATGTATTTAGGTCTTCATTAGGCTTTCCCCAAAATAAAGCACAATCATATATGCATACGTGGATCTTGATGTACGATAGCCCAAGACCTTTTAGGATACGTCTCATTTTACTGTGATTACTAGGAAGATGATGACCTTCTGGGAGCATTTTCCCTGTAAGTTCCAAATAATCATCCACATCTTTAGTCAAGCTTTTATTCTCCATCTTGACTCTCATAGTCTCTATGACACTATCAAGAACCGTCATGTGACACCCAGGGTGAAGAAGGATTTGTTGGAGCAGGATTAGCTTGTTGTATCTATCAACAGAAACAGTATTAACGGGTATCAATGCAGGCATTCGGATGACTAGTTGATCAACTATATGGTATTCTTGACCTTCAGACCGTATGTCCCTCTCGTAATAACCAAACATGTCGTCAATCAACCTTCTGGTGGGATCATTTGATGTGCTACCACTGTACTGTCCGTGATCATGGGGAATAATTGAATTTGATCTTTCACCGTGGTAAATTCAACATGTGTATTTATCCCAAAATCCATTTTTTTTCAAGTGCTCCCATACAACACCAAGTGTAAAATGGTACATATCGCTGCGACATTTATATTTCTTGCATGGAAACTAATAATTATACTATCACTATCATGCTCCTTCACAAATCGAAAAAATCCTCTCATTCTATCTAACAAATCCAACTTTTATCCATTCTATAACAAAAATAACAACAATATTACATAATCATAATTCGTATTTATCAAGAACGTACATAAATTCCGACTACAATCATCATAGCTCGAATTCAATATGTCAAATCCATATATATACATATTATTCAAAAAAACAATACTTGATCATATAATCATCGATATATATGCACAACTTTAGCCAAACTACAACTAGCAGGACTTTAGCCGACGACTAGAAGCAAAGTCGTCGGCTAAAGTAGTTTAGCCGACAACACAGTAGCCGTCGGCTAAACTCGCGAACTTTAGCCGACGACACCGGTCGGCCATCGGCCGTTCTCCGGTCAGTCGTCGGCTAAAGTAGTAATTTTGGTAGTGCATGTAGTGAATCTGGCTATTTTTTAATAAATAATTTATATATTTAACTTTATTAAATCATCTAAACGTAACACATAATTTTGATTATACTCAAGCAGTTCCAAATATGTTTATTAAATTATTTTTTTGCATTAATTCACATTACTAATGTTAGTTTGAATCAAATTAACATTGCTAATTACAATGATACTTTTTATAGGATTTGAACCAAATAATAATGATAAAATCAGGGTTTCCATTTGCAAATGATCTCTTAATCAATCTTATTGTGATTTCGATTGAGGAATTGGAACCAAACACCCTCTTAAAGTTTGAATCGTTGGAAAACGTTGAAGCAAAACTTTTGACATATGTGGTAACATTGTGTAAAGTTAAAGATCATTTTATTTCAATGAGTAACTTGTTGTTTCTTTATTTTAAATTTTTTGATGTTTATTTTTTTTTCTTATATTGAAATTTAATTTTAAGGGAATCGTATACCCAAGACATCTTCCAAGGGTGTGTAGATGGAGGAAATAAACTAGTGCATACGGACGGCTTGTCTTTTCAGACTGCAATAACCTTATATTAGGTGCAAAATATTCAACGATCCCATAATTTTGTTCTTGACCCTATAAATATAAAAATCTCCAAAATAATAACCCTAGTACTCTCTCTGTTCCAGTCGAAGTGTTAGAGTAAAAATTAATGTATTTTAGGAGAATAATTGAATCTGATAGACGTGTAAGTTATGTAAGTATTGATGGTTAGTGTATTATATAAATTAAAAAGTAAAAGGTATTGATTGTGAGTGTGTGGTGGAAATTAAAAGTAAGATGATTGTTTGATGTGATTTGAGGTATTTAATGAAATATTGCATTTTTAAATGAACACTTTTTCTGATCAAATATTGCACTTCGGGCGGAACGGAGTGAATAATAATAAGATTCTTGGAAGCGAAACCTCACGTTTGTGTTAATAGGAAAAAATAACCAATCGACACACGAACTACTACTGAAAGCAATTGGATGAGAAACAAGAAGGAGAAAAAAAGGAATAAAATTAAATGAAAGATAGAGAGAGTAGAAAAAGACACAAAAGGAAATGATTACAATATTTGTCATATTGATACAGAAACTAGAGACTTGTGGTGATGCCGCAAGAACGACAGGACAAGACTGATAACAACTAGCTAGTTATTCCTCAACCAATTCATATTATCATCTAGTTAACCTATCCCCATCCAATATTTCTTCCATTAATTTTCATGAATATACACTAGGGTTTTTATTTGTGTTTGTGTATATGTATGCCTGTCTATAGATTTAAGCGTTTTCAATCTTCCATTTCGTTAGACCTCAGTTGACGCAAGTTTGTTTAGACCAAATTCGAACATTAATTGAATGAAATTGTGTGACTTCAGATGCAATTTATTAGTATCTCGTTAGTCTAGTGGGAAAATTTGAGTGGAACAATATTTTTCTGTGTGTATATATTGAAATCGCATGTTTATTTTCTAGAATGATGTTTGAATCAACCTGACTTATTACGTTTGATAAACTGCATTTGCAAATTGCATAATTACGTCTAAAATAAAAACATACCGGTGATAAATGTTTGCAAATTGCATCATTATGCCGTTTTTATGTACGATTTCAAATGTCCTTCTAGGCAACTTAGTGTTAGTATCTCGTGGATATCTTGTTGTATTATGATGGAGTTTGCAAATTGTTATTCTTAGATATGTTAGTGACAATTAAATATATTTATTATTTTGATATGATATTTCAACTCTCTCTCTCGTTTTTTTTTTTGTTATATATATTGACATGTATTAGTTAAGTTCCTGTACTTTGCATTCTTTTCCTATATATGTATGGACTTCCCGGTTATAGCATACAGTTTGGTGTCCTCATTAATTTAGATCCCTTTCATGTAAGTGTTTCTGTGGCAGTTGGGCATGCAGTCTCTGTTTTGATATGAGCTGCTCAGCCGTTCTTCATAGTCCTTTTCGATTTAATTTGGAAAATTGAATCTGAGTAAAATGTCAATATCTCACTTTTTAAAGTGGGAAGGGTTGTAAAAAGGATTATAGACCAAATAAAAGTGTCGAACTAAATTTCACCTAGCCCCTGCAATGATTATATTGGAAGAGAAATGGATTAGATATCTTGTATAAAATTGCACTAAATTTCACATATTTTTTTTCTAGTTTCTAAATAATGTTGGTTATTCACTATTTTCCACTTGACGAGACTGTATTTAAAAATACACAATTTTTTATCGATGACAAAGTACAATATGCAGAATAAGCATTTTGTTACCATTTTTCTAATTATATATTTACTTATTAGTTAGAAAAAATTTTAATCACATATAATAAAATTAAAATGAAATGTAGAAAATGAATCTCTTCTATTGCGATGTAATTATATTTTAAATATACTCTTTTCAAGTAGATTGATGGAATAGTATCTGTGTACGTGCATGAAGCATGATTTAAAAGGAGCACCGTAGTTGACTCATTCAGTGTTGGTCCTGAGTTTTCGGATACCCTGGGCGAGGCGATAGAAAAATGCCCCTCGTAAACGAACAACACACTATTTTTTAGAAATTTGTAACCTCGGCAAGTTACGCCGCTCATCTTTACATCAATTTTTCATTAGTATAAAATGTTATAGTATAAGATATAAACTTTGAATTACAATTTTCAAAATACAACACTTAAAACGATGTTGTTGTTTGTATCTTGAGAAAAAACCATCGATTATCTCATCATATATAATCAACATTCGCTAAAACAATATCACCATATCATGAAAAACAAATATCATAATCAACCGTAAATAAAAATAAATCTTATGAATTGTAACACTATAAAATTAATAACATAGTCAACACATACTCTAAGATATTAATATGTAATGTAATAAACTAATACCCTTCTGTATAAAAGTAGCGATTAAAAATTCCATTTTTTCCTCCCCTTGCGTACAAAAACCTCTCCTTTTTATAAATAAAAACCCTAATTTTTCTAAGTAATTGTATATAATATTTTTAAATTTAATTCATTTAAAATAATAATAATTATTATTATGTATAATATTTTTAAATTTAATTAATTTAAAATAATAATAATTCTTATCTATAATATTTTTTTTAATTTAATTCTTTTAAAATAATAATAGTTTTTACATCTTTAATCCATATTACAAATGAGAATAATGGTAATATATTCTACGAGTACTTTGCAAAGAATTGGATTTTTTGTACAAGAAACACACAACTCAAGAAACAGATAAGTGAAATTTTGAGAAAAAGTAAAAGTACAAACAAATACGTTTGATTACAATAATATTTAAAAAAAAAAACTTTATTTCTATTGGTTACATGTTAACCCCTTACCCATGTGGGTAATCCTACACAACACCTTAAATAAATATTATTTTTTAATTTTGTCTATCTATTTCTTCAATGTACCATCTTCTTCTTTCACCATGTTTTAATTTCCTCCACTCTTATCAGAAAAAAAAAATTCTGAGATCTACTCTTTCAAAAAAAATATGCGATCTACTCTTTCATATTTTGTTTCAACACAATATACATGAACCTAAAATTTGATGCCCCCAAAAGTTTGCTGCTCTGGGCCGTCGCCCACCTCGCCCGGTACCAAGTCCGGCCCTGGACCCATTGAACTTCCGAGTGACCCTATTAGGATTAACCATATTTTTTAGAGTATGGATTTGGTGTTTAAATTTTTCTGTACTTAAGTTAGTTTAAATGTACTCAGAAATTTATGTTACTCAACAAAAGAGTAATGGAGTTTTGAGATCATTATATGAATACTAGTATACTTATGACTGTATGCATGAGTACTTGTACACTCATTTGGCTGAGTACATGAGTATTCGCATGTACTTATTGTTATTATTACTAATAATATTACTATTATCGTTGTTGTTGTTGATTACTATTATTATTATTTACCCTTAATATATATTTCAGTTCAGTTCAGATCCATTCAGTTCAGTTCAGTTAAGTTCAGTTCAGTTCAGATTCATTCAGTCCAAAAGAACAGAGCCTAACAACTCGCAAAGAATCGTTGTAATACACGATCTTCAAATTGTTTTCTCATTATTCTATTTTTTTTATTTCTATAAAATTGTATGCCGAATAAGGAAAAGTTTTGACTGCACTGCAATACTATAAAATAGGTTTTTAATATCGGTATTTTGATAGCAGCTTAAAAAATCAATATTAAAATAACACGGTGATATAAATCATAATTTTAAAATATTTTTACAAATAATTATATAAATACTAGTGTATTCAACTAACCGAATATATGAATACTCGTGCACTCATTTAGGTGAGTAGATGAGTGCTCACGTGCCCAATTGACAGGATACATGAGTACTCATGTATCCACTTAGTATCGCTCGGATGCCTCGTCGCCATCGTCATGCCCCTGTGTCTCAACTCTCTCCTCGCAAGCTCCTAAAATATGAAAACATGTTCCGCCCCCACGGAGTCAGTCATCCAGATAATGAACATCAAATACATGTATAATATGATATGCATCCAAAGGCAGAATGAAACGGTACAATAATAATAATAATAATAATAATAATAATAATAATAATAATAATAATAATAATAATACGAGATGCTCGCAACCCAAGGTAAGAACCGAGCATTCGTGAAACACTATGCCCATGACATACGATCAATACCTTCTCAACAGGTTAGAGCATATGTGCCCAACGGCGAATCATCAAGAGAACACCACAATAAATTACACGAAGATGAACCAAACTAGAGCTGCAATAAATACGAATTATAATGCCCGAAGGCTCAATGAAAATACCAAGACATCACAATGGCCTGAGAGTCACTCAGCCAAAGCTATCAAATATCACAATCACCTAAAAGTCACTCAGCCGAAACTGTCAATCATCACAATGGCGCGAAGCCAAACCAGCTCGAAGCTGTATCAATGAGGGCCGAAGCCACGGCACGAAGCCGTATTACAATGAGATCATCCAATGACCACGACCTGCTGAATTGCAGGTACTGGAAAACCAACCGCGAAGGTTCAAGCCCCAGACTTACCCATAATGAGATCACCCAGTTACCGTGACCTACTGAACTGTAGGTGTTGGGAAACCAACCGCGAAGGTTCAAGCCCCAAACTTACCAATAATGAGATCATCAATATGACCATGACCTTATAGGCTGTAGGTGTTGGGAAACTAACCGCGAAGGTTCAAGCCCCAAGCTTACCTATAATGAGATCACCCAGTGACCGTGACCTACTGAACTGTAGGTGTTGGGAAACCAACCGCGAAGTTTCAAGCCCCAAGCTTACCCATAATGAGCACTAGCCAAGACTAGCCTCCAAAACACAATTAATCACAAATGGCAACGATCCTAAGATTACCGAGTTCACCAGTGTAATGCCCGGATAATTATTGTGTATTTATCTTGTAAGATTCAACTTTGTGATGTTATTATTCGGAGGTTGGTTTCCCGTATTTCGTATCCTTACGTTATGGTATCTCCAGCATTCTGCATGCATGGTTCTGCACGTGTTAATGTACGCTATCAGGCGTCCATAACATACGCTAAGACTGCAGTATTACGTACATTATCTGATGTGCTTAACGTATGTAAACTAAGTCATCTTACGATCGGATAAGGGTCGGTGTGTAGGGGCCAAGGAAGAGGCCGGGAAAGATTCATGTGATATTCCGCGTGAACCTGGACATATGTGTTACGTACGCTATGGTACATGTTTTACGTACGCTAAGGACATGGATATTACGTACGTAAAACCATTGTGATTATGTACGTAAGGAAATGGCAAAATCAGACCAGTGAGTTCTGGTCAGACGACTACGTACGCTAAAGTTAGGGTATAACGTACGTTAAGTTTGTTAAGTACATAAGGTTATTTGCATAACGTACGTAATGCCCAGAATTCTATTTATAGACCTCGACCCTATTTCATTTCTCACCTTTTCTTTGACCGATTTTTCGTGTTCTGGAGATCTTTCATCACCTCTTATCCTTCATATCATCTTCTGAGACGATTCTTAGGAAGCTTAGGCCTTGTAGATTGGTGTTCAAGCTTCCGGTAGTAGAGTTTATTCGAGTTCTTCATTGTTCATCAATTTATTGAGGTATGTAATCCTTCACCAACTAATTTAACATGGTCTTAGTAACGTTTTGGAGCTGTTTTGAGTAGACCGAACCAGTTATCTTCTTGAGGAGCCTATCATCATGGTTTAGAAGATTAAATTCAATTATTTTCGATTCCTATTGGTTGTTGAATTCTTTGAGCAAACCCTCTAGTGATTAGACTATTGATTAGTGCATCTTGAGACTTGTAACCCAATTATATCTAGTTTCGAAGATTATCTTAGTTCATGAAAATGGTATGATCGAACATTTCGGTGAAGAATTAACGGATTGAACTTTAGGATTAATTCGTAGAAGGAGATGATATTGAAACTAGTGAACAAGTCTTTATGATGATTCATCGAAGTTTCGGATATCTTGTTATAATAGAACATGATTAAAATCCTCCTAGGATGAATTCCATGTTTTGTTGCACCAATCAACCGAAGGAATTGTGTTGGAACTTAGAAAGTATTCTATTGAGCTATTGCAAGGACAAATAGCGTAGTATCGGTTCAACTAAATTGTGTTAGGGCAGAATAGTCCATCGCCATTATAGGGTGTATCATGCCTTTTGATGATTCATTTGATGATTTAAACGTTTATCCGGAACCGTTAGTTATACTGGCATTATTGTTCGATGAAGGTTTGCATTCCGGTGAGCCGACCAAGAGAGAATTCTCTAATCGGATTGAAGACTATTGATAGTAGAAATTCTTGTCGCCATTTGTTGAGGCAAGTATCGTATTTTGAAAAATTGTGAATAATTGGTGAATTTGATCATGCATATGGTTTATTCGTGTTGTTGACATGAGATTTCTTCATTAAATTGTCATGACATTTGTTATCGATTTGATGTACGTTTATGTTGATAAACATATCGATTTTCTTACATATGTATATGCATAGTTGTGTTATGTGTAAGTTGTGATGATCCGAAGTGATCAAGCGATCTATGCTGAGGGTGCTAGATCGGATGTCCACCTCGTGTTGGTCCGACGGGATCATCTTGGGATCTAGGCTGAGGGTGCTGGATCATTGGATGGGTTTTTCCACCTCGTGTTGGTCCGACGGGATCATCTTGGGATCTATGCTGAGGGCGCTGGATCGTTGGAATACCCATGTTGTGTTGATTGAATCTTGTGGATTCGTATTGTTGGATTCCGGTAGCAGAAGTCCGTATTGTGTATGTTTTCATGCATTGTTGTTGCATATTTGTTGTGTTCCGATACTTGTACTCGCATTGTTTTGCTAACCCCTTCGGGGGTGGACATTTGTTTTGATGTTCAGGTAGTCGAGGAGCGGGGAAGCAGCCACAGTACCGCCATGACGATGAAGTGGATCAGTGATGTTAAATGTTGTTGTTGTTGTTTCGTTTTCTTAGTACTCGAGTACGCGTATGTCATTGATATTTTGGATATGTTTGTATTATTGGACTTTTCGAATCTAGGAAACTGGACATGTTTCCAATTTAGCCTTGTAAATTCTTATACAAAGGATTTACGGCACTGTAATTATTCCGAATATATCGGGGTGTTACAGATTATGGTATCGGAGCTAAGATTCATGGATATCTTGGCAATTGGGTTTTAGTTGGGTCTGTTTACGTTAATTGATTTACGGGTCGTTCGTAACATCACTGTTCAGCCAGCGTCGTCATGTGGACCGTGGTTGTAAGTCTCCTAATCTCTTATACTACCGTCTTACTTAATTTCTGTTTTGTGATTATTGATGGGCTTTATTTTTGAAAATTTTACCCTGGATATTGAGTAATTGTATTTACAGTATGTTGAGGGGAGGACGTGGACGCGGACGCGGTCGTGGATGCGGACGTGGTAATGTAAGGCAGGAGGATTCGGCGTCTACCCCAGAATTTTCGGCCTGTCGAATCGATTCCCATCCTGGAGGACAGCAGGGATCAGCAAATAATGATGCAAATCCTAACATGCCGGGAGTGCTTCAACAGGTGGTTATGCAGATAAACCAGTTTGCTCAGGTGGTTGACCGCATGCAAACGACGATGGACCAATGGCACAATGAGGATAACCGAGGGGACAAATGGCTTACTGAAGTGGTCAAATTACACCCACCAAAATTTGATAGTTCTGTTGAGGCACCTACTTGGGATCACTGGTTGAAGGAGTTATAAAAGATATTTGCAGGGATTAACTGTCCCGAGGACCGGAAAGTTTCGATCGCCCAGTATTTTCTGACTGGAGAAGCTTTTGACTGGTGGGAGGCCGTTCGACCGGAGGATCATAATGCTGACTGGGTGGAATTCAAACTAATGGAGGCACAATATTGTCCTCGTCCAGTCAGAGAGGCTAGAGTCCGAGAGTTTTTCTCACCACAGAGTTCGGAGGCATCGGTGACAGATATAATCAAGACTTTTAATCACCAGCTAACCTGTGTGCGGCATTTGGTCAGAACCGAGGCAGAAAAGATTTTTCATTTCGATCGGATGAAGCCGGAGATTCAGCAGTACATGTCCGGATTTGGATGTACTACCTTGCGGCAGTATCAGGACAAAGCGCTGGCCTACGACATGAAGGAGGCGGCGGTGGAGAAATCGATAGAGGCAAAGAAGCAGAAAGTATCCGGCAACTTTACGGAGAACAAGAGTAGTGGGCCCTGCAAGGGCCAGTCCTCATTTTATTCATCTAAGAAAGCTCTGCATCCTTCTCGAGGTGGTAAGAAGTTCCAGACAGCATCAACGGTCTCAGACGCATCAAAGAAGTGTTATAACTGTGGTCGAGCAGGACATATTCGACGTGATTGCCCCGCATCTGCTGTGACTTGTTTCGACTGTGGACAGAAAGGGCACCGTGCGGCTTTTTGCGGAGTTGCAACTAGATCTGTTGTTACTCGCACTCCAGTATCAGTTCCGAAGGAGACGAGTGTGAATCAGACACAGCAAAGTGGTTTCCAGCAGCAGAATGTTGGGAAAAGAGAGGCATCCAGTGCTGGGTCCGTTCCTCCGTGCCTGTATGAGATGAGGAGGTCAGACGATCAGAACACTGCTGTTGTGTCAGGTACGATTCAGATCCTTTTGCAACCAGTTAGTGTCTTATTCGATTCAGGAGCTACACATTCTTTCATATCATTGAACTGTGTTAATCGTTTGAAAATCTCGTGTTTATTTGATTGTGAGCCTTATATCGTGGGTTTGCCGAACGGAGAGAGAATTGTAGGAACCCTAGAAACTAGATATTTTCTAGTGTCTATAGGAGGGAGAGATTGGTCATCGAATCTTATTGTAGTCGACATCCATGGTGACGATTTAATTCTCGGAGATGATTGGCTCAACCGTTATGGAGCTATTTTGAATTACCGAAAGAGAGTCATTTCTATCATTGCCGATGACGGATCTGAACATTTATTCAAATGATGGAGACCAGGGAGCTCGGGAAAATTGATCAAAGCTATGAAGGCAGTGAAATTACTGAAGCAGGGTTGTCACGGATTGTGGTGCTATGCCATGAAGAAAGAAGGAGTAGAGCTCTCATCTACTCCAGTTGTGAGCGAATTCTCAGATGTATTCCCTGACAAACTACCTGGGTTACCTCCGCGGAGAGAAGTAGAGTTTAACATCGAATTAGAGCCTGGAGCCGCTCCTATTTCCAGAACACCATACCGTATGGCGCCAACTGAGATGTATGAACTAAAGAAGCAGCTCGAAGAATTATTGCGGAAGGGTTACATTCAACCTAGCATTTCTCCTTGGGGAGCACCCGTTCTCTTTGTCCGGAAGAAAGATGGATCCCTCCGATTATGTATCGATTACATGGAGCTAAATAAGGTGACACTCAAGAACAAGTATCCTTTACCTCGGATCGATGACTTGTTTGACCAACTACAGGGGGCCAGAGTATTCTCTAAGATTTACTTGCGATCAGGATATCATCAGCTGAGAATTAAGGAATCTGATATACCGAAATCTGCTTTCAGATCCCGGTACGGGCATTATGAATTTGTAGTTATGCCATTCGGACTTACCAATGCTCCTGTGGTATTTATGTAATTGATGAATCGGGTATTCTTAGAATACTTGGATAAGTTCGTGGTCGTTTTCATTGATGACATCTTGATCTATTCGAAAGACCCCGAGGAACATTCTGAGCATTTGCGTATTGTTCTGAGCACCTTAAGGAATAAACAGCTGTATGCAAAACTTTCTAAATGTGAGTTCTGGCTTAAGGAAGTGACCTTCCTTGGACATGTGATATCAGTTGACGGAGTTCAAGTAGACCCGAAGAAAGTCGAGGCAATCTTGGAGTGGGAATCTCCTAATAATGTGAAAGAAGTCCGGAGTTTCTTAGGACTTGCTGGATATTATCACCGTTTCGTAGATGGATTTTCCAAAATTGCTCGTCCTCTCACTTAGTTGTTACAAAAAACTCAAAAGTTCACGTGGAATGAGAAATGCCTAGTTTTGATGATCTTAAGAAGAAACTGACGACAGCGCCTATACTAGCGTTACCAGATGGAACTGATAGATTCATGGTATACAGCGATGCTTCAAATAAGGGTCTGGGATGTGTATTGATGCAGAAGGATAGGGTGATTGCCTATGCCTCTCGACAGTTGAAACCGTACGAAGTTAATTACCCAACTCATGATCTGGAGTTAGCAGCTGTGGTCTTTGCTTTGAAAATTTGGCGACATTATTTATACGGTACTCATTGTCAGATCTTTACAGATCATAAGAGCCTCAAGTATATTTTCAGTCAAAAGGAATTAAACATGAGGCATAGAAGGTGGCTGGAATTGATCAAGGATTGCGATTTGGAAATTCTCTACCATCCGGGTAAAGCAAACGTAGTAGCTGATGCACTGAGCCGTAAACCTATTTCTCTTCGAGTGTTGGAAGCACTTACGTCCCAAACCAGCATTCAACGAGAACTGATCCGCGATGGGATCGAAGTATGGTCACCAACAATCCAAGGGCAACTATATGTGATGGAACTAATTTTGTCGCTAGTCGAGGAAATCAAATCTAAGCAGTTGAACGTTTCTCTGACTCTTCGGTTATGTGACGAAGTAAAGAAAGGAAAGGCCCCAGGATTCTTGATACAAGAAGATGGAGTTCTGAGATTTCAGAGTCGACTTTGCAATCCCGATGATGATGTTTTGAAACAGACAATTCTGAAGGAAGCTCACGGACTTCTATTCTATTCACCCAGCGTGATAAGATGTATAAGGATCTAAAACAAAACTTCTGGTGGGGTAATATGAAGAAGGACGTATCAGAATATGTATCGAAGTGTTTGACTTGTCAGCGGGTTAACATTGAACATCAACGACCTGCCGGAATGTTGAAGCCACTTCCGATCCGTGAGTGGAAATGGGAGGATATCTCGATGGATTTCATCACCAATATGCCAAGGACCAAGACGGGAATGAACATGATTTGGGTTGTAGTTGATTGACTAACCAAGTCGGCTCATTTCCTAGGAATTAAAGACACGTGGGGACCCGAGAAATTGGCACGAGTATTTATTGTACAGATAGTCAGATTGCATGGGACGCCGAAGACCATTATTTCAGATCGAGATGGTCGCTTCGTCTCGCACTTCTGGAAGGCAGTTCACAGGGCTCTGGGAACCGAGCTGAACTTTAGCACGGCGTATCATCCTCAGATGGACGGTCAGTCCGAAAGGACTATACAATCAGTAGAAGACATGCTTAGAGCTTGTGCCTTGGATTGGTCAACTGATTGGGAAGTTCACTTGCCGTTGATTGAATTCACATATAACAATAGTTGGCATGCTTCTATTAAGATGGCACCATTTGAAGATTTATACGGGAGAAGATGCAGATCACCCCTGTGCTGGGATGATTCTTCGGACTTGATCGAGACGGAACCAGAATTGATAATTCAGACTCAAGAGAAGATAGCTTTAATTCGTGAAAGGCTGTTGACTGCCCAGAGTCGACAGAAGTCTTATGCAGATGTGCACCGTCGCCCGCTGGAATTTGTGACCGGGGATCATGTGCTATTGAAGGTTTCTCCTACCCGGGGAATCTTCCGTTTTGGAAGGAAAGAAAAGCTGAGTCCGAGATATATTGGACCATTTGAAATTCTTGAAAGAGTTGGAGAGTTGGCGTACAGATTGGCCTTACCGCCATCATTAAGTCATGTTCATAATGTTTTCCACGTATCCCAACTGCGGAAGTATGTACCGGATCCCAGTCATGTCATTGACTTTGGTGAGATTGAAATGGCTAATGATGGCTCGTTCGAAGAAAAGACAATAAAGATACTTGAGATTCGAGTCAAGCAATTGAGGAATAAACCAATCTCCTTGGTAAAAGTTCAGTGGTCTCGGCATGGAGTCGAAGAAGCAACTTGGGAGACGGAAGATAGTATGAAGTCGAGGTACCCAGAATTGTTTATGATTTAAGTTTCGGGCCGAAACTTCTTTTTAGAGGGGTAGTATATAATTCCCGGATAATTATTGTGTATTTATCTTGTAAGATTCAACTTTATGATGTTATTATTCGGAGGTTGGTTTCCCGTATTTCGTATCCTTACGTTTTGGTATCTCCAGCATTCTGCATGCATGGTTCTGCACATGTTAACGTACGCTATCAGGCGTCCATAACGTACGCTAAGACTGCAGTATTATGTACGTTATCTGATGTGCTTAACGTACGTAAGCTAAGTCAACTTACGATCGGATAAGGGTCGGCGTGTAGGGGCCAAGGAAGGGGCCGGGGAAGATTCGTGTGATATTCTGCGTGAACCTGGACATATGTGTTACGTACGCTATGGTACATGTTTTACGTATGCTAAGGACATGGATATTACCTATGTAAAACCATTGTGATTACGTACGTAAGGAAATGGCAAAATCAGACCAGTGAGTTCTGGTCAGACGACTACGTATGCTAAAGTTAGGGCATAACGTACGTTAAGTTTGTTACGTGCGTAAGGTTATTTGCATAACGTACGTAATGCCCAGAATTCTATTTATAGACCTCGACCCTATTTCATTTCTCACCTTTCCTTTGGCCGATTTTTCGTGTTCTGGAGATCTTTCATCACCTCTTATCCTTCATATCATCTTCTGGGACGATTCTTGGGAAGCTTAGGCCTTGTAGATTGGTGTTCAAGCTTCCGGTAGTAGAGTTTATTAGAGTTCTTCATTGTTCATCAATTTATTGAGGTATGTGATCCTTCACCAACTAATTTAACATGATCTTAGTAACATTTTGGAGCTGTTTTGAGTAGACCGAACCAGTTATCTTCTTGAGGAGCCTTTCATCATGGTTTATAAGATTAAATTCAATTATTTTCGATTCCTCTTGGTTGTTGAATTCTTTGAGCAAACCCTCTAGTGATTAGACTATTGATTAGTGCATCTTGAGATTTGTAACCCAATTATATCTAGTTTCGAAGATTATCTTAGTTCATGAAAATGGTATGATCGAACATTTCGGTGAAGAATTAACGGATTGAACTTTAGGATTAATTCGTAGAAGGAGATGATATTGAAACTAGTGAACATGTCTTTATGATGATTCATCGAAGTTTCGGATATCTTGTTATAATAGAACATGATTAAAATCCTCCTAGGATGAATTCCATGTTTTGTTGCACCAATCAACCGAAGGAATTGTGTTGGAACTTAGAAAGTATTATATTGAGCTATTGCAAGGACAAATAGCGTAGTATCCGTTCAACCAAATTGTATTAGGGCAGAATAATCCATCGCCATTATAGGGTGTATCATGCCTTTTGATGATTTAAATGTTTATCCGGAACTGTTAGTTATACCGGCATTATTGTTCGATGAAGGTTTGCATTCCGGTGATCCGACCAAGAGAGAATTCTCCAATCGGATTGAAGACTATTGATAGTAGAAATTCTTGTCGCCATTTGTTGAGGCAAGTATCGTATTTTGAAAGTTTGTGAATAATTGGTGAATTTGATCATGCATATGGTTTATTCGTGTTGTTGACATGAGATTTCTTTATTAAATTGTCATGACATTTGTTATCGATTTGATGTACGTTCATGTTGATGAACATATCGATTTTCTGCATAGTTGTGTTATGTGTAAGTTGTGATGATCCGAAGTGATCAAGCGATCTATGCTGAGGGCGCTGGATCGGATGTCCACCTCGTGTTGGTCCGACGGGATCATTTTGGGATCTAGGCTGAGGGCGTTGGATCATTGGACGGGTTTTTCCACCTCGTGTTGGTCCGACGGGATCATCTTGGGATCTATGCTGAGGGCGCTGGATCGTTGGAATACCCATGTTGTGTTGATTGAATCTTGTGGATTTATATTGTTGGATTCCGGTAGCGGAAGTCCATATTGTGTATGTTTTCATGCATTGTTGTTGCATATTTGTTGTGTTCCGATACTTGTACTAGCATTGTTTTTCTAACCCCTTCGGGGGTGGACATTTGTTTTGATGTTCAGGTAGCCGAGGAGCGGGGAAGCAGCCACAGTACCGCCATGACGATGAAGTGGCTCAGTGATGTTAAATGTTGTTGTTGTTGTTTCATTTTCTTAGTACTCGAGTACGCATATGGCATTGATATTTTGGATATGTTTGTATTATTTGACTTTTCGAATTTACGAAACTGGTTTCGTATTGTAACCTTATTGACACTTTGATGTTATTTTCTGTATGTTTCCAATTTAGCCTTGTAAATTCTTATACAAAGGATTTACGGCACTGTAATTATTCCGAATATATCGGGGTGTTACAACAAGAATGATAGTGTGCTGCCTTGAGTTGGCCAACACGACAACAATGACTCACAGATGGACACCGTCCTTGACAGTCCTGATTAAATACCTCGATTGCCTTAGAATGGTCAATCGATAACAACGACACAACGGATGGGAACTATTCCCAATTCAATATCTCGATTGTCTTAGAACGGCCAACCGATAACAAGATACAACGAATGATCCAATACCTCGATTGCCTTAGAACGGCCAATCGATAACAATGATACAACGAATTATTCAATACCTCGATTACCTTAGAACGGACAATCGATGACAATGATACAACGAATGCCTAGCACCTTTAATCGGTTATCGACGACGGAGATGAGGAACAAATACGCTAATGCCTTCAATCGGCCAAGACAATATCAATGACAAAACACCAACATCAATAGCAATGATTACAATAATGTCTTAGATCGACATCAATATCAACAAAAACAATCGATACATCGATACCGCGAACCGACTATTGACAATAACATTAACAACAAGTATCCCAATGCCTTGAACTGGCCATCAACGAACAACAATAATCATTTGACATAATTGCCGAAGAGTATCGTATCAAACGATCCCTTAATATCAATGAACTCATGAAGAGACTATGTCTCGGAATGATACAACACATTTATACACATATATGATAACATTAATCTCATTGACTAGTACAAGTATAAAACTTGCCTCAAACCGACGGCGAGAAAGTCCTACCACGATCAACGTCCTTAAAGGGATTATCGGTTGCTCGAACAACCTTGAATAACACAATACGCTTAATTTAAATATCCACTTATATTCATAAACAACTCAAAAGATCGATACAATACTACCCAACTCATTGGGGCAATTTAACAAACACGTTGTAAACAATCTTCGATTGTTTACAACTAATCTCACTTATATCGATTCCAAACCTCCAAATGAGTGACTCAATCCAACAAAACATCATCAATACAATCAATAATCCAATAGGAATACTCCATTCGAGGTTACAACAACATCTAATCGAAACCCCAAATTCCAATAAATACCAAGGAACACATGTATCCAAGGTAGATAATTCATATTCAGCATATTCCAACATAATAGCAAGCTAACTTGAAGAGATCGGAAGGAAAACACTAAAATCCCAAAATTCTAGATTCAAGGAAAGTTTACCTTGATTTGGTGTGGTGGAGAGGATTAAATGTTGATTAATCTGAACTAGGAGCTTGAAGATGATGCTAGATGATTGCAACTCAAAGAACCCTTCGCAAATTGCCCAAAATCGCCCGGAATGATTGAGGAATGAAGAAATGACGAAATGAAGAGTGAAGTGTCCTATTTATACCAAACCCAGCTTAGCATGCGCTATCTCGTGCGATTAGCGTACGCTAGCGGGTTTACCGGGTAGTTCAGTGAACTCTACCTACCGCGTTTGCCTGCGCTACGTACTTTGTAGCGTGCGCTAATGCCTTCCTCTTAGCGTGCGCTACCTGATGGTTGGTGCCCAGTACTGGAGTCCAGAACCTACTGTCCTCTGCCCTGCTCGCCTTAGCGCACGCTACTACGACGACTTAACGTGTGCTACCAATGCAGTTAGCGTACGCTATTTTCACTCATAGCGTGCGCTACGAATTCTCCAGTTTAGTCCAGTGCCTTCTGGACTATCTGCCTCAATTGCACTAACGTGCGCTAATGTTAAGCGATAGCGTGCGCTACCAGTACTCAATTAGCGCGTGCCAAAAAGCGTACGTAGTGTGCGCTACTCCCCACACACAGACTATCAAAATAGTATGATAATGACAATATTCACGTCTCGATCTCCAAGAGGGTTGAATGACGAATAATAACTGGTATACGATTCAAAAATATGCCAAAACGGTGAGGATAAATGATTTAATATGAACGATGAATTATTATTAAAGAGTGAGAAAATTACTGAGTGACAATTACTGAATGATAATGAATGAATTCACAACCGAGTATTACATACTCCCCCCTTTAAAAGAGTTTCATCCCTGAAACTAAGGGTACACAACTCGGGATATGAACTATCTATCAGGATCTGAAAACAACATCACCAGGAACACTTCTCAACACGAATCACTTTGCCTGAGCAACTGGGAAAACCCCACGGGTCCCCGCGTCTCTTCTGCCTGAACAAGGCGAAAGAAAGAAAAATCAAGTGATAAAGTACTCAGCCAAGTGTGAGATCAGTCGAAGCATGACTCCTCCGCTAAAGACCAGCCAGAAAGTCATACTAACCGCATGACTCGCAACACCGGCGTACACACCCCGCTTCTCTTCGGCATCGGATGCCCATACAAACACTGATTCATGCCTCAAAAGAAAAACGACAATGCACATATAGTCCTCGGGACCATATCAATCGCATGCCCAAGTTCTCATGACTTGACGTCTCGAATCACAATGAACGATTACCCAAATTATCACGAAATTTCGGGTACAACACAAAAGGAAAGAAAATCACATCAAATGACCCAAATCTCAAGATTCTCAAAAACTAGCATTATAAAATAGATCAACAGTAAATGATCCACAACCACGATACAAATTTTTACTGATTAAGTTACATATTAATCCGAAAAATAGAGAAAGGAAAATACAAAAATTAAGGCTACATCTCAAATCTACCCATCATCGATATCCTCCAGATCATCGATTTCCTCAATCTCATCGATTCAATAATGGCCTAAATCTGAACTCACTGCTCCTTCTCGGTTATCCATACCTCTGGCTCCCGAAGCCTGATAGGACCCCTTGGATGAAGTACGGACTGGGGTAACAAAATCTCTCGAGGCCCTTGAGCTATCTTAAGATCTACTGGCACTAGAACTCCTGCAGTATTTCTGAAGGTGTCCCTGCCTCCCACATAGAAAACAAATAATAGCCTGCATCGAGCACCGGGTGCTGCGATGTCCTATTGTCTCACAGTTAAAACAAATAGCAGTCGAACTTATCGTCTGAGAAGAAGATGCTTTCCCAGCACGAAGACAACTACAAAAGGACCTCTTGGACGTTGGAGCCCGATGTCCCTCTGAACGAACCGACATCCTAGTCCTCCCACCAGAAGAATCTGAAGGGTGCCCCCGACCAAGCTCCCTAATCAAAAGCTCTGCTCCAAGAGCCTTCTCGATGAACTCACTAAGCGAATTTCAATTGTGATTGAACAACTTCATCCTCAACTGCGGATTTAGTCTCTTGCTAAAATACTTGATCTTATCTGCCTCAATACAGATAACAGATGAAGCAAACTGAAGAAGTCCCTGAAACTTCTCAGCAATAACAATAACACCCTCATCCTCGATAGATTTGGGGTTTAAAACCTCTGATAACTTGACTTCATGAAGTGGAGCCGGATAATACATGTCTCACATGCGAGTCTTGAATTCGCTCCAAGAACAACCACGATCGGTAGGTTTCACAAAAAGCCACCAAGAATAAGCACCCTTATTCAAGTAGTAAGCCACTACTGCCACCTTACTCTCTTACGGACACTGAACCATGTCGAAGAGTTTATCAAAATGCTCAAGCCAATGAAGAATATCAGCTGGTTCCGACAAACCCTCAAAAGAAGGTGGCCACTGATGAGAGATATCGCCTCCAATCTGGTTAACTCCTCCAGTATGCCTAAGAAACGGCACCTGGGAATCTTGCTGCGGTGGACCAAGAACCATCGAGGTCTGCATGGTCTCCATCATACGTGTCTTCTGAGTCATCTGGGCCATCATGCCCTGCATATATATGAATGGGTCCACCCGGACACCTTCCGATTGAGCTGCATCTCGAGTACGACTCCCTGACAGTGAATGATTATCTGTCGGTGAATGAGTAGCATTGCTACCTATTGAACTAATGTCATCCCTCGCGTTCGCGGGGGTATTCACACGAGATCTCGGGTTTCGGCCTGCACCACGGCCTCTTCCCCTGCGTCCTCTGACAGCTCTATCCATTCTGAAGTAGGAAGGTAACATGATAATTATATATCCCGTATGAAGATCGTATTATGATTACGTTACAGAATGATAATAATGAGCATACACGCTTTATCACAATGAATGCATTAATGATGCAGTAAAATGATCATCACCATGACGCCGGGATATGATAAGATCGCATGAAAGATCAAGTGAGGTAACATGATTATCTGATGAAATTCCTGAAATGATTATCTTGAACAAGTTAACAAGATTGAAAATTCGATCCACAAGATCAATAACTGAGCAATGAGATTGACTGAGTGATTAATGAATTAACATGATCGACAAGATCAAAAATGATGATTGAGGATTGTTGACTGATGAATGAGTTGATCCTTATTGCTTGCATAGGTCACACGTACTCAAAAACAATTAGTCATGAATCAATCATACCACTAATATCACATATAGGTTTTAACAAAACACATATAATCAAAGACATAATGTATGTATGAACATAAAGAAAATCGAGCCCTTACACAGGTCATACAAAGCTTTGAGGTCTTGCGATACTAGTCTTCACTGACGACGACTCGATGAATGAATGATTCATGCAGTCGTACAAATATCACGACTCACAAAACCCGACTGACAAGATTGTCATAACCTGACAGTACCACTACTATCGCGTCGGTAGAGCCACATAACTCACATATCAGGGTATCTTACAACCCAACGCTCTGATACCATCTTCTGTAACACCCCCAAATCCTATTGGGTTATTATAGTGCCGTAGACCCCACACCAGGAGATCCACCAGGCGAACACGACTAAAATACATCAAATTAACCAACAAGGGATATCACAATCCCTACTATGATATCCGACACAATATTCCGATAAAAATTTCAACGATAATGATGGGCCTACATGGCCAAAAATGAAAATACAACAACACCCACGAGCCTTGCTTGGGTAATACATAATGACAACGATTGACAAACTGGAGAACACTCCAAACTGGCTGGCCAGCATGAACACCGAACAACTCTGAACTAGTATCGCTCAGATGCCTCGTCGCCATCATCATGCCCCTGTGTCTCAACTCTATCCTCGCAAGCACCTAAAACATGAAAACATGTTCCGCCCCCACGGGGTCAGTAATCTAGATAATGAACATCAAATACATGTATAACATGATATGCATCCAAAGGCAGAATGAAAAAGTACAATAATAATAATAATAATACGAGATTCTTACAACCCAAGGTAAGAACCGAGCATTCGTGAAACACTATACCCACGGCATACGATCAATACCTGCTCAACAGGTTAGAGCATACGTGCCCAACGGCGAATCATCAATAGAGAACACCACAATGAATTACATTAAGATGAACCAACCAGAGCTGAAATAAATACGAATCACAATGCCCGAAGGCTCAATGAAAATACCAAGACATCACAATGGCCTGAAAGTCACTCAGCCAAAGCTGTCAAATATCACAATCACCTGAAAGTCACTCAGCCAAAACTGTCAATCATCACAATAGCCCGAAGCCAAACCAGCCTGAAGCTGTATCAATGAGGGCCGAAGCCACGGCACGAAGCCGTATCACAATGAGATCATCCAATGACCACGACCTGCTGAATTGCAGGTGCTGGGAAACCAACCGCGAAGGTTCAAGCCCCAGACTTACCCATAATGAGATTACCCAGTGGCCGTGACCTACTGAACTGTAGGTGTTGGGAAACCAACCGCGAAGGTTCAAGCCCCAAACTTACCAATAATGAGATCATCAATATGACCGTGATCTACTGAGCTGTAGGTGTTGGGAAACCAACCGCGAAGGTTCAAGCCCCAAGATTACCCATAATGAGATCACCCAGTGACCGTGACCTACTAAACTGTAGGTGTTGGGAAACCAACCGCAAAGTTTCAAACCCCAAGCTTACCCATAATGAGCACTAGCCGAGACTAGCCTCTAAAACACAATTAATCACAAATGGCAACGATCCCAAGATTACAGAGTTCACAAGAATGATAGTGTGCTGCCTTGAGTTGGCCAACACGACAACAATGACTCACAGATGGACACCGTCCTTGACAGTCCCGATTCAATACCTCGATTGCCTTAGAATGGTCGATCAATAACAACGACACAACAGATGGGAACTAGTCCCAATTCAATATCTCGATTGTCTTAGAACGGCCAACCGATAACAAGAACGGCCAATCGATAACAATGATACAACGAATTATTCAATACCTCGATTGCCTTAGAATGGCCAATCGATGATAATGATACAACGAATGCGCACCTTTAACCGGTTGCCGATGACGGAGATGAGGAACGAATACGCCAATGCCTTCAATCGGCCAATACAACATCAATGACAAAACACCAACATCAATAGCAATGATTACAACAATGTATTAGATCGACATCAATATCAACAACAACGATCGATACATCGATACCACGAACCGGCTATCGAAAATAACATTATTAACAAGTATCTCAATGCCTTGAACCGGCCATCAACGAAGAACAATAATCATTTGACATAATTGGCAAAGAGTATTGTATCAAACGATCCCTTAATATCAATGAACTCATGAAGAGACTAAGTTTCGGAATGATACAACACATTTATACACATATATGATAACATTAATCTCATTGACTAGTATAAGTATAAAACTTGCCTCAAACCGACGGAGAGAAAGTCCTTCCACTATCAACGTCTTTAAAGGAATTATCGGTCACTCGAATTGAATAACACAATTACCAACAGTTCACTTAATATACATATTCACTTATAGTCATAAACAACTCGAAAGGTCGATACAACACTACCCAACTCATTGGGCTAATTTAACAAATACGTTGTAAACAATCTTCGATTGTTTACAACTACTCACTTATATCGATTCCAAACCTCCAAATGAGTGACTCAATCCAATAAAACATCATCAATACAATCAATAATCCAATAGGAATACTCCATTCGAGGTTACAACAACATCTAATTGAAACCCCAAATTCCAAAGTCAACATTCAAGATGTTCTTGAAAATTTCCCCAAATACTCAACAAATCCAAAAAATACACCAATAGATCTATAAGAACACATGTATCCAAGGTAGATAATTCATATTCAGCATATTCCAACATAATAGCAAGCTAACTTGAAGAGATCGGAAGGAAAACACTCAAATTCCAAAATTCTAGATTCAAGGAAAGTTTACCTTGATTTGGTGTGGTGAAGAGGATTAAATGCTGATTAATCTGAAATAGGAGCTTGAGGATGATGCTAGATGATTGTAGCTTGAATAACTCTTCTTGAATCGCCGAAAATCGCCCGGAATGGTTGAGGAAAGAAGAAATGACGAAATGAAGAGTAAAGTGTCTTATTTATACCAAACCCAGCTTAGCGTGCGCTATCTCCTGCGATTAGCGTGGGCTAACGGGTTTACCGGGTAGTCCAGCGAACTCTGCCTGCCGCGTTAGCGTGCGCTACGTACTTGGTAGCGTGCGCTAACGCCTTCCTCTTAGCGTGCGTTAACCGGATGTTAGCATGCGCCGCCTGATGGTTGGTGCCCAATACTGGAGTCCAAAACCTACTGTCCTCTGCCCTGCTCGCCTTAGCGCGCGCTACTACGACGACTTAGCGTGCGCTACCAATGCAGTTAGCGTACGCTATTTCCACTAATAGCGTGTGCTACGAATTCTCCAGTTCAGTCAAGTGCCTTCTGGACTGTCTGCCTCAATTGCACTAGCGTGCGCTAATGCTGAGCGATAGCGTGCGCTACCAGTACTCAATTAGCGCGCTAAAAAGAGTACGTAGCGTGTGCTACTCCCCACACACAGACTATCAAAATAAGATGATAATGACAATATTCTCGTCTCGATCTCGAAGAGGGTTGAATGACGAATAATAACTGGTATACGATTCAAAAATATTCCGAAACGGTGAGCACAAATGATTGAATATGAATGATAAATGATTGTTAAAGAGTGAAAAAATTACCGAGTGCCAATTACTGAATGATAATGAATGAATTCACAACCGAGTATTACATTATGTACTCTTTTAGCCGAATACATAAGTGCTTGAGCACTCTTACATATTAATGTGAGTAAAACCCTAACAATTACATATGTGTTTTAGTATTCATGTACTCATTTAATTGAGTACATGATTATTGGTATTTATTTCCCAAACATATAAATACTGAAGTAGTTAAAATATTTAAGTGCAATTTAAATAGAAAAGACTTGGCCATTGGGTCATTTCACACTTTTTTATACCAAGTATAAAATCGTTCTAATATATGATCTTCAGATTATTTTCTCATTATTCTATTTTTGTATTTCTAAGAACTGTGTGCCCAAAAGGGCAAAGTTCTGACGCAAGAAATCTTGACTGTGGGCCAGCCAATATGGATTTATTGATTAATATTTGTTGTATTGTTCTGTTCCACTCAAATAATAATTATACTTTATTAGTAAATTATAGAAAATTCGTGCTATAATTTACGGAAATAGTACTGTAATTAGATTAATAAATTGTCATATTATCTTATTAAAAAAATATGTTGATTTTCAAAAATTTATCGGCACTTCACCAGTGACCTGCTGGGAAAGTAGGTCGACGGATCTACCGTTAAAAAAAAAAATGATCGGCCGCTGGAGGTCTACCGGTGGCCCCTCCAAAAACTAGGTCAATAGGCCAATCAAAAATAAGAAAAAGAAGCGAAGGAGAAACTGGTCGGCCGGTGACTGATTTAAGGTTCCTTTGAAGAACCCCATTAGGATTTCTTTTAAAGATTAGTTGTCCACTTAATTTAATATTTTAAGGGTACTTTTGGAAGTTTATTATTTTTAAGTCTTTGACATGATATTAAATTCAACACACACATGGAAGGGGAGGGTTAAAGTGGTCTTTTCAAGTACACACTACTACGACGACCCGAAAACACTGTTGTCCTTTATGTTAGGTATTTCTTCCTTTAGAAAGTTTACAATTATTTTATTTCAAATCAGACAATCATAATCATATTATTTAATCATCATCATACATTTATTATCCATATATTTTCTATATTTTAATCTCAACCACCATACGCAAACTAGTAATCTATCAAAACCATCTTTTCGCTTAAAAATATGTGAAAACACACCCTTGTCAACAAAGTATCTCAAACCTGGATTGACTCCGTACAATACATTGGGCTGACGTTGCTACGAAATTACATTCCAACCAACTATTGGGAAAAATACCGACTAACGTCACGTCACAACTAATAAAGCGGAACCTCGTTTGACAAATTCCCACTCTTCAATCGTAACTTTGTGGTTACCGACGAGTAGAGCAACAATTACAACTCGATAAAATAATACAAATGATATTCGAAAGCAATAAAAACGAGACATAAATTTTAGCGTGGAAAACCCCTCAAGACGAGAGTAAAAACCACGGACCGAAGCTGCTTAAAATCCACTATCACCAATACACACAAATACACAATCGTCCCTAATACAAACTAGGGGTATACACCAATCGTCAAATACTTGGTAATAAATGTTCTACAAGTATTTGGAATCAATAACAACAACAAGATCGAGAAAGAAGACAACCGTAAATGGCTTACACAAAGAGCTAACGAAATACCCATACTTCCGGACTCAAAAACTCGATCTACACCGGTGAAAAGATTTGCCCAATAGCTACCAAGCTCTTGTCAAAAGATCACGACGATCCGACCGATAAATCTCCGGGAAAATGAAAAATTGTATTTCTCTCTCTTGTTTCTCTCTATCTCTCTCTCTTGTTCTAAGTGTGTAGAAGATAATATTATGAATGTCCCGATCCAAATCTACATAAAAAGGTGCAAATTTGCAGGCTTTGACCCGTGTGCCGCGGCCCGGGCCAAGTGTGCCGCGGCACACTGCGCAAAAATGCGCCCAGGGCTCGGCAGGGGGCCGCGGCCCAGAGTACAGGCGTGCCAGGCGAAATGAAGGGGCCGCGGCCGGGCAGGGATGTGCCGGGGTCCATGGTGATCGGCATGTCTCGGCGGGTCTCGACAGGATGGTGATCGGCAGGGGTCGGCAGGGCATGCTCGGCAGGGGCCGGCAGGGCGTGCTCGGCAGGGGCCGCGGCCCAGAGTACAGTTTCGGCCAAGTGAAGAAAAAATGTCTTTTCGAGCGTAGTGCCACGGTCCGGAGGGTTTGTGCCATGGCCCGGAGTCCGGTCGACTCCAAAAATGTGATAATTTCGGAAATTACTCCTACAAATCTCCCCCTTTCCGGAATGTAGGAAGAGTTCGCCATCCCGGCGATCGAACAACACACTTTTACCTTATCTCTACTTAACGCCTTCGTTAACATATCGAAACCATTATCATCGGTATGAACTTTATCAAGTTCAAACAAACCATTCTCCAAAGCATCTCGGATCTAATGATATCTCACATCGATATGCTTCGTTCTCTTGTGAAAAGTCGCATTCTTAGCCAAATGAATCGCACTTTGACTATCACAAAAAACTACGTAACGTCGTTGTCGGAAGCCTAGGTCTCGTAAAAACATTTTCAACCATAAGAGCTCTTTGCTCGCTTCCACCGCCACAATATACTCGACCTCCGTTGTAGATAAGGCAACGCACTTTTGCAATCTTGATTGCCATGACACGGCTCCCCCTGCGAACGTCATCAAATAACCAGAAGTGGATTTTCGGTTATCTTCATTACCGGCCATATCCGAATCGGAATATCCAACAAGCATTGCTTTCCCGTTTCCAAACGTAATACCCAATTTGGAAGTACCCCGTAAATATCTAAATATCCATTTTACGGCTTCCCAATGCTTCTTACCTGGATTCGATAGAAACCGGCTCACCACTCCCACGGCATGAGCAATGTCGGGCCTAGTACATACCATAGCGTACATCAAACTCCCGACCGCCGAGGCATATGGAATTTTATCCATATCCTCAATCTCCTCCTTCGTCTTAGGGCAATCTTGGCTCGTCAATTTAAAATTGTTAGTAAGAGGCGAACTACCAACTTTAGCTTTGTCCATGTTGAAACGTTTAAGCACCTTCTTGATGTATTGCTCTTGCGACATGTGCAATTTCCGGGCTGCTCTATCCCGAGTAATTCTTATCCCAAGAATTTGTTTAGCCGCCCCCAAGTCCTTCATGGCAAAGGACTTACTCAATTCTTTCTTCAAGTCGGCAATTCTCTCGGCATTCTTGCCAACGATCAACATGTCGTCCACATAGAGCAATAAAATGATAAAGTCATCATCTCCGAATTTCTTAAAAAATACGCAATGTTCGAGAGTCGTCTTCCGGTAGCCTTGCTCCCCCATAACCGACTCAAACTTCTTGTACCATTGCCTTGGTGCTTGTTTCAACCCCTATAAACTCTTCCGAAGTTTACACACATAATCCTCTTTTCCTTCGACCTCAAATCCTTCCGGTTGCTTCATATAAATTTCTTTGTCAATGTCTCCGTGAAGAAAAGCCATCTTGACATCCATTTGCTCAACCTCAAGATCGAGGCTAGCCGCAATACCAAGGACCAATCGAATCGATCCTATCTTCACAACCGGAGAAAAAATCTCGTCAAAATCAATGCCCTTCTTTGGACTAAATCCTTTCACCATGAGTCTAGCTTTGTATCGGAGCAACGAGGTATGTTCCTCCGACTTCACCCGATACACCCATTTGTTTCTCAAAGCCCTCTTGCCTTTCGGCAACTTCACCAACTCGTAAGTGTTATTATCATGCAAGGAACTCATCTCGTCTTGCATGGCATCCATCCATTCCTTCTTCTTTTCATCCTCCATGGCCTCCGCAAAATATTCGGGCTCTCCCTCGTCGGTGAGTAAAACGTACTCATCGGCCGAATAACGGGTGGAGGGATGACGGTCCCTCGTCGACCGCCTATGTGGAACAAAAGATGGCATGTTTGTCACGGGTAGCTCGGGATGAGCTCCATCGGTGTCATCTTTCCTCAACTCATCGTTGTCACCGGCATCTTGTTGTTCATCATTTTGGACGTCATCTCCAATGGGTGTCTCAACATTTTGTGGAGGAACGGGGTCCAAATCAATAAGATCATAGTCGTGTTGCAGAGCCGACTCTCCATTCTCAACATCTTTCATCGTTTGGTCTTCTACAAAAACAACGTCTCTCGACCGAACAAGCCTCTTTGTAACCGGGTCATATAATCTATACCCGAACTCAGCAAGCCCGTAGCCAATAAAAATACACGGCTTCGTCTTGGAATCAAGCTTTGATCTCTCATCATTCGGAACATGAACAAAAGCTTTACATCCGAAGACCTTTAAGTGGCGGTACGAGATCTCTTTACCGCTCCACACCTTATCCGGCACATCAAACTCCAAAGGAACACACGGCGTCAAATTAACAACATGAACCGCCGTGTTCAAAGCTTCTCCCCAAAACGACTTTGGCAATCCGGCATGTGAGAGCAAACAATGAGCTCTCTCGACCAAAGTCCGGTTCATTCTCTCCGCCAAACCATTGAGTTGCGGAGTCTTCGGGGGCGTCTTTTGATGTCGGATCCTTTGCTCTCGGCAATATTCATCAAAGGGTCCGGTGTACTCTCCACCATTGTCCGTCCGGATACACTTTAGTTTCTTCCCGGTCTCTCTTTCCACCGAGGCATGAAATTGTTTGAAAGTATCTAACACTTGATCTTTGGTCTTCAAGGTGTAAGCCCACACCTTCCTAGAGTGATCGTCGATGAATGTGACAAAATATCGGCAACCACCGAGCGTCCTCATCTTCATAGGACCACAAACATCGGAATGAACAAGATCAAGAACATTTTCCTTCCCTGAAGGAGTATGACTTTTAAAAGTAACTCTCCGTTGTTTCCTGGCAAGACAATGAGAGCATCTTTTAAGGTGTACCTTGTGAACCCCGGACAACGCCTCCTTCTTCGACAATAGCGTCATTCCTTTTTCACTCATATGACCGAGCCTCTTATGCCATAGCTCGGTCATGTCATTATTGTCGATTGTGTTCACAAAATTAGTCGTGACCTTCGGAAGTGTCACATATAATTTTCCTTCTTTTTGTCCTCTCCCGACAATCAAGGAACCTCTAGTGAGTTTCCACAACCCCTTGCCAAAACCGCTATGGTAACCGTCATCATCGAGTAAACCAACGGACATAACATTAAGCCTCATGTCCGTAACATGTTTTACATTCCGTAAAACAAGTTCCATTCCGGTGTAGAATCTCAAATGCACATCTCCCACTCCAACAATATTGGATAACCCATCGTTACCCATCTTGACTATACCAAAGTCGCCCGGAGTATAAGAGGAATAAAAATCTCTACGTGATGTAACATGACACATAGCTCCACTACCGACCACCCAACTCGAATCATCTCTCGCAAGGTTGACCATATCATAGTCGCAACAAACAAAGAATTCTTCGGTAGTAGAATTAACTTCGGCTTTATCATTACTACCGCTTTCCTTCTTTTGTGAATTTTCTCGGCCTTGGTGATTCTCCTTTTTCAATTGTCGGCAAAATTTCTTAGTATGCCCTTTCTTACCACAATGGTAACATTCGATGTTGGCATACTTCCCCCGAGAACTACTCCTTTGTGGCCCTCTATTACTCAGACCTCTACTTTGACCTCTCCCCCGTCTTTCGGTAACTAGAACATCCGACTGTGAAGAAGATCCTTGTGCTTTTCTTCGGACCTCCTCATTCAACATGTTCCCTTTTTCTAGTTCCATCGAAATGACTCCATCGGGGGCGGAGTTAGACAACGATGTTCGAAACGTCTCCCACGAATCCGGCAATGTGCCTAACAACCACAAAGCTTGCACCTCCTCTTCGAATTTAATTCCCATTCCGGCAAGTTGATTAATTATGCCTTGGAATGTATTTAAATGATCCGATAGAGGAGTCCCGTCTCGAAACTTCAAATTCATCATTTGTTTAATGAGGAATAACTTATTATTCCCCGTCTTCCGAGCATACAATTGCTCGAGCTTGTGCCGTAACTCTCGAGCATCCTTCTCTCCACTAATATGATTCAAAACGTTGTCATCCACCCATTGTCGAATATATCCGCAAACTTGGCGATGCAAAATAGTCCACTCCGCGTCGGACTTCCCTTCCGGTTTATCTTTGCTAAAAACCGGCATATAATAATCCTTCACGTATAGAAGGTCTTCCATCTTCTCCTTCCATACGTGGTAGTTTGAACCGTTCAAGTAAACCATTCTACTCGTGTTGGCTTCCATCTTACGATTGAGATACTAAACACCACGAAACAACAAATCCCGTGGCTCCGATACCACTTTGTTGGAAAAAATACCGACTAACGTCACGTCACAACGAATAAAGCGGAACCTCGTTTGACAAATTCTCACTCTTCAATCGTAACTTTGTGGTTACCGACGAGTAGAGCAACAATTACAACTCGATAAAATAATACAAATGATATTCAAAAGCAATAAATGTTAGGAATATGCCCTCGAATGCCACTCAGGGGATGAGAGAGTAAGGGCATTATACTTGTAATTATGGAATAATTAATAAAAAGGCAATACGATTCATTCACTGTTTATTGTATTTCAATTGCATTCTTGACTTGGTAAACATTGAAGTGAAGTCCATGTAAATAAAACGAACATTCCATTCTCGTTATGGGATAAGAGAAAATGTACTGGAAGTGTTTAAAGTTTATTTACGTAAATTGTTCGCAAGTCAATAAACTTAAAATGGGCATTAAGTTTTAATATGACTTGTATAACTGATGCTAGGACGTGTGCACGTCTTGATAGCATAGTTATAAGTATATTAGTGGGGCAGTATACTCGAACACGACTCATACTCGATTCGATCACACGGTATTCACTCTCGGAGAGTCGATGACGAATCGAAAGGTTGTGATAGTATACGTGGACCTTTGACTTGAGGTTCAGAGAAGATGTGCCTGTGACGTTTAGTTTGTCATTAGAGTAGTTAGACTCATTTGCTTAATTCTTGAGTCGACCTCGAAGTGCGGACTATACGGGCATGTAGCGATCTTTCTTGTACGCCAAGAAAGGATTCTATCTCTGTTAGTGAGCGGCGAATGTCTATACGGTTAATGGCAAATAAGATCATAAGTCTTTGGCAAGCATTACGATATAGTCGTATTAGATACACTATTAATCGGTCGGTCTTGATTTGCATTAACACATGTATAGAGTTTAGTCAACGATGAGGTTTGACTTTACCGTGACGAAGACTTGACCGGACATCGATGAAGGGTCTATACGTATATAGTATTCACGACATAATGGTTGGAATGATCCCTTCATTCGCTCTCGATCGGGGTTTCTGATGCGGCCGCTAGTGGCTAAGTCTTGCCGCACTCATTAGTTCCTCCCAATGCCGGTGAGACGGACCTACGAGTCGCGCATCGGGAGCGTTGACGGATAAATGTGAATTTATTATCTCTCTATTAATATTAGATATTGGATATCTAATTATGATTTATTGGATAAATCAAATATCGGTCTTATGAATTTAAATTAAGTTCTGGGTAATTAATTTAATTCATAAATTATATTTCTTAGAGAAATATATATTTGTATTTGATATAATTAATTAATTAGATTAATTAATTAATATAAATACATTGATGATTAAAAGGAGTGTATTTAATGGAGTCGTTTGTGAGCGTCAGTTACGAGCCGAGTGGCTCGGCTCGTTTTCTAGGAAACTTCCTTGTGGCCACCCACTCCTCATGGCATGGCATGATCTTGCATGTGTGTGGGAACTCACTTAGAGTTGAGATTCCCACATAATTGTGAATAATAGTTGTAAAGGAATAATTATTCCTTTATAATATATATATCATTACATTATAAATGATGAGATGAGATAACACACACACACTTGCAAAAATTGGAGCTGCCTGCCGTGAGCTTGAAGTGAGGGAGAAGAAAATTTTTTTCTTTTCTATAATTTTCATCTTAGAGGTGTTATAAAAGTTAAGAAAAATTGAGAGAAAAAAAAAAAATTCCTACGAGTTCCCTAGCCGTGTTCTTGGAGAACGGAGTCTCGTCGAAATTTTTCCGGGCAACTTCCGACGCGTGTGAAGTAGAGGCTTCGAACTTTCGGTGCTTGGAACAAAGGGATTTCGTGTTCGGGACGAGGTTCGTGATCGTCATCAAATTTTACGAAGAATTATTTCAAAGGCTTCAAGGGTATGATCTTTATCTTCGTATTTATTTTTCGTATACACGTTACTTGATCGATCCTGTTTGGGATTCGTATTTATTTCCGCTGCGTATTTCGTTTTATTTTCGGAATCCCAACAATAAACACGAGACACAAATTTTAGCGTGGAAAACCCCTCAAGACGAGAGTAAAAACCATGGGACCGAAGCCGCTTAAAATCCACTATCACCAATACACACAAATACACAATCGTCCCTGATACAAACTAGGGGTATACAACAATCGTCAAATACTTGGTAATAAATGTTCTTCAAGTATTTGGAATCAATAACAACAACAAGATCGAGAAAGAAGACAACCGTAAATGACTTACACAAAGAGCTAACGAAATATCCGTACTTCCGGACTCAAAAACTCGATCTACACCGGTGAAAAGATTTGCCCAATAGCTACCAAGCTCTTGTCAAAAGATCACGACGATCCGACCGATAAATCTCCGGGAAAATGAAAAATTGTATTTCTCTCTCTTGTTTATCTCTCTATCTCTCTCTCTTGTTCTAAGTGTGTAGAAGATAATATTATGAATGTCCCGATCCAAATCCGCATAAAAAGGTGCCAATTTGCAGGTTTTGACCCGTGTGCATGGCCGGGCCAAGCTGTGCAGCGGCCGGGCCAAGCGTACGCGGCCGGGCCAATCTGTGCCGCGGCCGGGCCAAGTGTGCGCGGCTGCACATCAAGCAAAAATGCGCCCGGGGCTCGCGAGGTCGCGTCAGGGGCCGCGGCCCAGAGTACAGGCGTGCCAGGCGAAATGAAGGGGTCGCGACCCGGCAGGGATGTGCCGCGGCCCATGGTGATCGGCGGGTCTCGACAGGATGGTGCTCGGCAGGGGCCGGCAGGGCGTAGGGGTGGCATTTCGGAACCGAAAATCCAAAACTGAACCGAAAAAACCCGAAAAAAGAACCGAAAAACCGAAACCGAAGAAGACCGAACCGAAAAACAAAAAAACAGAACCGAACCGAACTAATTTGGTTCGGTTATGGGTTCGGGGTAGAGCGGAACCGAACCGGACCGAAATGGACCGAAGTCAAATTTCAACATACTAAAATAACCTTGTTTTTGTGATTTTGGTGTGTTTCGAATTTTAGTATAATTCGTTTTCTTTTTGTCAGACCCTCATGGGTCCAAGAAGGACCGATAATATGCTCATGAATTTGTGATTCAATTAATTTAGGTTGAGAGAATGAGCTACTGTGATTTACGATTGTTATATATTTTGAGATATTTGGAAATTGCTATGCAACTCTAGCTTTTATCTTGAACATATATATAACTCTTGTTACCTTGTTGTTATATATAACTTATTTTATTGCATATAATATTTGAATTTATATTGTGAAGAACCGAAAAAACATCAAACCAAATCGAAACCGAACCGAATATTTATAAAACCGAACTTAATCGAACCGAACTTCAAAAAGAACTGAACCAAACCGAAACCAAATATTTGGTTCGACTCTCGGTTTCGGTCAAAAACCGAACCGAATGGAACCGAGTCCACCCGGCGTGCTCGGCAGGGGCCGCGGCCCAGAGTACAGTTTCGGCCAAGTGAAGAAAAAATGTCTTTTCGAGCGTAGTGCCACGGTCTGGAGGGTTTGTGCCGTGGCCCGGAGTCCGGTCGACTCCGAAAATGTCTATATTTTGGAAATTACTCCTACACCAACATGTACATTAGTCGCATACCACTAATAAACTATGACTGATATATCAAGATAGTGTCGTACGATGAACAAAATATCGTTGGTCGGCACTAGTAGTTTCTTATAGGGGTGACCGCAGGACGAGATGAGACGGATGAGGGTAATCCTGGCCCTAATCACATTTATTTAGTACGGGGGCAAAATTATTACTTTTAAGGATTGATCTCGTCTCATCCCATTTCGGATTTAATCGGGACAGGTTCGAGACGGGACTATATATTAATTATATATTATATCAAGTATCATTGAGATTTAATTTTATTGTTATTCTATTAGTATTCATTATTTATATTAATCCGATATATAATGGGAAAGAATTATATATTAATATTATTTTTAATTATAACACTAATGAATCTCGACTTCTGATGTTAACCGTAATTCTACCATCTTCGAATGTTGAGTTCTCTTATCACCGTAATGCACAACGGTATATTATTAAAATCAATAAAATAATACAAAAATATGAATTTCGAATATCACTTGCAGAGACAATTTAATAGGTTATAACACATTAGCACACATGTTGTGCTTCTAATTAGACCTGACAATTCGTTCGTATTGTGTATTTTCGTATTTCGTGTACCAAAAATCCAAACTCATACACGACACTAAATGAATTCGTGTCATGTCGTGTCGTGTACCGCGCAAATTCGTGTCGTTTCGTGTCGTGTTTTCGTGTCAGACACATAATATAAAATAATTATTAAAATATTATAAAAAATAATAATTTTAATTTTATAATATTATTTTTATAGGTTTAGTAGACGAAATTAAACGAATGACAATGAAAACACGAATGTTTATACGAAATTTATGAAATTTCATATTATATTTTCAAATTTTATATAAACAGAATTCATAAAATATATATTTTTATTAAATTAAATATAAAATATTATATATATTTATTTATTTATTTCGTGTACCTCGTGTCGTGTCGTGTACCCAAAGGGTAAACACAAACCCGACACTAAATCTCGTTCGTGTACTTTCGTGTTCGTGTATTTTCGTGTCGTGTACTCAAAATGCAAACTCAAACACTAAATTTCGTATCGTTTTCGTATCGTGTTTTCGTATCGTGTGGTAAATTGTCGGTTCTACTTCTAATGTCTAAAATTAAAATATTAAGTTTCATTTGCAAGATGTGACATTGTCATTAGGCAGTCAAGTTATATCTGTAAGAATAAACAAACAGATATGGTTGACGTTTAAATAGAGACGTAAAAGCTACCAAAAATACGTGAATTTCATTAATTCACAAATGTAGGATTCGTAAAATTCTAGTTGCAGTGGATACTAATTTTAAGGCCAAAGCAAAGTTTATATAATGATGTTGGGTACTTATAGGGGTGTTACCGGTCCGGTTCGGTCCGGGTATTGGCTTAGCGGGCCAGACCCGGTAAGGTTACCGGGTATACCCGGAACCGGACCGGTAAGCAATCGGTTCTAATGTCAGAACCGAAACCGGTCCGGTAAGCCTAACGGGTACTTTAGACCCGAGACCGGTAAGACCCGAACCGGTTAAGAACCGATAAGACCCGGTTCATGTACTCATTAATTGCCCGAAACAGAACCGAAAAATTACTTGTGACGGATTCAATAACCTGCCTAACTTAAGTTTCAAAATACATAGACAAATCAAGTACATCTAAATTAGAGCTTCAGAACATATTCTTTATAGACGCAAAATAGATAGACAAATTTTAAATAATTTCAATAGCTACTTTGCAGTTACATTCAAAATAACATGACCTCAACATGTTCATCATAGGCTCAAAAGATCATAAGCAAGTTTACCAATCATCATAATAAAAATATGAGTTAAGTAAAGATATATTTAATATATATAAAATAATTAAAAATAATTAAAAAATTACCGGTTTTTTACCGGTTTGGCTTTCGTCCTTATCGGTTTGCCTACTTCAAGATCTTGTATCCGGACCGCTAACGTTTCGGGTGAGTATCGGTCCCGGGTATTATCGGACGGTTCTCGGGCGGTTCTCGAGTATACTTGGACCGCTAACAACCCTAGGTACTTATAATGAACTTTTAAGAACTAAAGTTATAGGTTATTATCATCTTGGTAAAAATTAATTACCAGCGGTACCAACGGAGTACCAATAAAATTGGTATAAGTAATGAATTTTTCATTCAACTATATTTGATTGGTATATGATATTAAAAAAAAGGATAGCTACCATTATAATTTGTACGGTACACCTCATTAATAAATTATTGCAGCATGAAAGAATTATAGAAACTTAATATATTTGATAATAAATATTAACCTGAAATATATAGACAAGTCGGTATGCTAATCTATGTCGATATAACAAAAATGTTACACATACACACAAATGCACACCTAAATGCACACTCCTGTTTGGTAGGGATTGTACCCCGCGTAGTAGAGGTTGTATCCCTACACAATCCCTACTATTTATAAAGCAGGGTACAACTCCTACTATGCAAGGTACAATCCCTATAAAATAGGAATATGCATTTGAGTAGGGGTGAGCATGGGTCGGTTTGGGTCGGTTTTAGGCTAAAACCGAACCCAAACCGACAAGCTTCGGTTTCCAAAAAATCAAACCCAAACCGAAACCAACCCAATGGGTTTGGTTTCTCGGTTTTTCGGTTTTTTACGGGTTGGTTTCGGGTTTAAACCCAACCAACCCGATTTTTGTCTATTCTTCAAAAAAACTTAAAATTTGTATTGGATAGGAATCGAACCTGGGACCAACGCACGAAATACCTGGTCCTAACCCTGCACTCAGACACTATTTTTGTCTATTCTACATAATGCATATATACATATAAAATTTTCGAAATACATATATATTAAATGATATCGGTTCGGTTCGGTTTTAATAGTTCGGTTTCTAGTGTATAAACCGAAACCGAAACCGACTTTTCGGTTTTTAAAAATTCTAAACCCAAACTGATGGTTTTGATTTGGTTTCGGTTTTTTAGTTTCGGTTTCGTCGATTTTTTTCGATTTCTCGGTTTCTCGGTTCGGTTTTGCTCACCCCTACATTTGAGTGTGGATTTGTGTCGGTACCAGCAACTTTGGTCCATATAATTATTTGGATGAGAGAGAAGTATGACAATTAGATTACAAAAAAGGAGATAGACCATATGAACATTTATTATATATTAGTTATTTGAAGGACAACACTTTCATAATTGCACGTTAACAAGTCAAATAACAAAACGTCAATACGACAGAAAAATATTGATTATATACAAGTGTCGACAAATGTATAGTGCGCCGATCGTCGAACGTAGACATGTATGTCTATGAGTGTGTATAATGCACTAGTACAAAAATGACTTTTGGCCACAGTTTCAAAAATATAGGTTATGTGGATCCACGGTTGGATTAAGACCGTGGCTATAAGTTAGAGATAAAAATAATATTTTATTTTAGCAACGATTTAATATAATAACTGTGGCCAATACCAAACATGTCCGGTTATAAAGACATGGTTTTACGTAAACCATGACTTAATAGTACCGTATAATCATAATTTTTGATAGTGGCCAATAACCTTAGATAACTGTGGCCATATGATATCATTTGGTCACGGTTTTGGTCTAAATCATGGCTTTATGTTATGACGGTTATTGTCTGTGGACAATGACAGACATATGGCTACATGAAGCTAGTCTCTTGTGGCCAAAAAAGTAACGTATATACCGCCACGAAAATTTGTTCACCGTTGCCAAAGTAACACGTGTTTATGGCTACACTTTATATTATTTTTGTGACCAAAAGGTAACAAATAGTCACTATTTTAAAAGATACCGTAATTATATGACATGAATTGTTCACCGTTAATATGAAATTTCCGTGTCTATAAGTATAGCTAAGGCCACTGTTAAACTAAATTCATGTGGCTAAAAGGTAACCAATAGACACCGTTCTAAAACGTTAGTTCGTGTGGCTAATCTGTAATTTATGGCCACATTTATTTTGAAATTTTTCGTGACTAAAACGTAAATAGCCACAGTTATAAAAATTTAGTTCATGTGGTTAATAATTATTTTATGACCACGATTTTAGTAATTTTGTGTGTCCAAAAGGTAATCTGCAGCCACGGTTCTAAAGTCAACGTAACTATATATATCATGAATTAGCCATATTTTTTATTATTTTGTGTGACCAAAATATAACCAATAATGATGGTTCTAAAAATTAAGCATAACCATATGTCATGCATTGATCACGGGTAATATGGAATTTATGTGGCTCTAAGTATAGTTAATACCACGGTTAACATAAACCCATGTGGCTAAAATGTAACCAACAATCACACTTCTAATGATTAAGTTCTTGTGGTTAATAAGTAGTTTATGACTATAATTTTTATTATTTTCCGTGATCAAAGCCTAATCAGTTAACCATAACTATTTGTCATGTATTCACCATTATTTTTATTATTTTATGTGATTGAAAAGTAAACAATAGCCACAATTCTTAAAAATAAGTATAACCATATGTCATGAATTGGCCGCAATTAATATGAATTTGTTGTGGCTAAAAATATAGCTAAGGCTACAGATAAAACAAATCAATGTGGCTAACAATTCGTGTGACTGATGAATAGTTCATGGCCATAGTTTTATTATTATTTTGCGTGACCAAAAGATAACCAATGCCCATGGTTGTAAAATTAAGCGTAGCTATATGTCATTAATTGACCACAACTTTTATTTTATTATTTTATGTGTCCAAAAGATAACCAGTAGACATGTTTCTAAAACTTAGACGTAACTATATATCACGAATTGGCCACGACTAATATAAAATATGTGTGTATAAAAATATAGCTAACGCCACGATTAATAAATTAATGTGGCTAATAGGTAACCAATAGCTACGGTTCTAACAATTCAGGTTGTGTGATTTGACCAATATTTTTATTATTTCACTTGACCAAAAGTAACTAGTAGCTATAATTTCTAAAAAACAATCATAACTATATGTCATGAAATAATCACGATTAATATGATATTTTTAGGGCTAGGAAAATAAAAGAAAATATTTAAATGAAGTATATGAGAGTTTATCCTCATAATGTTAAATTTTATATCGGTAGATTCTAAACACAATCCTCTTTTTCCTTATTTATAATATCAATAATTAGCCAAAAATAAATCTCATCACTAATATGATTATTCCTGGTCAACAAAGCACAGAGCACAATTTAGTGTAATAATGTATGAAAAAACATTGTGTGACGGAATATCTTTTGTAACCATTTAAATTTGTATTATATATCTCGTTATTTTAAAGATCTAAATTCATGAAATTCGTTACATCTTAATGATTTGAACAAACTCCAGATTTGGAGCCTAAAATAAAGCTATCTCTTGACAGTATTACTCTATAATTCATATAGTAATACAATGTATTTTTATCTAATTATAATTTATAACTAAAGAGCATGAGCCTAGGTTAGAAACCTCGAGGCAAGTATTAATTATTGCATATTACATACTTTATGAGTTAAAAAATGAGGGATAAATCCCTTTCGTGTATAATTTTTTAAGTCATCAATGACCAGAAAAATATTTAATACGTACTATAATGTAGGGAGTGATTTCATAAAGCTGCCAAAACAATCTACAACAGCATACTCCATCCGTCCACCAAGTTAGTGCACACTTGAGAGTAACACGAGTTTTAATAAAAAGGTATGATGTGTTTAGTTAGTTGAGAAAGGGTCCCACTTATTATTTTGATATGTTACTTAGTGTGGATATGATGATTCCTTAATTATTCTCTAATCAAATTACAATAGTTAAACTAATTCTTTTTTAATTATTGAATAGTCGTAAAAATAAATGAAAATATTTAATTAATAAATTGATCAATATTTAATTAAAAATGAACAATTCAATATTTAGATGAAAGAATAACAAAAATTAAATTAATTTCATTTGTTGATAGCTGTGAAATTTTCGGTGTAGTACATGTCATCTCCACGCCGCGCACGACATACTCAGGTGTCTCCGGGACCACCATCTCAGAATAACCATTTTCGTCGGACCATTCTTGTTCAGATTCAAGCGTAGCATCGTGCACAACTAAATATGGTGTCTCTGGACCACCGTATCAGAATCTAGTGGATCACTACACGATATTTCCCTTAAATTCTCAGTCAATGGACCATAGTAATAAGTTGGGTAAGGATCGAAGATGGGGTTTGTGCAGAACTCAAACCCCCACTCAGACATTTCGATGGAGATGAAGAAAATAGGGCTCTAGTGTTTCAGTCGAGATGTAAAATAAGAATATCTATGGGGTTGGTGGAGAAGAAGAATATCTATGGCTTGGTGGAGAAGAATAACGGCTAGGGCTTGGTGGAGAAGAATGGCCCAATTTAGTTATTGGGCAAATTAGTGATAGATTAATGTTAGTTAATGTGCATTAAGTAATTAGTAATTAAGAAAAAGTGGACCATGTATTTTTTTTTGTAAATAGGTGTATGACATGAGGGTAAAATAGGGAAAAAATTGTGTCCAAAAATATAAAGAATGAAGTGTGCACTAACTTGATGAACACCCTTAAATAGAAAACTGTGCACTAACTTGGTGGACGGAGGGAGTATATTATAATCCCCAATATATTGTTTATGTAAACAGTATGAATACTGAATCACATAAAATTTACACAATCTGTCCACAATAATCGCTCATCACTGCAAACAGCTTAAAAGGGTATCCAGTCGGTCTCTCACTGATTACATACCACTTTAAATATTCTTGAAATGAATTAAATTTGCAGCTGGACAATAAAAATCCAGTATCTGAAAAAAATATTAAAAGCACATAGGCCTGTCGAACAGTTCGGTTCCGGTTAATCGGACCAAAAAATCGGTTAACCGGAACCATTTTAGCGACAAAGGTGGAACCGCTAACCGGACCACTTTACACTTTCGGTTAACCGGAACTGCACCTTTCGATAGGCCTATGTGCTTTTAATATTTTTTTGAGATACTGAATTTTTTTTGTCCAGCTGCAAATTTAATTCATTTGCAAGAATAGAGTAGAGTAGACTGTAGCCCGTAGGAACTAGGAAGTGAGGTTATTACTGGAAGAGAGAGCCTGGACGAAGGACGATTCATTTCATTTAGGGTTAACCATGTTGGAAAAATAAAAAAATAGAATAAAGATTAAAATTATTATTTAACAAATAATAATTATAAAAATAATATTTATTTATTTTTTACGGTTCTCGGTCCCGAACTGATCAGTTCTCGGTTAAACCGAAAACCGATTTATCCACGAAAATGCTAATCGATAACCGATCCGAGAATCATACTAACAGATCTCGGTTAACCGGAACCGCGTGGTTCCGGTTTGGTTCCGGTTCTACCTGAGAACCGGGACCCATTTAGACAGCCCTTAAAGCACATATAACACTCAAAGAAAGGGAAAAAGAATGGTCCAGATAAGCCTAAATAGCCCCAAAGGTGTTACACAACTTAGAGATATAAAAAACATGTTTTCCGATTAGCCTTTGCTTTGTTATAGCCTACTTGAACAGAATGACATTCCTGCAGTAAGCTGATAAAGAAGGTGAGTTGATAAAGAAGATGAGTTGATGCCAAAAAGAATGGTATAGAGTGTTTAGAGAAATGCTATACATGTAAATATAATTAGTTAAAAATATAAAATAAAAAATTAGTTAAATTATAAAACTTCTGTTGTTCGATTGATACTTCATAGTATCTACCAATCTTGGACAACCAACTTAATACCGCAATAGGAAAAACAAAAAAATAATGCTACAAGAATGTGCACTTTCCGAGTCTTACCGTACATCAACAACATTATGAATAAAGAAGAAAAAAACTGTATCGAAAGAAAACCCACGAATTTCAACTAAAATCATAAGGCAACCATATCATGTGCATTTAGCATGCATAAACCATTTGCTAGAAGAACAAAAACAATGACTTAACAAAGTTTCAACTTTCTATGACCTAAAAGATATTCAGATGTTCTATACCTGCAAAATGTACAATATAAAATATCTCATTCTCTAATGTACATTTATGCTGAAGTAAACTTGAAACAGATCAAAACTTACCTACTGATGTTGCTGTTGATTGTTGTTGTCGTATGCAGTTTGAAGATACATTTTGACGTCTAGAAGAAAGGAATATAACTATACACATGTATCTATAGGCCAGAAACCCCATAACAGACATCATCAACTGCATCTTAATCCCAACTATGTTGGGGTCGGTGGCATGAAAATTATAGTGTCAATTAATTGTCGAAAATTAGTTAACACTACAATTAACGCAAAAGACAAAGTGGCAAAGTTTTACACCGGACGCCCTTCCTGTCGCAACCTTCATATGAAGGAGAATGACATTCCAAAACCATCAAAATCATAGGCTTTTTCAGTTACATGGAAAATATCATGAGATGGTGATGAGTCGAGATAATTGCTATAGTCATGTCACATTACGTGATTGATATTATAAAATCATCACGTACATCCCGACTTCATCACCAATAGGTGAAAAAATAACAAGCAAAATCCAATCTTGTAAGCTAAGTTTATTTGAATAATATCCTTTTCCGGACAAGTTAGACGTTGAAATTTCAAATAATTCAAATATAAAAGAACACACTCTTCTCAAGCTCAATAATTCCAAGTCATGCTATGAGGAAGCATCAGCGACCATGTTGTCCTAAAATTACGCGGGAAAAAATTCTTTTAACCGACACAGCTGGGATTAGCTTCCTAAAGCCATACTCCTATGGAATCTTCAAAGCATACTTGGGCAGACAATATTGGTGTATAAACAGAATAATTAAAAAATATATATATGTAATTATACAGTTATTCACAAACATTAACTGGCCACAAAAAACGAATATGATTACACTGTTGAATTGAAACTTTTCCATGTCAAAGTCCCTAACTCCACAATCATTGTTCGAAGCTATAAAATGAATTGTGCCACTGTCAGATGCATATATCTCAACAGCATTAGTTATTGCATTATCATCATAGGTTGTCCGCATGCAGTAAGAAACTCCAGGCCTTGCAAATAAGTTCTCCCTAGAAAAAAGACAATAAACCTCTCACAGTTTATAAACCCTCTAAATTATTAATTTTTCTATTGTGTACACATGCTTTTGGAATAAAGTTTATAGAGGGTCAAACAAAAAAAAACCAAATGATTCAAGAAGCATACGGTCATGTATGGGTTTTAAGGGCCTTAATAGTTTATAGATAAAAATATAAAATGGCATAATAGAAGAACCACCAAACATGCAAATGACCATATACATGGTGAACATTAAATTATAAATCGACTGTTTAAACTCTCAAGCCAATAGGTAAGAGACCATGTCATAAAGGCAATACATGTATGGAACCAAAATGGACATACTTGCCATATCATGGAAAACACCCAGTCTAGATTTATATTCCTACACATACAATTATCAATCAAAAGATTCTAAAATATTGGATCAAGGATGAAGCAATTAGCTCAGAAATGCAAATTCAACGAGTAGGCAATGACGACAGTACATGTATTTTTTATTAAGGAAGACATGAATATCCAAATACACCAATAAAGTATTTGAATGCAGAACACCTATACAAGTATACAAAAATGCTGTAAAATACACTAAGAATATTGATTGAATACATTGTTACCTTGCGTGATTTCGAGAAATTAAGAGAGTCGGTGCGGATCATTTGGCTTTGTGTACGATGATACCCCAACAGTCGGTCCGAAAGTAATCATCTTGGGATTCCTTAGCCAAGTCAAGTGGATCTACATGCGGCAAGATAATATAATTCTGAGGAATAATTACTGTACTAAATTCCTCATCGATGTCATCATAGGTATCTCTGTAATTCTTGGGAGGTGTCATAGGGACTATGGACTTTTTCTTATCAAGCTGGTCTTTCATATAAAATACTTGCCTAGCTTGTGATGCTAAAATGAAAGGATCATCCATGTGTCCTAATTTATTCAGTTCAACCAAGTTGTAACCAAGGCTATCTTTTTTTACTCCATGTTTGTTGTCAACGCAATCACACTTGAATAGAGGAGTTTTTCTTGTATGATAAAATAACACCCATATATCTTGTAGAACACCATAATAGAATGCTTGACCGTAGGTTACGCCTTCCCTAGAAATGTGCATATCAGTTGACACAACGCAAACCCCACTGTTTTGGTAAATTCTACCTTCACGAGATTTTATGCGAAACAGGTATTCGTTGATGTGATATACATCGTATTTCATTATCTCAAGGTATGGGCCGTGTGATATCCACCTTAAGGTGTCCGAGATACTTTCTTTAGATATCGCCAACTCTCCCTCAACCTGAAATTCATTATAAGGATAAAGATCATCTTAAAAAAAACAGATTAAACAAACCATTTCTGCAAAATCTTTACCTCAGTTCGTAACCATTTGCCGAACGTTTTACTATGCTCTTTCTCCAACCATGCTTGCTGTTGAGATTGATGTTGTTTTCTCAAATAGACCATGTGGCGACTGGAAATAATGAATGTTATACGTATTAGAAGCTTTCAGACAAATTAACAAACAATAAATTACTAACCAATACTTACTTTATATAAGACTCGACTTCAGGCATATTCTGCATTACATAGAAATGCGCTTTCAACAATAGTTCAGGAGAAACTTGAGTCGACTTACTACCTGATAATGGTTTCCCGTCATCAAAAGTAGTAGAAGATGCACAGCTTTCGTATGTGTTATGATTGTTAGGTGGAATATCAATTGTCTTCATGCTTCTTTGGTACTCACTGAAAAACTCAATTGTATCTTCTACAACATTCTCTTCGGCGATGTATCCTTCAGGCTTATTTTTATTCTGCACATGCCCTTTAATAATCTTTATACACCTTTCCAATGGATACATCCATCGGAAGCATAATGGACCACATAACTTCACTTTTCTAGTGAGATGCACAGTTAAATGAATCATGATATTGAAAAAATATGGAGGAAAGTATTTCTCGATCAAGCATAACGTCACACAGATATCTTATTACAATTTATCTAGCTCTTCCACATGGATTTCTTTACTAGATATTGATCTATAGAAGAAACAAAACCTGATAATAGCATATCTCGTGGGAGTTGACATACTTGACCGTATCGCAATGGGTAAAAATTGTTGCATTAACATGTGATAGTCATGTGATTTAAGACATATCAGCTTACGATCTTTTCGATTCACCATACTGAAAAAGTTTGAACAATACCCTTGTGGAACCCTTAACTTGTATAATGTTTCACAGAACTTGTCCTTTTCATCCTTGGTTAACGTGTAACATGCTACGGGTAGTATTATTCCGTTACCATGTGTTTTAGGTTCCAACTCTCGTCTCAACCCAAAATGCACCAAATCCACTTGAGCCTCGAATTCATCCTTAGTCTTTCCACGCATGTGCAACAATGTTCCGACAAGACTCTCGCACACATTCTTCTCGACATGTATGAAATCTATACAATGCTGGACTGAGTTATATCGCCAATAACTAAGGCGTTGATGTCATATGTTGAATTTCTTGCAATAAGTGGTTTCCTTGTTTTCGTCATTACACTTAACCACTTCTTTTGATGCTTTCTTGCTTCTTTTCATCTTTCCACCTCTTCCAGCAGAAGTCTGCACGAATTCCATTTCACCATCCATCACTCCCATTCCCCATGTGTTATTTATAGATTTTACCTCATTGTATATTTCTTCACCGCTCATAGGTGTTGGAGCAGTGTCTAACTCTTTTTTTCCATTGAATGCATTCTTCTGCCTCCTGAATGGATGATCATACGGTAGGTACCTTCTATGACCAGCATAACTCTGTTCGCCTGAGTAAGGAAGCCTTACACACTGAGTTTTTTCCTACATACTACACAACCTTTGTATCGACTGTAAGGGCAACCACATTGTGTACCAAGAGCAAGGTAATCATTTATTGTCCATAAAACAAATGCACGTAGAGTAAACTTCTCTTGTGCATATCCATCATATGTTTCGACTCCCACCTCGAATAAGAACTAAAGATCATCAACCAAAGGTTCTAAGAAAACATCAATGTCCTTACAAGGAGCACCAGATATCAATAACGACAGCATGATGAACCTTTCTTTCATACACAACCACGGTGGAAGGTTGTAAATCACAGTTAAGACTGGTCATACACTGTGATTTTTGTTGCCTCTGTTCACATCAACTCCATCAGCCGAAATACCTCGCTGCAAATTTCTTGGATCGTTAGCAATTTTGTAACACCCTCGATATATTCAGGAATATTACAGCACCGTAAATCCTTTACGCAAAAATTTACAAGGCTGAGGAATGAAATGACAATAACAAATACCAACAAACAACGACAGCGGATATAAAATACAACACGAGTCTCAAAACAGTACTGAAACACAAACGTCAAACAGTGAACATTAATACATGACCAAATCCAACATCACAAACAACAACGTACTTGAGTACTTTATTAAAACAACACAAACATACGACAAAATAATCCGGTCGTAACATCACTCTGCACCCTCGTCGTCATGCAACTCTACTGGTTGTTTTCCCACTCTCCTGGATCCTGAACATAAAACAAATGTTCACCTCCGAAAGGGTTAGCACAACGATGCTAGTACAAGTATGATAATTACACAACAAGGGTTTATTCAACAATCCCTGAATAATAACATCAACAATATCAACAATAATCACGACAAGTCTCTCCAACGAGAAACGGTAACAATGTATAACATATCATATCAATCTCAACATACTCGTGGTATTCCAACAATCCAGCGCACACAACTATAGATTCCCATGATGATCCCGTCGGACTAACGCATGGTGGAAATACCTGTCCAATGATCTAGCACATACATCTATAGATTCCAATGATGATCCCGTCGAACCAACGCATGGTGGACAAACAATCGCAACACATATGCACAATACAACAATCAACATAACCGACATCAATACGAATAAATATAATTAAGGTACTTGCCTTAGAAAGGTGGCAAGAGATAATACTCCAGCGACTCTAACAAACTCAAAGGCCGCTCCTTCGATTAATCATTCGCAAACCTCGAACCTTAAACAATAGGAAAATAACGACAACTCAACTTACGTAACAAGGCTATCACACGATCATGTTAAATGTTTCCGAAAGGTAACCGAACTAGTTATCCTTACAAGGTCGATTCTAGGTTAACTTCTGAAGGGACAGTACATCGAACGAAGATACTATGCTACATGCAAAACGAAAGATCATATCGGGGATAACATGATGAAGTATACGAATTTTAACGTCTTAAAAACATCCCACACCAGAATTCAATTCTGCCCAGTGGTTCTAAACATAAGCAACGGTTATCTAAGCGAATTCATAACAAGGTGAGTACATCCAACCAATTTCTAAGTTAACCCCACTCATGATTATCATTCTATCTGCAAGTAGATTCATATTATCCAAGTTCTACGTTCACCACGATTGTCACAACAAGATTTCAATGTTCTAACCATTCATATTGAATTTTATCAATCTGGAAAATCTTTACAAACCCCGGTCTGTACTTAAGGAATAATCCCTACATTCAACATCTCTAATCCACCTAGTCTAGGTGATTACATATTGATTTCGTTCATCATAACAACCATCACAAAACAGGTCATAATCTGCAACAATCATGTCCTAACGATAGGCACCCTCAAGGTTTAACTATCACTAATGAAAACCGAAGTTTATCTACTTTAGTTCCCCAAAACATGTTGTTCGATACATAAAGTTCATAACAAGCTCAAAAACCTTAGTAATCTACTCATGAACATTCCTACGAACATGAATTCCAGAGGGTTAGAGTATCACATACCGTACTACGGAAGAAACGATGAATCTTCTAGGTGAAACTCAATGTTGGATGCTTGAATCCCAATCCTTAATGTCCTATGCCTTCAACAATCACCTTCAGGGCCGATATGGGGGTGTAAATATCGTAGGATGGCTCCTCCAAGTCATGGGAATCGATTTACGGCCGGGTGTGAAAGTGGAATATGAAATGGGGTGAAGTCCTATTTATAAAACTCAGACCTTCACGTATGTTATCCTCACAACATTACTTACATTATCGCCTTAACGTATGCTATCTGAAATATTTAGTGTGCGTTAATGTCCGACAGTAGCTACTACCTCATTTCTGACTTCCTTAACGTACGTTAACCATTACCTTTTACGTACATAATAAGCTCTGTTTAGCGTATGCTATCTTAGTCCTTTAGCGTACGTTAAACCTCATTGACTTGATTTTTTAAAAAGCTGTCCGGATCACGCGGGGAATCTTATCCTTGTCCCCGTCCCAAGATGGCCCATGTATCGACCAACCTTATCTGCCTGACTGCTTATTACGTACGCTATGCTTCGTCCATAGCGTACACTATCCTCAGTTCATAACGTACGTTAAGTTCATCTGCTAGCGTATGTTATGACGTAGCTGCATGCATGAATTTGCAAATTCTTCCTAATATGAGACTGTTTGGAATACGAATACGGGAAAAACCATACTTCAATATAGATACCATAAAGTCTAATATTACAAGGTTCAAATACAAATGAAAATACTCAACAATTATCCAGATATTACATACTCTCCCTCTAAAAAGGAGTTTCGTCCCGAAACTTAAGACGAAAATAATTATGGGTATCTAGACTTCATACTGTTCTCTGTCTTCTAAGTGGATTCTTCAACTTCGTGTCGCGACCATTGAACTTTAACCAAGGTGATTGGTTTATTCCTCAATTATTTGACTCGACTCTCGAGTATCTTGATTGGTTTCTCTTCGAACGTGCCAACCTTAGCGACTTCGATCTCGCTGAAATCAATTACATGACTGGGTTCTGTGATGTACTTCCATAACTGAGACACGTGAAACACATTATGAACATGACTCAATGATGGCGGTAAGGCCAACCTGTACGCCAATTCTCCAACTCTTTCAAGAACCTTGAATGGCCCGATATATCTCAGAATCAGCTTTCATTTTCTCCCAAAACAAAAAATCCCCTGAGTAGGAGAAACCTTTAAAAGCACGTGGTCTCCAATACCAAACTCTAACGGGCGACGGCGCACGTCTGCATAAGATTTCTGCCGACTCTGGGCAGTCAACAGCCTTTCATGAATTAATGCTACCTTCTCTTGAGTATGTACTATCAACTCCGGTTCCGTCCCGATCAAGTCTGATGAATCATCCCAACACAGGGGTGATCTACATCTCCTCCAATATAATGCTTCAAAAGGTGTCATCTTAATGGAAGCATGACAACTATTGTTGTAAGTAAATTTAATCAACGGTAGATGAACTTACCACTCAGTAGACCAATCTAGGGCACAAGCTCTCAGCATGTCTTCTACTGTTTGAATAGTCCTCTCGGACTGTCCATCAGTTTGAGGATGATAAGCTGTGCTAAAATTCAGCTCGATTCCCAAGGCTCTATGAACTGGTTTCCAAAAATATGACACGAAGCGACCGTCTCGGTCATAAATAATGGTCTTCAGTGTACCATATAATCGGACTATCTCCGCAATAAACACTTTTGCCAACCTCTCTGGTCGCTAAGTATCCTTAATACCCTGAAAATGAGCCGACTTGGTTGGGCGATCAACTATCACCCAAATCATGTTCATCCCTTTTCCAGGTCTTCAGCATATTAGTGATAAAGTCCATCGATATATCTTCCTACTTCCATTCAGGAATCGGAAGTGACTTCAACATTCCGGCGGGTCGCTGATGTTCGATCTTAACCTGCTGAAAAGTTAAACACTTCGAGACATATTCCGCCACATCTTTCTTCATGTTGCCCCACCAACAATTCCGCTTCAAATCCTTATACATCTTACTGGTGCCCGGGTGAATAGAATAGGGCGTACTGTGAGCTTCCTTCATGATTCACTACACCAAAAATAGGATTTTATGACATTGAAACTGTTGGGTACCAAATCGGATATTTGCGCCGTTTTATGCGGAAGCGAAAATAAATTGCGGAAAATAAATCACACAAGGATTTATAGAGGTTCGGCTATTAACGAAGCCTACATCCTCTCTCGATGTATCTTTTTCCTTAGGCTTAAGATCAAAACCTCTACGCCTCTCTTCTATCGGTCGAGGGATTACCGTTACAAGCTCGTCTTCTATCGGTCCGAGTAAAACCGTTTTTCCTTTTCTATTGGATAAGGAATCAACCACTCTAGCTTTCTATGGGTACTAGATAAACCTCACTAAGATAGTGATTGTGATTCTAACAATGCCGGATCCTTGATCCTAATAACACCGAATCAAATCGTATCTTTTCTTTTTCTCGCTCGTGTATAATGTTGAATGTATAAACACTCAAAGTAACAATATAAGCTCAATATTACAACAACAATGTAAGTATATGATTCTCAGATGAATATCTCGTTTGCTTGAGGTTGTTGTACTCAAACAATACCATAGGGATGGTATTTATAGGCATTTCCCATAAACTAGCCGTTGCTGGCTGTTTTGACTTGCTAGCGTGCGCTAGCCTTCCTCTGGTAGCGTGCGCTAGTATCTTAGCGTGCTCAGTGGCGTGTGCTGACTGCTCCTGGGCCACCCAAGAGCTTGCTTTCTTCTTTAGCGACGTTATGCCTTCGCCTTACGACGTAACCTTCTTGTATTAGCGTGCGTTAATAACACATTGTAGCGTGCGCTAATCCAATATATCCGTTGCATGGATTGTCAAAGTATCCGTTTGATATGCTGACTTTGACCTGCTTTTCCCAACGTTCTGATTGACTTGATTCAAACTTCTTAGCGTGCGCTATTCATACTTTGTAGCGTGCGCTAATGCTGACTTCATTGCATACGTTATTCTGTGTTTGAATTTCTTCACAACGGTAACAAGGCTCGATAGCGTGCATTAATGATACCGTGTAGCGTGCGCTATCCAATCAGCTGACTTCACTTCAGCTTACTTCGAAACTTGGCTGATATGCAGTTGGCTCCTCGTTAGCGTGCGCTAACATTTATGTCTTAGCGTGCGCTAGACATGCATTATGCTCAGCTTTTTGCGTCTTCGTTTGCTTCGACGTTTTGCTTCGCCTCGATGTTGTTTTGTAGTTTAGCAACTTTAATCATCAAAACACAAATTAAATAATGTGTGGAATAAATATTCCTACAGAAACTCCCTGAATTTGTGACTGTCATTGACAGTCACAACTTTATGACTGTCAATAATAGTCACAATGATCAAACAGTGATAAATCCAATATTTGTGACTGTTAATGAATGTCACAAGTGTTGTGACTGTCTTGAACAATCATAAACTTTCAAGTGAAAGAATAATAGCCCACCTCTTCTTTTTCTTCTTTTCTTTATTCTCTCAAATCGGTTCTCTCTCTCACTATTTCTATTCTCACCGTACCCCTTTCTCTCCCCTCTAACCTCTCCCCTCTCTCTCTCATTCCCTGAAATAAGCACACACACACACACACACGGATGAAAATTGGTGGTGAATGGTCTTTGACTGATTCTCAAGTACAAAGAGTGTAACACCCCTCTGTAAAATAGTCGAATTGAAATCCTCTTACTAAAACCCTAATCATTCTGTCCAAGATTTGAGATTTTCAATGGCGGATCAAGAAGACGAGGACTTGAATATGGGCTCACTGTAATATCCGCAATTTCGATTTCCGATAATATCTCTTTTTTCAGCGGAAGTCTATTTTGACGACTTGCTCATGACTGTTTCATCATTTCGAGAATGATTAATTCTGCACTTTTTACCATTCGAGCTCGTTTCAATGTCGTTTTGTTAAGTTCCGTGTTCTTAAGCGGCTTTTCCACACTTGAGTTTGATTCTTGTGAATCTCGTCCGAAATTGTTGTTTCGAGTTTCTCGTAAGTTCGTTTAATGTTATTATTCATGTTGCGAGCTTTGGTTTGGTTTTTCGATCGTGTATCGTGTATTTCGGACATTTTGGGCCGTTTTTGTAATTTCCTAAAGTTTGGGGTAATTACTTCTGTTGTCGAATTCCGACACTTCGGGTGGTCGGAATCATGTGTTCTCTTAGCTCTTAAATTCGGCTTTGCGAGTACTTCGTAACCGTATCTTCGGTTTATATTCAGGTTCAGGTTTTGGGGTTGTCCAGGCCGTCGGAGTGGCCACGGCCGAGTCACGGCCGGAACAGGGCCTGGCCTGGCCGAGTTACGGCCGTAAGGTGCCAGTTACGGCCGTACGTGCTCGGCAGACATGGCTGGACGAGTGCCGGTTGCGACCGTAAGGGCTATCAGTTACGGCCGTACGAGTGCAAGGCAGTGTTCGGACGAATACCGGTTACGGTCGTAAGGAGCTGCCGGGTACGGCCCTAAGTGCCGAGTTACGGCCGTAAGCGATCGGCAGGCGCTGGGCAGATTTTGACGAATGCCAGTTACGGCCGTAAGGCCCTGCCGGTTACAGCCGTAACCCTGCCGGCCATATATAAGCCTGGCTCGGCCAGACTTCATTTTTTCTCACTTTTTCCTCATTTTTGTGCGGCTACGGACGGGAGTGACCGATAGGAGGTGTTCTTGGCCGATTATACTATTTTCCAAGGCACTTTGGAAGATACTTGTTGATTATATCGTCATTCAATCCGTGTTCTTCGTCGAATCGAGGTAATCTCTTGAAATCTCCTAGGGTTGACTTTCGAGATTTCTTTTTAATCTTTATTGTTCCTCCGATTTCGATGATTTGATTGATGTTATTGAACCTTATTAATCGTATTCCATGGGTTGTATATCCATATTTTATATTTGTTCAACTCGATTGATGATTCGAGTGTTCTTGGGAATTATCGAACATTAAATGTTCGATTAAATGTCCGAATGAGTTCCCATTGATAGTTTGTTGGAATTTCCGTTGTTTTCGGCCTTGATTATCGTCGTAATCATGTTTTATTGTTCCTTACGGAGTATTATAGGTGCTAGATGATTCCGATGTTGAATTTCGTTGGTGATTGATGATTCGTGTGATGTTATTCTTGTAGTAATTGCGGTGCTATCGCGTTCTTGATAGTGTTCGGGAGTTCGTGGCCGTTCGACCATATTTCATCCATCGTCTTGTTGCGATCGTGGTTTCGAGGCAAGTACCTTGTTCATACTCTTCTTGTTTTGTGGATATGATGATCGGTAGTCGTCTTGGTGTGTTTGTTTGGTTATTTGAAATGAATTTCGAAGAGATTCTTTTTGGCCTCGTTAAGGGCTCTTTTAAAAAATGTGTGTGTTTTGTGAACGGTGTGTTTTGGGGAATTGATTATGATTTGATTGTTTTGAACGTTGAGGGCTTTGGTGATACCCTTGTTGTTTAAAGTCATGGAATCATGTATTCCGTGTTAATCGTGTTGTGTTGTGATGAGTTTGATAACGGTGTCGAGTAAGTGGCCATCTCTAGTAAGTATTCTTGATGAGCTTACATTCTTAGCATTTTAGTATTACATGAGTAACGTGTGTGTGTGTGTATGCTCACTATGGGTTAGATCCGACGGGGTCTCGGTAGGGGTCCACGGAGGGGTGGATCCACGAGCTTGCTTTTATATGGGTTAGATCCGATGGGGTCTCGGTAGGGGTCCACGGAGGGGTGGATCCACGGTTAATTGTGGTGTTTTTCACAAATGTGTTTTGAGATTGGCGTTTCCGGAAACGAGTGTTTTGATCGGTGATTTCATGATTTGCATGTATTGACTAAGTGTGTAAGAGGTAAGTTGTTCATTGGCCCACTTGGCTAGGATGGCACTAGATTATTTTGTCATATGTGTTTTAGTCGTTTAATTGTGGGGTTTTGATGTTGGAAAACGAACCTTGCTATCGTTCTCGTGTACTGTGATTTGATATAATTTGGGGCTAAAATCCCAACAGTTTTGTAAAGGTCATTTTACGGAAAATAAACCTTCGGTGCGGTGACCCCATTCGTTCGAGTTTTGGAAAGAGAAGGATTTGATAATCCTAATTTGTTTTCTATTAAAACTTCCGAAGGCATATCAAACCATTTTGTAAACTATTTTCCCTTGATTGGTGATTCTCTTGGTATTTAGAAAGTTTTACTCAAACTCTTGTCTCGGGAAGTACTTTCTTGTTATGTTGGGATCTTTGAGGATTCTTGATCGTTATTATTCTTGGAACTTGAATTGTATGACTCGTATTTTTGCACTTTGTACTTCCACTAGCAAAATAGTGGAATTTTGCTAACCCCCGAAAAATTGGGGGGTGGATGTCTGTATTGCATTCAGGTTTCAGGGAGCGTGGTACAGGGTCAGCACGAAGGATGATAAAATATGATCGATACTAATCACATGAGGAACCGTACGTTGTTGTATTGGTTCAGTTGTATTTTATTTCCGCTGCAGTATATTTTCCCTGTTGTACGGGAGCATTTTGTATTCAATCCCTGTGTGGGCATTTATTGAGTTGTATGTATTTATTGAAAGACCAAATCGGTCTACTGAGTCATTTTTAGCCTTAAAAGCATTGTTGAGATGTTCGACGTTGTTTACCAGCCTGGTAGATCCTTGAGGAAAGGGTCTACGGCGTGTAATATCCCTGAGTGGATTGGCGGTGTTACAGAAATGGTATCAGAGCTTAGGTTGTGGGAACCTAGGCTGTCGGGTCAAGTCGTGTGGTTTGAGTCTTGTTTCGTCAGATTTTATCTGACTGAGTCGTGTCGCGACGCGTCGTCTGAGTTTGTTGGTCGTGATTAGTATCGTGGGGCGATCATCATCTTCGTGCGACCTGTGGATGTAAGTCTCCCTTCTTTGTGTTGGTGCCTCGTTTGATGCGAGTTACAGGTATGATTATTAGTTAATTGACGGAATCCTCTTATGGATTTTGATTTCGTGATATGTGGTTTTTTGACTCTCATATTTCTTTCAGATGAGGAGTAGTGTTGCTGGATTGTGCATGTTGGACTGTATTTCTTTTATCCGCTGCGTGAGTTATTTTGTAATGGCTTTCGGTATTTTACCGACTGAGTTGTATTTTGAAAACCGATTCCCTTAACCGAGTTTTTGGCATTATGGCCTTGATCGTTTTGGTGAAATTATTATGACGGTAATTAGTATTTTGTAAATGGCTTTTGTGAGTTTTTGAAATATTACCGTCATCGGCCTTTTTGGCGTTTTTGTAAATGGTTTTTAGCCTGGTGGGTTCCGGCGCGGGACCCACGGCGCTATAATGTTCCGTGTAATTACCTGAAATTTTTGAGCATTCTAGCCCATTGAATTATCTTTGAAAACCTTGAGTAGCTTAGGAAATAATTTTCGAGACGTACTTTTAAAATGAATTATTTTCTCGTGGTACATCCAAGGTGCCACAATATGTTTCAAAATTCTTCTACCTCGAGGACCAAAATGTTTTGAGATATTTTCAATGTTTTAGAAACATTTTTACTTAGACCTGAGGGTTGAATATTCTGAAAGTTTTTCACTAAGAGAAAGTGTCCTCATTTTTATCAAATGCGAAATGGTTCTCCAAAGTCTCGATAACAATGTTTCACGTTTGTATTTTTTTGAAAGGTGATACTCAAGATCAACCGGTGTTTTTCTAAACTATTTTCAAAAGGAGGTTTTCGTTTTTTTAAAACCTATCCATTCCCGTTTGAGGGCTGGGTATGTATGTATGATGTTCGCGTTGTCGTTATGATGTTTGCTCCCAAGTATGATCGAATTGGTGGCATGAACGTCGAGGCGTTGCCACGCATTTGTTGTACTTGCCCTCTGTGAGAGGTGCGAACTGGTGTTGCTGTTTATCGCCTCGTGGTGATTTGCGTGTTGTCACACGAGTGTGAGTTGTTAAAGCTTGGATTTTTGTGCGTTTATGCACATGGGTGATTGTTTCATGATGTTTGTGATTGTGTGCTGGCTATCGTTCGGGCCATTGTAATCATCGAACGATGCCGTTGTTGTGGTGATTTTTGTATGCGTAGATATGTTATGCTGAGTTGGCATCTCTGGTATGTTGTTTTGCGGTGTTATGTTCCATTGTATCTAACGTCTGTATTTTCGGTATGCCGAGCCGAGGCATTTCAACCGTGATGTGCCGGGGGAATGTACGTGCAATTTGTCCTTCCTCGCCTGTGACGCGTTTCAAGTGCGGACTCGAGGGACATCATGTTCAGTTTTGTGAGTTGATTACCGAGCCTTCCGAGGCACGTACTTGATCATTGATATCAGGACCGGCTCCGAGGAGTCCCTGAGGGGCGTGGTCTATCAGTTGTATGTTATGTTATTTCCTTACCTTGTTGTTTCGAACTTCGGAAATTAAGTTCTTTTATTCGAAGTGGATCGGATTTTGAACTTCTGTGTTTTCGACTCTGTCGACTCGTTTATGCTCGTTAACATTTCCTGAGCTTGCCCTGTCCCTTGCTTTTGTTGATCGAACGAGGGTCGTATTGTTTCGGAATTACTCGTTTGTCGTTGTGACTTTTCAATTGCTATTCCCTTTCCTGTGGATCTTATGTGAGTGCACATCTTGTTGTTTTCACCGGATCATGTTTTGTCTCGAGTCGAGATGTGAACCTCGGAGTTGTCGGTTAAACCTTATTGTTCTTCGTGATCTAAACATAATTATTCGATTTTTATTGTCTCGATCGTTGTGGTTCGATCATTGATTGTTCAGTTATTGTTGACCCCGTTTCGTGATTGTTGAGCGTTCAGACTCCTTCCTAATTTCCTTAAGTTCGGGAAATTAGTATCGTTTTCGATCTTCCAACCCCGTTTCGTGATTATTGGTTTTATTATGTCTCTACCGGTGGCGTTGTGATGGTCGTCGTGGAGCGTGTTTTCACGCCTTATATTCTTTTGCGTTGCTTATAACGTTTCGCCGTTGGGCGTAAGTTACGCGTTTCTTGTGTATCTCGTTGAGTTTTCCTGGCGGGATATTGCTTCTCCCTACCTATTTTAAGTTTCGGGACGAAACTTCTTTTAAGAAGGGTAGTATGTAATATCCGTAATTTCGATTTCCGGTAATATCTTTTTTTCGGCGGAAGTCCATTTTGACGACTCGCTCATGACCGTTTCATCATTTCGAGAATGATTAATTCTGCACTTTTTGCCATTCGAGTTTGTTTCGGTGTCGTTTTGTTGAGTTCCGTGTTTTTAAGCGGCTTTTCCGCACTTGAGTTCGATTCTTACGAATCTCGTTCGAAACTGTTGTTTCGAGTTTCTCGTAAGTTCATTTAATGTTATTATTCATGTTGCGAGCTTTGGTTTGGTGTTTCGATGGTGTATCGTGTATTTCGGACGTTTTGGGCCGTTTTCGTAATTTCCCAAAGTTTGGGGTAATTACTTCCGTTGTCGAATTCCGACACTTCGGGTGGTCGGAATTATGTGTTCTCTTAGCTCTTAGATTGGTCTTTGCTAGTACTTCGTAACCGTATCTTCGGTTTATATTCAGGTTCGGGTTTCGGGGTTGTCCGGGCCGTCGAAGTGGCCACGGCCGAGTCACGGCCGGAACAGGGCCTGACCTGGCCGAGTTACGGCCGTAAGGTGCCGGTTACGGCCGTACGTGCTCGGCAGACATGGCTGGATGAGTTCCGGTTACGGCCGTAAGGGCTGTCAGTTACGGTCGTATGAGTGCCAGGCAGTATTCGGACGAATGCCGGTTACGGCCGTAAGGACCTGTCGGGTACGGTCGTAAGTGCCGAGTTACGGCCGCAAGGCCCTGTCGGTTAGGGCCGTAAGCGATCGGCAGGCACTGGGCCGATTTTGACGAATGCCGGTGACGACCGTAAGGCCCTGCCGGTTACGGCCGTAACCCTGTCGGCCATATATAGGCCTGGCTCGGCCAGACTTCATTTTTTCTCACTTTTTCCTCGTTTTTGTGCGGCTGCGGACGGGAGTGACCGGTAGGAGGTGTTCTTGGCCGATTCTACTCTTTTCCACGGCACTTTGGAAGATCCTTGTTGATTATATCGTCATTCAATCCGTGTTTTTCGTCGAATCGAGGTAATCTCTTGAAATCTCCTAGGGTTGACTTTCGAGATTTCTTTTTAATCTTTGTTGTTCGTACGATTTCGATGATTTGGTTGATGTTATTGAACCTTATCAATCGTATTCCATGGGTTGTATATCCATATTTCGGATTTGTTCAACTCGATTGATGATTCGAGTGTTCTTGGGAATTATCGAACATTAAATGTTCGATTAAATGTCCGAATGAGTTCCCATTGATAGTTTGTTGGGATTTCCGTTGTTTTCGGCCTTGATTCTCGTCGTAATCATGTTTTATTGTTCCTTACGTAGGATTATAGGTGCTTGATGATTCCGATGTTGAATTCCGTTGGTGATTGATGATTCGTGTGATGTTATTCTCGTAGTAATTGCGGTGCTATCGCGTTCTTGATAGTGTTCGGGAGTTCGTGGCCGTTCGACCATATTTCATCCATCGTCTTGTTGCGATCGTGGTTTCGAGGCAAGTACCTTGTTCATACTCTTCTCATTTTGTAGATATGATGATCGGTAGTCGTCTTGGTGTGTTTGTTTGGTTATTTGAAATGAATTTCCAAGAGATTCGTTTTGGCCTCGTTAAGGGCTCTTTTAAAAAATGTGTGTGTTTTGTGAACGGTGTGTTTTGGGGAATTGATTATGATTTGATTGTTTTGAACGTTGAGGGCTTTGGTGATACCCTTGTTGTTTAAAGTCATGGAATCATGTATTCCGTGTTAATCGTGTTGTGTTGTGATGAGTTTGATAACGGTGTCGAGTAAGTGGCCATCTCTAGTAAGTATTCTTGATGAGCTTACATTCTTAGCATTTTAGTATTACATGAGTAACGTGTGTGTGTGTATGCTCACTATGGGTTAGATCCGACGGGGTCTCGATAGGGGTCCACGGAGGGGTGGATCCACGAGCTTGCTTTTAACCACTATGGGTTAGATCCGATGGGGTCTCGGTAGGGGTCCACGGAGGGGTGGATCCACGGTTAATTGTGGTGTTTTTCACAAATGTGTTTTGCGATTGGCGTTTCCGGAAACGAGTATTTTGATCGGTGATTTCATGATTTGCATGTATTGACTAAGTGTGTAAGAGGTAAGTTGTTCATTGGCCTACTTGGCTAGGATGACACTAGAGTATTTTGTCATATGTGTTTTAGTCGTTTAATTGTGGGGTTTTGATGTTGGAAAACGAACCTTGCTATCGTTCTCGTGTATTGTGATTTGATATAATTTGGGGCTAAAATCCCAACGGTTTTGTAAAGGTCATTTTACGGAAAATAAACCTTCGGGGCGGTGACCCCATTCGTTTTTCGAGTTTTGGAAAGAGAAGGATTCAATAATCCTAATTTGTTTTCTATTAAAACTCCCGAAGGCATATCAAACCATTTTGTAAACTATTTTCCCTTGATTGATGATTCTCTCGGTTTTTATAAAGTTTACTCAAACTCTTGCCTCGGGAAGTACTTTCTTGTTATGTTGGGATCTTTGAGGATTCTTGATCGTTATTATTCTTGGAACTTGAATTGTATGACTCGTATTTTTGCACTTTGTACTTGCACTAGCAAAATAGTGAAATTTTGCTAACCCCCGAGAAATCGGGGGGTGGATGTCTGTTTTGCATTCAGGTTTCAGGGAGCGTGGTACAGGGTCGGCACGAAGGATGATGAAATATGATCGATACTAATCACATGAGGAACCGTACGTTGTTGTATTGGTTCAGTTGTATTTTATTTCTGCTACAGTATATTTTCCCCGTTGTACGGGAGCATTTTGTATTCGACTCCTACGTGGGCATGTATTGAGTTGTATGAATTTATTGAAAGACCAAATTGGACTACTGAGTCATTTTTAGCCTTAAAGGCATTGTTGAGATGTTCGACGTTGTTTACCAGCCTGGTAGATCCTTGAGGAAAGGGTCTACGACGTGTAATATCCCTGAGTGGATTGGGGGTGTTACACTCACGACAGAGCACGCCGCAACACGAATCGACGACACCGAAGAGGATCAAGTCGTGGGAGAGTTTCGGCGCCGGAGGGGTCTCCGGTGGTTAGAGATCGGCACATCCAGCGGGAATTAATGGCTGCGGCGGCTGAGAGACGGATGATAGTAGAAAATACTGCTGCTGCATTGGCGAGGAAGAGTGTAGATAGTGCCAAGGGCGTGGAAATTGCAGAGAAGCGGATGGACTGGATCGAAACTGCTGAGGTGATGGCAGGGAAGAATGTGGAGAGTGTGAGGGATGTGATTATGAGCGGTTTAGAAGGTGATAGTAAAGGTAAATATGTTCTGGAGAACATTGAGGGCGGAAGTGGAATTTCCGGCATTTACTTATCGATCCTGGAGGCTGATGATCTCTTGCTGATGATTTTTGGGAACCGGGTTAGTAAAGATGTGCTTGCGCAGTGGACCAATCAGGGTATTAGGTAAATTGTTAAAATAGTAATGTTATGATCATTTCGTAATTATTATTATTATTATTATTATTATTATTGATATAGTAGGTTACTATTTATAAGTAAATGAATTATGTTTGTAAAACTTTGAACATGGCATGATGGGCAGATGTAGAAATAAGTGAACTAAATTTTATGTTAGTTTTTATTGATATGTTTTGAAATGCGGATGTGAAACATTATTTTACCGTTACTTGGCTAGGATTGAGGGTTTAGTCTATGACTCTAAGTTGCCTGGTTTAGTAGGACTCACTAATTGAAATGTTGTGGCTTGTTATTTTGTATGGTAAGTCGCGGATTGTGATGTTTCACCGCTACTCGTAAATTCATGTCATGAATTGTGGAGGTAAAAGCACTTGGCTTTCCTTGACAAAATCCATGAGTTTCTGAAAGAAAAAGTAATTATAGGACATGTGATCTTCTTAGATTCTTGATTCTTCCCATTGTGCTGCGAGTTGCAGATTTTGATTGAGGCGTGCTTAATTTTTGATAAAAAAATATTCATGAAAATTTCAACAAATGCAGAGTGTATGCGGTTAATTGTCCAATACCATCTTGAACCATCTCCCCAACCTTTTTAAAATGACCTGAACTTCATTCGTGTCAATTGATTGATTTTAAGGATTTAGAAAATCGACATATATTTAATGATATTTGTGTGCGTGTATCATCCTGCCTCAGTACCGTGTTCATAATTATTAGTAATAACGAGGTTTGTATCGATTGTTCCTTGGAAATTGTCTTCCTCTTGCAGGTTCACTGATGATCCAGAGACATCCATGGGGCTAGTACAGGATGAGGGCGGGCCCTGTGGTGTGTTAGCAGCAATACAAGTCATAAATTAATTGATCTTTTTTCTTTTACCTCCCAAGCAAAATATAAAGCCTCTAGAAAATAAAGCATAAAAATTATGTTAATGTACTTCATCTTTTGGTCGACTGTCATATGTTAGCAGACCTGGTTTTTTATTAGTGAATTAACCGAAACCAGAGTCTCTTAGCTATTCACAAAGAACCTTTCTATCATGGCACAGTTATGACTTATGCATGTTCATACAGAACTCTGTTATGGGATTGGGGGTGGAGATTTTTTTTAATTTGGGTATGCTTGTTGCTGACTTGTTACTTTCTATATGTAGCTTTTCTTTACGCGAGAACATGGATGCATATCTGTATTTCATTTTTATTACCCTAACAACCTAATCTCTTGGTTATGCAGGCCTTCGTACTTAAGTATCTTCTATTTTCTCCAGAAGCATCTGACTGTGTTACAGAAAACATGCCGTCAAGTTTATCTATCAAAGGAGTGGATGGATCTGTTGCTTCAGATATCTTTTTTCGTCTTTCAGAAAAAAAAAATTAAGGTAATTAACTTTCCATGGCGTACATGTTGATTTTACATTATCAATCCTCTAGTAGGACATGAGTATAATTATTTCAACTTAACGTCATCTCATGATATTTTCCATGCAAGTGGGAGAACTTATGATGATGACGGTTTTGGAATTTAATCTCATTTCTCCTACGAAGGTTGTAACACGAAGGGAATCCGTTTGACCATTAGTTGACAATATAATTTTTTCCTCAAGTCCGAACATGCGAAAGACACGCTCAGCTTTTCTTTTTTTTTTCTTCGTAGATCTCCTTAATCCATTGTCGTTTTCATTGCCTATTTTTGCTGATCTACGCAAATGGGCCCGTTGGGCTGGGCTTCTTTCTTACAATTTTTTTCTTTGCCATTGTTTTAAATAGCGCCAAGTAGTGTGATTCATACTGCAGCTCAGGTTGCCTAGTTTGGGTCGATTTAATGTTGGGGATGAGTTTTTCTTTCTGATTTTGGTTTGTTCGAAAATTCATAGGTGGTCGCTATATCAGCGTGGATTTCGATTGCTCATGGTTAAAGTTTGAGTGAATCTTGTAGATTTAAACTTCATTCACTGAGTTTTATGTAGGATAATCAGTGAAATTCATCTGGGAAGAGATGGTGGAGGGATGCTTCAGACGTGAAAATATCACTACTGACGCTCTTGGTGATAGTTGTAGTCAACTTAGCTGTTGGAATTCTACCTCATGTTGACAACTTTGCCCATATTGGAGGATTTGGGACCGGGTTTCTGCTGGGATTTGTTTTGCTGCCACGTCCTCAATTTGGGTGGACAGAGCACCACAATCTCCCTGTTGGTGTTCGTGCAAGCTACAAATATAAGGCTTACCAGTATGTACTTGGGCTGATTTCTCTGGTACCGCTGTTTGCTGGGTGAGTGGTTTTTACTTTTTTCATTTTTTCCGCCCTGAATAAAATCATTTCAAACTGCAAATGTGTTGAAGGTGGATTGGTTTTACCTGAGTTATATATAGGTTTCTTTGTTGAATTTGGTGATCTTTGTTCGGGGAGTAAATGGATACGAGCATTGCCATTGGTGCCGGTATGCAAGTTGTGTTCCAAGCTCTAAGTGGAAGTGTGATGAAGGTTAAAATGACTTGAGCATGGACATATCACATAGTATGATGATGATATGTGGTCTCACTCCCAGGATGTTAATTAGGTTTCCATTAAATGCAAAATTCTAGTTTGATGTTGGTTTTGCTGTGAATTATTGTTTGCTAGTTTAGTCGATTTATTATGGACATCTCCGCCCGCAAGAAATGCTTTTGAATTCGTCCTTGTTTTTTTTCATCAAGTTTAACTACTCCTGCTATATTTGAGTTCATGTAATTAAGTTTAACCTATTTGTGTTTAGGGGTCTGCAAAACTTTGATTTATAATGTCAAGACATTATAATGTTGATTGACTTCTTTGCATAATCAAGCTGCATCATTGCCTACACAAATCACGTGCATTTTGAGATTTAATTTAGAGATAAAATTATTTTAGAGGATTGTTTCAGTCATGTTGGATGAAAAATGTTTTTTGTTATCTTTTACAGTTTATTTGTTTTTGTTGAAAGTGGCTTGATATTTTGATAATGTTGAGCGGTTTAATCATACTGATTGTTTGTTCCATATTTCTACAGGCTAATTCACATTATTTTGCTATCATTGAATAGGTATATATGCAATTCCTTTGTCCTTTCTTCTTTTGAATATTTATTAACTTAATTCTAGCATTGTGCCACTGCATCTAGTTTGTCATTAAACACAACTTGAACGGGTTTTCCTTTGGCTATATCTGATGGGAGCATTAGTTATTTTTCATTGATTCAGTAAAGTAGAATCTCAAACATGAGGTGCAAATATTTGAATTATTATATTTACTTGCATATTATTTGAAATGATGTCTTAGTGCTTCAATTCAGCTCCTGAAGTCTGTTAAGAGTAAAATATTTACGTTCTTATTAATATTGGAAAGGACAGACTTCTTGTATATCATGAGACAGTGAACAGAGTAACTTTTATATTCATATGTGATGTTGTTTTGGTATTGGTTTGATTTTTCTTTCTCTTTTCCACTCCACCATTTTGACAGGTTTAATCCTTCTCCTCCTCCTCTCTATATGGCAACGCAGCCGTAATCTTCTGCAATAATCTAATTTCTCCTACATACCATCTGAGGTAAGGTGTTGGTGTACTCCATTTTTTCGATAAATTTAAAGATGGTTAATGTGACAATGCCTTGGTTCGTGGAGAAATGTAGAGTATTACTAGTATTATATTCTTGTCATGTTCTTGGTCCGAGTTCAGCTATTATTTGTAATACGTTACTGCATTTCCGGTACTTAACGAAATTGTGACTTCTCTCCAATCCTTGAATATTGTAGTGGAACAGGTATATTAAGATTATTTGGTCGACATATTCAAGTGAACTAAATATTTATTGTTGCTCTTTGTATTCCCAAATTATATCTTAATGTAGTACTGCACATCAAGGAATTTTTATCTTTATTTATTTTGGTTAATGACTGATATCTATATTTTATTTGTTGTTTAGGCAAAAGATGCTCCCGAAACCGTTGTTTTAGCAGGCGTTGCTCCACCTGTGTTCCATGGATGAAGCTTATGATTTTTTTTATGATTATATTAGTTTAACTTGTTAGTTGTTGATATTTTTCAATATATAATTAATAATCTGTACTTATTCTATTCCCAATGGGTTGGTTCGGAGTTTTTTTTACGTGTTAATTTTTAACATTACATTATGATTTTTATGTCTTGTAAAAATTAGTTGGAATTTTGTGTGAATACTTTGAGAAATATGCTTGGATTGTATTATGAATTCATTGTGAAAAATAATTAGATTGTATTTACAGAAAAATGCGGTTTTATTATTTTTTTTTATATTTTTTTCAATATTTGTGACTTCTAAAAACAGTCACAAGACAATCAAGAAAAATGATATTTGTGACTGTCCATAGAAGTCAGGAAAGTTGAAATTTATGACTGCTAATGACTGTCACAGAAGATGAAATTCGTGACTGCTAATGACTGTCACAAAAGATGAAATTCGTGACTGCTAATGATAGTTATAAATGATATTTGTGACTGCCATGAAAAGTGATATTGTAAAGTCATATAAATGAGGTTTTGTCACTGTTTTTGACAGTCACAAAATAAATTGTGACTGGTGATTATGTGACAGTCATTTGT